>OZ057398.1:85464472-86081841 GCA_964056695.1 Melieria picta | reverse complement strand
GGTCTCTTCTTTTCTTTTCTCCACCAATCTGTAGATCAGCTTATCCAGCCACCTGTAACTCCATTTCTTTACGGGTTATGCCGACTTCATTTAGACTCTTTTGTACTTTCTGTCTGTCTATATGCCAATTCGCCCGTCAATATATCGCCGAATCTGGTGCCGGATTTATTTTTTTGTTTCCATGTTAGTTCATCTCCCAATCCGTCCATTTTTTCATACATTTGTTCCATAATCTCACGTATTTGGGTCTCAATGCGTCTTTCAATTTGTATTTTTGGCCCCCAATCTGCTTTTGATTCGTATACCTTTTTCCCAAAGCATCTATCTATCACTGTATTGAACTGCCTGACTGTCTCTTTGGGTACCAAACCACCAGACTCAAAATAGGTCTCTCTTCCAATCCCTCTATTTTTTCATAGATTCGTTTGTTAATCTTGCGTATTTGATTTCAATGCATATGTCTATTTGTATTTTTGACCCCCAATTTGCTTTTTGTCCGTATACCTCTTTCTCTAATCTATGTATACCTCTTTCCCAAAGCGTCTATCTACCACTGCATCTAACTGCCCGCCTGCCTCTTTGAGTACCTAATTTGTCTCTTCATCCAATTATCTGCCCATCAGTCCATCTTCTACTCGTGTATTTGACTTTTAATTTGTCTATCTGCCCATGTATCAGAATCTATGTTAATCTATCTTTCTGTGCATTTGTCCTCAGTTCGTAATCAATTCATGTACATATTGTTACGAATACCAGTTCTAGTGGGCTAGTACGTATCTCTGGATTGTGCAATTTAAAATAAAAACACACTTAATTTCTCAAACGCAGTCGATAACAACCAACAGTCACTTTATTTCACAACTTTCACACTTTACGGTCTTTACACTTAATTATTTTCTTAATTACTCCGTGTGGCACCTTCACTAGTCAAAATCAGACTGACTCGCTGCGCCGCACCCGGCTGCCTTTTATACCTGTCCGGCCATCGCGCAGATCGTTCTCGCACATTCCAGAGTGGACTAAAGGTTTCCATGATGATCGCGACCATCATTGCCAGGTTGGACTAAAAGTTCACATTATCGCGGCCATCATTGCCAGGTTGAATTATGGCACGGCGCGTAGCGACAGGGTTGCTTTGCACAGCGACAGACTGTCTTATCGTTACACTGCCCACCACTTAGACTTGTTCGTCCCGAACAAGTGCCGAGGTTCCGCTGTGATAAGGCGCCAGGCGCTCCAAATGGACTACCTTCAGCTTAGCGCCTTTATTGCTGCATCGTTGGATCCTGTATACCACGTCGTTTATCCTAGTCACGACTTCGTAAGGTCCTTCCCATGACGCTTGAAGTTTCGGAGACAAACCTTTCCTCCGCTGCGGGTTGTAGAGCATTACCAGATCGCCTTCTTGGAACCCTGCTGAGTTGGCCCGTAGATCATATCTGGCTTTCGCCTTTTCGCTGACCAGTTTGGTGCGGCTCCTTATAAACTGGTGAATTTCCTCCAGTTCCGCCCGCTTATTGACCACGTAGTCCGTCTTAGCGCCTCCCGTCGTGCTGACTACCCCGAACTTCAAGTCGGCGGGTAACCGCAACTCAGTGCCGAACACTGCTCGGGCTGGAGTGAGTGATGTCGTGTCGTGCGGGGCTGACCTATACGCCATCAGGAACAGGGGGATATGCGTGTCCCAATCCTTTTGATTCCTGCCTACCACTTTCCGCAGGTATTCCTCCAGTGTCCGGTTAAAGCGTTCCACCATGCCGTCGGACTGTGGGTGCAAAGGAGTGGTACGCGTTTTCTTTATTCCCAGCAGCTCACACACTTCCTTGAATACCGCAGACTCGAAATTCCGGCCTTGATCCGAGTGCAACTCCAACGGAACTCCGAACCTGGCTACCCAGTTGTTTACCAGCTTTTCCGAGATCGTAGTGGCCTCCTGGTTAGGAATAGGGTACACTTCGGGCCATTTGCTGAAGTAATCCATTACCACCAGCACATATTTGTTGCCTTGAG
Source organism: Melieria picta (assembly GCA_964056695.1). Classification (NCBI taxonomy): domain Eukaryota; kingdom Metazoa; phylum Arthropoda; class Insecta; order Diptera; family Ulidiidae; genus Melieria; species Melieria picta. The sequence continues at coordinate 86,079,831 of OZ057398.1, read as the reverse complement.
TGCTAGTTGGGAATGGGCCGGCGATGTCCATAGCAATCCGCTCGAAGGGCGCTCCCACGTTGTACTGCTGCATGCGGCCTCGAGATCTTCTTGTTGGCCCTTTCGCTGCTGAACATCGGTCGCAACTCTTAATCCACTCGGCTACAGACTCCTGACATCCTACCCAGTAGAATCGTCTTTTTATTTTGGCGACGGTTTTGGTGATGCCCAGGTGCCCTCCACTGGAGTCGTTATGGTATGCCTCGATGACCTCGTTGATTCTGCATTTCGGCACTACCATTAGGGAGTTGCTGGTCCGACCATCCGCGCTCTCCCATTCGCGATACAGGCATCCTTCTTTCAGCCGCAGACTTTTCCACTGTGCCCAGTAAGCCTTAGCGATCGGGCTTTCAGCGGCCATCTCCTGCCAGTCTGGACGTGCGCCTTGCTCCTTGCCTTCAATGATTTTTGCAAGATCCGCATCCTCACGCTGGTCCTTTTGTAGCTTCTCCGCAGACCACTCTTCCTCTGGCATAACGCTTACCAACCGGATGTCCACTATCTGTTCTTTGCTTTCGGCTCGCAAGCACGGCCTGCATTTGATTTTGCACGGATGGAGTGGCAGCGCGTCAGCACATCTTGGTGACGCCTGTTCCCCGGAACGCTTCTCTCGCAGATGCCAGTCTCGTGAAATGTGGCCTTGCTTGCCACATCGCCAGCAACTGATTCTAGATGACATTGCCCGCAGCCTCGTTGGTACCTCTGAGCTCACTGGCTGGCTTTGCGTGGCACGTCCAGATTGGACTCGACGCCTTTCCGCAGATGAATGTCGAAAACTTCCCCTCCAGGCAGCTTCATACATCAATGCACTTGTCACCGTCTCGTGGAACGTCGGCTTCATCATCATCAAGGTACTCACACGAGTCTCCGGGTCAAGAATGCCTTCGATAAACGCCTCGATCTTCAGCCTTTCCAAAACTTCCATGCTGAATTCTGGGTAGGTCATTGGTACCAGCCGCTCAATATCTGCCGCATACGTCTGCAGCGCCTCGTTGGCTCTTTGTCTACGGTTCTTCAGCTCGCAGTAATACACCATTTTGTTGTGCTCGTCACTGTATTTGGCTGCCAGCGCCCTTATGACGGTCTCGTAATCACCTCTCAAACTTTCCGGCACTGTTTTTATTACCTCAGCCGCAGGACCTCTTAGAGCCAGTATCAGTCTCCGACCTTTCCTGATATCGGTCCACTGATTTTCCAGAGCAGCCAGGTCGAACTGTAGCTTGAATGTATCGAACGACGTAGTACCATCATAGGTAGGCACTTCTATGGCAAAACTTTCCTCAACAGACCGCACCCTTGCTCGCAGCTGAATCTCTCTAAGCCGCTCGTCGATTTTTCTGTTCACCGAGTCTTCCAGACTATCAACTCGTTTGTTCAGGGAATCATCAAGATCGTCGACTCGTTTATCCAAGTGTTCTACTCGCGTCTCCAGGTGCTCGACTTTTCCATTAATCCTGTCTGAGATTTCCTCCACTTTCTGCTCCAAGCGCGCAGAATTTTCCTGAAGCTTGACTTCCATTCGCTCTGACACTTGCGCCGATATTTCATGGGTCGCCGTTTCCATTTTCGCTGCCATTTCACGGTTGGAAGTCTCGAACATGCCTTTAAGTGCAACCATTAGCTGGCTCATGTCCAATGCTTGTGGTGGCGCAGCCGCTGCAGCCGTACTTTGCATCGACGCAGCACCCGCAGGCGATTCCTCCACTTTGGCCGATGAATCTAGCTCCTGCGTCCCGAACTCGTGCGCAGTCCAATCAATGCCTCGTGATTTACACGGCTCTCGCAAGCGCAGCTGCAACTCCACCTTTCCGCCAGCAGTCGGCAAATTCCAAGCGGCCAGCTCCTTCTTCAGCTGGTCCACCTTCAGTTGCTCCCGTCTAACCATGTCTGCGTTTTATAATTAATTTTTATTTTTTTTTACTTTCAGTAACACAATCCCACTTCTGACACCAAATGTTACGAATACCAGTTCTAGTGGGCTAGTACGTATCTCTGGATTGTGCAATTTAAAATAAAAACACACTTAATTTCTCAAACGCAGTCAATAACAACCAACAGTCACTTTATATCACAACTTTCACACTTTACGGTCTTTACACTTAATTATTTTCTTAATTACTCCGTGTGGCACCTTCACTAGTCAAAATCAGACTGACTCGCTGCGCCGCACCCGGCTGCCTTTTATACCTGTCCGGCCATCGCGCAGATCGTTCTCGCACATTCCAGAGTGGACTAAAGGTTTCCATGATGATCGCGACCATCATTGCCAGGTTGGACTGAAAGTTCACATTATCGCGGCCATCATTGCCAGGTTGAATTATGGCACGGCGCGTAGCGACAGGGTTGCTTTGCACAGCGACAGACTGTCTTATCGTTACAATATCTTATTCCCAATTACACTACTTATATGTGTATTATTTTTGCCCCTATTTTTTATTTATTTAACTACTTTAACCCCAATTTACCGCTTGCGAGTATCTGTTCCCTAGTCAATTTTTTCCCCTATGCATCCACCTACTAATCACTTCTTGTATTTCTGTATCTGACCATCCGTCTATCATACCGTCTGCCTACTCCTCTATCCATCTATCTTTTATTCATCTATGCATTTGTTCTTCTAAGTATTTTTATATTTTATATTTCATTTGTATATTTGTCTACCCGCCTTTCCGAATTAACAGATGCGTTCACCTATTTTTTAAATATACTCCGTCCCAAGGTTTGGGTGTTAAAACCCCCACCAGTGCACACACTTTCAATTACTTCGCATGCTACATTGTCACATAAGAAAAAAGGTCTGTTTACCTTTAAACTTTTTAAAATGCTTAGCCTACTTGGGAGATCAGGAACTTGATCCCGTTCGTCAATCAGTTCTGTCTGTCGTTTCATGTGCCCCTTCGTCCAGCTATTGGTCCCTCTATCTATTTGTCCGGTTAATTATCGCTCTTGCTCATTTGGAGCCTTTTACGAGCAATTTTTGTACTCTCAAAAAATAGTCGTTTCAAAAATAGCTGGTAAGTACATTCGAAGGCCTCATTGCGATGTTCGAAATGTCCTGTTTTACGTTGGCTTATAGTGAAATTTAAACAATCTAAACAATCTAAAATCCAGTTTTATAGGAAATTTCAGTTTCAATTCTGATTAAGTATCTAAAGAATTTGATTTGATTTTTCTTGCTGATTTTACACGTATGAAAAGAGGAATCTCCATTTCATAAAATAAATGAAGTCAGTTCACGCTGCCGCATGCACAACGGCAGTAATTGTAAGACAAAGTTGAAGATTCGTGAGAAAGTAAGCAAATAATTATTTTTGAAATTGTGTGAGAAACAAAAATTGTTTTAAATAAATTGTGAGCCTCAATAAAACTAAAAAAATTGTTGATGAGTAGCTGTTAATGTGTTCTTTGAGAAAAGAAAAAAAATTCTGAAAAAAAGTTGTTACACTCCTCCTACCTAACCCAAACCCTAGAGTGTCTGTAGGCCTGCTTGGGATGAAAAGCGAAAATAATTAACAGTCATTGATGATATTTTTTCGCTATTTAAGCATTATTTTTCTATTTGAACCGAAATTTTGATACACCGCAATGTAAAAAAGATCATGTCATTGCAAAAATTTATACTAAGGCGTAGTCCGTGGTGGTAGATGAGATAACTAATCTCCCCTAGTCCTTTATTTCACGGAGTAGATTTGTCGACATCTGTGTGAAAAGATACCTATTGACATGCAATTTTTTTCTCCCAACAAACATTACTTCTCTACCACAAAACTATCACTGGTAATTTTTTTAACAAGATTAAAAACTTGGGAACTAGAGGGTTAAATTGAAAAGTTTAACAAATAAATAATGATTCAACACTAATGTGAGGGGAAGTCCTGTTGGGTCCTCAGTAGTATAAGAGATTTCGGGAGAAAACATTTTATATAACTATTACCGTTGTTGTATCTTAATTCGGTTATAAACTTCGGTGATACTAGGTAAGGTAGAATTACGTTTGGTATTAGAGTAATGTAAGCATTTAAATATGAGTCCTTCCTATAACAAAAGCGCATTCAAAAGAGCACTCAATGCAAAAGTCTCTTAAAAAGCTATTTTAATCTCTGATTAATCTCTTTTAAGACATAAGATATATGCAGTATTGTTCATGCACTTAACCCAAACGCTCTAATGTCCTAAAAATAAGTAAATACACTAATACAGGGCACACAACAGTCGTTTAAGACCGACAGCAACATTCTTATTTCGTTTTCTTGCTTTCATAGTGCTTTTGGAGTTTCAGTTGTTGTTATTGTTATTATTGTTGTTGTTGTTTATGACCGTTGCTTGTTGGAGACGGCTTAAAGCGCTGGCAAAGAAAGTTAAAGTGTTCACATTTTAAATACTTTTAGCTAAGATTGCAATTGCATTAGTGTTGGTTGGTAAGCTGAGCAGGTAAAAGAGCAAAGCAAAACATAGATGGCGGAGGGGTGTGTCAGAGTCAGAGGGGACAATGTGAAATGGAATGAAATGAGATGAAGTGTAGAGGTTACAAATGAAATGAAATAAATCAAGACGGCACCAAACGAACTGGAATTGATCGGCTTTAAGACAACAATTGAAGGATTTGAACTGAAAGTTATTTGCTTTCTTTCTTTCTTGGTTTACTCTGTTTTACTCTTTTCAGGGAGCTATAATGGACTATAAGGTTACTACAAAACCATTAAACAAGTTTAATTTCATCAGTTATACAACTGCTATAGAAACTATTATAGAAACTGTTTAGGGTCTTTTTAAACAAACTTTTGCTGAGGACAAATTGCCATTCGTAATGAGCAATAAAAATCTGTATGTAGAAATTATGAACTCTGCGTGAAATGAAATGATGCACTCGTCCATTTAGGAGACATTCTTAGGGCTGTGGTGTCAATTTCATACATACATATACATATACATATAAATATATACAAACATATGTATGTGTTTGTTCATGTTTATATAATGTGAAAGGTACAAAATCTTTGATTCAACTCCAAAGAAAATTCTCCTAATTGCTTGGATCTTTCTCCACACTAGTAACAAGATCACTCAAGTTCGCTCAAACGATATCATTCTCTAATCAACGATTTTGATATATCTAATAGGTATAATATAATTCATTATCCAATCTCATTCTTTGTATATTTATAAGTAGTAAGCAATTATTTGAGGCAATTACGAACATTTAAAGTCGAGTGGCATCACTGCCAAGGAAGAAAAGTATTTTGCGTTAAAGAATTGACAGAGGACCTTCGTCGGCTGTCAGACCGCTATTGGTGGCCGTGCTGCAGCGAACCAGCCCGAAACTTAATCAAAACAAATAGTACGAAACAAATGACAGACTTGGCTGCAAACCCCACTCAAAGCAACGGCTCGCGTGTTGACCAAGACGGAGAAAGAGTGGAATGCCATGGAAATGAAACATTGGACAAGAAGCATGGTCAAAGAAATGCCAAGTGATCGAAAGAAAGACATGAAGAAGAAGAAGAAGCATGCACACTCACACATACATACACGCACAAACACACAAATGAGAGAAACGTGAAAGCACTTCCAAGACCAAACAACAACTGCTACGATCGATGGCAAGCGAAAGCCAACAACTATAACAACAACAACAAAAATGGCTGGTAGTGTAATAGAAGCAACAGCTGTACAAGAAGCCGAAGTGGCCGAAGAAGCAGCACCAGCAGCCGCAATAGAAACCGAAACAGAAAAGCGAGCAACAAGCAACCAACGTGAGCCGCAACGGCAACGACAGCAACAGCAACAGCGACAGCGGCGCAATGAAATGGGAAAAAGTTTTGCTTTTAGCGGTTTTTGGGGGATAAGCGCTGGTTTCACTGCTGCACGCCGCACAGACGTTCCCAGTGTGTCGAAGCAGACGTTACGTTTTTTCGAAAGACGCGGAGAACGTTTTTTCCTCAACTCAACGCAACGCAACACAACAAATCGACCGATCCACAAACTGACAATCAATTGGACGCGTCTCCGTCTATCGTTGCGCACGTCGCTGGCAGTGTTGTTGCCCCAAAAAAATTAAGAACTTGAAAAATTATTACATTTTAAAAAAATTTTAAAAACAAAACTTGTGAAAAGGAATTTTTGAAGAAAGCCGCAGAGGCGCAGTGGCGCAACTGAAAACTTCAACACAATAAGAATAACAACAACCAAAACTACAGAAGAAAAGCCTAGCAAAATGCTGTTGACTTGAGTCGTTTTCGCATTTCGATTACACCGAACGAGTGTATGTGTGTGTGTGTGTGTGCGTGCGTGCACCGTAGCCGTGTCTCTGTGGATTACCGCTGCATTTCTTCGGCACCGCTGCTGGATCTGCCACGACGCGAAGCGAAAAGTGAAAGTGTCAGTTGCGTTTTTTTCGGTTCATTTTTTAAGAGCAACAACAAGAAAATTTTGAAAGTTCCAAAAGCATAAAAACCTAAACGCTAAGCAAGCAGCAATTTAAGAAAAAAAAACACGCAAAAAAATCAACACAAATTACAATTACAAAGTGAACAAAAACACATTTAAGCAAACGTGATCAAAGCAACAATTGGATTATCACAGGCGGCCACCACAAACAAAAACGGATATTTATGCCCGCAACAAAGCAACAAAAAACTATTCTCAACAACTATCATCAAATTAACAGCGCGAACAACACAGATCATTGCACGGGCAGAGCAATAGCAAAAATTGCTATCATAACGCCACCCAAACAGCCAAGACAACATCCATGGATATGGCCGCCAATGAAATCATGGCTGCCAACGAGATTATGGCGCCCAACGTCAATGCAAATTGCCAGTACTCGACCCGCTACTGCTGTAAGTACAACCGATTCGATACCGTAGATTGCAGTTGTATGCAGCACTGTGCAGTGGCGCAAGGATACGTCACCGAATGAAATGCATTCGTGTTACTTGTGGTCGGTTCATGGACTTTAAAGAGTTGAAAAACTTTTTGTTTCACACATTGCATACTCATACTCGTCTATGATTTGGTACATTCTAGATTATTCTCGCTTTCGTATTCGCTCATTGAAAATTGTTCGCTTCGAAACAGCGCGCACTGTGGCGCAAGTCGTCGCATTAGTTGCGTAAAAAGTTTGTGTGTACAAAAATTATGTTTTACACGCAACTTCAGAAAGTTTGCATCAGCCATTTTGCTCTTAATTTGTTGAGAATTCTTTACTAATCTTTTCAAAAAGAAATATTTTTTTCTAACTTTTACGTAGCAAATTCTCTTCATTTGAAAGTTTCCAGAAATTCTAAGATCTCTCTAAAGTGGCTTTAAATATTAGGTGAGAAACGTAAGATACAAATTGTATTATTTCGGGGACTTTAAATAATGATTATGGACATTTTTTTTAACAAAAAAATCAAATTGAAGGAATCATCGAAAACATTATTAATTTTCATTTCTTTACATACAAAACCTCATCACACAATTATGCAGCGAATCATTTATAATCAGAATTATTATTAAAATAAACGAGCTCATATTTTCCAACTTTTTGGATATTTTCTTAACCCTTTCGCTACGGGTTTGTAGATAGTTACGGGTACTGTAGAAAGTAAAAATTTCAATTTTATTTATTTAATCTTCTGGTTATATCAACAAGATTATTTAATAATGTTTTCAATTTTTAGTACCGGACTCGGTTTTTAAGAGTTTTGTCACATGACACACGAAAGGGTTAAAAGGGTTAGGAGCTTAAAAGGGTTAAGGGTTCATATATGTATTTGTTTTACAAATTGTGGATTGCAAATATGATTTTAAGAGTTAGAATGGACTTATTATTATTATTAATTATTATTAATATAATTAATAATTATTAATTATTACTTAATAATTATTATGGACGTAAAGGTTATGCATGGAACCCGCTTCCCCAAAATAAAATCCAGTGTGCGCCACTGATTGGAGACAGGCACGTAGACATTTCTGCTCATTGTCAGCTCAGCTATTGCTACTTGAAGTAGATCTGGCCAGCTCCACCGTTAGGTGATTCTACGGCCATCACACATCAGCCTTTGTCATCAAGTTTACCAGAGACATTAGATCTCTTTTAGCCGAGCTGTTGCTTTTGTAAAGCGAAGGATTTTTGACATATCGAGTCCAGTAGCATCGCATTGAGTCGAAACTGACCTCTATATCTACACATACATAGCATGAGTTCTAAGTATTTGTAATATTTATAAAATGTAGAGAGAGGAAGAAGTCGTTACTAAGTAAGAAGAAGATGAAGTCAGAAGTAAAAACTATCACATTAGGACCTGTGTAATAATTGCTTGACTATTCACTAGTCCACCAAGGCAAACTAAAGCAATTCTTCATTAATATGATTTATTACATTGCATACAGTCTAAATTTTATTGATTGATTTTCTATTCAGGCCTCTAGTCGAAACTATGCTTTTTATGCATTAAACTTTGTATGTGAATCGACAGAACCTACAATTTTATGCCAATTATAAACAATGGCTGAGTTTTAGGATTTTCATAAACAATTATTTTACTGCAAGAAATTTAGGATTTGAGCCCACAACTCATTGACTGTTTTATTACACTAACAAGAGAGTCCAACACTATTTCTAAGTTCTACCAGTTCATACACAGGTAGGCAAGAACTAGAATCTTCTTTTGTTCATTGAATTAATTTTTAAGTAAGTAAATAAATAAACAAATAAATAAATACCAAATAAATAAATAAATGAAAAAATAAAAAAATAAATTAGTTAATTAAATAATTAATTAATAAATAAATAAATATATACAAATAAATAAATAAATAAGTAAATAAATAAATAAATACTCGTAAATAAACAAATAAATAAATAAGTAATTGATTTAATTCATTTAATTATTTAATAAATAAATAACTAATTTAATTATTTAATAAATAAATAATTAAATTAGTGAAAACAAAATTTAAACAAAAACCAACATAAACAATTAATTACAAAATTATAAAAAACTTATTCAAATTTTACTCATGATATTTTTGCTCCCAATTTATCTCACAAATCCGTTTAAATTTAAATAAATAAAAACCAATCACAAAAAATAAAAAATATCTGTAATAATAAATATAAATATTTATAATTAATATATGTATTTTGAAAAAATAAATATTAATAAAAATATATTCATATATTACAAAACATATATATTTATTGTTCTATATGTATGTTTTTATTAATATAAACATATATCTATATAATAATAATATTTAAATAAGATTTATATAAATTATTTTTAAGTATACTTTTGAGCTTTTTGCCTACTTTAAGATAACTTCAAAGACAAATTACAAATATTTTAATTTTTTTTTAAATAATTTTTAATTTGTTTTAAATTTTTTCTAATTAAATAATTACAAATGTTTTTCATTTCTTTATAATTTTTTGCAAATATTTTAATTTAGTTTTATTTTTCGACATTTTTTAAACTACACGTAAATGTAGTTACTGATGTTTTTATTTAAATCAAATTAAAAAAGAATTAGAAACGCTCAACATTCACAGCATTCACATAGTGAAAATTCCTTTTTCCTGCCTGCAACATTCGCTCACTTTGTAGGCAAAAGCAATTTCACTTTATCCACACATGCTACAGCAACAGAAAATCAACAGCAACAACAAAAACAAAAACAACAGCAACAATAACAGCGAAAGCAGCAACTACAGTAAAAAGCAACTCTTTGCTTGCACTTTTTTCTTTTTCGAAAATTTCCCTCAGACCAGATGAATGGCAGTCGCTGGGCCAGGCGAGTGGCCGACTGGTTGCTGGCCGGAGAAAAATCTCGTTGTCGTTGGTGATATCGCCAGCAATTACTGGAAAAACCGCATGCAGTGCTGATGCAGCAGCCGATGTTGAGTGCTGGAGTGGAAGTGCGCGGCAGCAGCGGCAACACGTTGTGGCAAGTTGACAAAACCTTCTCGGTGCGATGTCACGTCAGTGGGCGTAATCAGGCGAGTTGCCTTGTCTGTTGTAGAATAAAACGCACAACACTTGAAATGAGTAGAAAATATTTGCAACATTTTCGCGCAGCATTAAGTTCAGCGCAAGGTTGCAACTAAAAGGTATTGCTGCCGAAAACTGGCAACCTTTGAGCGAAAAAAAGTAAAGTACAGCAACAACAACAGTTGCCGAATGAGCGCTGGTAGCCAGCAACAGCAACAACGACAGCGACAACGACAACGCCAACTAGCGTCGAATCATTGGAGCAACCTGTGCGCACATCGCAACGGCAAATTGTAGAAAGTTTCTTCATGCTTGCACAATGCGTTCCCCACAAAGCAACAACAACAACAAAAAGCCAACTCGTGCTTGCGCGCCCGCATCAACAGCAACTACAACAACAACAACACGAGCAGCACCATCACTTTTTGTGTTGCTGCTCGGCGCCAGTTGGCGCTCAGGTGCTGCTGCCACCGTAGCGTTGCGTCTACTGAAACCCAAACCCAACTGAACGCCAAAAATCGAAAAACCAACGAAAGAAAAAATTCGCAGAAAGCAAAACGACGCGTTTGCGTCGCTGTTGCGCATGCGTTGCTATTGTTGTTGTTGTTGTTGTTTTTGATATTGTTTTCCTTTTGGTTTTTGTTTTGTTTTGTTGCTGCCAATACCACTTCCACTTCTACTTCTGCTTCTGCTGCTGCTGCTGCTGCTGTTGCTTCTTCCTTTTCGCCGCCGCTTCGTCACTTCGTTTGCAGTGAATGCGACGAATATTAATAGGTGAAAGTTGTTGCTGCCACTGCTGCTAATGTTGTTAGTGTTGGTTTTGTATTTGTTGTTGCTGCTGCTGCTGGTGCTGTTGCGAACCCTTCTTTAATCTGCTCTCGCCGCTTATTGCAGGCCAGCGCTTCTGTTGCTGCTGTTACTTCTTTGGTTGCCGTATCTCTACCACTGCGCCTCATACAGTCACATATTGTAGTTGTTGTTGTTGTTGTTGCTATTTTTGTTGTATTCAAAAGTGATTATCGTTAGCTTTCTTGTTATGGGCGCTGTTGTTGCTGTTGTTATTGTTCTGCTTTGTTGTCATTGTTGTTGTTGTTGCTGCCTTTTGCATTGTCATTGCTAGCGTGGTTGCTGTTGTTGTATTATGTTTCTTGATATTTCTGTATAGCGAGCCAAAAGAAAAGTGGCGTTGGTGTTAGTGTTGGTGGTGAGAATTGACTTCTTGCATTTCATTCCATTTCGTACCGCATGGCTCATTTCATTTCATTTTACAGTATTTCATTTGATTCGATTTCTTCTTCTGGCCTCACAACATTTTCGGTTGCTTTTTGGTGATTGACTGACTATTCTCGAGCTGGATGCTTGTTCCATAAGCACAAACAAAACTTATGTGGGCGTTTCTAACATACTGTTGGGCGCCTGAGCGGCGGAGTCTCAATTCTTTATATAAATTAACAAATTTTAATTTAATTTTAATATTTAGATATTTACAATTATTTATTTATTATTTATTTAATTGTATAATTAATTTCTACATTAATTTAATTAATATAAAAAGATGAAAAAATCGCTGTAATGCTGACCTAAAGCCATGGACTGATTTTTTTTAAATATTTGAACAAAAGCGCCGAAGGATGAGCCCAATGCGAGGCATTGCGTTGGCTCAGAAAGAGCTAAAGGTCAAACTCCATGAAGCGCGTTTCAGGCGTTCAGGCTTTGTCGCGTCTGCTTCTTCTTCTTACGTCAGCTGATGCAAAGTTTTAATTGTCAAACTGCTGATTGACTTCGAAACGAATAGACTTTATAGAATTTACTGATTTCATTTTAAACACAAAAAATGCATATCGAGCATTGCAAAAAATTAAAAAAAAAATTCACTTGAATTCAATTTGTAGAAATTTATTTCACAGGAATGAGCAAAATTCGATATACAACGAATAAGCTATCGAATTTCCAGAGCTCTTCGTTCTTGACTGAGTACTGCCACAACGTTCACTTTCAAAGCTACTTTAGACAGCAACTCTATGGTTGGTCATCCCATCACATTTCGGTGAAATTACAGTGCATTGAAGTCACGCAACTAGCAACCAGACTCTCAACACTTGAATTGGGTTGGGTACACAAAAATCTTGTTCTGATCCCTTCTTAGCCGTAACGAACATTTTTCTTTTGGCAATTCTGGGCAATAAATTACAGCCAACAACGCTTTGTATGCAATTTTTTCTAAGTGAAAGACTTCAAATCAGGTTTAAAATAGGAAATCAGTCGCTCCCTGATTTGAGAGAATAGACATACAAATACATGTAGAGATGAGTCGATGAAGCCTCAGCATTCTTTGTAGGTGGCTAGTGGGAGCCGCCAGAGCATTAATTAGGTCTTGTGGCGCATTGTGTTACCACGTGGTGGTTGAGGAGGATTTTAACATATATAAAATATATATAGAGCCGACAAGCCGGCAGCAGAACAACCCAAATGGAACGCGATAAGGGCCAGCAGAGCAACATCGTTGAACGTAACCTGGACTGGCCGAAAGCACTGACAAAACGGCTACACCGACGTCCGTCCATCCAACGAACCAACCAGAAAAATTGTGAAACTTAAGACGTGAGAGAGTGTGAATGGAATTTTGAAATTTAAAATACATTGCACGTAAAATGAGAATAAACTAAACGAGATATGTGTGTTTTTAACCCTTTCGACCCCCGAATTTTACCCTGTGTCTCGATATTACTTTTTGGAGAAGAAGAAGAGTGCATACGACATTTGAAGTCGTCACGCCTCTTTGTTAGAGTTCTACAGCTAGTTTACTTTTAGGCAATTTGAGCTTAAAACGGGTTAAATAAATTTTGTATCAATATTTTTTAAGTACAGAAAAATTATATAATATTTATGGAAAAATACAAAATTATCACTTTTTGATTTTATTCAACCATCAACCAAAAAAACAGTGTTTTGATCAAACGCGCCAATTCGTAGACTTCAATTAGAACACAAACTTTCCCTGATATCGCTGCAAATTATTGGAAATTATTTTGGGGATAACAGTAAAATTTTTGTAACTTGCTTTGGACTTCTAAAAATATTAATTTGTTACTACTTAAATTAAACCCATAAATTTTTGTGATACTCACTCATTATGTTTAAACTTAATTTAAAAGAAATTACTTCATATAATTGGTCCTCTGATTCTGCTGTAAAAATCCATTATTTGTTGTTCTTTGTTTATGACGTTTTCAATGCATCAATAGACTATTTTTCTCTTCTACAAAAACATTGTTTTCGGACTCCCTTAAGGGGACAGTCCCCTCAAGAGGTCTCAAAAAATGGTTTTTTTTTTTTTTGCTTAATCGATTGGGCATTTAAGATTATGTATGTAAAGTTTTAGCTCCAAAATCGAAGTATTTCAGGAGTTGCACGAAAATTCAGTCGGTCGCGCACGGTGCCTGGCGGCCGTGTGCGCCAGGCACAAAGTGCGTTTTCTCAAAACCATGTTTTCACAATTTGCGGGAAAGATAACTATAAAAGTTATCAACAGATTTTCTTAAACTAAAATTTATTTTATTCAGTATGAAAAACTACTCTATGCGAACTACGGATTTTGAAAAATTCCGATTTTTAATACCTTTTTTATTAACAAATAAATGTAAAAAAAGTCACTTTTTTTTTAAATCATAATTTTTCGTCTAAATTTTGGATTTTTGGAATTTCCGTAGTTCACATAGAACAAATAAGTCTGACGAAGAAAACAAAAAAAAAATTTTTGATTTTAGTTGAAAACAACGGCTGCTATCGTTCCCGCAAATGGACTCCGACCGTGCCGAAACGCTGCCGGAAAACGTGAAAAACTCAGTCATTTAGAATTTCCTAGATGTAATTTTTTTTGTGAATAAAGTTGAAAGTATGACTAAAACATATCCCAAAGTTCTTATGTCTCCGATCTTTCTTTCTGTAAGAAAAAAAATCAGGAAAAAACGCTTTTTTCTCGGACGCTTGAGGGGACTGTCCCCTTAAAGAGCTTTCAATATCGCATATTTTTCCAGATTAAAAAATGTTTTAATGCCTTCATACTTAAAATAGTTAAATAAAATAAATAAAACGTAAAAAAAGTAAATACAAATAAATAAAGTAAAATAGTAAATAGTTATTTTTAAGTCTTTGATTTTAGATTTTTCGAATTTAAAGGTTCTCTACAAAAATTTAAACTCATTGTAATTTTCTTTTATCAACTGTAAATGAAAAATTTGTTGACTTATAATTCACCTCAAGTGTACCGTTATATCCAAAAACCTCAAAAAAACTGTTGTAGTTAATCTGTAGAATTCCCCACATTACGTAACGCATGCGCACTTCGTTAGTATTTGACTTGTTTACGAACATTTCTCCTTGAGCGTATGTAAACGATTACGTAAACAACAGCTGCATTAGGGTCACTTGTCATATAATAAACAAAATCTAAGAAATTCTTCGAATTTCTGCCAACCATTCACAGCACCCATTTGCTTTGTTGTCCCAACCTCCCCAAACGCCGATTGCACATCGATGAAAAGTTTCTCCACTTTTTGTCCAGCACCGCCTTCTCGCCACTTTGTTATTTGTTATTACGGTTTTTGTGTTTAGTTGATTTATTTTTGCGCCCTCCTGCCCACACCGCCCGGGCCCGTGTCACTGCTCGCTGGCTCGTTGGCTGGTTTATGCTTTTTGGGGTATTTCCATTAAAAACATTTACATGTTGCTTGTTGCATAATTTTCTTGTTGTTCATCTCGTTGCGCTATTCGGTGGTCGCTCTTTCGCCGCTTGCGCTTCTTTACCTTTCCTCATGCCAATGCGCCAGGCCTTGAAAGTTCAATGCCTTTTCGTCGTCGTCGTCGTCGTTGCTGCGACTGGCTGTTGCAGTTGTGGCAGCGGCTGTCAGTAGCGCAGCGCCGTGACTGCCATTGTCGCGGCCGTTAGCGTTGCTATACGTCCAGATCCTTCGCCCCATCACCTGACAAATGATTCAACTGTCGCTGCAACTGCAAATATTTTCGTATATTTATCTGCGTGCAAGTGGTCGCAGCGCGTTCGCTTCAATTAACCAAAGTGACTCATCACAAACAATTACAACCAGCCAACCCACCAACCAACTAACAAACAAACAATCGTCGCGGTGTCGTCGTGGCAAACGCTGAAGCAATACACACACACACAAACATACAAACGCGTACGCACGCAGCTTACATTTCGTTGCTCAATTTATTGTTGTTGCCGCTTTTGTTGCTGTTGCTGATTTTTATTATATTTTTTGTCTGCTTCTTCTTTTCACTATTTCTATTTTCTATGAACTTGTTTACGCTTATGCAACGCACAACCAAAACAGCATAATTTCAACCGATCTCCAATTTGGAATCGTTATTAAGCGCTGTACAGATCCAAAATACCGAAACCATGGCAAATGGCTTTCATGCGGAATTTGCAGCTTTTACTCCAAAGTCGCAAAGAAATACGAACACAAATTTGTAAAAAATAAAACAGGTACAAATTGTGTTGAAATGAATTGTGCGCTTTGAATTGCGTGGAGAAAACAATTTGCAGAATTTTCAGTGGCCTCAGAAAAGGAGAAATGGTTGTATTTCATTGAGGCTGCACGTTTTCTCAAAAACAAATTCTAATAAATTTTTGCAATAGTTGGTTGAACGCAGTGGCTCAGCTGATTAGTAGAATTTACCTCAATTCAAACCTTGTATAAAAAAAATTATAATTTTGTTACTACCCTTCCAGCAGGAAATAGCAAACTTCTGATAGTAAAATTGCTTTCAACTCGGTTTTCAAAATTGGCTGTAGATTCCTTCCATTCGGGTACAAATTCACACAGACAACACGGACGATGCCGGAGCTGAGCGTTAATTCGTTTCCGAACTATTAGAGCACTTTTCAAGAAGCTTTTAAAGCATTAAACGAGATCAACTATATCATTACTCGTACCCTTTCCAGAGGATCTATAGACAGCACAGTGTTAGTAAGCCTTGCATTCCTCCTTTCGTTTTCCATCTTGCGCCGTTAGTTTCCACTTTAAGGCTACAGAGTTTTCTAGAAGAAAGTGTAGGTCACCTGCATTCATTTACAAATCTATACGCATAACACAGATAGTTGCTGTAAGCTGGGCCTTACTCACTATTGGACTCTCCAAGCCGATTCTAATGCATCACAGAACAGACAGAGAGCACAGTGTTCCATAGCTTTGACTTCCATGTCTTTAACGAAAGTTAGTAAGCTTTACGTTTCTCCTTCCATTTTCCTTGTTTCGTCCTTATTTTGTACTTTGGGGCTACAGTGTTTTCTAGTCAGCTCAAGCAACAGAAAATACTTGGACATCCTCTCAGACAAAACTAATTAAACAGCCAATTAGCCAATAACTGTTGAACAGTCTTTGTTCAAGTGGCTCTCATCACACTTTTCTGCCAATCTTTAAGAAGAACTTTTTTGTCTTGATGGGGACATACACAATAGATTAGTGGTCTGAATGCTAAAAGGTCGCAGTAATATGCCCAAAATCAATAATTTCTATATGTCTTAAGTATTATTGAGCTCACAAGCAAGAACTGTCAGTCTAAAGCTAACCTAAGGTTTCACTAAAGTTTTCGCGCTCGCTTTCCCCATTACTTAAAACTAAAATTAATTATAATTTAATATACTGACTGCCATTAAGGCCACGCATAGACTTTATTGAATATTAAAAATGGGATTGAATATGATTTAATACGCTTTTGAAAAGCATTAAAAAACCTCAACAATTGACAATTGAAATCCCATTAAAAAGTCTTTTTATCTGAATTGTGTAAACAATGCGCTGTGAAAGTCACCAACACAAACAACAAATGGCCGAACTGATTTCATACAATTTGCACACCGACCACACTACACAACACCCTAATCTGCCGCTTTCACAATCGCCATTCGCATTAAAATTCTACCACTTCCGCTTTCTTCGGTCGCATCTGGCAATTTGGTGTTTTCTGTTCGTAATTGTTGCTGACCGGACTATGTAATATTGCCGCCGCAATCACTCATACATAATTTAAAATGCCTCAAAATTAGCTTTTTCTTCAAAAACTGCAACTCACCAGTGAAAACGAAAACTACAACAATTTAAAATGAAACGCCAACAAAAATCTTCACGTGATTCGCGCCATTAGCAACACAAATTTGTTCCCCTTTTCATTGACAAAGTTCGTAACGTTTTCCGTTGCTTGCGAAGCGTAGAATCGAAAATGAGAAATTTCCAGCTAATTTAAATAATTTCAAATACTTAAAATTGGAAAAAAATATATAGAAAACCGTTATGCGCAGCAATTAAGCGCGCGCACACACACACAACTAAACGTTTCCAACACCACCAAAAAGCTGAAAAACCTCAAAAGCAAGCGGCCACCACCACATGCGCTTTGCATGTGCTTAAAGCCAAAGAAAGACGAAAGCAGCAAAACAAAAACAACAGTAATGCCAAGCCAAGACAAGACTCACTTTTAGTTTCTACCGAAAATTTCAAAATCTCATTAAAGCAGCCAGAAACGCACTAAAAATCACTTGGAAATCGACAAACAAAATTGAGGAAGGCAAAAATGAAAATACAAATGAAATGAAATAAAATAAGAAAAATGATAATAAAATGCAAAAGCAAAAGCCACAAGCGGGCGCAAGTATGCGTAGCAATCGGGAGGGAGAAACAAAACGAAAGACTCAAGCAGCGAACGCGAACGCGTAGTCCGAGTTGCACGAAGCGGAATTAAAATTCTTATCAACGCATGCACTCGTCGACATTCGTCAGCATAACTTTCACTTTAATAACACCAGCAAACCAGCCAACCAGCCAGCCAGCCACACAGTCAGTCAGTCAGCCAGCTAGCGGCACAAGTTACACTGTCTGTTTGTGTGTGTGTGAATGGCCACACTAACCCTGCCATATTGCTGAGTAGTTGTGGCAGCACTTGCAGACGCCGCTGGTGTTCACATTCACACGCATACAGCTGCACGTAGATGGCAGATACCAGTTTACTGATACACAGATATACACCGCCGATAAGCTTGTCGGCGCAATAAAAGCATAGTAAAAGCAATAAAAGCGTAAATAACGGTGCTAGTAGCAAGAGCGACAGGTAGGAAAGCATGAAAACGCAAAGCATACACACATACACACACACACACACATAGACTAGGCATGAGCGTAGCATTGGCTTCAGTGCTGGGGCTGCAAATGAAAACCAGAAATTTTCCTCAAAAGCCCATGAAAATCAATTGGAAAATGTCTATTTGACAAATAATCCAACTGAACTACTTTCAGTTGATCGCAAGATTTCGTACAAGAGATTTCAAAGTGCATATTTGGCCTCAGGTTAGGTTAAACTAGTCAATGAGATCACACTGAGCGAACGTTGGCGATCGAATTTAAGTGCTAAAATACAAAGATTGATGAAGTTTGTAAAGAGTCTGTCTAAAATTGGTATTTCTGCGGTACTTCAAATGAAACTAATACCATTTCTTTAGCATCCTTTCTTTTTTAATTAGAACAAAAATTCACTTTAACCTATTGTAAGCTTGAACTAACCTATGCGATCTATGATAAGTTGGAATGGATTGTCTGTTAAAGCGATTTGATGCTAAAAAAATGTAATTGCTAGAAAGTTTTGTTGGACATTTTAGAGCCCAAGAATATTTAATTGGTGAGAAGTTTTGTTTCACATTTTAATGCTAAAGAATATTTCATTGCTATAAAATTTCTATACGCATTTTTATGGCCAAGAATATTTAACTTTTAGGAAATTTGTATACACATTTTGATGCTAAAAAAACTGTAATTGCTACGAAATTTTATTACACATTTTTAACCAGTGCCAGGTGGACTTAATGTTTAATTTTTGCGAATTTTTGGATCAAGTGTTTTGATTACTTGTTCTTAAATTTTTTGAAACTTTTTGCCTAAAAATTATCAGGTGTACAACTTTGCTTCCGCCGTTTTTTCCAAAATTAAAAGCTTTATTGCGAAAAAGTGCTTACAGATGTATTATTCAAAGTATTGTCCGTCGCTAGCGACAACTTTCTCCCATCTTTCCGGCAATTTTCGGATCCCGGCTCGAAAAAAGGAGTCCTCTTTTGACGCTATCCATGAAGCAATCCATTTTTCCAATTCTTCGAAGGATTGAAAATGTTGATCTGCCAGGCCGTGTGCCATCGAACGGAATAGGTGGAAGTCAGAAGGGGCGACATCTGGGGAATACGGCGGGTGGGGCAAGACTTCCCATTTCAGCGTTTCCAGGTACTTTTTGACCACTTTTGCGACGTGAGGCCGAGCATTGTCGTGTTGGAGGATGACTTTGTCATGTCGCTCTTGATATTGTGGCCGCTTTTCTTTTAGCGCGCGACTAAGGCGCATCAGTTGCGTTCGGTAGCGATCTCCTGTGATAGTTTCACCCGGTTTTAAGAGCTCGTAGTAAATCACACCGAGCTGATCCCACCAAATACAAATCATAACCTTGGCGCCGTGAATCACCATTTTTAAAACGTTGAAACCACTCCCGACACGTTCTTTCACTCAGAGCAGCATCACCGTAAGTTTCTGAGAGCATTCGATGCGCTTCGCTGCATTTTTTTGCGAATTGTAACAGAAAAGTAAAACTTCCCGCAAATGGCGAGAATTGGGCACATAAACGGACATTTTCGAGCGTGAATAATACGAAAACCAGAACAACTGTCACTGAAACGGCGATGACAATTCGTTAGGCACTGTCCACACTCACTTTAAAGGCATTACCATCTATGTATTTCAACCAGCCTCAGCCGGTACAGCCACCTATCGGAAAACGGCGGAAGCAAAGTTGTACACCTGATAATATACAAATAACAATCGGCTGCAAGAGAGCTACGGTTATTCAACTGGAATTTTTAAAACTAAGAAGATTTATTTTTAAGAATTTTTTTTTATTAAGTATCTAAAAATATGCCTTCTGCAGCAGGTTTTTAAAGGGCCTTGAAGAAGAAGAGGAAGGAAGAAGAAGAATTTAAAAAGATATTAAACTTCAAACTATTTTATTATTCACTGTGACTCGTCGCGCGCACAGGATTTCATTTTGGAGTGGTTTTGCGTACAATTTTTGTACCGAATACCATTCGAAACCATATATATATTATATATGGTATATATTATATATATTACACCAGAAATTTTTGTGTTTGTTGGGTTTGAACCGTTTGAAACACCCCCGTGTGCGCCACTGACTACGACGCTTTGTCAAGAAGAACGGTGTCACCTTTAGGAATACTTGAAGTTCAGTAGAATATTGGATTAAGAATGCTAGAAGTAGAAAATAATCTGTGCTTCTCACTAAATCTTTACAACTTAACCAAAAGTGGGGGAACTTCAGCTAAACCAATAATTCAAAAATACTAAATTCATTTAATAGATCGATCATTTAATAGATAATTTTTTTATTATTCATAAGTTGGTTGATCAAAAAAGCTGACAGGCCAGATTGGTCACGCATAGACGCTGTTGGATCTCTAGCGGAACCAGTTAGAGATCTTTAGTGTTGTGGGTCGTCGTAAAAATGATCGGTAAGAATGTATGTTTTTCTAGCGAACTTTAGCAAAAACTTAATGTCATGCTTGAGGACCCCTCTATCACAGAGAAGAACGAGCCCGAGTAAGCAAGTAAGTCGCAGTATTGAGATATCCAGACAGAAACAACGATTGTGCTCCAAGGTTTCCCTGACACCTTATTCTTTATGTTTTCTACATTCCTTCGACCCAGATGCTCATCCACTGCTCGGAAGCCGCTGTTAAGCAGCGCCTCGTTACTGTGCCTTCAATGGTTTTGCAGTGCTTCTGCAGGAGCGAGAACTCGAGTCTCGTGTTTGATTGAAGTCTTCGTCTTTCTCTTAGGCTTTGCTAAAAGCACTCGTATTCTCACAGATCACTACAACAACACATAAACGAAACTCCAACTGGCATCGCTAAGGACCAAACAGGGTCCATGCGTAGCTGTACTGGCAGCCAGTATAACCTAACTTAATAGCTCAAAAAGTCAGTTCACAGTAGAACCATTATTGTCATTGTTGTGTTTCAAAAATGTTCCTACTAATAATTTTTTTGCTAATGTTCATACAATTTAGAACTTTCAAATTTATTTGTATAAATTGATTCAATGAATAAGTTCAGAGAGTCCCTCATAAATTGGTTACCTATTTTACCTTTTGGACTATTGGCTATTGGACTAAATTATTTTTTAGCATTGCTCACGTATTTTTTTCAAAGACCAAAGTAGATGCAAAGCCATTGTGTTCATATGAAAACTGTTTTCACTCTCACTAAATCTTTACAACTTAACCAAAAGTGGGGGAACTTCAGCTAAACCAATAATTCAAAAATACTAAATTCATTTAATAGATCGATCATTTAATAGATAATTTTTTTATTATTCATAAGTTGGTTGATCAAAAAAGCTGACAGGCCAGATTGGTCACGCATAGACGCTGTTGGATCTCTAGCGGAACCAGTTAGAGATCTTTAGTGTTGTGGGTCGTCGTAAAAATGATCGGTAAGAATGTATGTTTTTCTAGCGAACTTTAGCAAAAACTTAATGTCATGCTTGAGGACCCCTCTATCACAGAGAAGAACGAGCCCGAGTAAGCAAGTAAGTCGCAGTATTGAGATATCCAGACAGAAACAACGATTGTGCTCCAAGGTTTCCCTGACACCTTATTCTTTATGTTTTCTACATTCCTTCGACCCAGATGCTCATCCACTGCTCGGAAGCCGCTGTTAAGCAGCGCCTCGTTACTGTGCCTTCAATGGTTTTGCAGTGCTTCTGCAGGAGCGAGAACTCGAGTCTCGTGTTTGATTGAAGTCTTCGTCTTTCTCTTAGGCTTTGCTAAAAGCACTCGTATTCTCACAGATCACTACAAAAACACATAAACGAAACTCCAACTGGCATCGCTAAGGACCAAACAGGGTCCATGCGTAGCTGTACTGGCAGCCAGTATAACCTAACTTAATAGCTCAAAAAGTCAGTTCACAGTAGAACCATTATTGTCATTGTTGTGTTTCAAAAATGTTCCTACTAATAATTTTTTTGCTAATGTTCATACAATTTAGAACTTTCAAATTTATTTGTATAAATTGATTCAATGAATAAGTTCAGAAAGTCCCTCATAAATTGGTTACCTATTTTACCTTTTGGACTATTGGCTATTGGACTAAATTATTTTTTAGCATTGCTCACGTATTTTTTTCAAAGACCAAAGTAGATGCAAAGCCATTGTGTTCATATGAAAACTGTTTTCAGTAATCTCCCATGCAATGACTGTGAAATGTTTCTTAGCTTAGTTTCGCATTTGAATGTATGTGTGTGTGTCTATGTTGGTATGTGTAGCGTCTTACTGCTGGCGCTGTAAAGCTAAAGTGAAAGTTCTAATATTGCCGCAAAAAAGCTACACTACAGCCTCTACAACTACAACTAACACAACAACAACAACACAAATCCAGTAATAGAGGAGCTAAGACGAACGAATGTGTATAACGTAGAGGAAAAACGACATATACAGTTAATGAAACGAAATTAAAGAGCAAACAAAGAGCGGAAATTGAAAAAAAAAATTGTTGTTTAAAATGGATGGAAGAAAAGTAAGTAAAGAAACTAATGCAAGGCAAAAATTCAATTGTGGGATTTTAGAAAAAGAAAACCTTTATGTTTCAGACATGATTCAATTGTAGTGTGTGTATGTATGTACAATTATTATGTATGATTGTCTTGTAGTAAAATTATTATTATTTTTTTACTTATTTATTTATTAGTAGCAGTGCTGAAGAGATGGAAAACAATTTTAAAGAAGGGAAAATTTAAAATTAGGAAAGTTCAGAGCCAAGTCAGGTAGGGATTGTACTTCTTCCAGACCTAAAGATTGTCAAACTTTTGTTCAAAATAAATCAAAAATACCTGAATTTTTAGCCAACTTAGTAATGATGAATACCACCATTGTACAAACTGACTGCTTGATGCTGTTCGAAACTTTTGGTAAAAGTTTCACAAAATTAAACATTGCTCAAAAATTTCACATTTTCAACCCAAAAAACATAAATTGTAAATTATTGTTGCTAATTTTTTTTTGCAATAAATGTGCATTTTGTTTATTTTTTGTTACCATTTTGCAACAATTTGTTGCTAAACTGAAGAGAGCAAAACAAAAATTAGTGAAATGCAAAAATGTCACTAACAACATTTTTAAACAAACTAGAAAACTTGAAGTGCCAAATGGTGGAAGCGTTATATCGTTGAACGGTCAAACAAGTTTGCAGACAAAGGGTGAGATAGACCGACATGCAGACAGCCAGACAAAGAGACCAACAGCTATGGACAGACTTTCGTATTGCATAAAAGCGCGTCTATCTTTTGGCTACTTAATTAGCTACTGGCTATTGTGGTTGTTGTTGTACACGTACGTAATTTGTTGTTGCTCTAAAGCTGATCATCCAGTTTATTTAAATAATTTCTTTGTTATTATTTTTTTATGTATTTTGTTTTCGTTTATTTGATTTGGTTGTTGTATTAGAAATTCAGTTCGACCAAATGTGTGCGTGTTTATGTGTTTGTTAGTGTGTGCATCTGATGACCAATCAAAAATGAGGCACGAACTTGCATAAAAATGTCGAAATATGCTGAGCTGCATGCAGTAGAATTAATTTCAACTCTTCCTTGTCGTTGACTTCTTGCATGCTTTTCCATTTTTCGCTTTCAGCATTACATAACTACACACCACAACGTTGTTGTTTTTGCTTTTTTGTTGTTGTTGTTATTTAAGTTTTTAATTGTTACTGCCTGCCATTGTCGAATTCACTACCAATGCATGTGTCATGCGGATTTTTCGGCATCCTAATCTGATTTCAGCTGAACGCGGTCATGGTTGCGTATACGCCCCGATGGCGCAGCATAGCGCCTGGCTGAGCTAGCTAAAAACTGCACTGATGACTCAAGCAAATTGCTAGATATTTGTGTGCCTCTGGACTCATAAAAAGTTAACTGCAACAAATCATTAGCTTCTATGAGCGTTTTGTTGGCCTCTTCGAGACGGAAATACCTGCACACTGACGCTCAAGTATCATATTATACAACCAAATAATACCGCTACGTAGCCTATGCATATATTTATAGTGATGCCAAACACAACAACAACAATAACAACACCAACAACAGTGCTAAAAAGTATAACCAACAACTAAGATTTACACTTTTCGCGCGTTCATCTGCAGTGTTTGGAGTAGAAAGTTCAAAATTTTAAGTACCTGTCCGCCGGGTTGTCAGTTCGCCTGACTGTCATAAAACCTGCCAGTACTCCATACTGCTTTTTAGTCGGCTTTTACGCCGTCGCCGGCCGCACTTTGAGTGCTAAAAACCCAACAAAATTACTCATACGCCGTGTTGGACTTTCGCGCAAACTTCAGCGCAGCGCCGAGAAAACGACAAATCGCTACAGAGTTCGTGAACCTCTGGCGGAAAAACACAAATGGCAAAAAATGCAACAAACAACAACAGCAACATGGCATAAAGCAACAACTAAGTATGCGCAAAGAAAACTAAAACTAATCAAAGACACTTCTGGCTCAACGCATTAATGGCGAAAAGCTGCTGGACGCGGCGCACCACAAGTTCGGCAATGGCAATAGCAGCAATTTACCGCAAACATCAACAACAACGCACTGCAGCTCAGTTGACTCAGTCATATTTTAGCCAAATATGAAATTTTCCGCTGCGTTTGAAATGTGAGCGCGCGATACAAAATGTACATGTTTCGCAAAATGTACTTGTTGTTGCTGTTATCGTTGCTGTCGTTTTCGCCAGCAGCCAGGCGGCTGCTTCCCGCTTTCTTTGCTCTTTTCACTGCATCACACAGCGTACAAATTACTTCTGACAATTATTGTTATTAGGAATTTCCACGGAGAGCGAGCATTCAACTGCGAATGCGGTATAACAACAACAACAACAATATCCATACACAACAAATAGCTGCCAAAGTCTGCACTGCGCCGGTGCGAATGCGGTGCGCTTTTCACCAGCCAACGGCTGCAGGCAGCGTCGCACCAACGCGCACCGCATGGCGTTTTCTTGCTTTTCTTTTAAGTGTTTACTTAGTTTGCTTTGTTGTTGTGTTGCTTGGTTGCTGGTGCTACATGATAGTCGCTGCCGTATGCAACAACTATAACAACAACAAAAGCAGCAGCATCGCGCATTGGGAGAAAGTAAAAACAAGAATTTAATGCCGCTTCGTTGCGGTTGGTATCCAGTGGATGCGAAAAGTATCTGTTACTCGTTGGCTTTCCTGCACATGCGAGTGTCTCTTTTTCTGTAGAAATCATTGCAATTGGCTTGAAATGCAATAACAACCGACACCGGTGACAGTCGGCGTGCAATGCGGTTTGCTACAAAAGTCAAAAGCAGCGCCAGCAACAGTCGTTGCCGATCGATGACTTGCGCCACAGAAGAAGAGGCACGAAGCGTTGAGCAGGCGCGCACGCTTCGCCGCTGACGGCTACGAGATGCTCTGGGTGGCTGTGTGCGGGCTCGACAGCAGGGCGGCAATAAAATGGCCGCGCTGCGTGCGTGCTCCTCGCATGACGGATGCTCGCTGCCAGCTGCAGCTGTTTGCTACTTGCTGCCGCTCTGACAGTCGCTTTTGTCGATTGGGTGCTGGCGGTGAAAACGCGCCGTATGGCTTTTAATCAAGGCTGAAGCGTTTGTTGTTGTTGTTGTAAAAGAAACTCACTGCAGAATGTAGCAGCGAACAAGAAAAGTTGCTGTTTTGTTGGTAGTCACAGCAGATGGCAAGCAAGGCGCTGCTATTTTCTTTTTATTGCACTAAATGTCAAATTTGTGGTAGAGCGACTGTCGTTGATCGAGAGGAAAATGCGGTTCGAGGCCTCTGTGGAATGTCTGCCAGGTTTTTGCTTGCAAAGGACACGACTAATGATGAGTTCAATGCTATTCTGTGCCTTTGGGTACAAATAGTTAGTGCATTGTACTGCAAAATAAGGGGTCATGGGTTCAAATTCCACTTCAGTATACATACAACTTATGCAAAAAAGAATAACAATAGAAATGACCCAGAAGTTTTCACTCTTAACTATTCACTAAATTAAAAATGCCTAGGAAATTATATAATTATTATTTATTTATGTAAAATTTCTTGTTAACCCTTTCGCTGCAGATTTTTACTGGGGAAAGTTAAAATTTTAAATTTTAAATTTTAGGCTTCTATGTATGTGGTATCACCTCACATCACATCACATCATCTAAATTGAAAGAAAACGTCAAATTAAAAAGTCATATAAATTTTCTGCTTCTTCTTCCTTTACTATGTCAAGATATACCATTAAAAAAACGTGTATACTTCTCTTCTTTAAACTTCAATATTCAGTTTATTAATTTCGTATTTTTCCTAAAACTTCAAACTATTCTAAGAACCAACAAAATATGTATTCTTGAAACCACAGACTCCCACAAAGTAGCATGTTGCCATATGGCAACAAAATAGCGAAAGGGTTAATCAACAAAAAAAACATTAGCGATTAGAATTTTTCAATAGATGGCTACAGTAATCAATATCTCGTGTTGTATAAGTGCAATCGAGTTACGCTAAATGGAGTTAGAAAGAAACGATTTTGTACTAAAAACACTTCTCAGACAATTTTGTGATTGTTTGCCTCAGTTTTGTTGGAGCGCGCATCAAAGATGGACAAAGAGAAACTGCGCCATATTTTGAATTTTTATATTTTTATATTTTATATTTATATTTTTACATACATTAATTTTTTTCCTTTAATAAAAAAAAACGAAAACGCAGGTCAGCCAACTGAAAATGTGAATAATGTGTATGGTTCTAATACTGAAATAGCCAACCACGCGCAATTTAGGTTTCGTTGATTCCGTTCTGCTCATTTTGATGTCAAATATGAACCACGCTCTGAAAGGCTAATTGTCGAAAATGTCCACAAAATCATAGAAAACGTCGACTTCTACCATCATGAAAGCTGTTTTGATTGCTTAAAAGCTAAATATTGCATAAAAACTATTTGGAACTACTTGAATGAGACTGGATACAAAAATAAGTTCGATGATCCAGCTGCGAATCGCTGCTAAGATCGAAACAAAATGGATTTTTTTTAAGTAGATGGTGACTGGTGATGAAAAGTGAATCTGTTACAGCAAAGTCAAGCAAAAACAGTCGTGGTTGAATGGCGGTGAGGCGGTGCAAACAGTGGCCAAGTCAGCATTGATGGTCAGAAAGGTTTTGGTGTTTGGTGAGATTACCAGAGAATCATCTAGTATAAGCTGATCTCTTATGCTCAAACTCTTAATACGGAACTGCGCTGTCAGCACTTTAACCGCCTGAGAGAAGCAATCGCCTAGAAGCTCTCAGATTTAACCAATAGGCGACAAATTTTGCTTCTTTAGGACAACGCCAGGCCACACATATCATTAGTGACTCGTCAGAAGCTCCGGACGCTTGGTTGGGAGATTCTTATGCATCCATCTTATAGTCCAGACTTGGTACTAAGTGATTCCCAGTTGTCAATGTCTATGGCGAATAATTTTGCTGGTGCAAACTTTGCCTCAAGAGAAGTTTGTGATTTTTGGTATTTATTCAATTTATATCTTTCTATTGGAAATTCTTACCAATCATAACAAACTCATAAATCACCATTAAAAATTGATTGACCTATTCACTTTCTATAATAAAAACAACAAATAATGAAGCTGCCACTTATTGTTCAATTTTCAACAACGAACAGCAAACACAAAATTTCTGAACAAGAATGTTGTACATTCTTTCTAAACATTCATTACAACTTGTTCACTTGTTCATTGACTCATGTCAGAGCTACGCCCAACCGATTAATGAGCTATTAACCCACTTTTCGCCCTAACATTTGCCACTCAACTAAGCAAACTTAATGATGAAATTAAAATGCGTTCTTCAAACCCATTTCTCTTATGCCCACCTCGACCCAAAGATATGTCATGTGTGTCTTTGTGTGTGTGCGCATAGTCCGCAACAAAACTGAACATAATAGAAGAGAGAGTAAAGGAAGGAAGCTTCGTTAATATAATTTTTTGTTTGACTATGCGCGTTGCGCAGCATTAACGGTACATTAAATCCTGGCTGACCCAATTAATTGAATTCTCACGAGACTGCAAATACACACAGACACGCGAACACAGTCACGTCACACCCAGTTCTCAAGATCAGCAAATAATTCAAAAAAACGAAAAGAAAAGTGCCTCACGTCACGTTCGAGTCGCTGCAAACGCGAGAGAAAGAGAACGAGAACAGCCAGAACCGAGTGGAAGACGACCAAAAGTATTCAACAGTTGGAAGCGAACTTGAAAAAAGGCGCGTCACAGGCGAAAAACACAAAACAACCACAAACAACAAAACTAGTTGTAAAAGTCGCTAAGCAATAAAGCGTGAAGCTAAGCCAAATCTGAACGTTTCTTGAAGCCAAGTTAACAGAATCCAACGTCACGCTACTGCGGCTAATGGGTGTGCGAACGAACGACCGGCCGAACAAAAACAAAAACAACAACAAAGAACACAAAAATGTAAACAAACCTCAATGCAGACACACACACAAATACACAAAAAAACAAGCAACAGATAAAGAATCACAGCTCATAAACACAGAACAAGCCAAGCAGCGGGAGAAACAAAAAATAAACACAACAAGCCAAAGAGAAAAGAAAATAAGATAAAAGAAATTAAATTAAATGAATAGCAACAAACATTTTTAGAGATAAAAGCAGAGATTCTGTTGGCCTTAGACGGCAGACAGCGCATAGAATGGAGAATGGAATATGGGTCAAAAGAGAAACTAACGGTGCACGCATGAGTGCCGTGTCTACACTCACACATTCATAGAAGAACTGCTGTGCGGTATTTTTGCAGCGAAAGGAAGTGAACTAAGACGGAAGGCAAAGTGGTTGTCTGGTTGGAGCTGCTGCTGACTTAAAGTAGAGTTGTTGGAACAGTGAAAGGATGCAGAAATATTAACTGAAAACGTTAATCAGCATCTAAAATCAGAAGATTGTTGTATGTTGTGGTAAAATGTTGAAACTAAAACGATTTCTTTTTAAATGGAAAAAGCGATTCGGATGCGTTTTACTCAAAAAATTTATTTGGAGGTTTTTGTGGTCGTCCCAATTTTTTTAATTTTATTTTAAATAAAATAGAGGACCATTTCTAAGGAAATGCATTTTCGGAAGCCCATAGAAAATTAATAGCAAATTTTTGTAAGATCCCACAAAATGTAGAGTTTTCTCCAAGCAACCAATGAGGCAAATCAAATCAAGGTGACAAATCAAACAAGCAAAAAACAGTCAAAAGGAAGTTAATTTCAGCACATTTAACACTCAAACAAATGGCAAAGAATGCATTGGACAAACAGTTCACAGAAGTCTGCGAGTTGGTTCGACCAAACTCGAGGCAGCTCAACTCGACAAATGCGAAGAGCGCCAGCACTTCGGGCCAGCAGACAAGACAAGACAGCAACGCCACCGCCACCGTTATTACCACCTTCAATAACCGCAACACTAACAGCAACAACAACAACGACGCCACCGCTCAAACTTGTTGAAAAGAAAGTGAAATCTGTGCGACGGCGCGGTGGCGCTTTGTTTGTTTTTGTTGTTTAATACTATTGTGTGCGAACGCGCTCGCACCGTTCGCATCACCAACAACAATCACGTCGCCGCTCGGATGTGCGTGTGTGTGTATGTGGCCATAATTGTTAGCAGTTTTTGTATGTGATTGTTGGTTTTTTTTTTACTTTTTGGTTTGTAATGTTTTGGCTGTCATTTCAGGCGAATTATAAATTTGGGTTGGGTTGTGCTGATTACTTGAACTATTTGCTGGCGATCGCGCTTCATTCGTGCAATTAATTTTTGTTTCGCAATTTTTTTTTGCAAATCTTTGATAGCCATCAGCACGACTGCTGGCCATTGTAAGTGCGAATGTGTGCTGTAAAATCGCCTGCGGTCGGTATTTGGCAACACTTCTCTTGGGTAACATTATTATAGCCCATTTAAAAGCTAAGGTGAACATCGCTATTGATCTATGAAGTTACGCATGTGTATGGCCAAGTTTTGAGGGCAGTGTTTCCCAAACTATCAAAGTCATATAACTTCTACTCTAAGTCATTCAACTTGTATCTAAAGCGTTAAACTCAAATTTTAAATTTTGAATCAAAGTCATTCAACTTTTGTTTTTGGTTTATAACCGACTTGCATCTGCTCCGAAAAATTCAAGTATTAGATGGATTCATTCAGCTGCGATTTACGATCATCAACATTCATTTTCCGTACTCCTTTTTCATTCTAAAGCATTGAACTCGTAACTTACCCGTTCTAGTCGATCCATTCAATTTTATTTCATTTCAAAATCATAATATTTTGGTTCAAAATCCTTCAGTTTCGTTTCTTGTCTACTTAACACCAATCTTACTCTATTCAACTCAAACTCAAAGCCATTCATTTCCCATTTCGGAGCAGCCTAAGACCATTCCTACTCAATCTCTAACTTAGTCTTACTCAACTCAGTCTCAAACCCATTCATCTCTGATTTGGGAGTAGCTCAACACCATATCTTATTTATCCAACGTTGATCTTAAGGTTACAACTATGACTCAGAAGCACTTATCTTTGATTCAAGGCCGTTTTCAGTCCACGCAACATCAGTTACAAACACATAACTCGAACTTAGTTGTACTGTAACTCTTCAAGTGGAAGCAGTTGTTCATATTTTATGCCTCAATCTCCTAATCTAAAAGATAATAAGATAATCAGAGTTAATTCAAAAGCATACATTTCTGATTTGGAATAGAGTAACTCCAATTAATAGCCATAACATGTTTTAGGTTCCTATCTACCCAACACTAATCTAACTAACTAATTAAACTAACTATTTTCAGCAGAAAATTGCCGAAATAAAAACTATAGAGCTATAGTAAAACAAAGTACGTTTGCTAAATTATTCGACCACATCATCAATTTGAAGTTATTTCATCATGTGAGTGCTGCGATTTGCGACTGTCAACATGGTTTTCTTCCTGGGAAATCTACATGCTCTAATCTGGCATTGATTTCAGGTAAAATCGTCGACGCATTAGAAAGTCGCAAGCAATTAGATGTTGTCTATACGGATTTTTCGAAAGCTTTCGATAAAGTTGATCACAACATTTTACTATTGAAACTGAGTAAATTTGGTCTTTCGAACAAGCTAAAAAAATTTTGTAAGAGTTTCTTATCAAACCGGAAACTCTTCGTAAAAATTGGTACTACTACCTCTGAAACACTTATAAGTGCCTCTTCTGGCATTCCCCAAGGCACCCATTGTGGGCCTTTACTATTTCTAATCTTTATAAATGATTTACCAAATTGTTTTAAATTTTCCAAATGTTTAATGTTTGCTGATGACGTGAAACTTTTTCTAAAAATAACTCAATCTTCGGATTGTTTAAAACTTCAAGATGACTTGTTGCGTTTTCAAAATTGGTGCACTTTGAACCACCTGGATTTAAATGTTAAGAAATGTTGTATAGTATCATTTACTACATTATACACTTAACAACATTATTATTATACACTTAACAACACTACATTGTTACGTAAGCATGGGATGAAAGACTTAGGTGTAATATTCAGGTCGGATTTCAGTTTCAATCGTCATATCGACTATATTATCGCAAAATCTTATGCCATGGTTGGTTTCATTAGTAGAAACACTCAAAATTTCAAGGACCCTTTGACGATAAAATCACTTTATGTGGCGTTAGTTCGCAGCATAATTGAATATTGTTCTATTATCTGGAATCCCTTCTATGCGGAACATTCAAATCGGATTGAACGTGTTCAAAGAAGCATTACGAGATATGCACTGAAGAAGATGCATTGGCCCGATGGCTTACCGTCTTACGATGCTCGACGTAAGCTCCTTGGTTTGCAATCATTAAAAGACAGAAGATCTCTTCACTCTCTTTTATTTGTTTACCACATTTTATCTGGTAAAGTAAGATGTGATGAATTAATTAGTAATTTTGTTCTGCATGAACCTCAAAGATCTCTGAGGAATTACAGATTTCTTGAAGCTAAAATTCCCAGGACAAATTATGCCGCAGCTGAACCAATCAACAGGTGCATTTCGCTATGTAATAGTTTTGCCCATCTTTTAGATTTTGGCTTGCCTGAGAATGGCTTTAAATTAAACCTTTTTACTCTCTTTAATTAGTTTTATGTATTTAGCTTAAGATTTGTTGTATAGTCTGTAAGATTTAAATATCGGTAGACTGAATGAATAAATGAAATGACTTCAGGGGTAAATTTTAACGAATTTTCGATATTAAAAAAGTAATTCATTACACAAAAAAAATAAGACTTTTTCATTGGCTAAATGTTTTCTTTCAATTTTTCTGTATCGAAATCGTAAGGAAATATCTTCAAATAGTAAAGTTTATGCACCCATGAAACCTTAATTTGAAAGCTCATAGATTAGTTTTTCAGTACCCATGATTCAAATTAGTTCTAAAGCAAATAAGTAAAGCAAGCAACCAGGCCTTGAAATCGTAGAACACAGTCTTGCGCAAATTTTTTTGGTATCGTTTATTTAAATTACTTGTAAAGCATAAAGATCTCTTTGAAATCTAAAAAAACCTGTCTTAAAATCATTCAATATTGATCTATGTTCATAGAAGTCAACCCGAAACTGTTCAACTAACTCTGAAGGCATCAATCTATAGTTTTAATACTATGTAATTTAATAGTTCATAGCATTAAAGCTACCAAACTGCTTGGTTCTTTTTCACTTCGTTGATATCACATCACTTTTTAAAATTCAATACCGACCTTAAAATTTCGATAAGAGGTTTTTTGAATCCAGAGCTAACTATGGTTACAATTATGATTCGGTGATACTACTAACCTTTTAACTATAGTTCGAGGCATATGCGCTCTGAATTTGCGCATTTGAAACCTTCTCTTCTCTCTAAATATTAAAGTCTCTTAAAAAATTGCACATAAAACCTTATTAAAAGAGTTTTATTTGCTAGCAACAAAATTGTAAATCCTCTAAACTCAAGGAATATCTGATGTTAGTTTTATCGATCTTTTTAAACTAATCTCATTCCGATCTGTGATCTTTATTTTCCATTAATACCAATTAAAATTTTATTTGGGCCAACTTGATTTGAGCCAAATCTTTTTTAAAAAGGAATCACTTATAATTCTGATCTGTAATTTCACACTTAATTTGAATATAAAATTGATTTAAACAAAATGTTTTATAAGGAATCTCTGAGATCTTTGATCTATCATCATAATTATCGCTTTCTGAAATCCCACGCCTGTGGTGGATGCCCAAGAATCGAGTAAGATGGCGCTTATTTGATTCTTGGCAACTGCTTTTAGCTCCTTCCTACTTAACCCGAATTGGCCTGCCTCACGGTTGACTGACCTTCGCCAAGTCTTGCGAGGCTTACAAGCCAGTCTACCTCAACTAACTAGTGGGTTTTGATTTATACTTTCAATTCATTGCTATTCAAACTTGATTTCAACCAAATCGGCTTAGCACCATGTCTGTTAATTTTGATCTTTCTTTCTGCTTAATTTCCATTTATACTCGATTTAAGACTTTATTTTTTTTTTTTATAATTTAAAACTACTTTCGGGCAAATCTCCTTTCTTTCTGAATCAGTCCCGTCCTTTAATTTCAATTCAAATTTGATTTGAACTGCTTTTTGAACTGATTTTTTTAGAGCAATCACCAATAGTTCTGATCTGTTGTTTTCTTTTAATTTTAGTACAAATATAACTTGAGTCAAATCTTTTTTATCGCAATCACTGGAAGTCTAATCTAAACTATACTTTCTCTTAACTTTAATTTAATCTTAAGTTAAATCACATTTTTTATAGAGTGAACACTGACAGTTCTAATCTGTTTTTTCTCTTCATTTCGGTACAAACATGACTGGAGCCAAATCTTTTTTAGAGCAATGACCGGTAATTCTAAACTATACTTTATCGTAACTTCAATTTAATTTTAAGTTAAATCACATCTTTTATAGAGTGAACACTGACAGTTCTGATTTGTTTTTTTTTCATAATTTTGGTACAAACATGACTTGAGTCAAATCTTTTTCAGAGCAATGACCGATAATTCTAAACTATACTTTCTCTTAACTTCAATTTAATCTTAAGTTAAGTCACATCTTTTCTAGAGTAAACACTAACAGTTCTCAATTTGTTTTTTTCATAATTTTGGTACAAACATGACTTGAGCCAAATCTTTTTCAGAGCAATGGCCAATAATTCTAAACTATACTTTCTCTTAACTTTAATTTAATCTTAAGTTAAGCCACATCTTTTGTAGAGTGAACACTGAAAGTTCTAATCTGTTTTTTCCTCTTCATTTTGGTACAAACATGACTTGAGCCAAATCTTTTTCAGAGCAATGACCGATAATTCCAAACTATACTTTTTCTTAACTTCAATTTAATCCTAACCAACATTTTTTATTGACTAAAAACTGATAGTTATCATTTTTGTTTCTCATAATTTTGGTACAAACATGACATAAGCCAATTCTTTTTTAGAAGAATCACTAGTAATTCTTAACCACTAACTACTTTCACTTAATTTCTTCATTGTGCGTTGTTTCACTTTAAAGAAACAGTTCATGTATCCACATAGTTCTCACAAATTAGTGAAACAATCCATCCTGAAGTGACTTAAGTACGCTGAAACCATCCCAATAGCAAAAAAATAATTAACAACGAACCATCAACCAATCAGTTATCAGTATCGCTGTAACTGATCCAAACTGCATACATATCATTCGATACATTTACGAGTTTCCTTCCATGGTTTCTATTGCTGTTATTTCGTTCCTTCCTTCTCCACGTTACTTAGCTTTTACTTCTCCATTTTTGTTTTCCCTCCGAGCTTCCTGCATTGGCGTTTTCTCCCATATCCATTTGGTATGCTCTGCTAGCCATTTAGATCCGGTATTGCGAAACTAATCGTACGGTTTTTTGAGTTTCTTTCGCCAAGCAATCTTCTTCTGGAAGGCATTCACCAGTGGCTGAACACACACACACACACACACGCACACTCACACACATATTTACACATTTCAAGTATGCTTACAGAAATGAAAGAAAAAATATTAAACTCAACAAACGAGAGAAAGAAAGACCCAAACGCAACAACAACGAATTCCAACAATAACAATTTTCAACGTCATGAGCGAAAGTGAAATCTGCTAATGAATTCTTCAACGTTGAATAGTTTTCGGTCATTACAGTCAAGTCAAGTCAAACTGCGCCGCACTGAGCAGCGGAAAGCCAAGTTGCGACGAGTCGAAGTGGAGTTAGTAAGTTGGCTGTGTTGGTGTTTTCTGCCTTCATCCATCTACCCATCCATTCACCTAACTGTGCATCCAGCTGTCCATTGTACTGGCTATATACCTGCCGTCTGTCTGTCCGTACGTTAGCTGGCGCGGTCGTTCGTCTTTTAACAATTTCTATGAACTTTGCGTCTGCAACAACGCTTCGCGCTTATTTACTTCACACACTTTTCAGCATTCAATTTCGCTCCTCCGGATATTTGTACATATGCCACATATGTATCCACATATGTGTGGATAGTATATAATATGAATTTATATGCTTTTGTTACATTAACAGTTTATCGCACTGCTTGTCTTGTGGCCATTTTAAAGTTTTTACTTCTACTTTTTTTTGGTAAAAGTTGCCACATTTGCTGGACTTGACTCTACGCATACTTAATATCGAACTTAGCCAAGTTTATACATAAATGTTTATATAAAAGAGTAAATAATGTCATAGAGATACTGCACTCAAAGCTCTGTAGAAAATAATAGTCAACATGAATTGGTAGCTTGTGTGTTGTTGTTGCTTTTGACGTCGCATCGGCAACAATAATGTCGACGATTATTTATAGATGCTGATCGAGACAAATCCAGATTACGATATTGAATTTCATACTCGTTCGTAGTGGCATCAATGTCGCTGTTTGCTGGCTATAGCGGCCACAATGACGTTAATCATAATCAATGGCTAAGGCTGAGGCTGAACTTGTTGCTGATGTCTCCTCGTTTGAATTGCTGTCGCTAATGTTCGCTGCACGTTCATTTGCCGATCTTGTTGGTTATGTAGCAGCGAGTTCGTTGGCTCTTCAGACAGCAACACCAACAACAACACAACAACACATTATAAACAGCAGCAATTTTCGACAATTGGAATTTTCCACAACGGTTCAGTGGCCAACACCAAAAATACAATAAAACTTTTCTTCTGTTGTAAAACCTCATACGGGGAAATTATTTCAGGCTTTCTAAATCGGCTACACGGAATCGACATGAAATTGCGGACACTCAGCGAACTAGAACAATGTTCGGTTAATTCAATTCTATTCAATTGGATTGGATTAGTTGGATATTAGTTTCTTTAGATTGAGTCAAAGCTGTGGCTCAGTGTTTGGGCCTTGGCACTTCTAGTCAGAGAGTTGTTGGCGAATACTAAAGATAATAGAAAATTTAACTGAACAAATCTTGAAACTCCTAAGAAAAGGGGGAAATCTCGAGCTGCCGTTTAAAATCGACATAAAACTGGGATCTAAAGTTTTAATATCTGATTTGTCACACTCTGAGCGTGGATAGTTAAGGGAAGCTTTTCCATTTTCTACTTGCAAATTTGGTAGATGATATATCAACATTTGGATGGGTCTCGCGAAAAGTGTTTTGTTTTGTCGCACGGTGTAGGTAATAAATGTAAAGTTGTTCCTTTCACTCAAAGCTTTATAACTTTATCAGTTTCAATTCTATTGATGTCAAGCTTAACATTTACACAAACAACATATTTTTCATTTTAGATTTGAAAACAAGAGGAGATAAATTATTTAATATATATAAATAATAATAATAATTTATTATTAGATAATTTATTTGATATATAAAAATACATTCGAAAATTAATAATTTTTTTAATGGTAGAAAAATTCACTTTTTTAAACTTTCACCGTCAGTAAATTCCCCAAATCTCGTTTGATTTGGACAATCTATATATCGCTGGAAAGGCTAAGGTATTATCTTCTGAACAACGGACGCATGTGTTAGTGGGATCATTCGTTTACGCGATATCTGCTCATTACTGAAAAAACAGGAAAAAATGGTTTTTCGAAGATTTTTCGAAACAGCTTCTTAAGAAAAATAATGATGCAAAATAAATCTAAAAAAATACTGTTGTTTTTAGGTGCACGCGATTAGCTCACTTTGTCGAATAGTGTAATTGGATTTTGCGTTTCAAAAATTGTTCTATACGATTACTTTTCAACCTTTTACAGTCAACCTTTTTTTTAATAAAATGTTTCGTATATTTTTGGAGAAATCTGTGAATTTTCGTGTGTCTTTGGATAGAAGAAGCTGCTGGTGGGTCTCTACTAGGGACTCTTTGTTTTGCTAAGCATCTAAAAGTTATAGCAAGGATAGCACAACAAATTAAAAAATGTTGGTAATTTTCTTTGTATGGTGTGAACCATCTTTGTGTTTTGTAGGCTTCGGTAATTGACTGGCTAAACGTTTCAGTATGTGGGACTTATGAGGAGGAGGGACACAGCGACTGACTTAATCTGGCATATATTTAGAATTAAACTTAGCTGCTTAGCATATTTGGTGATTGATGCCACACTTCACAGATGGCCAATGTCTAGCAGTGACTTACTTACTGACATACACACTTACTTACTTGCTTGCTTGCTTACTACAATACTTACTTACTTACTTGCTTACTTAATACAATACTTCCTTACTTAATTACTTACTTACTTACTTACTCAATTACTTGCATACTTACATACTTAATTACTTACTTACTTACTCACTTACTTACTTACTTACACGTACTTACTCACTTACTTTCTTACTTACTTATTTACTTACTCAATTACTTCCTTACTTACTTACTTTATTATTTCATTACTTCATTACTTAATTTCTTCATTACTTCATTACTTACGTACTTACTTACTTACTTACTTACTTACTTACTTACTTACTTACTTACTTACTTACTTACTTACTTACTTACTTACTTACTTACTTACTTACTTACTTACTTACTTACTTACTTACTTACTTACTTACTTACTTACTTACTTACTTACTTCCTTACTTACTTACTTCATTACTTACTTCATTACTTCCTTACTTACTTATTTACTTACTTACTTACTAACTTACTTACTCAATTACTTACTTACTTACTTACTTACTTACTTACTTATTTACTTACTTACTTACTTACTTACTTACTTACACGTACTTACTCACTTACTTACTTACTTACTTATTTACTTACTCGATTACTTACTTCATTACTTACTTACTTACTTCATTACTTCCTTACTTACTTATTTACTTACTTACTTATTTACTTACTTCATTACTTACTTACTTAATTGTCCATAAAAAGGACATGAGGCCTGACATAACTTCTCTCCATCGTTTGCGAGAAGACCTCGAAAGAAGACAAATAATGTCTTCAATTGTTTAATTCTGTTTAACCCTTTCGCTATTTTGTTGCCATATGGCAACATGCTACTTTGTGGACGTCTGCATCCTCTATGGTTGCAAGAATACATATTTTTGTTGGTCTTTAGAATAGTTTGAAGTTTTAGGAAAAATACGAAATTAGTAAACTGAATATTTAAGTTTAAAGAAGAGAAGTATACACGTTTTTTTAATGGTATATCTTGACATAGTAAAGGAAGAAGAAGCAGAAAAAATTAGAGAACTTTTTAATTTGACGTTTTCTTTCAATTTAGATACTTTTTTTTTTAATTTTGGCTGAAGTAAATGAAGAAATATTCAAATTTTCGTTATGCGTAAAAAGTTTAATGTTTAAGTCATTTTTACAGCCACAACGATGTGGTTGCTCTCATAGAAAAACATTCTAAAATACAGGGTCCGAGTATAAAAATTAAAAATTGTCTTATGGAATATTGCTAATATAACCACATAGAAACCTAAGACGTAAAATTTAAAATTTTTACTTTCCCCAGTAAAAACCTGTAGCGAAAGGGTTAAAGCATCTACAGTTTATTCGTCTCTGTTATCCAATTCGCAAACCAATCGCATGAGTCATTATTCTAAAATGTTATACATTTATGTAATAAATGTCGACACAATTTCTTCAAACGGATTTTTATCAATCGAAGCCATAAAAACTTCATTGTCGAGTATTTAAAACACACACACACACACACACACATGCTCGTTTGTCATAGCGCGAATTTCGCTCATACGTAACATCCATCCGAGCGTACCTGATGCCTCACAATCGGCTGTCATTGCCGCCACACATATCACTCATCGAAATGTTCGATTCGTTTGCAAGCAGCCCACATACTCGAATTTATTTGTCTGCCTGCAAGCATTTCATTTCATTTCGCTCCTCGGCACTTCAGTCCACTCCACTCCACCACTTCGTTTTATGTAATTCAATTGCGATCTACAATTACGCGGCAGTACCGAACCCACTCTCACCGCTGCCGCTGCTGCTCATAATCGCTTTTCGTTGAACATTTTTCTTAAATTCTTCTTCTTCTTTTAACGTTTGCATTTGCTTTGCTGTCATTTCAGGGGAAGCAGAAAAAGTCAAATCACTGATCAGATTACGTGCGGAACTCTCGCCGCTATTCACAGGCAAGAGAAATGCATCCAAGTATGCATGGGCGTAAGTGTATCCAAGAAAAAAAACCATAAAAAATAATAAAAAACCCAACATTAACCAGAAAGCAATGAAAGCAAACAAAACTTAATACCTGCCCGTTTCCCCTCTCTCTCTTCTCTCGCTCTGACTTTTCTAATGTGACGCTCGCAAACCGCACCTCATGTCACATTCCGCCTCGGCTGTCCCGTCCCACGACTGTGTCCCTCCATTGCAGTGTCGTCGAACGGGAGCTGAACGTGCCGCTGCCACTGTCGAAAATCATCAAGAAATGGAACAACCTGCTGCAGGAGTACAAGGTAAGCTAGTCACGCCCACTAATGGCGCTCTCAATTACACCCTCTTTCGATCCACTCAATGTGCAGGCTATCAAAATGTCCGAGGAGCCGAAACGGCGCGAATGGCCCTTCTTCACGCTCATGGACGTCTACTTCAGCGACCAGGTCAACGATCCGTCACTGCGCCTCTTCTCCTCGACAAAGACCCTCAAGGAGACCATCGACGACAGCGTCTTCGAGGACGATCCCATCATTGTGTCGGCCATTGCGGCAGCCACGTCCGGCGCCTACATGGACATCGACGAGCTGATACGGCGCCAGAAGGAGCGCGCCGACAAAAAGTACGCCATGGCGGGCGGCGGTGGCGGCGGCGGCGGTGCCGGCGTGGGCAACGCCAGCGACTACAAGTACGACCTCAAGCCGATGCTGCCGAACAGCAAATTCAACAGCAACGACGTGGTCAAGTTGTCGAAGAGCGTCGACGATCTGAGCATGCAACAGTACAAAATCAAGGAGGAGCTGATGCGCCAGCACGAGCAGGAACAGCAGGAGAACATCATCAAGATCAAGCAGCACGCGCGCCAGCAGCGCGAGCAGCAGCAGCAGCACCAGCAGCACCAACAGCAGCAACAACAGCGCTACCATCATCCGACTGCCGCACAGCAACAACAGTCGCAGGCGCCACCGCCGCCGCAATCGCATCCGCACCGGCTGCAGCAGCCAACGCCGCCGCCCGGCCTGCAGCACGCACTGCAACAGCAGCAGCAGCATCTGCTGCACCATCAGCAACACCAGCACCAGCAGCAGCAGCAGGCGCAGCGCCAGCAACAGCTGCACCAGCAGCAGCAACAGCACCAGCAGCAACATCTGCCGCCAGTGCCGCCACCACCCACACCGCCCACCACCGCACAACAAATCCACATACAGACCGCCCAGCATCAGGCGGCCCAGCAGCAGCTGCACCAGCAACAGCAACAACAGCAGCACCACCACCAGCAACAGCAACAACAATACGCCGATCCCAACACTATCGACCAGTACCTGCTCTCGTGGAACAACTTCCACGGCAACATGTGTCGCGGCTTTCACACGCTGCAGAAGGACGAGAAGATGGTCGACGTGACCATTGCCGCTGGCGGAAAGATATTCAAAGCACACAAACTGGTAAAATCAGGCCCCTCAATTCCCCCACACAGTTGCGAAAAAAACGCCAACTCTCGCCAAGCGAGATATGAGCGAAAAACGGAACTAGAAAACAAGAATCTTGCTGATATGAATGGACAACAAAATTGTTTTTGTTGTTCTTTTATGTTGAGCAAAATTTCAGATCCGCGGCAAAAATTTGTGTCGAATTTCAAGACACAGCGCCACTTACAAGACTGTTGGGAATTGAGGGGCTCATCACGTACACCTGTTAGGCCCATTGTACTAATTTTCTCAAAATTTGTTCCCACAACCCTCACAACTTCAGGTGCTGTCAGTTTGCAGTCCATACTTTCAGCAGATTTTCCTGGAGAACCCATCAAGTCATCCCATTCTGTTAATGGCCGATGTCGAAGCCAGTCACATGGCTGGTCTATTGGACTTTATGTACAGTGGTCAGGTAAGCGTTTTCGGCGATATTTGTGCCAACTTTTGTTATCTACAATTTTAAAGAGAAAATTTTTTAACACATAAATATTTATATGATTTGTATGTAAATAGGTCAATGTCAAATATGAGGATCTTCCGGTATTTTTAAAAGTGGCTGAGGCAATGAAAATCAAAGGACTACACACCGAGGTGAGTGCTGTCCTAAACTAATTGAGATTTTAAATTAAAACCATAAACTATTTTAATGAGAATTGTATGAGGCTAACCTGAAGATCTATTCTGATCCCAACATAGAAAAAAAGTTTGACCTCTGTTTCTGGATATAAATCATTTTGACTCTATAGAACAGAACTTTGGACTCTCTTCAACTAACTTTTTAAAAGTTACTCTTTAACTCGCTGAATGTGAATTTATAGATAACACTTAAAACTATGATCCCATGATCCCACACTTCATAAAGCAAATTTTACAATCTTTCAGAAAAACATGAACGACGATCCCAAGGACACGTCCTCGCCGCACGACACCGACACAGTCGCCAGCACCACCGAATGCCGCTTCGATCGCGCCACGCACAGCGTCAACATCACCGGCCAGGCCTACGGACAGGCACAGCTGCAGCCACCACAGCCGCTGCCGCCGCCGCCGCCGCCGCCATCAACCACAGCCGCCCAGTCGCAACAGCCGCACGAGCACAGCATGAACGGCAACGCCGGCAGCGCGCCGTCAATGTCGCCGGCGCAGAGCTTCTCCAGCTTTCGCGATCACATCAAATCGAAGGCCACGCTCGCCGAGACCTTCATGAAGAATCTCAGCCGCAACAACAACAACAGCAGCAACAACAACTACAATCATCTGGGCAACTGCGGCAACAGTGTGCCGGAGGCGTCGCGCAAGCCGGACAACTTTGCCATACTGCAGGCGAACAGCAAGAAGATTCTGGACTCGACACGGAAGCCGCACAAATACCTGGCCAAGCGCAAGATTCTGATGCACTACAACGACGAGCTGAACGAGAAGCGCATGAAGGAGATGGAACGCTACGGCACCGAGCACGACAACACCAACAGCAGTCCCGATGCGGCGCCAATTATGGACAGCGCCACGCTGGCCGGTGTGCCGTCCCAGCACAGCAACAACTACAAAATTCGCCTGATGGAGAAGCATCACAACAACAGCGCCACAGCGACGGCCAACAACAGCAACGATGACGACAACAATAATAATAACAATAACAACAGCAACAATAACGATGAGGAGGAGGAAGAAACGGAAGCGCTGAATCTGGTGCAGAACGCCAGCGTACACGACGAGCACAAGACGCGACAGCGCGACCCGTCGGACGTGGTGCTGGTGAAGACGGAACACCAGCT
This sequence comes from Melieria picta, assembly GCA_964056695.1. Classification (NCBI taxonomy): domain Eukaryota; kingdom Metazoa; phylum Arthropoda; class Insecta; order Diptera; family Ulidiidae; genus Melieria; species Melieria picta. The sequence continues at coordinate 86,036,753 of OZ057398.1, read as the reverse complement.
GCCGCCGCCGTCGCTGCTGGCGCCGAACGAGCTCGGCAAGGCGGCCAGCGAGCGGGAAAGCAATAGCAACAACAATAACAATAGCTGCAGTGCTAGCAGCGCCAGCATATCCGACGAGGACATGGACGTGGATCGGAACCGGCTTCGTGGCGGCGACTATGCGAAGCAGCTCAACAGCGACGCTGACACGGACACCAACAATAATAACAACAACAACAATAACGACACCACCAATCTGAACAAGAATGCGGCGCTGATCAATGCGATCAATCGGAATTTGGAGCACAACAGCAACAACAACAACAATAGCAAAAGCGACAACAATAACAACCACACACAACTGGATCTTAGCAATCCGCATGGGGGGTCGCCGACCGACACGGACACAGTAAAGAATATAGCCACCGCCGAGATACTCTGCGGGCTGAAGAGTAAAGTTTTCAAAATGGAGGAAGAGCGCGAACGGGAGCGTGAACGCGAATCGTGCAGAGGCATGAGCGAGATAAAGAATGCGGGCGAATGACAGGCGCGCGTCGGACAGGATAGGAGTGGGGCCAAAAACATGAGAAAGTGACATTATGTGCAGGGGATAGAGAAGTATGGGAGGTGGGAATGTGAGAGTTAAGGGGAATTAAAGTGAAGAGCGCAATTGGCCGGAAGTGGAGCTAAGCCGGGCAGTTGAGCGGGTTGGGACGAGACGAGACGAGACGGGACGGGACGGGGCGCGTTCGGGGTGACGGACATTAATACGATGTGCATTTGTTTTATTCTTGTTAATTTATAGTTATTTATTGTTTACTTTTACTCGTATCTTATTAATATTATGATTATGAAAGAAAAAAATATATATATCATACATATCTATATATATGTATGTATGTAGTGCGAATACGTGTAGGTAGACGTAGAACGAAAATTGAATAGTTTAAGCTTAAAATTACGTGTAGATGATTAAAGAAATCCATGAAGAGACGGACGGTGAACGAGAATTGGCAGGGCAGAAGTAGATGAAGAAATATTTAAAAACCTACGGGGAAGCAAAAGTGGAACGCGCGCATACATTTTTTGACAGCAATGTCCAACATTTTCCACACTTTTCGCAAAGATTTTTACGCAAACCTATTCACCACACCTTCAACTCCTCCCTCGATACTCGTGATTCGGAATTTTTGATACACACACACACACACACACACATACAAATATATCAGCAAATATATTCTTGATATACACATTATAAAATGCAACAACAACAACCACTATGCAATCTAAATTTAAAATTATCACAAGTAAGAAAACAAAAAAACATTATTTATGTGAAAATTTTTTTAAATTGAAAACAAATGGATTGCACGTGTATTAAATATGAAAAAAATCGGAAAACAAAAACAAAAATCATGCTGCAGCTTAACTTGCCAGCTCTACCTTTTCTATCATATAGTTTTACTCTCCTCTTGTTTTATCAAAAACAAAAACACTCGAAAATATGCACTGCAAAATAGCACTCGGAATATGTCTCTTTTTTTTAACTCATTTGCATTGAAAACCATTTCATCTTAAAGTAAGAATACACTACAAAATGTATGCTATCAATTTTCAGCCTTGTAACATCTCTAATTTTCTTTTGTATTTACATTTATGATCTTTTTATTTTAAATTTAAATCTGCATTTTCTTTCCTCAAGTATACAAAACATTATTTTGTGCATTTTCGTTCAATTATTTCATAGAAAATTAAGTAAAAAAAAACTAAAACAAAAATATTTTACTACAAAAAAACAAACAAACAAAACACTCAAAATACTTCACAAACACAGCGCACAGTTCATTGTCAGTAGGGTAAGTCAGTCGAATTGACCAAACTCACTGCACTTATTGACATGAATCACAGCACCCTTTCGGCATTCACATTGACATGAACACATACACATACACATGTATGTTCTCATTATTGACATTAATGATATTTTGATGTTGTCATTTTTATTTTTTTTTTTGTTTTGCTGTTCATACTATTGCAAATTTGTTCTTTACATTTATAAAAATATTTTCAGTAACAAACATTTTATTATTATTATTTTTTTAATAAAGCAGCATAAGATCATAATTTTTATAAAAAGAAAAACATTGTTTTACTGGTGGTTTTATTGTATTACAAATTTGTTGGACACTTTAAAATAGGTTATGTTGCCGAAAAGTCGGATTGTGTAAGAGTGGCTAAAATTAAGGTTATAAAAATACAAGAACAGTAGACACGATTTGGTGTTGAATGGAGATTCTTAATAATGGATCTCGATGTTCTGTTTCCTCTCATTTTATGCGGTTTGGTGTAAAAGTTGATGAGCCCAAAAATTTGGGGGCTAGAATGTGATTCAAAGCCATCGCTTCGAGATCAAAGTTCACAAAAAAGCTGGCAAATACGACAAATTGCTCCATAGCTGCTCAAAAGTTGCTCTCAGAGAGTTAAAATCTATGACTGACTCGCACTAATTTTTACTTCTGATTGTTTCTTTCGAACATACTTAACCCCTATCTTCAACCCTTAATGAGGCTCTCATACAAAATGATTGTTTTTATAAAATGGGCTCCCACTGCTCCCAATTTGGCCCCAGACGTATCAAACCTAAGACTAAGACCCATTTTTTATCCTTCCGTATGTTCTTTTTTAAACATACCTGCCCGCTATTTCCAAATCTTAAGGATCTGTCAAACAAAACTGGCCATTTTGGAATGGAATTAGCTCCCACTTGTAAATTTATTAGTTATGTAAGCTAGAAAACATTGCATCTCGGAAACTACTGAACCGATTTAGATGATTTGTTCAACAATCGGCAACATTCTTGAGTGCAAAAAATACAAAATTCATTAATGTTCGAAAATTCACCACCAGAGCGCGCCTCCCATACAAACAAAGTTGTGAGGTTATCAACTTTTATTCTACTTTTATCAACAAAATCACCTCATTCCCAATGTATTGACAAGAACTGGGTAATTTTATTTTTGGTCTGTAAATCTGAATTTTTTCTTTTTCTGTATGACGTACGGGTATTCCTTGCATAGGCAGCTTGTAGCAAGAATTGTTTTTCTACCTAAAAGATAAATTATAATTAGAATTAGTTTCGCCCGCTCCTTCCGCAAGCCTTCATTGGCCACATGATTTTTATATATATTTTTTTATTTTTATGCATGTTTTCTGTGTGCTGGTAACTCAATTATGCAACAGTTTAGACCCTCACTCCATACCCGACTAGGAAAGTTTGGAAGTGGGGTCTGTTTGGCTCTCCAAGAACACCAACTGCACAGTTTCGATTCAAGTTTTTGGACGAGACTGACAAATCGACCCGAAATTGAACTCTCAAATCAACTATGTTTCAAATAATTCAATTGGTTAGGTTCGTAAATAAGCTAAAAGGTAGTGTCCGACCGAAACCGGTTTTTTGGGCCGAAACCGAAACCGAGTTTCGGTTTTTTTTTAATATTCGGCCGAAACCGAAACCGAAACTTTCTAGTTAAAATAAAAATCACCATATCAAGCATTTTTTTTTCAACAAACGAATTTTACATTAAGTAAATAAAAAACAAACAAACATAACATAAATAAATAAATACTTATTAATAAAAACATTTTATTCATTTTTTTTTAATATAAACATGAAAAATCATCCTTTCATACTTTACTCGCTTATATTCAAAATTAAATAATTTAATAAATATTATGTGCAAAAAAAAGTTTATTTACATTGGGGGCATCCAAATTACTCCTCCTTTCACTATATATCTGCTACACAATAAAATGTAAAAAAAATGTTCTACAAAGTTTCGGTTTCGGCTTTTCGGCCATTTTTTGGCCGAAAATGAAACCGAAACCACTTATTTGGGCCGAAACCGAAACCGAACCCGAATATTCGGTCGGACACTACTAAAAGGTTTATTGCCCTCAGAGATAAAGAGGGCAATAAACTCTTGTACAGGCGGAACTTTCAAATCAACTACGATTCAAATGATCGAAATGGTTTACTTCAAAAAGGCGACTGAAAGGTTTACTATCCTCATGAAATGAAAATATTGTACAGATTGTCTAAGCATCCGACAGAAAGTGCTATCTCTACTTGACACACCCTTTATTGTTTAACGTAATCTAGCTTACATAACCTCAACGACATGAAATGTCATGAATACTACACATTTCCAGCAAAAGGAAACAGCACTTGACAGTTCTAGAGTAGCAAAAAGATACAAATTCTCGATGAAAGTTGAAGGTGGAATCAAGACATCAACTGCCCACAAACACCAACTCCGCTCGTTTGAGTTAAAGTTTCCTGCCAAATGTAGGAAACTACAAAGTTGAACTTTCGTATCGACTACACTCCATCAACAATTCAACCATTGTTTCCTTTCAAAAGACTGATGGGTTTCTGTTTCTCACAGATGAAGAAATTGCAAGACCTTCCAGTGAAGTTGTAGTCTTTGCCTGAAATAACCTAACTTTAACCACATAAAGTGTCATTAATACCAAACATTTTCAGCCAAACCAATACCAACTTACAGTGCGTTTCAAAATAAAGTGTTAAAAAAATAAAACTCACAAAAGAAGGTATAGTAATGAATTATATATATTTTCTGAAAGGCTGTGCAAATATCTTTTTCGCATTATTATCAATACTTTGTCCAGTCTCCGTTGTGGTCAATAATAGTTGGCATCTTTTGTTACAATTTTGGCTTAACTTTTTAGCGTACTACAAAGAAACCCCTCTCGAAATCCGTTAATGCCAAAATGAGCTGTTTTGTTGTTGCTATTCTTTTTTTTCTAAGCTTTTGCTTCATTAAGGACCAAACATTTTCGATTGGGTTTGCATCTGGACTTTGAGATGGCCAATTTAGTGTTTCCACACCAAATTTTCTTTAGCCCATTTCAGACGATTTTCCACATGTTTTTACCCAATAGCGATTTAGACATGGTACTTCTACGAAGAATGCCCGATTTCAGAAGTCTGCATCGGATAGTGGCCGTTGATACTTCGACTCTCTTCTGCGACAATCTTTCTTTCGTTTGCGTCAGGCTAAGAGTTGGAGTGTTATCAAACATCCGGACTATCGCCTTATCCCCTTTGTTCTGAGTGGTTCTCTTCCTGCCTCTCCGTAGCTCGTCGTCAACATTTCCGAACCCTTTGAATCGACTGACCCGCTTCCTCACAAATGAAACTGTGACTGCGACTTGTGGAGGTTTCAGTTTTGGATCCTTTGGATGGTTTACCAAAAACACTACTTCGAAACGTTTTTTAAATATAGCACTCATTTTTAATTCTTGATATTTCCGCGGAAACTTGTACCTAACTATCAGGTGTACAACTTTGCTTCCGCCGTTTTTTTTTCAAAATTAAAAGCTTTATTGCGAAAAAGTGCTTACAGATGTATTATTCAAAGTATTGTCCGTCGCTAGCGACAACTTTCTCCCATCTTTCCGGCAATTTTCGGATCCCGGCTCGAAAAAAGGAGTCCTCTTTTGACGCTATCCATGAAGCAATCCATTTTTCCAATTCTTCGAAGGATTGAAAATGTTGATCTGCCAGGCCGTGTGCCATCGAACGGAATAGGTGGAAGTCAGAAGGGGCGACATCTGGGGAATACGGCGGGTGGGGCAAGACTTCCCATTTCAGCGTTTCCAGGTACTTTTTGACCACTTTTGCGACGTGAGGCCGAGCATTGTCGTGTTGGAGGATGACTTTGTCATGTCGCTCTTGATATTGTGGCCGCTTTTCTTTTAGCGCGCGACTAAGGCGCATCAGTTGCGTTCGGTAGCGATCTCCTGTGATGGTTTCACCCGGTTTTAAGAGCTCGTAGTAAATCACACCGAGCTGATCCCGGTTTTTTCTCTTCCACCACCATGTTTGTCTTCGACATCGAAATCACCATTTTTAAAACGTTGAAACCACTCCCGACACGTTCTTTCACTCAGAGCAGCATCACCGTAAGTTTCTGAGAGCATTCGATGCGCTTCAGCTGCATTTTTTTGCGAATTGTAACAGAAAAGTAAAACTTCCCGCAAATGGCGAGAATTGGGCACATAAACGGACATTTTCGAGCGTGAATAATACGAAAACAAGAACAACTGTCACTGAAACGGCGATGACAATTCGTTAGGCACTGTCCACACTCACTTTAAAGGCATTACCATCTATGTATTTCAACCAGCCTCAACCGGTACAGCCACCTATCGGAAAACGGCGGAAGCAAAGTTGTACACCTGATAACAAAACAGAAATACATGCGAAAACGGTATTTTAATATAGAAGATAATCTGACATTAAAACCATGGCAAACTTCTACAGTTAAGAAGATATGGTCAACACTTAATTTTGAAACGCACTGTATATGTCTTTGATATTCTTGCCTTTGTTTTCTCTCTACTTCTCCGCAATTTCCACCTTCACCTTGCCCTTACTTTATGGTGAACTCAAGGACAAAAGGATAACTTACACAGTTATACAGACACGCCGTTATGCCATTTAGCCTGCGCAACCACCCGGCCGCAGTTGTAAAAACTTAACGAAAACCATTAAACTCACCACAGCGTGTTGAGAATGTGCATCGCTTCCAACACGCACAGCCATCCGCCCAGCTGCAACACATACACACACACGCAAAAAACACACACACATGCGAACGCCTGGCCGGATAACAGTGCAGCCAGGACAACGATAAAAACTCACCACGAACTCATCACCACTGAACGCAACTCTGCGCAGCAGGACATGCGCACCGCGTCCACCACTGGGACAGTTTGACTGTTTTGTTGGTATGCTTTGCTTTCGTTTCGTTTGCTGCCACTTTTTCGTTTACTTTGCCACCGTTTTTTGTTTGTGCCTCTTTCGGGCAATTCGAAAACTACAATGAACGAAGGATGCACGAAGAAAAACTCCCAGCGCAAAAAAAGCAACGCTTATAGTAAGAAAAAAGGTGAAAACGCGCAGCCAAACAGCGAAACCGGTTAATAAATAATTTTGCAGCCAAATTTAAGCGCCGACCGATGAATTGCAATCGAAAAGTAGTGAATAAAGTGTGGAAAAAGTAAATTGGTGGAAAATTGTGAGTGCAAAGACGTAAGCGGCGAACGCAAAGGATATGCGGCTGACCGATGAATTGTGTACAACGAAAAGGCGGCCGCCCGGCGCGGTGCGCTCTCAGCCAGCGAACCAACGCCAAGAAAACCTAAATACAATTCAGTGAAATATTAATAAAATGTTGAACAGTTTTGCAAGGACCAGGCAAAGGATACGCACAGTGCTGGCGGTGTTGCCTCGGTAATGTGTTTTTGTGTGCGTGTGTGTGTGTGTGTGTGAAAAAACTATCTAATTGAATTAGACGAAAAAGGCGTGGAGTAGTGTGGAGCGGAGTGTGACGAGGGGCGCAATATTGCAATCTGCCAATTTGATACACACACACAAACGCCGAATGCTTAGTGGCTTACAGGACTCAAAGGATACTGCACGCCACAGTGCTGCAGCGCCAACGTAGCGAGGCGGTGGAACGGGCATGTGGAACAAAAAGGGAGCGGCAACGACAGCGCGTACATTTTTCAAATCTTGCGCTAACCAACAAAGCACCAACCAACAACAACAACAACAACCACATAGCAGTAACAATAAGAAGCAGAAAAAGGCGCTTGAGCACAAAATTACTCTAATGCTGCACTTAAACAACTAAAAGCGAAGCAGCCCACAGTCTGTGAATGTGTGTGTGTGTGTGCGTGTGAGAGTTTGAGAGAAAGAAGAGGGTGGGGGCGCAATCGGCACAGGCCAAGGGGATAAACCACCCACCTGGCGGCCAACTGCGTGTCAGTCGAAAGTGTGTCTGCCTACATACAATTCCGCAGCCACCCACACACCTAGGCCGCCTCTCTGCCACCCGCGGCGCGCGCGCTGTCAGTAAACAAAATGTACAACAGCAAATAAAACCAGCAAAAAATAACGCTGGCGCGTGAGCAGTCGTAGTGCTGGGGCCGGGGCCGGGGAGGCGGTGATAATGCCACGAGAGCGGGCGCAGAGAACAACGCGGAGAGGGGGCTGTCAGTGTGCGTGGGGCGGGAGTGCGCGGTTGCAATCGCTGGCAGCGCCGATAGTAAGTAGTGAAGTAAAACGACAGCAGCAGGGAGCAAGGAGTGCGACAGGAGTGTAGGGAAGAGAGCCCGAAACAGGATGTGCGCTCTCGCGGCATTTGTGCACTTGCTGGGGCCAGCCGGTGCCACCCCTTTCGACTTTGTTGCAGTTCGACTCAGCACCGCTCGCGCACTATAACTTTGTGCGCCCTTTAATGCTGCCGCTGTGCCGCACTTTATTTGATTTTTGCGTTGTTTTTTACGTGTGTGTGTGTGTGTGTGTGTTGCTTGCCGCCCGCACGGGCGTACGTTGTTATACACATTCAGGAGAGTGCGAGGGTGTGTTGCGCACCGAATGACCGGAGTTGGGCAGCGGGTTGTGTAGGGTGCGGTGGCAAAGGGCGCGGCGACAAAGTTGTACGAAACAGGGATGCGGCAGGGCTGCAGCGGGTGGCAAGGAACGAAGTTAGGCAGCGCTGGTGGGCGCAGCAGAGGGACGTGGGATTGTAAATGAGGCAATGAGGTACAACGTGAAGACAGCAGCTAGGAGCGGCAGATTTCCAAATGCTGAAAATCCATATGAACCAGAAAGTAGAAAAAAAAACAAGATGCCGAAATGAGCGATAGATGCAAGGAAGAAGAAGAAACAGAGCAAGAGAGTGTTTTAAGTGAAAGAAGTTAAAAAAAGTAAACGAGATACAGGAATAGAATCGATGTATAGAAAAAAAAATAAGAAGAATGGGAAGGCAATGTAAGTAGAAAAATAAGCTTTTTTATTCTCTGGGGAAAAGTTGAAAAGTAAATACAGGAATGGATCAATATTCGAAGATCCACAGCAGCATAAGAAGTAAAAAATTTGCATAAAAGAAGTAGAAAAAACCATGCAGGAACGGAATTGACTATTGAAGGGAATAGAAGAATGAGAAGACAATTTAAATAGAAAATTCAGTTTTCTACTTTTCTACGAAAAAATAAAAATTCTTATGTGGGAATCAATAGATCCACTAGAAAAAAAGTTTACAAAAAATAAAAAAAATGTGAGAATAGATATTGTAAAGAAAAGAAAAAACAAGCGTCGTATGTAGAAATATAAGAAAGGTAAAGAAAAGTAAAATAACATAGGTGCAAAAATGGATAAGTAGGTCTGCTGAAGAAGAAGAAAATAATGCAAAAAAGCAAGCATAGAATTGATATGTTGAGAAGATGAATGAGATGGCAATAAAAGTAGAAATATAAGTTTTCTAAATCTTTAAAGAAAAGTATATCCAATAGAGAAAAAGAGAAAGAAGAAAAAGGAAAAGAGGGAAAATGAATAAAGAGAAAAACCAGTAAGAGAGAAAAAAGTCAATGATTTTAGTAGAAAGAATATAATTCATGTCAACAAAAGAAAGATAAGAAAAATGGCGATCTAAGTAGAAAAGAGTTTTCTATTCATTAAATGAAGCCATCTTAGTAGAAAAAAGTTACCGTCATAGGGAGTAAGAGGAAGAGGAAGAAGAAGAAGGAGAAGAAGAAGATGAAGGAATAGATGGATAGATTCGTAGAAGAAAAGTAGAAAATATAGTATAGAAATTAAATGTAAAGAAGAATAAGAAGAAAGCTAATTAATTTCCAAAACACGTCAAGAAGAAGAGAAGAAACAAATAGAAAAAGAAGAAAATGATTTAAATGGAAAATGTAGAAAAAATGTAGAAATTAAATTGTTGTAAAAAAAGAAGAAAAAGATGGCAATCTGAGTAGAAAATACGTTTTCTACTCATTTAGTGAGACGATCTAATTAGAAAACAGTTTTCTATGCATTTAGGAGAGAAGTAGAAAAACAACCGCAGTAATAGATGGATAGATTCGTAGAAGAAATGTAAAAAATATACAATAGTATAGATGTGAAGTCTAAGGAAGAATAAGAAAAAAGCAAATTCATTTCCAAACCACGTAGAAAAAAAGAAAAAAAATAAATAGAAAAAGAAGAAAATGATTCAAATGGAAGATTAGAAAAAAAATATAGGAATGGAATTGATGTAAAGAAAACAAAGAATAAAAAGATGGCAATCTAAGTGGAAAATAAGTTTTCTACTAGTTTAGTTGAGCAATCTTAGTTTAAAACAGAAGTAAAAAAAACGGCAGAAATAGAAGGATAGATCCATAGAAGAAAAGTAGAAACTATAAAATAGTATAGAATTGAAATGTGAAGAAGAATAAGAGAAAACTAATTAATTTCCAAAGTGAGAAAAAGAAGACTAAAGTATAAAATTAAAATGTAAAGAAGAATAAGAAGAAAACGAAATCATTTTCAAAGGGAAAAAGAGGACAAAAAAATGAAATGAAAAGTAGAATGAATGAAAAGTTGAAATGGAATTGACGTGAAGACGAATTAATGTATAAAGAAGAAGAGAAATTAATTTGGAGATGCTTTACTTTCTTACGGAGACGTAGACAAATAAGCAGAGAAACGTAAGAATAGATCCATAAAAGAAGCAGGAAACGATCAAATAGATAAAGTAGAAAAACTATTCAGGAATCAATTTTGTGCAAAAATTCATAATTAGAAAAGTGGTACTAAGATGGAAGAGTAGAATAACAGAAGAAAAAGAAACAGAAAAAGTTTCTAGAATGGATGAACAGATGTACAGAAAAAGAAGAAAATGTAAACAATTCAAGTAGCAGAAATAAAAAAGATGCCGGGTTAGAATAAATAAAGAAAATTGTGATTTAAATAAAAAAAATATCTAATCTACTTTTTACTTTGCTAGATACTTTCCAACATAGAATCCGAAAAAATTTTGAGGGATCTATAGAAGAAGAGAAAAAGAGAGAAGGAAAGAAATTATAGAGAAAATAATTCAAATAAACAAATGATTGAAATTGAATGACTGCAGATAGCGCCGGTTCTACAAGTTAATGACTGCGATTTCATTTTAATTTAATCTAGAATTTTAAAACAAACATTTTTTCAATCATGGTAACAAATAATTCAGCATTTGTAGTTCACGTCACATTTAGCTATATGGAAAAGTTTGATCTTTTATTGAAATTTTGGCCCAACGATTACAGATGTTCAAAAAAAAATATTTGTTTTTTGCTTAAATTATCTTCAAGTATTTTATAATAGAATATTTTGGTATCTTTAAAATTTGCTCGTTGAAGACCACAAAAGCAACAAACTTTGCTCTAAAAAACTTTTGCGTTTTAAGCATGTAAGCTTTGGCCATGGAGAAGTGAAAGGGCAGGCTTCAACATCATCTTTTCACATATGCATACATACATACATCTCACATACTTATATTATAGAAATTGCTTAAAGCAACCTGAAGAGTTGTGAGCAGCTAAACATTGGCTCTTAAAAAATGTAAAGAGCAAATCAGGCATCGTAAGAAAATCTGCTAAAAAGTTATATTTGCTATATATGAGTAAATTGTGTCGAAAGTCAAGCGCAGGAAACATTCAAACTTTAAAGCAAATGCGTGAATCTGTTTGCAACTTAACTATTCTTTAACCCGAATGTGCTGGAATTATTTTTCTTTCGAATTTTGCGTTAACATTTTTCAAACGATTCAATATGAATTAAAATTAAATTTTTTTAGTGCATATTTAGTGTGACCGTATGGTCACGATAGGCACTACCGAGTTAATACAAAATTTATACATTTCATAAAATCAGAAATCGTAAAACGTTAATGAAAACCTTCATCGAAAAACGAAAATCACACAAAGTTCGGCTTAGGTTGTGTTACCTCTACGAACTCGACACATTTTCAGCTATATTTGATCATAACCAAAACAGTCAGCCTAAAAGTATAACACAAATATGCGCTGCGTAAACCAACGCCGCTGAATTTGCGGCACACTTTTAGGCGGACATTTTGTTGAACTGGCCCAACCGAACTGGCTGCGGCCCTGTAGTGTTGGTATACGCGGCCGCCACTACTTACGCCACCAACAAGGATATCCGATGACGGCAACGGGCCTGTAGTGGCGGACGCGGCAGTTAACGGATACGGAACGCTAACGCCGGAACGCCAAAGCAACGACGAGTGCGCGCACACTTTGTCGTCGACGTAAGGTGGCGTACACAAAATGTATACAACGTACGTTATACGTAATATATGCGAATATGTATGTATGTATGAACATATGTATGTATGCATAGCGTTGTTGTGTGTGTGTGTGTGTTTGTACGCGCGCGCGCGCATTCGTTCGTTGACTGCTATTACTCGCTACCACACTTTAGTTTTGTTGCTGTTGTTGTTGTTGGTATTGGTGTTAGAGTTGTTGCTGTTTTTGTATTTGCAAATCGTGCGCTCTGTGTTGCCGGTCGAGGGCGGTGGTCGTTTTCGCAAGCAACCAAACCAAACCGGCCAACAAAAAAAAAACAAAAAAGCAACAAAAAACCGAACCGCAAAAAAGGAGCAGCGAAAAACTACATCGAAACCACCGAAAACGAAATGAAACGAACCGATTTTGGCTGCCTGCTTCACAAATTTGTTGTACAATTTTGTTGAAATAAAAACCGAAAAAATTGCAATCAACCAACAACGACGGCACAATAACTCAATACAAATTGATTAAAATTGGAAAACGAGCATTTTGTGGAAAATATGTGCTGCAAGTGTACCGTTTCAATGCAAACGAGTGAAGTGGAAATGACAAAACTCGCTCAACTGTATCGAGCAGCAACAACGCCGAAAAGTGTGCACGATTTTATCAGTTAAAATTACTACTTAACGACCACGCCTACCACTGCAGCTTGCCAAAAGTTTAGTTGGCACCGAAGCAAAATCGACGGCACCGCAGCCGAATACGCCCTTTTTAGTTGCTGCCGCCCGCGCAACACTCCACCAGCAACGCGGCAGTGCATCGACATTCGCTCTAGCGGCATTCGCAAACACACAGATGACATCGACATCGACAACGTTGCAGCGCAGAGCCAACGAATTGCGTGCAACAGCGTCAGAACGACCATTGGCCCGCGCGGCGGCTGCGACGCGAGTGCGGAACGTTCAGCGTGTGTGTACGTGTGGTGGCACTTTCAATGTCATCAAAAAGGGCTGTTGTAGATATTCGGCAATCGAGAAGTATCACAGCCAGCTTTGATGAGCATTGCAAATAACCCGCGTTGGTGTTGATTCCCTCTGCGAAAACCATTGAAAAACAACTAATGACGAATGATCAAATGAAAAGTGTAAAAGTTTAAAACGAAGGAGCACAAAATCACTGAAACACTGAAAATGGGCCTTTTTGCCTAAAAGTATGCAACTAATTTAAACTGTTTGTGCATATAAAATTTCAATTTTCATTTGAATTGTTTTTTTTTTGGTGGTGAAATGAAATTTGCAAAAAAGTCACAGCCTCAAATGCAGCAACTCGACGCTGATGTGTGTGTGTGTGTGTGTGGGTGTGTAAAGCAGACTCAAACAAGTTGTTAGTGGCAATCGCAACAACACACCCACTCGCACACGCCTAGCCCCAGCAAGGAAAATGCATAGAGCCACGCAGAAATGCATACACAATCAGTTATTTGTCAACACCGCATTGCCGAACGGCGTCATCTGTGTTTGGGTGTGTGTGTGTGTGTATGTGTACAAACTGAAAATTACCGCAGTAACAACACGCAAAAAGTGCCAGCTGCATTGCTTTTACTTTACTTTGCAGCTGACTTTTTTAATTCACAAACTTCTTTGCAACGTTCGCGTTTTTCTACAAACAACTCGCAAAAACATGCCACCTGCTTTGCTTTTGCTTTTAACTACTTTTCAGCTGAATTTTGCTTTTACTTTCAGCTGACTTTTTTAATTCACAAATTTCTTTGCATCGCTCGCGTTGTTCTACATGCTAACTTATGCGAATGAATTAAGCAAAAAGGCTTCAAGTTTTTCAAACTAACTGCTCTGAAAATATAACATCAGCACTTTGTGGTTGTTTTTTAGTTGTAAAACTCTAAACTGATGGTCCTTAACTCGACAAGACTAACAAGAAAGAGTGCTTCTAGGCGCCTGGTGCGCTTATATGAACTTTTTCAGAAGAAGGCTTTCACTTCAACCTAACCTAGTCACCTACCTGTTTTCTTAAGCGTAACATTGATATATCGGAAGCGCGGGAGATGATGTCTTCTTCTTCTGAAGATGCTCTGGGTCACGTACTCACAAGCAAATTCAAAAATTCACAAGCTTCTCATTTCGCAGTAAAAGATCATTGGAATTTTTTCAAAGTATAAGTTCCCTTTTTTTGTTGGGCCCATACACTTGTTTAACCCTTTCGCTACAGGTTTTTACTGGGGAAAGTTAAAATTTTAAATTTTACGTCTTAGGCTTCTATGTGGTTATATTAGCAACATTCCATAAGAAATTTTTTTATTTGTATACTCGGACCCTGTATTTTAGAGTGTTTTTCTATGAGAGCAACCACATCGTTGTGGCTGTAATAATTACTTAAACATACAACTTTTTACGCATAACGAACATTTGAATATTTCTTCATTTACTTCAGCCAAAATTAAAAAAAAAAACTATCTAAATTGAAAGAAAACGTCAAATTAAAAAGTTCTCTAATTTTTTCTGCTTCTTCTTCCTTTACTATGTCAAGATATACCATTAAAAAAACGTGTATACTTCTCTTCTTTAAACTTAAATATTCAGTTTATTAATTTCGTATTTTTCCTAAAACTTCAAACTATTCTAAAGACCAACAAAAAATGTATTCTTGCAACCATAGAGGATGCAGACATCCACAAAGTAGCATGTTGCCATATGGCAACAAAATAGCGAAAGGGTTAACAACAGCAACAACAACAATGCATGGGGAACTTTAACACTTTATACAAATTACAAAAGGTCAACTTGTAAAGCTTCACATAGCAATTAATATGGGTATTCACACTGAGCTCGATACTTTGTTAATTCGGTACTTGGTAGTTTTGTATGTGTATATTGTTTTTGCAAAAGATTCAAACAAAAACAAAATACACGTAAAAAACTACCGAATACCGAACTAACAAAGTAACGAGCTCGGTGTGAATACCCCTAATGAATTTCTGGCAGTTCCGCTGGTGTCTGGAAGTATAGACTAAAATAAACCACTGATCATTTTCAATCCGACTACACAAACAAAAAATCATAATCCTTTAGTTAATTTTTAGGCCCTGGGCCAATGAGATCCATTTTACCAGCATTCAAAATCGTTCTTGCCGCCAGACTGATCCACTTTTTAAGAGTGGAAAATCGGTTGCGAAGGTAAAAGATCGTTGGCTTTCTTTTCTTAAGTGAAAGTTCATTGCATTTCATTTTTAGGAGTGGAAAATTGGATGACGTAGTGGAGAATTGAGGCTTTGTTTTTTAAAGTGTAAATTCTTTTATGTCTTTTTCTTTGTTTTTTCAAGTATAAGTGCAGTGGCTATTCTTTTCACAGTAAAAAAATCATTTAATTTTATACAAAATAAAAGTTCATTGTGTTTTTGTCTTAATTGGAAGATTGTAGACTTTTCCCTAAAGTGGAAGTTGATTGGATTCTTTGTTCAAAATAGAAATTCATTGGCTTTAAAGTAAAAAGTCATTGTTTTTTTAAAAAGGATCATGGTGGTTTTAAGGTTCTTTTTAATTTTTTAGTTAAACTTTAAGATGACCCTTAAGCAGAAGTTCGTAAACTTTAAGCAAATAATCACTGACCTTTGGTTCAATGAGCTTTGGTTTGTTCTTTTATGTATAAATTTTTTCTATTTTTAAATAGAAGTTCTTTGATTTTTTATCTAAACAGGAAGAACGTGTTTCTAAGTAGAAGCTCATTGCTTTTTATTACCAAAACAAATGATCATTGTCCTTTCCTATGCGGACCACTAACAAGGCATCTTCTACTTAATTCTTCACTCAAAGATGAAAAGGATGCTTTGAGCTAAAGATTAGATCTGCCACAAAGTTGTCCAAACACGAATAGTGTAGTTCGAACTAACACTGGATAACTTTCCTCTCTACTTCGGTCAAGTGATTTGGCATCTTCCATTTAATAAATTCCACTTAAATCCTTCAAGGACATAGTTTTTAGCTTCGTCAATGCCCAACAAATTCCATATCGAACATAGTTTTCGCTGACTTAAGACAACGCAATCGTCGTTGGAAAATCAGTTCCTCAAACTAAAACAAAAAACTACAAATTTCCTTATTGGGGTTAGTTATCCGCTGCAATTCATCCCATAAAGAAATATTAATTAACTTTTTGCAGATTTGATTGACTATCTAAAGAAATGATTTGAAATCGTTTCAAATATTTGTCATTCAACTTGCTGATTGCAACAACTATCTTTTTCTATGTTTAAACTTGTTGACATTTCAAAAACTTTTGCTGTAAGATCTTCGAAATGAATTAACAACACTTCGACTCATCAAAAACATTGTCATCTGCCGATCTCCTCAAGCAACGATTCTGACGTAACTCTTCAAGAGGTTGTGAAATGTTGTCTCAATGCATATTCATATCACAGCCATTTTGATGAGTTTCGTGCGAATTGAAGCAACAAAATGCAGCAACAGTCGCCGACATACTACGATTCCGAAACATATGGCCAGAAAACCATTACTGTACCTGCTGTGTTGTGTTTTTTTTCGGTGAAGTTCGCGTGGGACTTTCTTGTCGCCATGTCGTTAAAATGTTTGTGAATCATATGTCTCATTTGAAAATTCATATCACAGCCATTTTGACGAGTTTGGGTGAAGAAAACTCGCCTTTCGATAAAAAGTAGCTTGAGAGACATTCCAGCAAGCACAAGTTGAAAAATTTTACTTGTTCCACTAATTTTATGTTCGGATTAAAATTTTCATTTAAATGTATTTCTTTTCATTGATCAACTTAATAAATTTTATCAAGTGACTCTATCTCGTTCTTTATCTATTGCTCTCATAAACCCGGTAGACATCTGCCCATTCGATTGTCTCACATTTCCAATGGCTTTGGAATTCACATTTTTATTTAACACTTTCTCACTAAACTTCAACTATGTTCTTCAATCTCTCCTTCTTCTAGTAGCAATGGTTCACAAAGCGCCAACTCCCACAATAAATCACCATCATTCATCGGTAGACACCAACAAAGTCGCGTCAGTCCCATCAAACGCAGAAGCAGCTAAAGAGTGCACAGACACAGATTTGATTGTTTCTTTTAAGTTTGTTGTTTTTTTGTTTTTCTTTTATTCGCATATAATTCTTAATTCTTGCATTTTCTTTTGTTTCTCTCACTAGTTTGCTTTAAATTTTTAATTTCATTTTCCATGCTTTGTGTTCTTGTTTAGGAAACTCGAGAGTACAAAAAAGGAAACGACTCAACAGAAACATCATCAAACGAATTTGTCTGGGCAGATAGCGGACGTGTGTAATGGCAATGGATGTAGCAACATAGAGCAGCAAGAGGCACGAAAACCCAATTTGTATCGCTTCGTTTTCATAAATTTCTCGCTTATGCGTTTTTCAATAAAAATGCAACGGAATAATTTCACAGTGCACCTTGAAAATATATACCAAAGGGAACGAAATCGAATGTGTTTTCTTTCATTTTCATTTTGAAAATAAAGTTTTTTATTTAAACTATGCCGTCACGCACTCAACAAATATATTAGCGGCTGCTGTGTGGTCGAAGAGTGGCAACAATTGGACAACTAAACAAAAATGGTCTACACAAAGGCAACGCTGAGCGCACAAAGCAACGGTTTGGAATGGTTCGCATGGGTTTTTAGCATTGAGCAACAGACGCCACAGCATGCTCGGCCGCCGTCCGCACGCTGGCCAACGATCGTCGTGTGGTACCAAAATCTAGCATTTCAAAACATAATAATTGCAAAAATCCAAATAAAAACTACAACAATGCCGTCGCACCGACGACGCGCACGTTTCATTTGCGATTGCCATTTGCATTTACGATATTCGCACTAATGTGGGATTGATTTTCGATTTTAACTTTTTCATTTTCTTGTAATTATTTTTTTTTTTTGCAATGTAGAAATTATGTATGGATTTGATTCGGAGCGCATTTTCGCTCAGCGCACAGCTACAAAGACAACAACGAAGACCACAACGAGACATAACGACTGCTGCTTATGCTCCGAATTCTATGCATGTTTTTGTTTTGAATTTCTTTAGGCCGCTACAACGCAAAAATTAATGAAGACGTTGGGGTGCAGGTGAAAGTGTTAAATGCGAAACGCTCCTCCAAAATGGCTTTTTACATGATATCGTTTAATTTATGATTTCTTTTGTATACGTTTTCTTTTTTTGTTTTTTTCAATTAGCATTTCAACTTGCAATGATGCAAGCAAACGATGACAAACATGTAGAACGCAATGAGGGAGCCAGAAGGCAGACTTTGACAGTAACAGCAACAACGAAGCAATGTGCAGAAGGATTACGATTGACGGTGCTGGCAAGCGCGCACAGTGGGCTGCGGATATGCAGAATGCGATTTATCTCTAGGCTTTCCATTTGCTGCTCTCGAGTACAGACGATGAAAATAAAAAATGTGATCGGCGACACAGCGTTGAAATGCGCCAACACTGCCTCGCTCAAGCAGCCGACAACTGTTGCATTTCCTGCCGCAATTGCGCGCATCCTGTCAGACGTTGCTGTTGCCGGTCCGTGCGGTGTCGCTTTAGTGTAGTGATAGTTGTGGTTGCAGTTGCTGGTGTTGTTGTTGTTGTGACTGCTGTTGCTGTTGCTATTGCTGCTGCGGTTGTTTACTGCGTTGGATGCTGCTGCATCAGTATCTGAAACTGCTGACTCTGCTGCGGATGTTGCGGCGCTGTCTGGTAGTAGTTCGACATTATCTGCGGCATGACATTGTACAGGACGGGGTACATGGCTTGCGGCTGTGTTTGCGGCGCGAATGTGGGCTGCGGTCCCCCGCCAGCAGGGGAGGGCTGTGGTGGCGGATGGAACGTCTGGTGTTGGCCGGGCGACGGTGTGGTCGACGGTGGTGTTGGCGGAATAAACTGCAGCTGCTGTGGCGGCGGCTCGTACATGCGCACCTGTCAAACAAAACGCGGCGATGCAGAAAACCACAAATTAGTACGAATACATTTGAAGGAATAACGCGAAGGCAACGTCTACGTACCATGGGCGTGTATGATTGCGATTGGAAATGCGGTGCATGCGGCGTTTGCGGATAATGCAAGAATTGTGTGTGAATGGGGGCGGCGGCCAGCAGTGGTTGACCGGTCGCAGCGGTAGCCGAAACGTGTGTTTGCGACGCAGCCATAGGTCCTGCAAGAAACAACATAGAGAAAAGCGTAAATTTTTAACCGATAAGTTGAATTAGTTGAGAAGACTGCAAAGTACACGTTTAAAAGTAAATTCCATTAGTAGTGGATTCCATTTGGCCCATCCATTTGTACTCATCAGACCCAACACCCCAAATGCTCAGAGCGTGAGACAGGCAAGCAGTCTGTTCATCCACAGCTGCATTTCCCCCTTCGCTCCCACCAACTTTAAAGTAATTCCTCAACCATGATTAGCTTACCGTAGTTGCCTCTGCGCATGCGCGGCTGCTGTCCAGCTTGCGGATGCGTCGGCGCCTGGAATGCGGGCTGTTGTGACTGCATCACGTACAGCGGCGCCTGGCCGGTCGCAGTCACCACGTGCGCGCTCGTTGTGTACAGCGGCACCGGCGTCTGCGGCGTATGCGGACGCGACGGATTCGGCGTGCTGGGGCTGCGTGGCGTGAACGGCTTAGCGGATGGATTCAGCACGTGCGTCTTTTTCGGCACTGTGGTGCCGGCGGGTGTGGTCGCGGTTCCGGTGCTTGTGGGCGTGGCCGCTTTGTCGCCGCCATTCGTTGACGTCGCCGTCGAGACACTGTTTGCCGCTGTCAGCGTAGACACGGGCGTGCTGTCTGGCTTATTCATTTGCTGCTGCGGCGGCGGCTGTTGTTGCTGTTGGGGTGGCGTGTCAGCGATGGGGGGTGAGGTTTGCTGCTGCTGGTGTTGCGGTGGCGGCGGCACCGCATGGTAAATAGGCTGCTGCTGTTGTTGCTGCTCAGGCGGCAATTGTGTTTGCTGTGGTGGTGGCTGCTGTTGTTGTGGCGGTGGCGGCTGCTGCTGCTGCTGCGGCGGCGGTTGTTGCTGTGGTGGTGGCTGCTGTTGCTGCACCATGCCCTTCGGCACGTGCATCATGTTGCCGCCGTCCATGTGCGGCGGTGGTTGCTGTGGCTGCGGCGCCTTCTGCTGTTGTTGTTGCAGGTGCGGCGGCGGCACATGCTGCTGCTGTTGTGGTTGCTGCTGTTGTTGCACCAGCTGCTGCGGCACGTAGTGCTGTTGCTGTGGCACATGCGCATGCTGTGGCGGCGGGGCGTGATGCGGCTGCGCATGATGCTGCTGCTGAATATGTTGCATGGGTATATGCTGCTGCTGCTGTGGTGCCACATTTGGCTGCTGCTGCTGCTGCTGCTGTTGCTGCTGCTGTGGCGGCGACACCGATGGCTGCGGCTGATGTCCGCCACCAGCCTTGCTCATGCCCATATGCGGCGGCGGCTGCTGCTGTTGCTGCTGCAGCGGCACTTGTGACTGCTGCTGTTGTTGTTGCTGCTGTGGCACATTTCCTCCGCTCAACTGGAAGTCGTGCCCGAACTGACGCAATTCCTGCATTTGATTTTCACGCGTACGCATTTGGCGTTGTGGCTGTGGCGGCGGCTGGTTTGGCGGGCCCGACATGCCCACACCACCGCCCTGCATGTTGCCTTGCGCTTGAGAGTGGCCGTGCGGACCACCCGACTGCAGTGGTGGCGAAGTGCTGTTGCCGCCGCCAGACTGTGACCCATGTGGCGGTCCGTGCGATTTACCCATCGAGATCTACAAGCACAAAAAGCCGGTTTCAAGGCCAGTCAAGCACCATTCATAACACGTTCGTTGACGTCTTCTTACCTGATTCTGCGGCTCGCCATAATTCATCGAGGAATTCGAATTTGCGCCCTGATACTGGCGCATGTTGCGCTGCGGCATTGGCTTGCCGCCGCCTTGATTGGAGTCGCCATTCAGCTTTGATGGGCCGCCGCCCATGTGTGACTGATTGCGGTACTGCGACGGTCTGAAAGCAAACAAATTCTCAACAGAAATCACAACAATTTCAAACGCTTTAAAGCGCTGCTGTGTGACGGCAGAGCACCTACCCGTGCATGATCTGTGAGTAGTTCTGATATGACGACTGATTCTGCATGGACATGGACTGATAGCCGCCTTTGCCGCCACCTCCACCCGACTGATTGCCGCCGCCGCTCTGCGACATGTTTCCGCCGCCTCCGCCTCCACTGCCGCCCACCCCCGACGACGCATTGTTCGACGGCGGCGTGTTGCGCAGCTTGCCACCCTGCGGCACCGTTTTGCGCTTCATCATCGAACCGCCGCCATACTTGCTGCCATTGTCCGGGCCCATGCCCGCGCCACCGGACGACGGCGCCGAACCCTTCATGCCGCCCGCCATCGCACCGGCGGGCGACTGCGTAGAGTTCGCTTGCTGCTGGCCCATTGACGACGGCGGCGGAGCGTTCATAATGCGCTCACCCATCATGTCGCCGCGGTCCATGTGACCGCCGCGCTGCGACGGCCCGCCACCCTGGGACGCCGCCGTCAACAGCGTATTCGACGATGCCATGGCAACAGGCGGTGGCGGTCCGGTGATGCTGCGCGTTGGCTTTGAAATGTACCGCTCGGTCATAACTTCGCGCGGCTCATAGCTGCCGCCGCCGCGCTTGTTGCGGTCGCGATCCTCACGATCGCGATCGCGCTCACGTTCGCGTTCACGCTCTCGTTCACGCTCTCGCTCACGATCGCGCTCCCGCTCACGCTCCACCTCGCGCTCACGCTCCCGCTCGCGCTCTCGTTCGCGCTCAACCTCAAGTGCGGGTCGCTCCACGGCGGCAAACATCGCCTCCTCGTCGCCGTTCTCCAAGTCAACACGTTCCCTATACGCGGGGTTGTTCTCTATCTCGGCAGCCAGTTTCTCCGCTTTTGCTTCCGCCTCCTTGTACTCCTCCGAATCCACTTTGTCCAGCTGCATTGTGTACGACGACAGCGAATCGTCGAAGGTGGACTGCACTCCGAACACGTGCTCGTTCTGCCGGAACATCTCGTTCGGGTCCCAGCCGTTTGCGGCACCATCCAGTTCAATGTCAATGTCGCCATTCATGCCGGAAGCATCCCACGGCTCCAGCTCTTTCTCCTCAAAACGAGCGCCTACACAATGCACAAAACACACAATTCATTAATATTAATTACAACAACGCGCGCAAAATTGGCGTCTCACCGTTGCACTTGTCTGATATGGCCGCGTCCGTCTGGAACGTCCCCACCGTGGCGTACTGCGAGTCAAAGTCCTTTGCCGACATGCTGACCACCGTGTCGTAGGGAAAGATCATGAAGTCGGGCACGCACTTGCCTTCATCGGATGCGGCGTTTATGCTCGTCTTAATGCACAGCGGTAGCTCCAGGGCCACGTCGAAGGTGGGCGAAAAAGTGCGAAAGACGCCCTCGTAGATATTGCCCGACGCCAGGCGCACCTGCACCAGATTGCCAACCAGCGCTGTGGCGGCGTGCATGAAGTGCGTGTTGTTGTAGACGCCTTGTGCCGGCGCACGGCCCTTGGGCTGTCTGTTGTCAGTCGTATATCTGCGCGAAAAAATCAAACTGTTAATAAAAACGGCAAACATTCGACACCAAGCAGTTATAGCTAAATTTAGGTTATGTTTGCATAGAGGAGTCAAGATTTGTGTCTCTTGTTTTTCAAGAATTGTGTCAAGCAATATGGGAACAAACAGTTCTCAGACAAAAATAGTATAGCACAGGGAAATAGCGCGTTTTGCAGAATTAACAAACGATTAGAGAATGTTTGAATCGTTGCAATGCTAAAATGAATCCCATTGGCTATTGTCACCATGGAAATTGACTGCTTGTGTTTATTTTATTATTTTAACCCGAATGTGCTGGAATTCATTTCATCGAATTTTGCAAAAACATGTTTTGATGTAAATTGAAAAAATATTTCTTTTTTTTTAGTGCATTTTTGGTGTGACCATATGGTCGTGCTAGGCGGCACAGGGTTAAGGCTGTCACTGTTTATGTCTGCAACTCATGGGGCCTAATAAAAGGTGGAAATATATATAAAAAACTTGAACCTCGAACCATTTGATACCGTGCGAATTTTCAAAACCAAAGCAGAAACTGCACAGAAATGCCGAGGCAGGCTGGAAGTCGGCATAACCAATGTTGCATGGCGCCAAATCAGATTTAGCCCATATATTTTTAAATGGAACAGCGGACAAGACGAAAAGGTCGATGTTTGAATTAGGAAAAAAATACCCGATCCAAACATTTTAGATATTAAATCTGTTGCTTTATTTATTTTCAATAGTTATGATTCAGAGATTCAGGTCAGATTACTCATTTAGATTAAATCAGCGGATACCTTAAAAAAAATTACTCCACTTTGAGGTTATGTGCCGCCCAGAAACTACCCCAACACAAAAACTAACCTAACCTAAAAATTATCTGTGCACCAGAGTCAAAAATTATTAACTAAACCAAAAAAGGCGGCAGCAGCACACCCTTTCACCAATCCATCAAACGTTTTTTTCTCCGCCTTTTTCTCCACTATCTGATGGCCCATAACAAGAGTCAACGCACTTGCCAAAAACAACGCATGACTACGTTCGCATCCCAAAAACGCTCGCAGCCGCAACGGCAGTGGCTATGTAAAGGTAGCCACGGCAATTACAACAACAGCGGTCATTCGGGGAATTTGTAAACAAAACATTTTGAGAGAACGCAGAGTCAAACTCATTGCAAATTGCCGAATTTTTATTAATTTCCTTCGTGGCTGGGACGTTGGAGCCAATGACCTGGCAACGATTTCGCTGCCGCACATACACACACACACACACACACATCACAGCGCGCATACAGCGCGGCCGGAGGGTTGGAGCAGGCCAAGTCAATGCCGTCAATGCCGCCAACGTCGATCGCGGGACAAATTTTGGAATTAAGCGAATGATGGCCGGATGGTCAAAAACGACAGCCGAAACCAAAACAACAGTGAATCACGCTACGCAAGGGGTGCGCGCGAACATTGACAAAAGAACTGTGCGACAACAAAAAGAAGACAAAGCACGAACTTCAGCGAGTGATTAATGCGCTGGGAGCAAACGGGACCAGCTGGAAGTGTTACCTGCTACGCAACTACGCAACATTTACAACCAAGTCGCAGCGACAAATAGTGCTCCAACAATGAATGCGGCGCATGTGATGTAAACATTGGCGGGCGGCGAGCACATGGCGTGCCACAGGGAGCTGGCCGCTGACGCGCATTATATAAGCGCCAGCAAGAAGCTCTTACACAAAAGGGAATGACTCGAATGCGGCGTGCTGACGATGAGCATTTTTTCAACAAAAACTCGCAATTGGCAATTGTGCTGCAATTATTTTCGGTGTTGGGTATTGCGCCAATGTTAGAGCCCACTTACCTTGAGACGCCGCCGGGGCGATTTTTACGTTTACTGCTATTATTGTTCATACTGCCAAGTGGCACTTTCGCTGCGCCCTTCTTTCGTTCGGTATTTCTTACTACGATTTCTTCTCGATTGCTGGCTTGCTGCAATGCACTTTCGCGTTGACTTTATGCCGTTTATTGGTGTTTCTTTTGGCGATTTGTCAGTTGCTCACTGAGCGCCCCACTCCCGAAACTGTCGCGCTTTTGCTTCCGCAGAAGCGCTACGACCAACAAAGAAAGTCGAACAAAAAACGCTTTGCACTTTGGCAAAGTTCTGGCGTTTCGGTGCTGCCTCGTTTCGATTTCACTTATTCACACCAACTACAACAACAACGAATTAGTCCAAATTAACTTAGTTCTGTTTTGGGGTTTTATCAATTTTTGCCTCTAGCAATTTTAGCACTTTTCTGCGTGTTTTCCTCTACGCTGCACGGACAAAACTGAAGTTTCGAGTTTTTCTTCCAACTTTACACTTTTACTTCTTTTGCTTTTCTGCCTCTTCCGCTTTCCACTGCTCTGCCTTTTCTACTGCTGCGGCTGCTGCTCTGGCTCTTGCTGTTGTTGCTTTTGCATTTGCCCTCTTCTTCGGTTCGCTCATGCAGGTTTTTCCACTTCTGCTGCGTTTCTCCGCTGCTTCGTTTCACTTCGTGAATTTTTCCTCGTTTTATGGTGCTGCTTCGTTGCAAAAATTTTCACGGTTTCCCCCTTTTTTTCAATCGTTGGTTGTTGGCACACTTTACACAATTTCAATTGCTCGCCTTCTCTGCCTTTTGCTACTGGTGCTGCTGTTGCTATTCGCCAGCTTCACCACTGGGCCCTTTCACCACCGTTACTTGGTCGTTCGCCTGTGGAATTGTCGCAGTATTTCCTGCGCTTCTTTTATGGTGGCCACCGTTCAGTGGGGTTTTGCGTGCTGTTCGCAATATTTTCCGCGTTTAATTCGTCAATAACAAAATTTCTAAATAAATTTTATTGCTATCAACTTTTACTCGGCAATTTTTCGCTGTCACTTTGCTGGAGCTACCGCAACAGGGTTGCAATGTAACTGCTTGCTGGCATAACGGCACATCAAAGCCAGTTGCACGTAGCGATCGTTCAAGAGCGACTCAAAAGCATTATATATTTTATGAACAAATAATGCCTAATATACAGAAATAATTTTCATGAAATTGCTTGAAAAACACTGTCTAGATTAATGATCACAAGAACGTAAATAGATGTTGATTGATGAACAACTGAAAAGCTTTTGCCCTTGCTGTGAATACAACCCTGCGCACGGTTGCCATATTTGGTAGCGTTGTTTAATGGTGCTGAATAAATTCACACAATGCAGCCAGATTAACAGCAAATTTTGTAGAACTTAAGAAATCGTCTCCTTAGAATTATGCTCAACTAATGTTATATTCGATTCAATTAGCAGTCATTAAACATTCTTCAAATATGATATGCCAAATCATGTTCAAATGACACAATTAATCGGAAGTACACAAAAGGTGTATCGATTTATTGTGTACGTGAAGATGCTGCCAAGTTACACCATTACAAGTTTTGTGTTTAAAAAATTAAATGTATACAGTTTTTTATTGTTTCAAACAAATTGTCAGATTCAGACTGTACTTTGCGGTTGAAGTTATAGCATTAATGACTTCTGGTTGCTGTTGTTGATGATTGATTTCGCTTTACTAGGCACCAAACACTACTTCCATGCAATTATCTTTACCCCTTTTCTTAGTATTTATAAGTTTACCACAAAATTAAATCTCTGGTGCACTTCAGCTTTTAGGACCCTTATTCGGCGCCAGTGCCTCACGGAATGCATTCAACTCTTCATTATGGGGTTTTTGATGACATTTTTACTGCAATTTCCTGGAATTTTTCGCATGTAATCACATGCCTGAGCAGCCTTTGTAAAATGAATACCGAATATTATCAGTATTTATGACTTATGTGTTAATGGGTGGCTACCGAATGTATAAGAAACAAAAAACAAAACTTCAAGTTATAAAATAATTAGTTTTGTCTCCTTTATTTGGCGCTGGCTGTTTGCCATCGTGTGGCTACATGAAAAATACCGCTTTTCATGCAGTCTTTGACCTTCGATGGACCGTATGAAGCTCTTGTAGCTACCTGATTGACAGTAAGCCACGGCCCTTGTGAGCCCAGAACGATTTGAAATCTTATTTACCACCCACAATTTTTGTAACACACATTTTGGAGTTTTGAACCTTCAAAACCCCTTGCGTGTGCCACTAACTGTACATTCTTGAATTTAAGAAAGTTTGCGGCTATGAAAATTTAATAAATTGCAAACTAAAATACGGTAAATTGTAAAGGACAACGAATTTTATCCGTTTGTTATATTTATTACTACATTTTTTGCAATTTACTTTATTTTATTACTATCTCACTTGCAAAGTGGGCTTGGAGTTTTAAAAATATTGGGAATTCCGGCATATTCATGCGAAGAAAGCAATAATGAAATATGTCCAATGTGGGATAAACTATACCTTTTTTGGTCATACAGCGCCATCTATTGTCGGAAAATATGCTTGCGTAGTATTTAGTAAATACATGAACCTATCTTTATGATGGTGTTTCCAATTTAGCAGCGTTGCCAACTGCACGGGTACATGTTCAGAAAAAAAGAAAATAAATACTTCTTTTGAAAACCCCCGCACATGCACAACTGGATAAATCAGACCTCCACATGTTTCCAATCTGCGCTGAATATCTTATATTATTCGCTGTATAAGTTTCCATAAAAAGTCATGATCAAGGTGTATTCTATTGTATTGTTGTTTTTTTTTGTTTTTTGCAGTTTTTCAAATCTTCGCCAAAATCGTAGAAGAAGTGATTTCATCATTTTTCAGCGCTCAAAAATGCTCAAAGCAGAAAATGCGTATCCCATTTTTTGGTTGTTGTTCGCTGTTATTACTATTCTCAAGTCCCAACAATTCTACCGTAAGGGTCTTAATTTTCAAAAAAAACAAACCAGTCGATTGAAAATTTGATTCTCTTTACAACCCAAAAAACATTAAAAACTGGTCCAAGTCGAAACCAGGGAAAAGAAAAAGCCGCTGCCCAAAATGTTCCTCGCCGCATCACAACGTCGTCATTGCCACCGGCCGCACTGTGGTACAGGACGTGCCTAGAGCTTCTTTAGCAACTATTTTACATTTTGCAAAGCCAAAAACACACAAACATAAATTGTTAAAAATGTTCATTTATTTATATAGTGTTAACTAAAATAAACTCAGTTCTGTCACCATCAGAGACTTGCTAGGGTTTATCCACAATTCAAATTGGCTTGATACTCTATTCAACTCGTAGTAAGACAGATCGCTTTCTCCTTGTGGTATCGCAACGGGCCCATTTTGTTTCCTAATTGTGTCTTGAAAGACTTGCGTGTGTCTTTCCGCAAGTTCCATGCCCAGGCAGCCACTTTAACCTAACTTAACCTATGTTAATGTCTCAAAAATTCTCCCTCAATTGCTTCAGTAATTCCAACTGTACAATCCCGTTTTCAATGTGTCACGATGTGTGTGGCACTGTGTGAAGCACACTTGCCACAACTGCGGCTGGCGTTCTCGAATGTCTCTGCTCTCGAGAGTGCGCTGCGTAATCAAGTCCGATAAAAAATAGCGCATCAAAATCTGAACCAACTTATCTTCTTTTACGTGAGTTGTTATTATTTACGAGATTATTATATGAATTAATATTTTAATTCTATTTGTCTATTTGGGTTCTACTGTTTTCGTTTGCTATGTGTCGACGATTCGCAACCGAAAGCCATCATCGTAAGCGGCGAGCAGCGATGATGGTACGTACATACGTGTGGACATGGTGATTAGCTGAAAACGTGGAGCAAACATAAATAGACAATAAAAGGGATAATAATTTTAATTACTTTAATTAAGTTACTTCGCTGACATCCGACGAATGACGTGTGCCGGAGACGACAGCACGTGATGACAGGAAATCCGTTAAGCCTTTAAGCAGCGCGACCGCAGAGATTCGCTAGCAAAATTCGGAGTTGTAACATCCGACGTACTTTGCTGTTGAGATTTGCAATAGAAAATGTGTCTCTGAAGCGAACAGAGACATGTGCTGGCTCGAATGTGCAAATGGCCACAGTGCGCTAACCAAACGCATTGCTGAAAAGTGCAATAAAAGCTGAGGATGAGTTGAAAGTAATTTTGCGAATGCGGATAGGGATGTGAAAATGTTTAAGGACAGGATTGTGGATTTTTCATTTTTAACTTAAGTTTATTTAAAACTAAATTGAAATCACTAGTAAGCTTGAAAATTCTCAATTTAAAACAATTCTTAAAATATTTTTACATTTTCATAGAAATTTACAACACACACGAGATTGCGAATCCGAATGCATATTTTTGCGAATGCGCAATGGAAACATATTTCTAATAAAAGCGGAGTAGTTGCCGCTACTGCAATAAACATTTTTATCGTTGCGTTCGCAGTTCACACACTGAACCACGTTTTATCTAATGTTCATTTGTGATTTGCTAAGCAGTTTAAATATTTGAAAAACGTATAGAAATGCAAATAGAAAATATTTTTTCCTCCAGATGAATTTTATATCAGTCAGTAGGGGGGCACTTAACGAAACTCTGGGCGGAGCCTAATGGCTAAAAAAGAAAACAGAATAAAAAGGCGCTAACTGCGACACATAACTTCGGGCGAGACAGCTGAATAAAACGTACGCAGCTGTGTTACGGTCCAGCTGTAAAAAGAATGACACAAAATTAGTAACTTTTAAAAAACTTTCCAAACGCCATAGTAATAATTCATGCAAACTGCTCCATTATTATAACATATAAACAAATTATTGGACAAATATATAATACATACTCGTATATGACTGGAACCATAGCATAATTATAAGACTCAAAGATTCAAAATATGCGTGCGAGTTTGGAAGTACCCTACAACTTAATGCCGATTGTGAATGGTAGATGGGGAACTTACTTCCAGAGAATATACATTTGTTGCTGAGAAGCCAGTTGCTCTAAAGGAAAATTTGTTGATTTTGAATTTTCTCTTGGTTTGATCGCAGGACCATGGCGCGGATTCAAGCCCAGCACTGAGCGAAGGCTCAGACTAGCGGCACCACATGTCAACCAGCGACCATATAATCAATAAAAGCTTCACATATGTACATAGGTACCAAAGTACCACAGCATAAATTGGACTCTAAATTGTTACTGCTGGATTGAAATACTGTATGCTGGAATACTTTGCCTTTAAAAATGAATTTGTATACTGAAGTAGTCTTAGAGACAAATTTTGTTTGAAAATGTTTATCATATTTGTTTCTCATTTTTTCGGGAACCACGTAGCAATAAGATCAAAATTAAATTACCTTTCTTTAAACATTCAATACGTGATTGGAATATTGAAAACCCAGACCAAGCAGAAGTCGTTGCAGATGCAGAAACCCGCGACATACATAAAAGCAGAGAAATGCAGAAATAAAGAACGAATCGGCTGTATTTCTCTCATAAAATTATAAGACCGCAGTGAGACTAAGTACTTAAAATCCTTTCCTTTTCTTAGAGCACATAATACAAAGACTTCCAACTTGACAGGTGTGCCGGAAACACACACCGGAATCTTGAGAGGAGTATAGTATGAAAAATTGTGAAATCTTCTTATGAATTGAAGCAAGCGCCGAGTTGTTAGAATAAATAATTAAATGGTTTCACTGGAATTTGCAAGTTGCCAGCACAAATACTGCTTATAAATACAATAAAATAGTGAAGAAGCAATAAATATAATAATGTATGTAGATGAGCTACTAATAGTCAGCGATCGAAGCATTAAAGAAACAATCCCGTGAAATTGAAACTTTGCCGGGATATGAAAACAAAGCATACCGCCAAAAGTCTATCTACATATGCATTTCAGAAGAAGCAGGCATTGAAAGGGTTCTCGCGAAATTTCCCTGTCAGAAGTTTAGTAGATATAAAAGAATATATGTAAGAACGTACCGAATGCCATTCCGTAACCATCGAATTCACCTGATATATGTCGATTTTTTTTCCTTTTGATTGATTTAAGAATCCATTAAGGGAAACGCGTGTTTTCCAACAAATATCAAATCAAAGACGGCTCAAATGGATTTACCAAACATCGAGTATCACAAATGTTTTGATAACTAGATCCATCGCTGGCATAAGTGCGTTGTAATACCGACTGGAACAAAGATCGAAGGGGACATGATTAATTTTGAGGAACAAACTTGTATTTATGTATAATTTCGTGATGGGATTTAGGGAACTTTTTGATTAAAGTGGTAAAAGATTAAATATTTTAAAATACATTATCCACAAATATTTACAAGTTTTCGCAGAATGTTTACGTGGTTCTACTGTAGACTACTGAAGCCAATACTTGATTGAAGTAATCTGTATGCATTTATTACATGACTGACTGACTGATAGATTGACTGACTGACTGGCTGGTTCATTATCGCCCAGCCTAAACTGCTGAAGCTATAAATAATAAATTTGTCCACTTTAAAAATTGAACCTCAGCTAAGACTTTTTTTAAATTCGGGGGTCTAAAAGAGCAAACTTTAACTGGAATTGAAACTGAAACTTTATTGGCCCCATTGTGTTCAGACTTGGAAAACCAAAACCAGAAATAATTCAACGCATGTTTTTTAGTGTTCGAAAATCAACATCAGACGAGGTAGGTACAAATTTTGTTAGGAGTTTATAGGAAGATGCATTATTTAACATTATATAGCATCTCAAAGTAAAGATTTTTTCAATGAAATCATGAAATTCATGCGTGCAAAGCCGCTGGGTCATGCTAGTTTATTTAATTGTAAAAACAAAAAATAGATAAATGTTGTGTCCCAGTTGCTCGATGCTGAATGAATGATACATATATGGTAAACAAACTGCATGGCAAACTTAAATCTAGTTTGTAATTAAGATAAACAAGTATTTTTTGTCAAAGTACAAATATCTATAAATAAAAGAATAAATAAATAAATATAAAAAATAGATAAATGCTAAACACTCCGAATTAATTAAGAAAATAAATCAATCAATCATAAATAAAAAACTGTTAAATAAAATTATAAATAAAAGTTATAAATAACACAATTCATATTCAAACAAAATTTAAACAAATTCATAAATTTAAAATAAATTAAAAACAAACCAAATTAATGTAAAAAAATTAATTAATTAAAAAATACTACAAAATTGCAGTTTAATAAATACTAAAACACAAATTTCATTGAGTGAGTCCCAATCACAAATAAATGTTAAAATATATAAATGGATTTGAAAATAGGTACAAAAAAATTACAATTAAAAAAATTTTAATCAGATTAAGAATATTGCTTTATATAAAAAAGAAATGTTTAAAAATAAGTAGATTTATGAATAAATATAAAAACATTACAATTTTCGAATCAGAAGGAACAAAACCATTACAATTCCAAAAATGTTAATCAAATTAAGAAAATTTCAACTACAAATAAATAAATAATTGTTAAATAAATGTATGAATTCATGAAAAAATATTAAATAATTTCAATTAAAAATGAATTTTCGAATCAGAAAGTAGAAAATAATTACAATTCAAAAAGTTTTAATCAAACTAAGAAAATTCTAACAAGTTCTAGCAAATAAATAAATAAAAAATAAATCTTTAAACAAATTAATCTTAGAAAAATATATACCTTTAAAAAATACCTACATATGTATATATATAAATTTAAGAATAAATTTTAAATAATTTCCATTGAAAAATAAGGAAATATTCAAATTAGAAAATCAAAATATGAAACAAAATTTTTAATTAACCCTCTAGTTCCCAAGAAGGCCTGTAGACATCCTAAACTTAATAAAATTCTGTAAATTACACCTTATGATTTTTTAAGCTGATTTTACACGTATGGAAAGGGTAATCTCCATTTTATAAAATAAATGTTGTCAGATAACGCTGGCACATGCACAACGGCAGTAATTGTAAGACAAAGTTGAAGTTTCGTGAGAAAGTAAGCAAATAATTATTTTTGAAATTGTGTGAGAAACAAAAATTGTTTTAAATAAATTGTGAGCATCAATAAAACTTAAAAAATTATTGGTGAGTAGCTGTTAATGTGTTCTTTGAGAAAATAAAAAAAAATTATGAAAAGAAAGTTGTTACACTCCTCCTACCTAACCCAAACCCTAGAGTGTCTGTAGGCCTGCTTGGGATGAAAAGCGTAAATAATTAACGGTCATTGATGATATTTTTTCGCTATTTAAGCATTATTTTTCTATTTGAACCGACATTTTGATACACCGCAATGTAAAAAAGATCATGTCACTGCAAAAATTTATACTAAGGCGTAGTCCGCGGGGGTAGATGAGAGAACTAGTCTCCCCTAGTCCTTTATTTCATGGAGTAGATTTATCGACATCTGTGTGAAAAGATAACAAGGCATTAAAAAATAATAAGAACCGCCATATATATATACCTATACCGATTTTTTTAGTTTTCCTAG
Organism: Melieria picta; assembly: GCA_964056695.1. Classification (NCBI taxonomy): domain Eukaryota; kingdom Metazoa; phylum Arthropoda; class Insecta; order Diptera; family Ulidiidae; genus Melieria; species Melieria picta. The sequence goes on along the minus strand of OZ057398.1, from coordinate 86,003,627 downwards.
TTTCTACACCCCCCAAAAGCAGTGTATAAACTACCCCACGACACGACACAAGATTAAAAACTGGGGAACTAGAGCGTTAAATAAAAAAATTTCAATTACAATCAGAAAACTAAAAAAAACCGTAAAATTTAATTTAATTTATGCAAATTTTTCTTAAAATCGTAAAATTTTGATTAAGAAGAAATAAGATTATTAAAAAAATTAATAAAAAATAAAAAAATTCAGGGAACGTTAATATGAAATGAGAAAATTTGCAAATGACATTCCCAACAAAATGCGAAAATGAAAATGTTTTTAATAGAAATAAATAATTTAAATGTTGTATAATAATTAAACATAGTTTAATACAAATCAACCCAACAAAATCCGAAAATGAGAAAATTTTTAATGGAAATAAGTAATTTAAATATTGTAATTAAATAATTTAATTATCATATCAATAATTTTGAATTCTGACTGAAATCGTGAGATTTTTCTAATGACACTGAACAGAAAACCAATTCCCAATGAAATAAATATTTAAATAAAAACCAGAAAATCATATAATTTTAAACAATAATCTCAAAAATGATGTTTTGAATTTCAAACAGTTCACACCTGGAAACAAATAATTTTCACAATCAGTTTTTGTCTTGAGCAGATTTTGGAGGCAGCAATCCTTCAAATTGTGTTCATGTTTGAAAATTAACAAACAGATGTTTGTAAACCGCAACCGGGAACACTTCCTCAAGCCACTTTTGTCCAATTTTACCACAAAGCGCACTTAAGGGGCCCGAACACTGTAAACTGCGATTTTTCATATGTTTTTTATTTTATTTATTAAAAAAACACGGACGTTCCGATTTACATGAAACTTTACACATATGTTAATAAATGTTTAGATTATCTAAAACAATTTTTTTTTTTTTTTGGTTGCCCCTTTCAAAACTTAAAACGCGATTATCTCGAAACCATGTTTTTTGACCGCGTTGACAGCATAACTGAAAAAGTTTTTATCCGATCGACCTGATTCAAATTGCATTCTATTCGGGAATAGTGTCGCTTCTGCTCGACGTAGCCGTTTTTCGATATATGCCAAACTTTTTTTTTTGTAAATAATTTAGTGCAAAATTTTACGCCATTTTTTTTCTAATCAATATTTTTAAAATCCCCTATGTCAAACAGTAGCCAGTAATGTATATTTCAAGAATCTTTTTTGTTTTTTGCTCTAGGAGGCTCCGTTATGCTGATTTGCTGTCAACGCGACAAGGGTCATTTTAAAAAGACGACATTTTGGATCAGCTACAGAATACAAACATGGCCGCCAAAAAAAAAAAAAAAATTGTTTTCGATAATCTAAACATTTATTAACATATGTGTAAAGTTTCATGTAAATCGGAACGTCCGTTTTTTTTTAATAAATAAAATAAAAAACATATGAAAAATCGCAGTTTACAGTGTTCGGGCCCCTTAAGTCCTCACAAACCATTCAGCAACTATTCGCCCACCGCATAAAGCCTCAATTAGTCGTCGCAGCGACTCTTCAATCGACTTTTGACATACGCTGCGAATTGGCTAAAACCGAATCACGCTCTTTGTGGAGGACAAAACAACGCATTTTCGACTAGAACCAAGTACCAAGAAACACACACACACACGCACGCCGCTAATTTTTTGGGCAAAGTCTTACGCCTCAAATTAATATCAAATATTGTGGCCATATTCACATCACCCGAATGTACACGCCGTACGAATTAAGATATTTACTTGCCTGATTTATTTTCGATCGAAATGGAAAAATACGCAGGCTTTGCAGGCCGACTGTGAATTAAATTCGATTATCATTTGGTAGATGTTTGCGGAACGCGAACGCTCCGACCGGCTGGCAGATAAAGACAACACCACAGTTAGACGCTTCACGTTATCGCGACAACACGGATCACACGACCAGCGGCTGTGCGCCGGCACAGCCTCCTACGACTAGATAAGCGCCATCGCGGTCCGGGAGCGCAATCTTTTCGCAGCTGGACGTGACGCGCTTACAGTGCATATTACACGGCATTACTGTTGTTCCTTGGCGCAGTCCAAGCCAGACGAAAATTCGACTCCTGCACACCGGACAGTTTGTGTTCGAAAGTGTTCCAAAAGTGAGATTAACCGCAAGTGCTACACAGCTATCAGAAGTCACGGGGTTCCTTGGTGTAAATTGCAGTGTTATAAGCTTCGTGCGAGTAGTTTGAAGTGAGAAAAAGTGCGTAAAATTGTTAAAGTGCCAGTAGAAAGATGACCAAAAACCAAAAGTATCAATTTGAAGGTAAGTAGAAATGCATTCCGAAAGAGTTGCTCACTAGTTAACAGAGTTCAAGCTGCGCGAAGAAATGGCGGAAAGTAGCACTTTCTTCAAATGGATGCTGTGGAAGAAGTATGAACTGCATTCGATGCTCTTTTATGCTTCAAAAAGTGCAACTGTCCACTGTTTTGCCAATATTGCACAAATATTTGTGTTGATATTTAGGTTAGGTTAGGTTAGGGTGGCAGCTTGAAGAGCTCACATAGGCCACGTTGCGGCCCGTTGTGGTACCACGTGGTGTTGATATTTAGTATTAATAAATTATTTTGTTGATCTTGACGCGTTTACATGAATATATATTTAAATGTTTAAAAGAATAGACTATATTCGACTATATTCGAAAAACTCGGCAAACAGTTTCAGCCACGTCCTGCAGGATGCTCGATTAGAAATAGAATTGAATTCTAGTTAGACATATCAATTGCACAAATTGTTGTTTAATCTATTTAAATTCATTATTTTCAAATAGCAAAACTCAAATTAAACCAGCCTTAGTCAAAATTAGTAAGAAGTGTCACTAATTTTGTAATAACATCACTAAAGAATCCTTAACACACTGACAAAGAAGCTTTTTCTGAGACATTTTTACTCTCTGAAGATTGCCACGTCCGGATGAGAGGACAGTTGTGAAAGAAAATGTTTTTCTATATTATGGTGCTAGCAATCCTAATTATCGGATAAGGTAAAAAAAATTATTAGATATATCTCATTAAAGAATTAATAATCAACATTTGTCTATGAACCGAGTGCCATTTGAAAGTTAAAAGAAGATCCTGTGAGTTAGCTTTAATAAATATCGAATAAATATTTGTCTTCAAAATGTAAATTAGCTTCAACATTTTCTATTTCTTTTACTAAATGCAATATAAATTATTAAAATTAATTGAAAATCTGAAAATTTCCGAATGACACAGAAAATTTTCAATTAAAATCAATTCCAATAAAAACCTGAAAATCAAAATTTTCAAACAAAAAACCTGAAAACCGTGCTACGAATTTCCAAGAGATTACAATTTTTTACAAATCAAAAGGAACTATTCTATAAGGTAAATTAAAAAAATTCATATAGAAATATGTTTTCGATATAGAAATTGACTTCACCATCGTCCTTTTTGCTAAACTTGTTACAAACATCCCAATTGAGTCGTTTGATTGAGAATTATTCCTACAAGCTGCAAACTGGAAAGTCAGAATTTTGCTGCCAACGGACTGACAAGACTGGTACTTAAGAACGTTAAGCGCTCAAGTCGATTAAGAAATCATAAAGTTAAGATTTGCTACCTTTTTCCTTATCCCAAAACCATGCTGCTCCGAATCATACTTATAAACTTAAGCGATTATTGCTTTTGACCACAAAACTATTTTGAAAAGAATTTCGCACAAATTAATTTGTCAAGCCTCGTTTAGTTTGTTGCTGTCAAAAACTTCACATATGGCTGTCAAAACAAATTTTAGCTGCTAATGTCTACTTACCACACAGGCGGCGCAAGCGCATTGTGATTGGTCAATTAGGCGTGTCGCTGCCCCCTCTCACCCTGTTCGCTACTAAGTAAACAATATAAAGAAATTAGCTAGCAAAATTTTTTTTTTGTATTTGCAGTTTTTATCTGCAGACAATGAAAATTCGGGCCATTTGTGACATGCCTCGCTGCTTTCCTGTCACTCAACGTCACGCTGGTGCGACGACAAATTCCCCAAAATAAATTTAACCGACTTCGATAAGAATTAACTAAGAACATAGCTCCATTCATTCGGTGATAGGCTTCCGTAAAAACGTTGCATAGAAATTCTGTGACTATTTTTAGATTGGAGAAAAAAGTTGTTATTGCAAATATGTGAAAATATTCTGCCGCCAGGGACGCTGCGTTGGAGTTTCGGAGTTTTGACAGCTTCACTTGTGTACGCGAGTGTGTTGATCGCAGACTGAGATCGTTGTTTTTAGTTTTGTTACCCGATTCTGCATGACTGACTGGAGGTCAGTGACATTGATAAAAATTGGCAGTATCACTGTTGAATAACGCTTGGAGTACAGAAGTTGTAGAGTAGTTTGTGACAGAAGTTAATGGCAAAAATAGTTTACTGTAGCCAAATGTCATCCAAATTGAAGAGTGGGTTTGTTTTTTTTTCTTTACCAGGACCTTGGCTTCTTGTTATTTTCCTGATAGTTATACTTAACAATGACTGTTTTGTGAATAATATAAAATATTCTTTTAATTGACAATCAGAATGAAAACAGTTTAGATTAGGTTAGGTTTAAATGGCTATCAGGGCACAAGACCTTGCCGCAAGACAAACATAGGCCACACCACATGACACCCCAAATGGGCAGGAATGATGTGTTTCTACTGAAAGTCCTAGATGAATCCCAGCAGATAACTCAAATGAGCTGTTCTGAGGTCATTCATTGAGGATTTTTGAGGATCCTTGAGGATTTTTTCCAGAACATTTTTTTACTTAGTAATACAGAGTACTTAGTGATTTCTCTGCTAATATTTAATACTCATTTACTATCAGTTTGAAGGCTTATTTAAAAATTCCAAAAGGACTTGGTATCTTGTGTCGATGGTGCCCCATATATATTTTTTTTTGTTATTCCTTGTTCACTCCTCACTGGAGCATAGGGCCTCAACAAGACTCTTCCATCGTACACGATTCTGGGCTGTTGTTTTTGCGCCGTCCCATGTGGTATTGACATCGGCTAGCTCGCGTAGGGTCGACCTTCTCCACGTGTTTTTTGGTCGACCGCGACTTCTACTCCCAGTCCAGTGCCATTCTCGTGATGCTGTCGGGAGGTTTTCTTAGTGTATGACCTATCCATCTCCATTTTCTGCGCTTTATTTGCCTCAGAATGGGTGCCCCATATAGTATTTTTATAAATATTTTGAGTGTACATACAACTGGCAAGCAAATCAAGTGGCTGCTTAAAAGTCGTTTCTAAAGTAATAAAATATGGAACTGATGCCCCAAATAATTTTCACAAACACATTGGTGTCACAAAAAAGTTTTGATATTATAGATTAACAAAAGATACCGTAACTTACATTAAATCGCATCGAACCATCTTGTAATTGCATTCATGTTAACCCTTTCGCTATTTTGTTGCCATATGGCAACATGCTACTTTGTGGACGTCTGCATCCTCTATGGTTGGAAGAATACATTTTTTTGTTGGTATTTAGAATAGTTTGATGTTTTAGGAAAAATACGAAATTAATAAACTGAATATTTAAGTTTAAAGAAGAGAAGTATACACATAGTCATAGACATAGTCAAGGAAGAAGAAGCAGAAAAAATTAGAGAAATTTTTAATTTAACGTTTTCTTTCAATTTAGATACTTTTTTTTTTTAATTTTGGCTAAAGTAAATGAAGAAATATTCAAATTTTCGTTATGCGTAAAAAGTTTTATGTTGAAGTAATTATTACAGCCACAAGGATGTGGTTTCTCTCATGGAAAACCACTCTAAAATACAGGGTCCGAGTATAAAAATTAAATAATTTCTTATGGAATGTTGCTAATATAACCACATAGAAGCCTAAGACGTAAAATTAAAAATTTTAACTTTGCTCTAATCATGTCAACCTTTGAAGGAAACGCTGAACTTGTCCTGGTTTCAAGCACTTTGTGCTGTTGTCCCAGGCAATCATGCAAATTTGTTACCTTAACCACCACCGCACACAAAACATCTCTTGTGAAATAAAAAACTTAAGATAAATTTACATAAGTAGCACCCAAATTTTTTTTAAACAATTCAGCTCATGTGTTTCTTTAAAGTCATAAAAATACTATAATACAAAGGATTTATTTGAATGTATGTTGCTTCTAAGAAAAACTTTAAAAGCAATGTGTCTGAAAAGTGATTTGTGTTTTACATTTAATTTTTGTTGTTTTTATTTTTTAAATAAGAAATAACAAAGTCTTTATTATTTATGTTATGAGATTTGTAAATCTTAATGCAATAAAAAAACATTTCGGGAGAATTTCTTATGAGGTTAAGCATTTGATGACTGAAGGGCAGCTTTACGCTAGAAATAAACAACAACAGATGACTTTTATAAATAAAAGTCACTGACTGATTTTTATTGATGACTAAAAATTTAAAGTCACTGACTGATTTTTACTGATGACTTTTTTAAATAAAAATCACCAATAATTGTTATCATAGGACAACTAAAATAAAAATTTAAAAAACTGTTATTTGTGGACTAATAAGAAAAAATGAAAAATAATTTTTATTAAAGGATTTTTGAAATATAAATAAAAAATAATTCTTATTTTTTAATTTTTCCATAAAAATGACAAAAAAAGTTTGATTCTCCGTGCGAAAAGAAATGTATTGGTATTTTCATTTATTTGTATGACCTATCCTTCATAGTAATTTTTTAAAATATAGTTTTCATTAGTGTCCGACCGAAACATCGTTTTTGGGCCGAAACCGAATTTCGGTTTTTTTTTAATATTCGGCCGAAACTGAAATTGAAACTATCTATGTGAAATAAAAATCGAATCGAAAAACGAATTTTACATTAAGTAAATATAGAACAAACAAACAAACAAACATAACATAAATAAATAAATACTTATTAATAAAAACAATTTATTCATTTTTTAAATGAAAACAAGATAATAATTTACAAAACAATTTTCCAACCAATAATACTATATGCCTGTCCAGTCTGGGGCATATGTGCTAATACGCATATTAAAACGTTGCAAATCTCCCAAAATAAGCTGCTTAAAATTATGCTTGGGCTCCCATGGGATTTCTCCACCAGACAGCTGCATGCTAATGCTAAGATCAAGCTAATTTCGGACCAAATACAAACCCTAACTACACGATTTAAAATCCGTTGTGGCATGTCCGATAATAGTATAATAACTGAACTATACCCGCATCACTCTATTATGTAAAAACAAAAAAAATAATAAATAGATACATCCTTTAACTCTCAGTTTTAAGCATTCCAGCGAAGGTTTTTCATAGTAGTTTTTTCCTTCGGAAACCAGCCTTGTATAAAAAAAAAATTAACATCTGTGATAACAATAAACATGTTGTAGAATTAAGGTATTTGAACCGTATATCTGTAAATTGTGCGATAATATAAATTTTGTAACGTTTCTTTTCTACTAAATAAACTTAAACATACATCTCTAACATAAACATGAAAAAATCACCCTTTCGTACCTTACTCGCTAATATTCAAAATAAAATCATTTAATATTATATGCTAAAAAAGTTTATTTACATTGGTGGCATCTAAATTACTCCTTCTTTCAGTATATATCTGCTACACAATAAAATGTAAAAAAATATTCTAAAAAGTTTCGGTTTCGGCCATTTTTTGGCCGAAACTGAAACCGAAACCGAAACCACTTATTTGGGCCGAAACCGAATATTCGGTCGGACACTAGTTTTCATAAATAACTGTTATTTCCGGTCCCTGGTAAAAAGTTACCTTTGTTATCAAATTTCTGGTCTTAAATGTACAAAAAGGCCGCCATTTTTTTTGCATTATTTAATGTGAGATCAAATTAAAAAGATGCTTTTGTTTATTATTTTCGTTGTTTCAACTTATTCACTTGGACTTCTATACGGCACTGACAGACAGATAGGCAGACGATAACAGCGTAAGGCGACTAGCGATAAGCCAATCAGCCACCCCGGCAGAACTTTAATTAATTAACATAACCAATACAGGACATTAGCCTTGTTGAGGTCCTGTGTTCCCAAGCGTGAGTGAGCATGCACCAACAACTGCGCAAAGGATCCTACAGTTTCAAATTATTAGTCAGCGCTCTCTTAGTGTACAAAGAAATATCTTATTTGGCGCTGTTTGGGTTTTCAAGCCTATAATCGTTGGTCTAACAATCCAACTGCTCATCACAAATTCACGCCGAGGCGGAGAGAACTGCTGCTTTCAAAAGCCAACTCCATGTGTGAACAGCTCTAAGCTTACGACGTGCTTGCAATATTTACACAAACTGCCAACAGCGACAACAGCTTACGACGAAAACTGTGAAGCATTACTTTAAATGCGAAAACAAACAACAAAACAAACTCCAACAGCTGCTGCAGATAATTTAATATTTTCGTGGGTTTTTTCTGTTGTGTTTATTCTATATATTCGTAAAGCTTATTACATCTGTGTGCCAAAACTGATCGGTTGTTTTCCATTCGGTGCTAGAATAGTAAAAAAATTACACAATTACAACAAACATTATTCAACAATTAATGACAAAATGAGATGACAATGATGACAAAATAAGATGACAAAAATCAAAACATATCGAACACAGGGCCTGTAATCAGGTACGCCAACAAAGTACATATTTACCCACAAAATATGCGCGCAGTTGACTCACATGTCGCACAATGCGACGCTATCGCAAAATACTCCAAACTTTTGGCTGAACACAATTCGCTAAGCAGATGCAAGGCAACAGTAATTTATTTAGTAAAATATGGCAGCCCAACAAAGATAGGAAAAAATGTTATGTAAATAAACGAGATGATATTTTAAACTACCCAAACCAACAATTGCCACAATAACCACAACAATAACAACAACAATAATCAATTCAGTGGAAATTAGAGTAGAGAACTTTTTTATATGAATGTGAAAATTGGAATTTGCGGTAAACGACAGATGCTAATTAAATGTGCGTTGTGAGAATTGAAGAGCGCCGAATCTGATTTGCCACAAAATAAAAAATATATAAAAATTACATACTCGAAGCCAAGCATGCGTGATTGTGATTCATGAATTGTCAATACCTGTCGGTTCAAATGGTCACTTTGCGCCACTTTCGATCAATGCAAACTCTTTAAAACCACCGGGGACTGGAGGACCCTGTAGCCGAGCAGCAGTTCTAGTGAAAACAATTAACATGCTGCCGCTGTTTGTATTCTTCTTCTTGTTGGTTATTAAGCCGCAAAAATCACCGTAAAAACCCCTCAATTTCAGCGACAGACGTTCTGTGTACCGAACGTCCGTGTCCGAATTGCAAAAAATACATTAAACAATGTCAAAATTTTAAGTAGTTAGAGAGCTTTTTGTAGCTGCGCTGTGGGAATGTAGCTGAACGGCAGCTTAGTCGAGCAACGTGTGCTCGCCAGGCGCAAACAGTTCAAAATGCGATTCTTTAGCAGACGCACGCTTCACGTAGCGGTGAACCCCGATTCGCGAGCTCAAACACGCCAAAAGCAGACAGCGGCAACGGCCGGCAGCTATCAACAGCGTTCAAACGAGGATACCACATCACCAGGACATATAGCGACCATTTATAAACGTTCGAAATCGTTGCCATCGAAAATACTCAGTTGACATCTTCGATCCGTCATCAGATCTATGGAATTGCCAAGTTGCAGTTCTAGTACTCGAAACAATTGATAGTTTTGTGATTAATTAAACAATTTTCATAGTGAATTATTTGCCACTTTGAATTTTCATCTTTTTAAAAGTTTTACGAACAATTTGTTAAAATTTAACAGTGAATCTCTGCTTAGTAGTTTTTGATATAAAGTGATTCGTGCTTAGATGGGACACACATCTCACATCGGTTGCTCAGATAGAACACATAGGACTTATTGATAATTCAGTTGAGACTCATACGTCAAATTTGTCGTTTAGATGAGACATAAATATATCCCAAGGATCAATTATCTGAGTTTCAGATGGGAGACACAAAAATATATCCCTAGGGTCGTTTATCTGGGTTTCATATGTCCCATAGGTCGCTCAGCTACAGCACATACATATATAATCGTTCGAAATTATTGCATTAATTGTTCAGATGGGTCACATGTGACCCATGAGTCGTTCGGTTGGAACTTATTCGTTCCATTGATTATTTATATGGGGCACAGACGTCACATTGATTGTTTAAATAGGACCCATACGTCCTAATGGTCATTGAGATGGGACACATACGTCCCATTGATTGTTCAGATGAGACACATATATTCTACTAGCTGACCCGGCGAACTTCGTCTCGCACAACATTAGTTTTTTTTTAAATAAAATGCGCGAAATGGCGAATCTATGGCCATGCAAATTAACGAACAAAACCAACTAAAGGAAGAGCTACTAATTAACGCAATTGAGGCCCACAAATCAGCAATGTTGCTGCTAAGTTTCAGTAAAGAAATGGACTGCGCTTGAACCATGCCACTTTCGAAAACCAATTTTTATAATTTTTACTTACGTCACGCCCCCTTGTGTAATACTCGCACCATTCCCTCTGTCGAAAGGGAAAAGTAGGTTCGTACTTACTGTGCGACTTATAGTTCAGCGGAATATTTGGGTCACAAAAAATGTGCCACGTCCCTTGTCCAACGCCCATCAAATCTTACCAATAGAATGACTCATCTATGGGACGACGCTATACTAAATCTCAATGCTGTGCACGTTGGAATTTCGAAGATATTCCATTATAAAGGGTTTGCTTGTATGGGTGGTGACACGCCCCCTCGTCCAACACCCACCACATTCCCTCTGTCTAATGTCATAACTAAATAGTAAGTTCGTAGTGAATGTAATTGACGTGTGACTTATGGTTCCAAAGTTATCGTCTGAAAATTTGGGCCGGATGAAAAAGTGCCGAATACAACAAAAAAAAAAAACACCAGCCAAATCGGTTTTCAAATCGGTCCAGCCGTTCTCAAGTGATTCGCGGTCAAACATGGCAGGGGTTTTCTGACTTTTCCAATCGATTTTCCCGAATTTTCTTTTCGCATAAACCTGAACTGACTCAAGACGAATCCAACAAAAAACCCCATGGAAATCGGCCAGTCGGTTACACACATACATCCACTTTCTTTTATATATATAAATTGATCCCTCAGATGGGTTACATACGTCTCATTGATTGTTCAGATGGTACAGAGAGATTACATTGGTCACTCAGATGGGACACATACGTCACATTGATCATTAAAGACTTTAGATACCAAAAGTTCGTAAAGGGTTAAAATGCAGAAATATTCCAAATAGTTAAAATACAAAAGTATACAATAGTGTCCGACCGAAACCACTTTTTTGGGCCGAAACCGAAACCGAATATTCGGTTTTTTTTAATATTCGGCCGAAACCGAAACTTTCTAGTTGAAATAAAAATCACCATATCAAGCACTTTTTTCAACAAACAAATTTTACATTAAGTAAATAAAGAACAAACAAACAAACATAGCATAAATAAATAAATACTTATTAAAAAAAAACAATTTATTCATTTTTTAAAAACGTAAACATGAAAAAATCACCCTTTCGTACCTTACTCGCTAATATTCAAAATTAAATAATTTAATATTATATGCTAAAAAAAGAAGTTTATTTACATTGGTGGCATCTAAATTATTCCTTCTTTCACTATATATCTGCTACACAATAAAATGTAAAAAATATTCTAGAAAGTTTCGGTTTCGACTATTCGGCCATTTTTTGGCCGAAACTGAAACCGAAACCACTTATTTGGGCCGAAACCGAAACCGAATATTCGGTCGGACATTAGTATACAATGCTACAGTGAAAATTCTAGTCTATTTAATTGTCTGTCAGCTGATGTTATAACAAAGTTCCATCAATTGCACATCTATTGGTTCAAATCTCAAATCAATGAAAAATATAAAATCGAAGAAGAAAAGTTGTCCCTACTAAAGAGTTATACTATCATCACGCAAAGGCAAACCGTCTGAGATAAAAACTTGTTTTCCAAGTCACACACTGAGAAGGAAAAAACTATTCAATTTTACTTGAACAGTAACTACATATAATTGGTGCCAGTAACTACATTCGTATGTAGTAAATGATTTACATCACGCATGACCTTCACACTTTATGCATTTGAAAAGCAAATCTCCAATTAACATAATTAAACATTTAAAATACGTCACACATTTCTCTCACCACACAGCGACCAACGATGAGCTGAAACCGATGAAAAATGGCGATTCCGTTATCGACACACAGCCGGACATTGACGCCTCCAAATATGAAAAGCCCAAACAGAAGCACTGGCTCCAACGGCGTCTTTACGTGCTCAACTGGCTGCAGACGTACGATCGCGAGAAGGCGGTGGCCGACGTGATTGCCGGCATCACGCTGGGTCTCACCATCATTCCGCAGAGCATTGCCTATGCCGCGCTGGCGGGTCTGTCCTCCGAGTACGGCCTCTACACGGCGATTATCGGTGCGTGCAAGTGTTCTTCATTTGGACAACGAATGAGCGATGTGAAAGTTACACATGTTTTACTTTCATGCAGGCACTTTGTTTTACGCACTGTTCGGCACCATACCGCAGGTGTCGATTGGACCCACCAGTTTGATGTCGTTGTTGGTGTTACAGTTTGTTGGTGAACGTCCGGTGCAATTTGTGTTCGTATTGTCGTTTCTAGCCGGTTTGGTGGAGTTCCTCATGGGTTCGTTTCAATTGGGTAAGTGGGCAATTTTTGCACTTTTTACATGATATAAGTAATCGATTTGCCAAATCGCACTAAGCTCCAGTATTTACTTGAAAAAGATTTAGAAAATTTTCTTATTTATTTGAAAGACCCTTCAATTTCCCTCAACCCTCCAACCCTCAAATTTCCAAGCCAATTTTAAGTCACTTTGAAGGTACAAATTATATAAACTTCACTGAATTTGCGAGCATATTTTTAATATAAAATATAAAAATGTCAAACATAAATTATTTATCTGACATCGATACTCCATTCAGTTAAGGAGAAAAACCCAGCAAAAATATATCCGTATTGTAGTAAAAAAAAATTTTGTTTTCCAATTTGCGATTAGTTCCCTGCCAATTACGATGTGATAAGTAATAACGTGTGAACACGAAAGTAAACAATTTGTCATTCAATTATTAAGAAACGAAATAGTGAAGCTGATGTTAAAAGCAAATTTGATTAAATGATAAATAAAAGTGAATTTCAAATCTTAAAAGCTATACATTTCCCTTTGAATTGAACTTAATGAATACAAAGAGAGGAACAAATGACTTGAATTTATTTGGCTTAGCATCAGTTTGTCACTTCGGCATACATACATTTTTAGTAGTTCTTATATGCACTTTTATTTCATACTTTAGTGGTCCTTAAGAAAAAGTACTTAAAAATTAAGAAAAACATAATTTTATTCGAAAAGCAAGTATGGGCAATGTAGATTTGTCTGAGTAATGATGATAATGTTGCAAGGCTCTCACGTACAGTAGGAATCTATCTTTCAGTAAATCTAAGACTTTTCCTCTAGAAACGTTTGAAATTTCAATTGTTTGTTAGAAGTCATGGCTTGATAGTTTGGTTTATGACTAAAGGTTTGGTTTATGACTATAGGAATCTGTATTTTGGTAAAGAGAATCTTTTGTCTTTGAAAATATGTAGAATAAGAGTCTTTGTTTCGGTATAGAGATCCTTTCATCTTTCGGAACATCTAAATAGGATTTAATGTTTTGGTAAAGAGGTCCTTTTCGTAAGTAAATGCCTTTAATGATTTAAAATCTGACTCAAAACTCCAAATTTTCAACACAATACCTATCAGATCGCCCAACAGAAATACCAAATCATAGCTTGTGATTTTTGATAGTGATTTTCATTGTTTATGACTATAGAAATCTTTGTTTCTGTAAAATAAATCTTTTTCTTAAAAATATGTCCCATTAAAAACTATTTTTCAGTAAAAAGATGCTTTCATCTTTCGAAGCATCTGAAATTGCAATATTTCCTAACAAGTAATGATTTTTAATCTCATAATCTCCAAGATCAAAATGTTCAACACAATATTCATGAGATCACTCAACAAAAAAGACGAGGTCTGAGCTGAAAGGTTCAGTTGTGGTCAATGAAACTTTACTGTTTCCGAATTGCTGACCGTCCAGCTTGGCAGTCGAGCTGAAAATATCTTAAAGGCGAAGAAGTGTTTTGTGTTTAAATGAAAATTTATAAATAAATTGTTTAATCCCAGAAGAGGTCAGCGAACTGCTGACGAAAAGTTCGAAAATAGTAAAAAATTTATTGATCTTGACCTTTCAGTCTATGAAATCATTAACACAACAAACTACAATTCATTTAAATTCTCTTCAGTTCAAATATTTCAATTCAATTCAAACTGTTTTAATTTAAACAATCTCACATCTTCATTGAATTTCGTATTTTAGGTTTCATAGTGAACTTCATACCGTCGCCGGTGACAAAGGCCTTCACCACGGCCACTGCGACCATAGTGGCCGCTGTGCAGCTGAAAAACATGCTTGGCATCAAAATCAAAGGTGTGCCCACGATTGGCGAATTCTTCGGCAGCATTAGACCCTCCGATGCCATATTGGGCGCAATCTGCATCACCGTTCTACTCGCGATGCGAGTAAGTTTTCCCATTCTCATTGCATCTCTTTGGCAATGCTAATCGATCCGCCGTTGTGCTCTTGCAGCAATTGTCCCACATCAACTTCAAGAAGGACACGCCCACCACGCGTCGCATCAAGAAGATCTTCTGGTACATAAGCATCTCACGCAATGCTCTCGTCGTATCCGTATGCAGTCTCTTTACGTACTTTTTACTCAAGAAAAGCTCGAACGAATCGGTGCCCTACTCGCTCACTGCTCGCGTGGACTCGGCCCAGCTGGCCGTGCACCTACCGCCGTTCGTCTTCGACTACAACAACACCACGTATGTGTTCACGGACATTTGCCGCGAACTGGGCAGCGGCCTGATTGTGGTGCCGATTGTGGCCATATTGGCCAATGTGGCCATTGCCAAGGCGTTCGGTAAGTGTTAACCGTCGAGAAGGGGGCCTCAACTAATTCGATGCGCTTTGCAATTGCAGTCAAGGATGGCAAGCTGGACGCTTCACAGGAAATGCTGACGCTGGGCATTTGCAATGTGGCCGGCTCCTTCTTCAGCTGCATGCCAACTTGCGGCGCCTTCACGCGTTCCGCTGTCAGTCAGGCGAGCGGTGTGCGCACACCCATCAGTGGCATTTACACGGGTAAGTAATATCGCGATTGATTTGTGAAATTTGAATTTGCATTTATTGGCGATGTTGTTTTCATTTGTGCTGTTCAGCATTGCTTGTATTTTTGGCGCTCAATGTGCTGACACCGTACTTTGGCTACATACCCAAGTCGGCCATATCGGCGGTGCTGGTGACGGCAGTGATATTTATGGTGAGTTCACAATACTTAGTTTTGTATTTCGGAATGTCATTATTAGAACTGATTAGTGCCAAAAATATTATTTAATAGAAGGCACTGGCGTATAATACTTCATAGTCAACTCACTCCTCTATGTATCTAATATTCAATACAGGTTGACTTCACTATCGTCCGAGATTTTTGGCGAGACAACAAGAAGGACTTCTTCAGCTGGTTGGGCTGTTTCATTGTCTGTCTGCTGGCTGGCGTCCAGACGGGTCTGCTGTTCGGCATTGTGGTGAACATGACTTTTGTGCTGCTGCGTCTGGGAAATCCTAAAGTGGAGGTCAATCTTAAGGAGGTAAGTTACGAGTGTAAAGTTTGCACTGGGATATAAAAAACGACCTTATGCAAAGGATTTGAAAACTTACATTTTAAAACACTGAAATTTTACCAAAAGTTTTTCGGGAAAAGTTTTAGCCCTCAGCCCTCCGCCTCAGAGCGCATATATGTTATATAGATTTATTTTCAAATTAAACAAGGAGTTGATTTTTGGAAACAAAACCTAGACCTAATTGCACCATAAACTCTTTAAAGTGATTTCCTCCCAATAAAGAATGTTTGTTCTCTGTTTATTAACTCTTTCGACCCCCGAATTTTACCCTGTGTATCGATATTACTTTTTGGTATTTAAATCATGAAACACTTGCCTAAGAAGTGTGCACACGACATTTGAAGTCGCCACGCCTCTTTGTTGGAGTTCTAGAGCTAGTTTACTTTTGAACAATTTTAGCTTAAAACGGGTTAAATAAATTTTGTATCAATATTTTTTAATTACAGAAAAATTATTAAATATTTATGGAAAAATACAAAATGATCACTTTTTGATTTTATTTAACCATTATTAAAAAAACAGGGTTTTGATCAAACGCGCCCAATTCGTAGACTTCAATTAGAACACAAACTTTCCCTGATATCGCTGCAATTATTGGAAATTATTTTGGGTATAACAGTAAAATTTTTGAAATTTGCTTTGAATTCACTTCTAAAAATATTAATTTGTTGGTGCCTACTTAAATAAAACCCATAAATCAATCGTAGCTTTTGCTATAAGGTGACAAATAGGTGAAGTTGCTCTCAGGCAACTTTGGTGTCGAAAGAGTTAAAGAAAAAAGAAAATATTTCACACATTTGGGAGTTGCGATTGTGAACACATTTTTTGGCAGTGTCGCAACAAACTAAAACCGAAACGAATTTATTTTTTTGACTTGAATCTTAATAAATCTTTTGTCTCTTAAAATATGTCCAATTCAAAACTATTATTCAGCAAAGAGATTCTTTCATCCTTCGAAACATCTGAAATTTGTCCTAACAAGTAATGATCTAAAATCTCATAATCTCCAACAGGGGCGGATTCAGAAAAATATTTGGGGGGTTTTCAAAAAGTAATTCTTTAATATTTATAAAATGTCTTTTAATTTGTATGTGGTTTTAAAGTCGATCCTAATATTTCGGGGGGTTTCAACCCCCAAAACCCCCCTGAATCCGCCACTGCTCTCCAAGATCCAAAAGCCATTACAATATTCATCGGATCAGTTAACAAAAAAATACGAGATCTGAGCTGAAAGGTCAGTTGTGGTTAGTGAATCTTTCCAGTTCAGTCCAGAACAGTTTCAGTTCGAGTCTCAGAAGCAGAAAAACCAACATTTTATGATTTTTACCACCAATGTGGTTTGTTGTTGTTTGGGATTAGGTGAGTGAAAGCCACTGAAACAGCTAAACTTATAGAGCTGGAAAAAAGCATTTGAAACTGAAGCAGCACTGAAAGTAGTTCAAGTTTGCATTTAAGCCTAAATTATTTAGACTTTTTGGGGCAAACAAATTTAAATCTTTTTTTTATAAAAATCATGTGTAGACATCGAGTAACCTAACACAACCCACTCTAACGCTGTTCGTTTTTTCTCTGCTACACAGTGCAGCGGCCACGGCTACATACACGTCCAGCCCCTGTGCGATGTTTACTATACAGGCATCGATTGCATTCGCGACAAGATCAGCTACGCCTGCGTGCGCTACCGCGACGAGTTCCCGGTGGTTCTGGATTGTACGCGCTTCATGCTGTTCGACGCCACCTTTGTGGAAACAATCAACGCCATCGCCAAGGAGCTGGAGCTGCGCCATGTGCTGTTCGTGCTGCACAACCTGGGCGACGAGCGTCAGCAGCTGATGCCCAAATCGAGCAACATACGCTACTGCAACGGCGGCGGCGCGCTCAGCGTCAATGACGTGGCGGTGAAGAAATAGAATAGAGCGCAACGCAACAGCTCTCCACCAGTTCCTGTATGGCTCGACGGTCGAAATGGTTTGCTGCTGGTCGCACTGTGCCCAACTATTGTTGTTATTTGTTGAATTCGAGCCCATCTCGCACGTGGCGCTGCGCAGTGACCGTTTTATCTGCCGCGTGCCGTCACAGTCACTGTCGTTCGCAAACAGACAAATAGTCAAACATTCATATGCGCACATAGTCTTCACCGTTCGGTATTTTTTGGTTAGCTGAATGGGTGCACGGCGGCCGGATGCTTGCGGCTCGCCATGCCCCAAACAAAAAAATCTCTCGTCGTTTATCTCTATGAAGTAGAGTAGCAATGACATTGTAAATATATGTATGTATGTATATATGTATGTAGACACTTGCACGCTTCTCAATTGCTCAAATGCACACTTAGTTCTTAGTTGTTATGTAAGTCCAAACGTAATCATAAGCACCTACAATTAAGTAGCAAAATAAACGAAATGATTATCTCGCAAAGATCGCATTTGAAATTTTATGGCATCGCATTGTATTTTGTATGGATACGAGAATGTATGGGTGTGTGGAGTTAACACTAGAATGCCCAAGCAAGTTTGAGGTCTTCCATTAGTTTATTACATAGCTTTCTGAAAGAAAATATTTAGTGACTTTTACGAAATATTTCTTGAAAATTAAAAAAATTAGGAAATTAAAAAAAGGAAATTAGGAATTTAGCTTAAGGTAAGCAAGATAACCTGATACTATGGGACAGCCAGTACGTTCTTAGGGCTCTGAATGCAGTTCAAAGGCATCAGAGGACATCAAAGACTGTTCTAAGCTGCAGCAAATCTCTCAACGAGACCGCCAGGTTTCGAGACATAGGAACATTCCAGGATACAGGGACTTGGTGTCTCTCTTTCAATGTGTTCGCTTTGTACTCATACAAGCTTCATACAAAAAACTAACCTAAGATGGGCTCAAGGCAACACAGGATTTATTGCGCGACATGCGATTTCGCCAACCTCACACTTTCGTTGTTCTGGAGAACTTCTCTCACTAAAAAGGCAGCAAATGAAAACCATGATTGGGTCAGTGTGTAATTGAAAGGTTGGATTTGCTTAAAAATTACTTTTGTCGAAGTTGTATGGACGAGGAAGAAAACGTAATTCATCTTCTATGCATCATTCATCTTCTAATTAATTAATTAATTAATTGACTGGCACGACAGCCCGCTTACGCGAGACTAAGGCCTAGCTTCCCGCAACCACCCGTGTTGTGCGTGTGAATTTGTACGCGGGTGGAAGGGACCTACAGTTTTATGCCGGTTCCGAACGGCAGGTTGGCAGCTTTTTCATAAGCAATTTTTACTCTCAGAGGTTTTTTGCCATTTCCAGCTGAGAGGACAGCCACCGAAAGAGAAAACTAGTTTTCCCGTTATTTTTTTAAGGTGTTATTACATGCAGTATTTGAACCTGGGTCGTTGCCTTCGACTCGCGGTCCAACGCACTAACCAACTGAGCCACGGCGGCTGCATAGAACATATCCATGTTAAATATGGCACAGCCATGAAGATGCAATGCAGCTCAATTTATAACGGCGAGACTATTATAAACATTATTCTTCAAAATTAGACCTTCTTCAAAATTAGACATTCCTCCCTTTTTTTAGAATATATTAGCATTAAATCACATTTTAGGAAACAAATTCCATAATAATAAAAAAATTGGATAATATGGCTCATAATGGGTTAAATAGGCGTGTCATACCTATTTTTATAAAAAAACATTCATAATTCGTGGCATTGACTTGGTTACACATTTTGATCGCAATTTTGACTCAAGCGATTTCTGTATAAAAATCAACATTAGTAGTTTCGAAAAAATTTAATATTTTCCAAAGGCGCAAAAAGACGCAGACACTTTTTTTGCGGATTTAAGAGAATAAAGTCCATCTAAAAAAGGTCATAAAAAGGATTCACTTTTCTTTCACCTTTCACCTTTCTAAATTTGGTTATTTTTCCTTTTCATTGATTTAAAAAAATTCATTTTTAAAAATTCGTACAAAAACAATTACACAGGCACACAAAAAAAAAAGTCTAGACCCAGAGGGTAGACCCCCCTACCCCTATGTTTTTTGGGTCGCTGAAACTGAATATGAACATAAAAAATAAACATAACATAACATGAACATATAGAAAATCGAAATTTCAACCCTTAGTTGGGATGCGAGGGGGTGCTGGCGGGAAAATGGCTAGTTAAAATTATTTTTTTTATTCATATTCAGTTTCAGCGACCCAAAAAACATAGGGGTAGGGTGGTCTACCCTCTGGGTCTAGACTTTTTTTTTTGTGTGCCTGTGTTATTTATGCTAAACAAAAAAACCGATCAGCGGTCCCGCTAGTATCAATGTAGTTTTAATTTTAAAATAAATTAGTAGCCTATCTATTATACAACAACACATTTTCTACAATTTTTTTAATGCAAGCTCCTAAATTTCATTTTTCCTCTTAATAAGCTACTCCTACCTACCCAACAACTTATGGGCATTTAAGAAAGATTGGAGTATTCTGGCATTCTAGTGTTAAATCGTAGCGTAATTGGCACCAATAAAAAATGAATATTAGTTGGTCAGACTTCGTACTTAGGTCAGCGAGGAATACGTAATGCGTCAAAATGTACACCAATTCATATTTATCTCTTGAGAATCAAACAAGGTTGTTGTCTTAAGCGGTTTATTCATTAATTTTATAGATTAGATTAGAGTTTTCTAATTTTTAAAACAACAGTTTGCAATAAAAAACGCATAAAAAAGTTTATGTAATATTTGTCAGGAACATATACAGAGACATTAAATATATTTTGAACTTGTAGAAATATTTATTTGATTTCAAATTTCAAAATATGAATAAACATTTGCAAACATTAATAATTAAAAAAAATGGTATTTCAAATGCACTATGTAATTTGTTTTTTATTTAATTCTAACATTTTATAAACTAAAGGGACTACTAATGTAATTTAAACCACATACATTGATTGATCCCAAAAAGAGTTGAATTTCCCAACTTGATTAAATAAACAAGCGAACAATATCCATTCGTCACCTCATAATATCCCAGCACTAAAGACTTAAATTAACTTTTTAATAAAAACTAACTAATCAACTTGATTCCCACCGCTTTGTTCAAAAGTAAGTAAGCAATAAAAATAAAATAGGAGAAAGAGCCATAGACCAGCCACATAAACTTTTACAAGTCAATGTGACATTAAAAAGTATCTCTACATCTGCGTATTTTTCCGTAGATAGTAGGAAATGTTCAAGATATTCAACTGCAACAACAACACTTCATACAACTAAGTATAACAATTTTTAGTCTAAAAATAAATTTATCAATTGAGTAGCCCACACCGAAAGCGTAGACTTTGCTTACGACTACGAGACACACGATGCGTCAAAGTTGCTCGTATCTGTGCCATAAACGTTTACGATCTGTCAACAATTGTGATAGCTTTATTTGCCAGTCGTTCCCCCACTTAGCAAATACGAAATTTTCGAAATGCGTACTTATAAAAAATTAAATAATAAAGTGCACTTATGGAAAGATTTGACGGGGCAGCATTTTGGGTTCAATGATTCAGCAATGGTGAGAGCACGTTTTCGGACTCAAAAAAAGCAAAAAGCGTTAGAATTTGTGATTTTACTGATTCGTGGAGATTTTCCTATGACGTTTTGGGTTCTTGCATTGTTACATGTAGTAGAAATAATTAAAGAGTGAGCCTTTTTTAGTCATAGCAGAATTGTACTCATTGCGAGCAGAGTTATGTTCAATATAGCCGAACTTTACACTCTTTTATCGGTCTTAGAATTCTTCTTCAAAATATATGTTATCGCTGAGTCCTATCTGCATCTATCAGTCTGCTCATTGGAGTCTTCACAGTACACTCTGCCATAGGGTCTACTATATGCTCTTGAAATGGCGTCTCTCGTTCAGTGATGTCTGCAGGAAAAAAAGACAGAAAAAAGAAAAAAAGACAGAAGAAAAAAAGAAATTTCATTGCTATTGCCCAGTCCTACTGGAATGCCGTTGAAGCTTTTTAGATTCTAGGTTCCTGTTTGGTCTGAGCGACACAGCGCACAGTGGTTGCTGCCATAGGCAAAAAATAAAAACATCGAAGTCCAAATTTTAAAATTAAAAGTAAGTAGGTACATAGTCTCCTATATAATCAAGCTTTCTAACGGTAAATTTTTTTGGTTTGATTCTTGCGGTACTTTCTGAAAATAGCATCAGAAGTGAGAACATTTGTTCACTTGGTTAGTGCAGTGTGAGCAGCGTTTTACAATAATCAATTTTTAAGTGTTAAAAACTTTATTAAAAAATCACCAAATTTAAAATTAAAGAAATAGATATTGAACATACAGGTATTAAACTTCATTTTAATTAATGATTTATATTTAAATTGAAGTGCACTTAACAACAAAAATCAAAAATTACAACTACTATATTCTGTGTTTTTCGTCTGACTCCCAGAATTTCACTTAAAGTTTTAGTTGTGTTCCCCTCGTTGCCCCGATTGATCTTTTTTTCTTAATACAAAGTCACGTTTTAAGATTATAATGTGTTAGTTTCAGCTGCCAGAATTTGCCAGGCCTCGTGCAATCTTCCACAGACTGTGAGTGTCTGTACTAAAAATGGAGCGCAAACCCAGAAGTGCAAAAGAAGCGTGGGATTTTGTGCGGTGGTGTTGTTGTTTGTTTGTGTTATTGTGTTGTTGTTTTTAAATAAAGTGATGTAAATATAATGTGTTTTGCAATTTTTTTACTTCCCTAGTTTAACCTTCACCTTGACACCAATTTTTATATGCGATGACTGAAATTATTTACTTATGTAAATATTTTGGTTTTCATAGGTTTATTAGGCCAGTTTTAATTTTTTTGCTGAAGATGCTGAAGAAGAATGCTGAAGAAGTTTGTGGTCCAAATGTGGAAGGGGAAAAGGAAGCAAAGGGGTTTTACACCCCACAAAGTTGGCGAATTAGTAAATCTGGCCAAAGGAATTTCATAACAAGTGCATATTTAAAGATATTCTCACAAAATTTGTATCGTTTTTGAGATTTCTATGTAATACTGAATCGCATATCTATCCCAACTATATCATATAGCTGCTATAGGAACGATCAGTTAAGAATGTGTCGTATTGAAAACTTTATTTAACCAAATTTGGAGCATTAAAGTTAAAATATGATTTATACAAGTGCTGAATTTTATGTTAAAGCTAAAGCTATGTTTTAAAAAATAAATAAATAATAATAAATAAATGTTGAAAAATTTAAGAATCTTGCGCTCGATACTGCTAAAAGGCTGATAGAGATGTATCCATGGTACTATCTTCCACCTTCTATTCATAAAATTTTAATTCACGCTCCGTTTTTAGTTAATAAAATTTTGCGTACAACTTTTGAGCCCAATACTGTTTGAAACCATCATTTTCACCATAAATTTTTTTTTTTTTTTGGGGCCCCAAAACCCCCGGGTGCACCTCTGAGCTTGTATATATTTAAATTTTGACGAGAAAAATCTTGAAAACAATTAGTGTTTCATTTAAAAAAAGCAGGAACAAATTTTTTACCATTTCCTAACAAGGGGGTAGGCGTATAGATGTCCGACCACGCCCATTTTCACATGAAATCATTGCCACATTTTCGGAAACACGTGACCAAAATTTCAAGCTGATATCTCTGCTAGAAGTATTTTTGACCGCTAAGCCCATATAAGTCCGACCACAGTGCAGCGGTAGCTGAACTATCAAAGCAGCTACAAATCATCAAATAGTCGATTACAAGAGTTGAATATTTCTCCCTCAATATGAAAGAACTCACAATGGGCCTTTTTCAAGTTTCCAAATAGAAGTGTGGCTGGTACTGCATACAGCATTGGCAACCTAAATTAATCTTTGGGCCAGTGTTGCCAGATCATACGATTTCCTCCTAGATTTAGGAGATTCTTGGCCTTTTAGGAGAATTTTTAGGAGGAAGAATTGTTTAGGAGGAAGTTTAGAAGATTTATATTTTATATCAGGGGATTTTTCTGATCCTTAGTGGATTTTTAGGAGATTTAACAACAATAACAAAGTATGATGTATTGGGAACACTGGCAACAAAACATATTTTGGCAACAATTTTAATAATCAAATCATCCTATTGTGTTACAAATTTGTAAGTTTACAAAATGTAAGCTCGCTCTATCTTGTTCTCACTTATTTTTGTTACATTGAAATCCCGCCAAAAATTGCACTTTTTATTTAATTCATTTGTTATACGTTTTGTTTTTGTTGAGTTTTTGTTGTTAAGCTGAAGATGAATAAAAAAGGCTACATTAAAATATGTATATATTTTTATTTTTTTATGAGAAGTTTAATTCCTTTAAAATTACGCAAATTATAAACAGTTTTAGGAGATTTTTTTAGCTTTTGGGAGGAAATTTCGGTATTTTTTTAAGATTTAGGAGAAAGTCATTTCAGGTATCTGGCAACACTGCTTTGGGCTACTTCAATTACTGTGTCTGCAATGCCCACCACTGAATGTGGTCTGGAAATTATGCGGTTCTTCCATTGACCCTCCTTCAGGTTGTACATTGTTTTTGTTTCAGATCAGCAAGGCAGCAAGGTTCAACTCAATAAAATCTTTCTGGAATATACTTACCAAATCATTAGTTACTAGGAAAGTAGGAAAGTTTAAATACCTCACCTATAAATGCAATTTTTTTGAGGAGTAGGAGAATAAGTAGTCGGTTTTTTGAACCTAGTTAAGTCTTGACGTGGCGTTTCAACAATCTTTGGTGCAAATTTGAAAAGTTTGGATAATTGATCACTATATTGAATCAATGACATTATAATTATAATTTTGATGTTGATTTGGTTTTTTGAGCCCTAAGCTCCAACCTAACTAAGTATGTGTGGGTTTTTTTCTGACTGTTAAGAAATTTCGGTGACTTTTCATATATGTAGATTGGAAAAGTTCCGAGAATTTTCCACTAGGTGCTTTGAATTTCGTTATGATTTACTGGGCGGTTTCGTTTTTAGGACCGTTTGAAAAATGTAAACATGGACTTTTTAAGGTTTTAACAAATTTTCCGACTTGTTGCATGGTTTGGGGATTTTGGGGTCGTTATGATCTGTTTTGTTTTGTAAGCTCTTTAAAAAGAACTCAAAATATAAAGTATTTTTCGGTTTTTAAAGATTTTCCTCTATCTTGTTGAGGGGTTTCGGTGACTTTTCACATAGATTTAAAAAGTTCAGAGAATTGACTATTAAATGGAATTAATGTTGTTTTGATTTGGGTGTCGGTTTCGTTTTTAAGGGCATTTGCAAAGTGGGTACATAGAGTATTTTAAGTGTTTTGGACTTTTATCCGATTTGTGGTTTTTAGGACTTTTGACACAGATTTAAAAAGAATTTGAGAATTTTAAATTAAATGAAATTAAAATGTGATTGTGACTGGCACCTAGCCAATTTGTTTTTAGAAACTGTTAGATGAAAATAGAGTCTAAAAAGTTTTCTTAGACTTACTTTTGGAATTGATATGGGATGACCTGTTAATTTGGTACAAACTTTTAAGTTTAGAGAATTGACTATTAACGTCGTTATGATTTGGGTGTCGGTTTAGTTTTTGAAAACCCTTTAAAAGGTCAGAAAAGTATTTTATGGTTTTAAGAGCTTTTTTCCAAATTGTTGTGGTTAAGTTCAGAAAATGTCTCATTAAGTCATATTAATACGGTTAAGATTTGGATTACAGTTCAGTTTTCAATGCTGCTTTAAAGGAAGTCAAATTTTTTTTTTAACAATTCTTCTTCGAATTGTTGTGAAATGTTTGCTAAATTTTCCATTACTTGAGACCACTTTGAATGTTGTGTACTGGTATGTTGGGACAATTGGGTAAATTTTTGGAGTACTGGAATAGAGGTGATTGTTTTTCTTTTTACTAATATTTTTGCACTGATACGAGTTGTAAAAGATGCTAAGCGTACTACAAATACTTAATTTCTAAATAGTGGTTAAAAAAATGTCGCTCACTTACTTGAATTAGCTATGAATGCATCCTGGATAGCTAATCCATTCGTCCTTTATCTCAATTCATATCATCTATCACGATATACTTGACTCTCCTCCTCTTCTTCATACATAACGCTTCAAAATAGAAACTTCAAATTTTTTGTTATTTTTTTGTAATTTATTTATTTATTTTTTCTCATTTACTTTTTATTAAATAAATTATAAGTTATAGAAAAAGTATAATAATAATACCGTATAACAATTGTTTGGTTTTTTTGTGTCTTCTGTTATTTATTTATAATTTTCATTTGTTTATCATTTATTATTTACGGTTTATTTCACTTTGGTTGTTTGGTTTTTTGCTTTGTGTGTGTTTCGGTTTTTTATGGTTTACCGATTGCGGACTTTTCCTCTTTTTTCATCGGTTGTTGCTGATTTTTTCGCATGTCATACAATAACAAAACAATTTTTACACGGTTTGTGTGTGTGTGTGTCTTGTATGTTTTTTACGTGTAGCTGTTTTTATGAGTCTGTGTCTTTGTGTGTTGTGTTCGTGTAAGTTTTGTGTGTATAGAGGTGACTACTTAAATGATAAAAATATTTCATAATTATTGCAAATAACAAAATTGCACAGTTTTTTCTCAATATATACTTTTTTCTAGTTATTTATTCATCTCTTCAATGCTTCGCTATTTGTCATTTGATGTTTGTAGTCATTGTTTTGTCGTCTGCTGCACACGGTTCGCAATTCAGTGAAAACGGCTCAACTGAGTGTCTTGTTGTTGGTTGGTTGTTGTTTTTGTAATTAAGTGTAATCTTTGTAAAATTAATATACCATACAATAGTTGTATGTAGTATAATATGTACGTGGGCGTGGATAGTCAACGATTGCTGGTGTGTCTTTTGTATATTTGTTGTTGTTGTTTTCATTTGTTTTTGTTTTTGTATTTTCTCCACTTACCATGTTTGTATGTATGCATGTAAGTTTACTACTCGAGTCGAATATATGTTTGTATTTTTGGTTTTAGTAAATATTTGCAAGTCATTTGATTGAATGTGTTGTGTGGTTATTGTTATTGTTTCTGTTGCCGTTGCCGTTCTTGTGGTATTCTTTTTTTCTTCGAAAAGGTGAATATGAATATTTAGTGAGTTGTTATGATTTGCATATTTTTATCTAGTCGGATTGTAATTGGCCAAGTCAACAACGACTGAGTTCAATACTTTCATGTGGGTGGGGAACGTAGCGCCAGTGATGCCAATTTGGGCTTTTATCTTTCAAAAGTTTTTTACCAATAATTGTTTCTTGTTGTTTTTAGTGTTTTTACTTGATTCAAAATCCTAAAAATTTAAATTAAATAAAAGAAAACTATTTAAAAAGACAATTTATAAAATAGTTTTCATTGCTAAGAGCGTTTTCCAATGATTTTTTATAATTAAAATTAATTTTAATGAAATGAAATTAAAATTAAGTGAAATTTTAATTAAATTTAATTAAGTATTTCTAATATAATGAAAGAATAATTATTTTTTTTGGCATAAAATTATGTAAAAAACTAAAAAAAACCTGATAAAACTAAATTATTTGTATAAAATGTTTTGATTTTTAAAAGCCTTTTCTAATGTTTTAATTTAATTTTAAAGACAGAAAATATAATAAAATAAAACACCGCCGAGTTTTTTTAAGAAAACTGGAAAAATAAAATGTTAACAAATTATACAAAATGCTTATGCTTTTACTTAATTTCAAATAATTTTAATTAAAACAAAAACCGTGCCGATTTAAAAATATATAATGCTCTCATTTAATTTCATAGACAAAAGATGAAAACAAATTAAGAACTTTCCAATTTGCAATTAAAACCGAACTTTTCTCACAAAATGATAAAATTATAAATAGAAAACTTTATAAACTAGATTTGTATTTAACACACTGTTAAATCCTTAGAGTGTTTGTAATGCTTTTATTTTCTTTTAAAACAAAAGAATTTTAATAAAATAATACAAAATACTAAATTTTTCAACAATTGTATTTTCTAATATAATTATTGTTTTATGAAATTATTTTTTTCTTAAAAATATGTTTAAATAATATGAAAATAATGCTGAAAGTGCTTCTTTGGACATTTTTTTCTTATAAAAAATTAATAAATTAAAAATACATTTAATGAAATAATAATAATTTTATTTTTAGAAAATATTTTTCCCTAAGCAATATTTTAAAACAATATAAAAATATAAGAAATTTACTGAGCGCTCTTCTGAAATATTTTGTTTTTATATATTGTTAATTTATTTCATTAAATTACAAATTCTTTTTAATAACAAAAATATATGTTTGTTTGTGTAAAGTATTAAGAATTTATATTAATTTTTAATACTTAATTTTTTCTCAAAAGTATGTAAAAACAATATGAAAATAATTATAAAAAGTACAAAAGGCGCTTAGCCTTTTTAAATAATTATTTGTTTTTTAAATAGTTTATTAACAAAAAAATAATGTTTTTATAAAATAATTCCAAATCTACAGTTAAAAAGTATTATATATACATAAATTAGTTTTAATAATAATATTAAGCTTTTAATTTACAAAAGTTTAATACATAATAATAATAGTTTTAAAAATTTATATAAATTTTGCATAAATAAATAAAAACATTTTAACATCTAAACAAGATGTCGAAATAATGTGAAAGTAATCATAAAATGTTCACTAAGCGTGTTTTTGAAAATAATTTTCTAAGAAAATTAATGAAAATTATTTAAAAAGATGTCAAATTAAACGAGATGTGAAAATAATATGAAAGTAATTATAAAATGTTCACTAAGCGTTTTTTGAAAATGTTTTTTTAAGAAAATTAATAAAAATTATTTGTAATAAAATACATTTTTCCTAAAAAATATGTTAAATTAATTTGTAAACACCTCTTAACGTTAACCCTTTCGCTATTTTGCCATTTTGCTGCTACTTGGTGGACGTCTGAACCCTCTATGGGTTCAAGAATACATTTTTTGGTTGGTCTAGAAAAGTTTTAAGTTTTAGGAATGATACAAAACTGAATATTTATGTTTAAAGAAGAGAAGTATACGCCTTTCTTGAATGTTATATCACTACGTAGTAAAGAAAGAAGAAGCAGAAGAAATAAGAGACATTTTTTATTTGACTTTTTACTTCAATTCAGATAAATTTTTTTGAAAATAATTTCAGCTGAAGTAAATGAAGAAAGTTAGTTAAGTTATGCGTAAAAATGTTATGTTTAAGTAATTATTACAGGCACAACGATATGGTTGCTGTCGTATGACAACACTCTAATGGACCCTGTTTATAAATAATACAATAAAACTTAAAAATTTATTAAAAAATGATTAAATTATTAAAAATTATTATGTTGTTGAAGACTACATAAATCAATAAATTTAAAATTTTAACTTTCCCCAGTAAAAACCTGTAGCAAAAGGGTTAAGTTTAAAACATTGGCATCACTACTACGCGCTGTTCCTGAATTGTCTCAAATTTGCACATGTGTGTGTGTGTGTGTGTGTGTGCGTGTGTTAGTCCTAGTTGTCAAGTGTCGATTTATATATTTTTGTTTTGTTTTATCGGTTCTATTATGTTTATGGTTTTTGTTGTTATTGTTGCGTCGGCCTAAGTAAAGTAGCAATGCAGGAGGTACATAAAATATTTGGTTTAATTTGTTATTCTTTTCGCTTTTGTAATTTATACATTTTCCGTAGGTGTTTGTTTGTTTGTTTGTTTGTTTGCTTGTATGTAAGATGTATTAGTATTTGTTTGTTTTAATTATGCAAAGAAATATGTTTATGTTTAATGCTTTAGGAAACTTGTTGCTTTGCTTTGCTTTTGTATGTGTATTTTTCTTTTATTTTGGTTTTGTGTTTGTTTAATTTTGTTTAAGGAAAAAAGCAATTATTTAGTTGTGGCGCTCTGCATCATCTTCTTCTTCTTCTTTTACATGTGTGTTTCATTCATTTAGTGTTTTTTATTCAATTAATTTATAGTTTTAAGCGATTTGAACTGTACATTTTATTTCAATTTTATTTTAATTGTATTATTTATATTCCGTTTTGTTTGTTGTGGTTCTTGTTTTTTTTTTAATATAAATTTCATTCAATTTAAATTGCTTTTTTAATGTTAAGTTAAAGTCTTTGTTTTTGGAAAAATTTGTTGATAGTTTTGCAAAGAAATCAAATGATTTGACAAATAGTAATAAATGGGCGACAAAAAATGAAATCAAACAATGTTTTAGTTAGCTGAAATTGGCATTGAAATACTTTTACATATTTTATAAAAACTGCGATTATTTAGCTAATGCAAGTGGGACTCCTTTCATACAGTATTTTCGCCACTTTTGCTGCTGCTCGTCTATTATTCTTTGGTCTAAGCATAAGTTTTGCCATTATTAACTTCAACTTTGTAGAGTATAGAAAATTGTTTGTTGGAAAAGTTTCGAATATGGACTTTGATGGTTGAGCACTGCTAGAGAATGCCGACGGGGAATTGGTGTGAGATGCGAGTAAAAACTAATTTTCAAGAAAGTAAGTACAAAGATTTATTGTATTGGCTGAAGAATTGGTAGGAGATCCAAGTAAAAAACCAATAATCTAAGAAATACGTACAAAGATTTGTTGTATTGACGGGAGATGCGAGTAAAAATGTAATAGTCAAGGAAGTAAGTACGTACAAAGATTTGTTATATTGTCTCCAAATATGAGTAGACTTCGAAAATTGCAGAAAGAAGACGTAAGTATTTGAAAATTCCCTTCAATAAGTCTTCGAAACAGTGATTAAAAGACCAATTGAGAATAGTGAAATGTATTTGGAAATACAATTAAATATGTACAGATAAAAGTGCAACTATCTGTACATATTCTGACAAATTGATTGACTAAAAAAAATGGAAATGAAAATAGTTCAGCATCGTAAACATTTTAAATGTTGTATGAAAATTTGATTTATCAGATTAGGATCGAAGGGATGCTTTGTTGAAAGAGAAACTGCACGAGTAAAAAAAACAATGGGGGCCTTAAAGTAGAATGGCACTTTGAATGTCCTTTGAATGTTAAATTCAGAAGATTGCAAAAAAATCTTCCTAGAGGTATCTGAGTTTTTGTTCGAATGAGAAAGTTATCGCTGAATCAAACGCATATCTTGATGGACTCGGAAAAACGTATTATTTGGAGTTCGACAGAGGATGGAAAAAACGTTAGATGAAGGCTAAAAGGAGCCAGAAGGAGACTTAAAACATTTCATTAACTAATTTTCAGGGATTTATTGAGCTATTGCCATTAGTTTCCACTAGAAATTTAAAAACTGCTGAATATTATTGGGTTGAATCCTAAGCAGACCAAAAATCAGCACTTTCAAAGTTTAATACAGATATCGAATTAAGTTGAGCAGGTTTGACTAAGCTGCGGTGGTCGGCAGCTCTCTGACTATGGTTTGAAGTGATGGCACAGATCGCTAATCGTCTCTGAACAGTACCAAAAAAAGTAGCTGCGGAATAATATGATACTCCAAGAAGTCAAAAGATATGGATGCCATACTGTTTTGTAGTGTTTTCCCGGGCAAGGATGGACATTGATGCATGGATAATTCCTGGTTTTGTTCTTCTTCACCTGTTCATGGAGTACAAGACAGTTTCTTATTGCTCTTATTCCTCGTTTTGTTCTCCTTCATCTTGTTCTTCTTAAGAACCAAAACCACGACGTGGTTAGTTGTATAGCAATGCCAGTCTTTAAGCATATCCACTAATTAGAGACTGTCCTGCCTCCCAGCTGATGAAGTTCCGGCCTAAGTTGAGTAGCTGCCTAGATCGCGTTCTTTTTAGTCCCTAATCCCATAGTTATAAAAAGCTTTGAAAGCTCATTTATTAAATTTGATTTTATGCATTTTTAAATTTCCAAAGTTAAATGTTGGGAAATGTTAAGCTTTGCACTCCTTTAGCATTTTGAAGATATGTTTATATGGTTTTTGCATCTAAAAGAATCTAAAAAAGAATTGGCAATATCGGAAAGGAATATTTGATTTGTTTATTTTTTTTTTGTGTTCATCTCCATTCTTCAAGTTGCTTCGACACATGATCCAAAGAAACAGGGCCAAATCAGTTTCTTCTTCAAATTATGAGTTAATAAATGGCAAAAACATTTCCTAGAATTAAGTCTATGCTTCCTTGAATGCGTATATGGAGTTACATATATTACAAAGTAGAGGTGAAATAATATATTCAGTTTTTGCATTTAATTTGTCTTGAGAAACTAGTAAAAGTCGCCGAGATTTTTCTTTCAGAAATTCAAGCAATAAAAGAGTAAAAAAGACACTCAATAGAGTCGTATGGACTCCTTTGGGCATTCTAGTGTTAAAAGCATTCTGGACTTTCTATTCCCGTCAGCCTTCCGCCGCAACAATTCAGCCAACTCGTCCAAAACGATTGGAAATTTGTTAAGTTTTGGTTGGTATTAGTTAGCGAGTTGAGTTTAAAAATGGAAATCGTAAATCGGCCTGAACCAAAATTCATATATTTATAGTTTGTGTTGTTGTTGTTGTCTGCTCACTCATCTCGCTTTGTAGCACGCGATCTGCAGCTATGGAATGGATCGCGTTTGTTGTTTTTGATTGCAGTTTTCCAACGCTTTTCGCACAACTCTTTGTCGACTTTCGCTTTTTTGCAGTTTTGTCCATGTCGCTTGTCACGTTTTGCTTTTGTTTTGATTTCATAAATTTAATTCAAATATTTATGTATAATGTATGTATGTATATTTGCATTATTCAATTACTTGGGGCGTTTTCCTCGTTCATTTTCATCAATTTGCATTTTGTGTTTTTTGGTGATTTTTTGTTTTTATTTAGGTGAATGCTTTCATCAGATTCTCATTTGTTTCACATGTTCTTTTAGTTGTTTAGTAATTATTTAATAGTAATAATAATAATATGTATTTTTGTATGTATGTATGTTTTGTATGTATGTATATTTATGTATTTATTTATAAACTGGTCAGCAACAGTAGCAAATTTAACAATGTGCGTAACAAATAATTTTTTTTCCTTTGTAAATATAATATTACTTTATATGTATATATATATACTTTATTTTGTTTTTGCTTTTGTCTTTTATTCATTTTCTTAGTTTTTGTTCATTTCGCATCAATCTCTCAATTTCAATATTAATCGTCATCATTGTGGTTTCAATATGTATTCATATTTATATATGTGTATGTGTATGTATGTATGTATATAATATATACGCGAAGAATTCAAATGAATTTCAGGGGTTTTTTGCATTATTCTGAAATTGTTTCATGTTTTGGTTTTACTTTAATTTTCAATCTTGTGTATTATTGCATGTTCGTCTGCGTTCTGTTTCAATATTCTTTGCTATTGTTGTTGTTGTTTTAGTTATTGGCTTAACTATCTTGCTGCCAGCGGTTAGATCAATAAATCGCCTTTCGTTTGTCATAGCTCAAATTGTTTCCCTTTCAATATTTATACAACAATTCATTTGGATTCTTCTTCGTTTTCGTTTTCGTCTACGACTACGTTTTCTTGTTCACATTGTTCGGCGTGTTGCCACACCGCTCACACAACTCGCATATAATTTTTATAATCATAATCAGTGTCGCCGACTTCGGCATCATCAAAAATTTGTTCACTTTTAATATTTCTATCAATTGTATTAATAAAAAATATTAGTACCGTTAGTTTATCATAATCATAATAATATTTTAATAATAATAATGACCTACAAAATGACCGGGGTTATTTGCCGAAGCCGAATCCGAACTTGCCGAAGAGATCTTTGCCTTTCGACAGCACGTCGCCGCCGGGTGCCGCCGCCGCAATGCCCTTCAATCCGCCCAGCAGGCCCGCCCCGGGCCCCTGGCCCTGCGGCGGCGGCGGTTGCGCCTGCGGCTGCTGCTGTCCCGGCTGCATTCCGGGCTGCATGCCGGGCTGCTGCTGCTGTTGTTGCTGTTGTTGCTGCTGCTGCTGCTGCTGTTGTTGCTGCTGCTGCTGTTGTTGCTGTTGCTGCTGTGTCCCGCCGCCGAATAATCCTCCAAAACCGGTCGCCTGCTGCTGCGTTGGCTGCGCACCGCCTGGTGGTTGCATTGGATCCATTTTCGGTGGTTGTTTCGAACCAAATAGACCACCGGTGGCAGCCGAAGTAGCACCTGACAGTAAGCTAGTAGCCCCGGAGAATAACCCGCCGGAGGACTGCGTCGTCACGGGCACCTGCGGCTGCTGCTGTCCGCCCATGCCCATGCCCATCTGCTGCTGGCCGCCCATCGGCCCCATGGCGCCCATCTGCTGCGCCTGCTGCTGCTGCTGTTGTTGCTGCTGCTGCGGCGTCTGGCCCATCTGGCCCATCTGTCCCATCTGGCCCATCGGCTGCTGCTGGCCCATCATGCCGCCCGGCTGTCCCATCTGTCCCATCTGCCCCATCTGGCCCATTTGCCCCATGCCCATTTGTGGTTGCTGTTGCGGTTGCTGCTGTTGCTGTCCCATTTGTGTCTGCTGCTGACCATACGGCTGCTGTTGTAGTTGCTGTTGCATTCCAACATTACCACCGCGACCGATCATCCCCTGGAATATTGACAACGCAACGCATTAGCGCAATTTATCGCAACTTGGCGGACTGCATGGGCGCAAACACGGCTACGGTTATGAGTTCGGAGACAGGGGCGGAAGAAGAACGCAACGGAAGGGACATTCGAATTGAGTAAGAATTAAAAAAAAAAAAACGACAACAATACAATCGATATTGCGCGGGATATTCAAATGTTGCATGAAGTTTGGAGTCGAATTTGGAGTCTAATGGAGTCTTCGGAGTCTGAATAAAAGAGACGAGCCCGATCAGGCGCTGTGCCAGATTGAGAATAATGCGGCAGCAAGTCTACATTGTAAGCGATAGCTACGGGAACAGCGATAAGTGGCGCAACAATGTGATTTGGCGCAAAAAATACAAACGAATATTGGTGGTATTCACAGTATGGTAGTTGGCATTTATTGTGAATACCGTCGCTACTCTTTTTTATGCAATTAATGGTGGGCAAAAGTTCTCAAAGTTCGGTGTGCTTTGAATTAAATTTACAAAACCCTAAGGTTTAAGGTAGTTAAGTATCTAAATTCGAAAACAAAACAGTCTTACCGAAACTCAGTGCAGTCTAGAATTACCTTTGGGATGGTCACGGGTCACAATATCAAAAGCAGCTCTATTAACTATTTACTGTGTTGTTTAATAGTTTTTCAAAATGGAAATATTCATTTAAAACTCAAGAACATGGAAAACATTTAAATTAAATTTTTAAAAGATATTTGAAGGCCATTATTCTAAAATCAAATCAATCTAAACTTTCAAATCTTCCTGAATTTTCAACAGGATCTGATTTTGAAGCTATTTAGTAAAACTTGAGAAAACATTTGGTGAATCTTTGAATATTCATCACACATTCCAAAGGGACTTTGTTAAATTTGTTAATGAATAGTTTAAGTTGAAGCTGTTTTCTTCATTTGTGTTTTTTTTTATTTTTCCTGTAGTCAGTGAGTTATTTATGCTCATTGGCTTATTAAATAAATAAGTAAATATTCATAATTTCAAAGTATTTGGTCCAAGTTGCCACAAATTCAATCATGGTTATTTTGTCTAAGTTGACTTGAACCAAATTTTATGTAAAAGAGATGCTACTCTCTAGTAGTCGCAAGTATTAGCGTTCCATAATTATTAAAGTTCCATTTTCATAAAATTCCATTTATTTGTATATTTCAATTTAACAATTTTGAAATATCAAATACATAAAACTGCTTTCAAGCAATTGAAATTTGTTGAAAATTTTGTTGTAAAATAGCTAAAACCCATCCATACCCCATAACTCGCATAAACCATTTCTTTTACACACCGAAACTTTGAGAACTGTCTTTCATTGTTAAAAAGTTAATCCGTACAACTTTGTCGCGTATTTTTCAAAACTCACTCAATTTCAATCCAAACACATACACAATCACATATGTAGAACTAGCAACGTTTTTCATACATAAAATCATATGTAAGTATATATACTTCGAAATGGTCAACACGCTAAAACTATAGTTTAAGTATGGTACTGTACTTGTATTACTAACGAAAATCGTTAAAACCGAAATCATAAAATAACGGAAAACTCATACATAAACGTACTGAACACAGTTCAACTAAACTCGTTTAAGGAAACATTGTAACAAATTGTAGGCGTAGGTAGTTTTCTGTAATTTTCAACCCACAACGAATTAAGATTTGCTAAAGCATTATTGATTGGCTCGAAAATGTGTAGAGAATTCAAATAAATTCGTTTAACCATTATGCAAAAATCATAAAATTGGGCTTAAAAGAGAAATATTTAAACAAAATAATGAAATAAAATTGGCGGCATTCACCAACTGTGTCAACTGCTTTGAAAAAAGAGAAAGTTTGCCAATAAAACAAAGTCGCATTTGTTGGTAGATCAGCTGAAATTTGTATGTTTTGGCTCTGCGAAACTGTTGATTGTTGATTTGAGTGTGTTTGTGCCAGAGCCAGGGTTGCATTCACCGCATTGAAAGTTACAAAAAATCAGCTGATTTACCATCTGAGTTCAGCTGACTATTATTTTGCTCTGTTCTGCTTTTTTGCCGGACCAGTTGTCACAGTTGTCAGTTGTGAATACCGCCTTTGTATATATATATTTATAGAATTCTCTAAGCAGTATTATGTGTTTCTTAATAAGGTTTTGTTGTTGCCGAAACTCAAAAATATGCAATTAAAACATAAAACCAAATGAAGAAGCTTTAAAGCAATTGTCGCAAGTAGCGGTTGTTCTCTTATCGGTTCATATATACTTTTTTTTCGAAAACTACGCGCTTGTATTGTGAAGCAACTTTCGAGTACTGTAAAATGTTCTAAATGATGTTTCATGTGTTTTATGCTGTTTGCCTGTCTTTCTGCTTTTCCATTCGCACAGGTTCGTTTTTTTGTTTTGGTTTCTGTGTGAAAGTTGAGTAAAGTAGGGGAAAAAGAGGCTTTCAATTGAATTAAAATGAATATGTCTAAAGTATTGAAAATCAAGAAAGATAACGAAAATCAAGAGAAACTAAAATCTTTGGCAGTTTTTTTTATCATTTTTTTGAATAATATAGCAGGAGACTTTGACACACAATCTTATACAATAACAACAAAGATAAAAAGTTTAAGTTACACTGGCGAGTTGAAGGAGGGTAAAGCAACTAAAAGTGGACAGAATACACAGTGATAAGATCACAAAAAAGAAATTCATTTTATCAATAAAAGCCATAAAAAACCGATTTAATATTTCGTACAATGAAACTAGGTGAAAGAAGGATTAAATGGTGAAATGAAGCTAAATTTACAGATACGAAAATTATAAGGAAAACATTTTTGCACATCACAGTGAATCACATAGAAATTGAATAGTTCATAATATAACACTCATCACATCCAATATTCATAAATCATATATATTACGTTCATATACTAAAAACAAAGTGGTTACACACTAATTTGCAATTACTATTGAATTTCGATTGAATAAAAATGGTGGATGATTTGGTCGACTTAATTTCGAGCTCATTGTATTTACACATTGACAAAAGTAAAAAACAAGGATTCAGGTGTTGAGCGAAATTGTGTCGATTTACGGTTCCTACGGGGTACTTTGTATGCTGTGTGAAAGTGTGGAAATGTGAAAATGTGAAAATGAGATGTTGCTACATACGAAACGAAGTTTGAATTTGTTCTGCTTGTGGTGTATGTGAGAGTTGGCGGGTTAAGTGTGCAATGACAACGCTGAAAACTTAAACAAATAAATCAATTTCAAACAATTACAGAAGCGACTGAGGATTATTGATGTGGTTTTCGATGCGAGCCTTAACATTTTATTCAGCAGTCATCTGTTAAAATTTTTAATCACTAATCATTAAGTGGGCTTTTTCCGTCAGAACAGGAACGACACAATCAAGCATCTACTTGCATATATAAATAACTGGAACGCCAGAATCTATGTTCCAAACTTGCCGTGAACTTTTACTGAGTACTTGAAATCTAAAACAAAGTCGGGCTTTGATCAATCTTCAGGATAGACAAGAGTTTTGGCCCATAATGGATTTAAAAATGGACTAAAAGTTGCCTTTAACATTAACTCTGGTCCTTGCTGCACACACACACTAAACCAATCTGACAAGTTTCTTTTCAAAAATTTATACTTAGTACAAACAATACTCATAAGTTCTCATAATAAGTTCTGGATATGTGTTAACGAAAGATAGAACAAATTGTCTACCTGCAGCACATCAAGGAAAACATGGCCAAAGTACGACCTGAACAGGACGAATAAACTGCTTGGAAATACCCGAGGGACTACTGTGGTTCTTACAGGTTATTGACAGTAAGAGAACATGCCGCCCATTTCAAATACCCTTCAACAATAATTTTAGTAGTTGCGGAAATAAGAACCAGAGAGATATTAACCCACATTCTGTATACATGCCCGGGATTACCAATGAGCAGACTACGTTCGCTCGGTACTCTTTTCCCGAAAGATCTCAGAACAATGGATCTTCAGGATCTCACAAAGTGGATTGAAAATATCAGCACATATAACAATGGCACTTTATAATTGATCTACCTAGCTGTGTCAGCAACCATTTAACCAATCAACCAACCAAGTTCTGTATGGTTCGAAACTAAATTCTCGCTAAACTTTCAGATTGGTCTACTCTATGTTATACACTCCCCAAAATATGGGCAAAGGACTAA
Organism: Melieria picta; assembly: GCA_964056695.1. Classification (NCBI taxonomy): domain Eukaryota; kingdom Metazoa; phylum Arthropoda; class Insecta; order Diptera; family Ulidiidae; genus Melieria; species Melieria picta. The sequence continues at coordinate 85,965,048 of OZ057398.1, read as the reverse complement.
GAATATCAAAAACTCGTACGTGATACCTGGTTGCCTTACAAGTCGCGTACTTTACGAATTACAAGGCTCTTAAGATTAAAAGCCTCTAAAGAATTCGCTATAGTTTAGCTTAGACAAAATCCACTGTAAATATTCAACGGTTTCTGGCCTGACATTATAGACTGAGAAAAAGATCCTTTCCCGCCTAAAGGGGCCCTATCCATTAATGTATAAATTCACACTTTCAACTCGAATGATTGTGGGACAGAGGGCCTAACACTTGAAACATGACCATTATTTGTTTAGTACGAAAGACTGTCAGCAGACTCTATGGAACGGAGGAAATTCGAGACCATAACACACTCCACAGTGCCTCGTAACAGACGGTGAAGGCTTAAGCCAAAATTAGCTTAAAATATACCAACTTCAACTGAAATTTTCCAAACTTTATTAAGACGATGCTTTTATGAGGCAATTTGTAACTAGTAATAAAGGCTCAATGCTTTTATTCGGTGCACTATCAGCCCAAAATGTCATCCTAATCTTCAAAACAATCTTTTTCTTTTACCTTACCAACCATGGCAATGTTTTGAAAACCATTACAGATGACTTTATAACTGCTAAAGTCTTTGATTAGAAGATTTATATGAAATTTTGTTTTCTTTATTTGTCGGTTTAGTAAAAACTAAACTCAAAAGAGAATATTTAAATTTCCATCAAATATAAATTAACCTTTTTTCACTTTTACTGGGAAATTTAAACGTCGATCCTATTGGAAAAAAATATTTCCTTTAGATTTATATGTAATTTCGTTTTCTTTATTTGTCGGTTTAGTAAAAACTAAACTCAAAAGAGAATATTTAAATCTCCATCAAATATAAATTAACCTTTTCTCACTTTTACTGAGACATTTTAAACGTCGATCCTATTGGAAAAATGTTCTTTCCTTTCATCAAGGAAAACAAAGAAGCGCTCAGTAAGTTTTAAACTGATTCCGACATCAAAACCCTCACATATCTATTTCATAGTTGCTTTCTTCCCCAATGCATCAACATCACATCAATAATTTTATATCACTTCAATTTAAAGCGTAATCACCAAATAACATAAACAATAAATCAGCGTTTTTATTTCAAATCAAAACAGTTTAAAAAATAAAAAAATTATGCTATGAAATCTTGAACACAGACTCGAGTCTGTCAATGTGGCTGGTGGTAATTGTGTGGTATGGCTGTGAATTTGAAAGTATTGCAATACTGTGTGAGTTGTGATGCTTTGGCATTTCTCTATTCGATGGCATGACAATGTGATTTAGTTCATACTTTATGGTACATTAAATAAAAAGTTTGTCTTTTCAAGTGCTGATACATTCTTGGTTGTTTGTTAATTTGCATAAAATGAAAATACCCGAAAGAACTAAAAGCACAACGAAGGTGAAACACAAAGTGGGTGAATGTTAAATCAAGACCACTGGACGGCATGAAACAGCACACGCATACGAAGTACGAAATACGAAATTTATAGTACGAAATCGTATGGTAACTACAAGAGTTCTGTTCAAATGTTGCTAGCTATACATAAAGTATTCATAATGGATTTGTTATACATTTCGTTTAAATCATAATTAATGTATTTGCATTATTTTCATTTTTAATTAATTTTTTGTTGTTTTATTTAAATGTATTTTGGTTCTTGTTTGTTCACACTTTATTGCTGCATGAAGCGAAATTTTACTTATGGTTTTAAATTTGTAGCACATGTAGGGTGGATGGGTAGTTTTTGTACTGTAAGCAATCAAGTCGAGAATTCTACAAAAAACCAAATACTGCATCTAATTGGGGGGTGGGCGTACTGGTGTGTGAGGGGAGGTGTGAATGTGGAAGAGCATTAACGGCATTTTGAGCACTTTAAAAATGTTTTATGAACACTAATATTGCGTTTTGGTTCAACCGAAGCAGGTGCAAAGACGCTGCACTAATTGTTGCTCAACAAAAGAATCGATTATGATTGGCTTAACTCACTTGGCGGTTGTAAAATTAAACAAACTTGTCAAATGTTTGAAACTGCGTTGTTTAAATTACCAAAATGTGCTGGGAATTTTGACTATATAGACTGAATTTTACTTTCCCTCTGTAGGTAGATGAATTGGCCAACACACATCTTTCCACTGCAAACTCAAGTTTCTGGCCCATAGCGAATATCCACATAATTCCTACAGCTTTTCTCAATTTTAAATCCTATCAAATATAACTAAATTCCTCATATATTATTTTATATCCCATTTTATTCAATAGCTCGTGGCAAATCTGTTTACTGATTATTGGTTCTGAGTCAGAAGTGCCATCGATTGGTTTATACATTTTGATCAATGAATGACTTGATTTTATGAAGACTGTTTAGTTACTTTGCATTATATTTAATTGATAAATGTACTCAATAAATTCAGAGCATCTAGAGCAAAGTATCGAAGCGTCTCATAAGAGTCAAGTAAACGAAAGCGTAATTAAACTTCGTTCACTTTAATTTATGTTTGATATTTAAGCATTGTTTTTTTAAGTCAACTAAACGGACCTGTGACTTAATTATGCTTGTTTAAACATTGTTTAATTTATGTTTTATATTCAAACCCTATTTTTTCTTTAGTCAAATAACCCAATCTGTAACTAAGATTCGTTCACTTTGATTTAAGATTGGTTGGTATTTCGAGAATAAAAAATGTATGTATTTGATTTGTTCAAGACCGCTTTTGATTACTTAAGTGAACAGCCTCTATTCATCTGACAGATGGTTAACTTCGCGTTAAACTTGTAGTTAAGCATTAACGGCTCTTTGAATGTCTAATCAGTGCTCAACTCAAGTGACAAAATGTGGTTCACAAGTTGTATGTTTTCTTCTAATATTCTCTAATTGAATCCAAGCTATCTTTCAAAACCCTATCTCTGTACTCAATTCTTGATTCTTTCGGCACTAACATTAAGTTTAAGTTTTAATAAACGTAGTCACTATACACTGACTCGTTAAGAAAAAGGATCTCCTCCTTATCTCCTAATGAGTCCGGCCCACAATCTGTCTGATCAGTCCTAAACCTGAATTAAGTGACGAAATCGGATTTTCATTTTCTTTTGCACTCATTCAAATCTGATTAGCTAACTTCAAAGATTTGTCAATGGCGATCTCAATGCTTAGTTGAAATCAATTAATAAAATTCGGCTTCAGAGTTGCATTTTCAAACTGAAATCCATTCGTTTGGACATGGATTATTGGATCAACTTGCGCCTAGGACAATTTTGACCCACTGAACTTGAACTTTGAGTGTTTAATCTCCGCTTAGACCGCGTTAAATTCTTTCTTTCAAATTTCAAATTCCTTCTTTCGTTCAAATTTCTTCTGTACAGCCACTCGATTTTTTTTTAAACTCCTTACATAAATAAAATAAACATTGAAAAGTAGTTAGCGTGTCTAATTGCCACTTAACTTGAACTTAACGCCGCTTAACTGAACTTGAACTAAGAGTGTTTAATCTCCGGTAAGACCGCGTTAAATGGATTCGAACTTCTTTTCTACAATCACTCGAATTTGTTTCATACTTCCAACATTTAAACTAAACATTAAAAGGTAATTAAAGTTACTAATCGCCGCTTAAGACGAATTAAGTAAAATTAAAGCTTATTTTTATAACCACTCGAATTTATTTCATATTCATAACGTTTAACATTTTTACGACATTAAACTTTAAATGGAAGTTAAAGTGCTTAATCGCTGTTTAAGCCATGTTAAGTGAATTAAATTATATTTTCCAATAATTTAAAACAACAAAAATCCGTTTCACACTTTTAACCTTTAGGCCCGTTTTCACTTCAACTTCTGTTAAATATTATCAGCAGCTTTAACTGGAACTTGGAATGTCAAATCGCCGCCTAATCCGTGTTAAATGAGTTCAACTATATTTTCCACTCGTTTCACACTCGAACGCTTAATGCTTCATACCCTACTGCCCGCCTACCCGATTGTGAGTTTAAGCCATGCTTAGTTGAAATTGAATGCAGTTTGTGATTCGGTTTGAATTGAAATTTGTGTAATTCTCTTCTAAAATCAACTACAGCGAATTTTGTCAAATTTTGCATTTCTAATATACAAAATTCGATTGCCTTTCAATTGTATTCAAACATAAATTTGAAAATGGGGGTTTAACTCAAAATCGAACAGAAAATACACGAAATCATTATGACAAGACAACTGAGTGAAAGAGAGAGAGAGAGCAATATATATATATATATAGTAGTAGGGTAGAGTGGGTGAGTTTTCATGTTGAGTTATAGGTATTTCGAAACGAAAACAAAAATGAGAAAATAGAACCGAAGACGAACAAAGAGAAGAATGCATTTTTTCGGTTTTGTTTTTTTTTTAAGAGAAAGAGTATTTACCTGCGTTTGGTGATCGGGGGCAGGGTGGCCCGTGTTGTCTAACAGTGTAGGGGAAGCAGGGCGAGCATCTATAGCAACAAATATAACATAAAGACTTCACATTTACCACAGCAGACCATTACAAAAAATTAAACTTAATTGAAAAAACATAAGTAAATCTGAAGAAAATCAAAGTTTGAAAATAACTTTGAAATCGAGTCGAATGAGTTTCTGGTTGAGAAGTTAGTATACAAAAACAAAATATAGTTTAAATATTGAATTGAATAGAATTTCGAAACTGATTTTTCAGTTTTGTTTTCTTGTTAAACTATTTTAATTTGATTTATGCCAATCGACACAAAGATTCCCTATTGAAAATTATTGGTATTTGTACAGCAAATTATAGTAACAATTAATTGAAAAAAAAATTAAGTGTTTATTCATTTGACAATAAAAGAGGCAGAAATAAATCAGAAGAAGAGGAAACTAAAGTGTTTGCGCTGAACATTCGAAAACTGGACAGACAGACATTGGCTAGAGTGACTAGTGCGCTGCTCTTTGGTTTGCTTTTGCTGGGTACTGTACTGCAGTTACTTTGGGTATTCGTATTTTACAAGGCGCTACAGTTATGGTCAGATACAGTTATGGGTACGAGTGTTTCGATGTGACTTCACCACGCCGCTTCCTTCACGTGTGTATGTTTATTTTTTTGTATGTCTGTTTCTATATAATTCACCGCAACTCGAACATGTCGCAAAATTGAACTCAAAATTGCTGCAAATCAAGTTCAATACATCTCAAGTAAAGTGCAATACGAACGAAAAAGGCTTTATTGAAAATCGGAAATCATAGAGAAAATCGACTCAGTGTTAGTATAATCGGCGTCCGTCGAGGCGAAGCCGAAAATGAGTGGAATCAAAGGTTGAGAATCGAAAGAAAAGCATATTAAATTTGATATGTTCATATAGGTTAGTAGTAGGGAATATAGAGTTAGTATTACCTTCGAGCGCGCATCTTGTCTTACGTTTCTTTATGGCTTTATGGCTTTGTCTGAGTATCTTTTCGCGTGTGTGTTTTCAAACTTTACAACTATTTGTACGATTTTGTTTAAAGCTTTTCGACAGCTCGTTCATATTTAAATGTATATAAAATATAAATTTTCTTGTGTGTAATATGGCATTTACGTTCATACTGTATGCATATATATAGTATATAGTTGTATATAGATTAATGGTAATTTGTATTTTACACTTTTTACACACAAACAACTAAAAAACGTTTCATTTCATTTTGTAGCATTTGTACAAGACTCGGTTTGGTGTGTGCTCAAAGCAGCTGTTGTTGTTTTTGTTGTCAATATTAAGTTCTTTCACATTAAGAAACCAAAAAAATCAAAAACAAAAAACATTTACAAATATGTATGCTTGAAAAAAAACTCAATCCAGCGCACACAACTTACTTTCAATACAATAAAAAGCCAAACACAAGAAGAAAATTAAAATAAAGTGTTTTGTCTAAAATTTCCTCAAGGCCTTTCCTCTCACATCCGATCCTCATTGAAGTCACTATCATTATTTCCTATTGCAATACAAAATCCGCTGCGTAGACGTAAAGGAAATTCAGTATGCGAGAAGTTCAGCTGTATCGAGAGGCGTTTCAGTGAGGGAACAGTAGTTAGTTAGTAGAACTTTCAACCAACGGCATAACAGTAACGGAAAAGTCACAAAAATTGTTATAGTGTACTCAATCATAGCATTAAAGGACTTAACAACTGCAATATTGTATATGGTGTATGGAACTTTGTGTTGACAGAAATTGTAAACTTTTGGGTGAATGAATGTGAAAAAATGGAGAATGGTTAAAAAAATGTTGCCTTGCTTTGTCAAATGATTCGTTCGACAGTGTTTTTTTCGAGAATTGGAATCTTGGTTAATTTTTGAAGGCCACTGAAGAGGGTTTCCTTTTAATCTCTGACCTTCCGTCTGCAAAAAAGTTTTTTAAAAACTGTTTTTAAAGCTAAAAAAACACCCTTACCCGTGTGATGAGGTACCCGGGTACCCCAGTACAAATTGTATGAAAATTTTTAACTTTTTGTTCGCAATGTACGAATTTAATGCCGTTTCTGCTTAGTTTTAAAGCTTTCGGTAATATAAAAGTATATTTTATGATTCGATATAAAAGTGATTTCGGTACCCCAACACACACATAAGGGTTAAAGCTCCCAATGGATAAGTCCCGAAGTAACAAACTAACCTCTGAATGAAAAAAACTAACCTCAAAATAAAGAGAGACGTTTGCAATAGTACTAACCTATATACTCCATGTATGTAAGAACTATACCTGTGTAACCTATGTATGAACCATTGAGTCTCTTTATTTGAGGCTTTGAATCAGCCGCCATAACCTAACCCAACACTGACTGTTGCTCAAGGAGAAAATCGTGGAAATATAATATATAATTGCACAATATTTATTTGCTACTTTCTGAAGACACTTTTTGGTTTGAGTTTATAGTTAATACAAATTACGAGTTTCAGGGTCAACTGAACATGCTGTGGGACATCAACGTCCCTGGAGTATCGAAAGGATTAAGTATGTAGCTGGACATCAGCCGGTCTTAAGCAAGTTGTTCATACGATAAGATAAGGAAGTAAAATTCAAAGAAATACTGCTACTTCAAGTAACAAATTCACTGAGAGAGAGATCAACAAATTTTTCTTTTTTAGGGTTTATTGCGAAGTGGTTGATTCAAAGAAGATGTATAAATTAAAATACAGATTTATGGACTAAGTATTCTTAAGGGAATATTATTTTTTCCTTGTTTACTCCTCTCGGGAGCATAGGGCCGCCACAAAACATTGCCTTGTGTTGGTTACGTTAATCGGTTGTGTTTTTCTGTCAAGATAGGTGATTGGCCTGCCTCAGGTAGTCCTAAATGATGGGGCTGCCATCTACCGCCGCTTAGGAATGACGCTTCCGAATTTGTGAGCTAGCGCTCATAGCGCCATCTTGTGTAATCGACGTGACAGCAGGATGATTGGAGACTTCGCTAAGATCGGTTTGGTGTGCTGTTTTAGGGGAATATAGGAAGATTAAAATACAGAATCATGGAAGAAGAACCACAATCGGTGTATGGAACTTTGGTACCAAGAACAAGGGCCGAATATTCTGGAGAGATTATTTGAAGATTAAAATACAGTCAAATGGAGAAAGAATAACGCAACAATAATCGACGCGTGGAACTTTGATACCAAAAACAAGAACCAGGTATTCTGGAGGCAATATTTAAAGCATACACTAACCTCCCTGGGTTATTCGGTCAATATGAGGATGGAAGAACTAACCAGATTGTAATGGTAGTTTCTTTACAGTCAGGGATAAGCATAAAGTCATAAACTCAGCCCTACTAAAATATATTCTACTACGGTTTCTACAATAAAGTATATCGAGGCTCAACAATGGTGTTTCTGACCTAGAAAAAGCTATGGCACCCTTAACTCACTCATCTTCACACTAGTAGACACTAAAATTAATAAAACTAGTCTAATAACAAACATTCGACTTTAACTTGGTTCTAGGAAGTAAATATTATAAAGAAAAGCTAGGAAGTTGTGCTTTCCATCGAAGTATTGATGAAGTCGGACCATTAAAGTTAAAAGAGAAACCCTTGTCTCTGTCCGAAGAACAAAGCTGAGGAGACTCTCCTAATGCTTGACCAAAGAACTACAGTAAAAGCCAAGAAAGGAGCACTTTTTCTGAAGAAATCTGCTACAACAAGAGAAAATACAGTTAGAAAGTTTATATAGTCAGTTAGGGCTTAAAAATAATATATCTTAGCTTTCATGTAAACCTTGAAGCCTCTAACTTAAAATCTTTTCGGCGTATTTTGAAGCTATTGATTTTGAATAGTTGAAGAGCCAATAAGAGGTTGCCATGGCTCACTGTTTAATGCGTTGAACCGCGATTTGAACATTCCAAAAGGAAGCTTCTCCTTCGACGGCTGAGCTCTTAGTTGGATACGACAAGCCTCGGAAGAACTCCAAACTCACCGTTAGAAATCGGCATTGAATTTTGAGCTCCTTTCACTCAAGTAGAAAGATCCACACAACTTAAATATCTATTGGACTAAGGACGGCATTGAGCTGTCGCTCGACAGGAGCTAATACTGAAGACCTTTGATTGGCCTGAAGATTACAATTTAACTTTTTAAAAAGCATCTTAGTAATTTGTATAAAGAAAAGAGAGCTTTAAAATTCAACCCATCTACAAATATCCCAATTGTCTTACATTAGTGATTCTTCTTCTGAAAGTTTCTTTGTCTTCGGAGGAGTTCAATAATTTTCCTTTAAAGTACACAAGAGTTGATTAGGTACTAGAATCAAACATTATTGTCTTACTTTAGTGATTCTTTCCCTAAAACATATCAATAATAAAAATATCAATAATCTCCTCTCAAATTTTTTTAGGTTTTAAATTGTATTTAAATTTTATTAGGCACTAGAATCAAACAACTGCTGCTAAGAGACTACGTCCATTGGTGAACTATGTAGGCCAATCGGTCAAGAGTTCTTTCACCAATGAAAATGATGTATGTTTCAGAAGAAACAGTGCCTTGGAGCGCGTAAGATCCAACTACCTAACCATGTGCTCCAATAATTGTGAGTTCGCATTACTATTTTGTCATCCTTTCAAGAGCAGAAAGGATTACCTACAGAGGCGGATAGATATTGATCGCAGATACTTAAAAGACGCAGTAAAATGGAACCAACTGCAAATATTTCAAAGTTACAAAGTACGTGTCCTCAAGCCTTATTTGCGATCAAAAAGCAGAGAAATATCTATACTCTCTATACCCACAGTCACCATAACATTTATTGAATTGCTTAAAAATATTTCCAAATCCAACTTTAACCCTTTTTGAAACTCATCCAAATTCATTTTCATGATACTTTCATTCTAAATTCCCAAGGTTTTCGCATCATCATTTGAATAAGGCAACATTTTTAACTGTACTCCAAAAGTAGGTATTTATACAAATTCATGAATTTATTAAAAACAGTAATCACTATGAAATTTACGTTTGATTATAAATATCATACACTGTGAATATCGCATATATTAAATTGTCTACCATTGCAATGTTCGGGGGGCGCAGCACTGGTAGAGCTAAAATTGAACAAAATGCAACAAAACAAAATTCATAACGCCATTAAACGGAATTTCGCGTTGTAGCACAGTGTAACACTTCTCCTAAGTAATTATTCACCGAATTATTGCCAATTGTTTTGGTTTTTGGAAAAAAAATTCAACCACAAACAATTTTTAATTTTTCACAATAATTATTCGTTTACGTATTTAAACAGTGATAAAATTTTGTTAGCATTCAACAAAAGTGTGCAATATTCGTTTAAATATGATAAACATTGCTAAAATAAATTTTTAGCGAAAAGCAATGCTTTCGAAAATCAGCTCAAACAACGAATTCTTGCGGCGAGCAAATGTGTAACGAGCATTTTTTGTTGCATGCATTTTGTTTTGAATATTTTGATTATTATGTTTGCTAATTTGAGTAATAACACACACACACACACGTTCAACTTGCAGGAAAATGCACTTAAAAATGATAAAAACAGACAGGACTAAGCATGGACAAACGATGAAGTAGAAAAATCTACGCAAGTAGACTCCATATATATTTATGGTTGTATGTTTAATATATATGTATGTGTGTGTGTTTATATGGGCCATTGATGAAGTTTTTTATGAATGCAAAAATGTTGAGCATGAGCTGAAAAAGTACAATGCATTATTGAGTTACGGCTAAACTGAACTTAAAAGTTGTATGCGATCGCCGCTGTTTCTGGCACACCGTCTCCAAAACAGTCACATCGAGTAGAACGCACGAATAGAATTTCCTAAAACCCGACCTTAGATAGAGGGCTAGACTTTCCACTTCGTTGTGGCAATTCGAATCCAATGTATTATGTTTTCTGATTATTTTCTCTGATTACTTAATTTCAAAACTAGAAATTTCAATCATTCCCTGATAGAAAACACAACGCTATCTAGGATTTAAATTATTTGACGTTTCTACTTAGAGAGGCATTGTCTAAGAATCAGTTGTGGGTTTTGGGCTCTTGTAAGTAGTAATAAAAAAATAGTAACTCTGTATTTTTATCAGCACTAGTCAAAATGTATCCTCTTAGCACTGGAATGCCCAGCCAATCCAGCCTTTCTGTATGAAATTATGTTATAAGATATGAGTAAACATTTTTTACAATACTGTTCTATTTAATTGGGTTTTAAAAGTCACACAAGAGTTTCTTTTACAAAGCAATGAAATAAAATAAAAACGAGTGTGCTTATGACCACACGACTGAAGTGAAACTTCTTTCGCTCCATCTGTATGTATATATATATGTGTGTGTGTTCTTTCTCTCTTCCTCTCATAGCCAAATACGTTCCGTATATCTAAGCACACTGCAGGCCTATTATCTGTATCACAGTGTAGGAGCAAGAGAGAGCAGTGCGCGCGCACATTTTCTTTCTCTCTTTCTCTTATAGCTAGTAAATGAAATATGTATATATTTCAGTCTCTTGCTTATATCCCCCACTCAACTCCCGTTCGCCTCGCCCGATCACACTTTTCGTAACGCTTACGTCACGCGTTCGCCAGCTTACTCCCCAAGTCAAGCGTGCGTAAACCACTCAACTCCCGTTCGCCTTACCCGATCACACTTTTCGTAACGCTTACGTCACGCGTTCGCCAGCTTACTCCCCAAGTCAAGCGTGCATAAACCACTCAACTCCCGTTCGCTTCGCCCGATCACACTTTTCGCAACGCGTTCGCCAGCTTACTCCCCAAGTCAAGTGTGCGTAAAGAAGTTTCACTTCAATAAAAACCTCAGTGGAATCAATTTGATTCCTTTGGACATTCTTATTAAAATACTAAGCTAGCAGCCCACTAGCAGATATATACGTAGATCTGATAGATAAATGTAATTCATCCAAAATGCTTTGTGCGACGTGAGCTTCAAGTATCCTTCGGGAGCAAGAGCTTATAGATCTCAACTTATCGGGCATGCTCAGCTTTGGGAAAGCTACACTCCTCCTAATCGAGATCCAGAACTTATGGAAACCTCCTTGGGGCAATTGCCAATCAAACAACAACAGGACACTATCTCAGGATCTGCAAGCTGTAGCGACGCAGTTGAGCCTTTTTTAGAAATAGCTCTCTTCTGGCTGGGCGATGATAGTCGCTAGCGGAAGTGGACCCGTTTTTTGCTTTGCAAGGAGGCAGACAAGGCAAAGGGCCAACTTTTGTCTGCATTTTTGCATTTAATAAAAATAATAATAGCTACCTAAAGCTAATTTTCAGGAGTAGTTAAAGAATCGGAGATTCCAATGATCCCATAGCTAATAGTCCAAAACTACGCCAAACCAAAGGATCTTGATATCAAACAGAGAAGTTAAACGAAGGCTCCGATTTCTGCCCTTCCAAAAAGATTTGACTGACTCAGTAGCTCAAATATTTACCTGAATCATCATAACCAATTACGAAAAGATTCTTGATTTCAGACAGAGAAGTCACAATAAAGTTTAGATTTTGACATCTCCATAGCACAGTTGACAAACTTAGATCCCTTAAGTAACTGACTCATCTATTGACTCTACTGACTCATCTATAGATACGAATCAAGAAATTATGTAAAGGTTCTTAATTTCAGACAGAGAAGTCACACAGAAATCTACGGTTTCCGCATCTCTGCAGTGCATGCGCACCTAATTTAGTATCTGAAAGAAGTTGTTGTGAATCAATAAATTACAAAAAGGTTATTGAATCCAGACAAAGAACTCTGACAAAAGCTCTTTGCCCTGAAACAAACAGATTTTCGCATTTTTACAGGATTGAAATTTCAAATTTTTTTTCTTCAGACGCCAATTAACCAAGGCAAACAAGTTTTACTAGAGCAAAATTGGTCAGTTCCACTTCTACCACAATTTATTTAAAACCTTTGGAGAAAAGATCCAGTTGGTCTTTGCGCCCTGTAGACTTCATTAATATAACATAAACATTCATTAAAAAACATTTTCCCCTGTTTGGTTGCGTTTCTTTTACTAAATTTGTTTTTACGGTTTGATCAAACCCATATTTGATCTAAAATTGAAAACATCGAGCAGTGCTAGTGATCTATTAGCATAATTGAGGATTGAAGATTTATGTTGGGCATTTTTCAATAAAACTTTGAACTGTCTGGAATAAAAATCGCAACTTTTTCTGATCATTAACCCACCTAACTAAAACTAAACCAAAAATCATTAATAGAATGTCTGAAATGGAACATTTACTGCTTTCCTATGCTTAGAATCAATCATCGTTGTACTCTGGTTTGGTCTGAAAATACTCTGAATAAAAAAATATCCTTCAATCAACATTCTTGTGGTGTTTTGGGAGTTTAAAGCCCGTCCCTCCAAACAAAAAAATTGCTAGTACAAAACATGATTTCAAATGGGTACTCAAACCCCTCCCCCCAAAATGAAATCCTGTGTGCACTACTGGGTTCTCCTTTGGATGTCCAACTTTCTCTTTACAAAATATATTCTGGATATTCTATCCAATTTTAAGCAAAAGCCTGACTCTATTTCGACAATCCTCTAAAATTGAAAGTGAATTAACAAACATGATTCATGATTCATGCTGCATGGTTTTTCAGATGAAACAATGAATGAAAGCAATGAGTAACTGTGATGTGATGTGCTTCAATGATCTTATTTTTAATTGTATTTTTATTTTTTTATGAGAATGCATAGAAATCCATTCATCAACAACACGCACTACTCATCATAAAATACAACAACAAGAACAACAACAACAACTATTTATATTTTCGAAATTACATAAAAACGAAACGAATTTGTGCCGTAAGATTAAAATCTCTTGAAATAAACTTGAGGAAAACTGTAAGTAAGTTTGTAAAATTGTAAAATCGTATATGAATGTGGATAAAACATTTTACAAAAGTATGTATGTAAATCAATAAATTGAATTCAAGAAGGTAAAAATCAATCAATTGAAGTGAAAAATTTAGTTTGGCATAAGTAGTAAGTAAATGATTTGTTCAATGTTTTTGCTTTTGCATAGGTTTTTTCTTCGCATTTGCTTTGCTCTTGTTTTTTTTTTAATTTTATTTTTTATAGATATGAAAGCAAGTAGTTAAATGTATATAAATCTTTTGTGTTAGCTGTATGCCTAAAAGCAAATATGTAATTCGCATACCATAACCTAAAAACGCGTTGAATGTTGTGCGCTGCTTTAAGGCGAAAACTAAAAACCATCCATCGTGTGTGTACGCAGGAATTCCTACCACTTGCGATCGCCTCAGGCGAATTGTCAACAACGTTTGTGGAACGCAACACGTGGCGTTCATCACTCATTTCTTCATCACCTATTTTTATTATTATTGGCCTTCAGGCGAACTCAACGTACAAGTGTCACATTGGTTGTTGTAATCACAAAGAAAGAAATCAAAACCGAAACGTAAAACCATACGAAATCTGCCTTTCAACTGTACACATTGTTAAGAAATGAAACAACAAAACATACGTTTACTCGAAATAAAGAGTGAACGAAAAATCACATATAAAATTGTTATATATATATATATTATAATTATGTATATATATATATATAGAGAGAGAAAGAGAGAGTGCTATGAATCTTCACAAAATTCACTTACTTTTGCCTTGTGGACCACGCTGCCCGGCCACACCGGGCATCATGTTGTCTCGGGGCGGTGGCGGTGGCCCTCTGGCGCCGGGCCCTTGTCCCCGGCCACGCTGGCTGAGGCCGCCACGTGCGCTCGGACCGCCCGGTACCATTTGATTGTTATACTGATCGGGTGCGTCGGCGAGGAAATTCGACGGCACCAGACCGCGCACACCGTCCAATTCGCCCATGTAGAAACCATCTTCATCCATATCACCGTAGACGAGTATAATCTCGCCCGTCTTGAAGCTTAATTCCACCTGCTGTTGGGTTTGAAGGGAGAGAAGAAAACAATTTGGATAGAGCGCGACCATTCACTGTTACAATTCTAATCTAAACGCTAGAAATGTGTACTTGTATGTTGTAGGCCAAGCAAGGAGTCAAATCACTTAGGTGGCACATTGTAAGTGGGTCTGATAATTGGGCAATTGGTGGTTTGGGGTGCCTCAAAGTTCAAATCATTGCGGAAATATTTGTCATACGACAAAGCTATGAATCAAGACTTGACAGTGTTGCCAGATCAGGATATTTCCTCCTAGATTTAGGAGATTCTTGGTATTTTAGGATAATTTTTAGGAGGAAGAATTGTTTAGGAGAAAGTTTAGGAGATTTATATTTTATGTTAGGGCATTTTTCGGATCCTTGGTGGATTTTTGGGAGATTTTTGGATAACGAAGTATGATGTATTGGGAACACTGGCAACAAAACATATTTTGGCAATTATTTTAATAGTCAAAGCACCATATTTTGTTAAAAATTGTTAAGCTTACAAAATGTAAGCTCGATCTATCTCGTTCTCACTTATTGCTGTCACAATGAAATCCCGCCAAAAACGGCACTTTTATTTAATTCATTTGTTATATGGTTTGTTTTTGTTAAGTTTTTGTTGTTAACTCTTTCGCTATTTTGTTGCCATATAGCAACATGCTACTTTGTGGACGTCTGCATCCTCTATGGTTGCAAGAATAAATTTTTTTGTTGGTCTTTAGAATAGTTTGAAGTTTTCGGAAAAATACGAAATTAATAAACTGAATATTTAAGTTTGAAGAAGAGAAGTATACACGTTTTTGTAATGGTATATCTTGACATAGTAATGGAAGAAGAAGCAGAAAAAATTAGAGAACCTTTTAATTTGACGTTTTCTTTCAATTTAGATACTTTTTTTTTTAATTTTGGCTGAAGTAAATGATGAAATATTCAAATTTTCGTTATGCATAAAAAGTTGTATGTGCAAGTAATTATTACAGCCACACCGATGTGGTTGCTCTCATAGAAAAACACTCTAAAATACAGGGTCCGAGTATAAAAATTAAAAAATTTCTTATGGAATATTGTTAATATAACCACATAAAAGCCTAAAACGTAAAATTTAAAATTTTAACTTTCCCCAGTAAAAACCTGTAGCGAAAGGGTTAAGCTGAAGATGAAGTTTAATTCCTGTAAAATTACGCAAATTATAAAAAAAAAAATTTAGAAGATTTTTTCAGCTTTGGGAGGAAATTCCAGTATTTTTTTAAGATTTAGGAGAAAGTCATTTCAGGTATCTGGCAACACTGAGTCAAGTAACATATTTCGGTAGAGAGAGCACTGTGCCATGAATCAAATCCATATTCAAATCTGACTACGTTGTAAGATGTCTACAGATTGCTAAATTCTGATCTTACTGATCATATTTGTATTATTATATATTTGAAAATGATACCAAGCACTACAATGAGAAATTTTGTGATTTGAATTATACAGCAGGCAATACTTTTTTTGGCCACTACTCCCATGGACGCACGAGCTCTACTGCATTGTGACTGGCGCACTCACACTGCTCGGCGGCGGTGGCTCGCTCTGCTGGCCAAAACCGGGCAGTATCCCACCAATGAGACCCCCAAACAGGCCGGTGCCCACTTGCTTGCGCTTAGCATGGAACATGAAACAAAATTCAATGAACAAAGTGAACTCAAAAGTAGTTCAACACACACAAGTCGAGTGGTGAAAATGTGCATTCGGCGAGCGCAACTCAAGGCACCTGCCACACACAATAGGTACTTACTTCGGCGTCCACGTTCGGACTCAGCTCTTGCGGGTCGTAGTCGTAGAGCGCGACCATTCGCTTCACCGGCATGTTGGCGTAGATGTCGCCCCAGCGATCGCGGCTGACGTTGCGCATGCTTTGCTGCGTGCCCGCCTGGCCGGGCATCACCTGGCCGGGGCCTCCCGGCTGCCCGGCGACTGGTCCCATCGGGCCCATGGTGCCGGTGCCGTCGTCCACCTCGGTGACCATGTTGTGCGGCACATAGCCGCGTCGGCCGCGCAACTCGCCCCAGTAGAAGCCGTCGGCATCCTTGTCGCCGTAAACCTGCGAAAAGTGCAACAAGCCGATTTAGAACAGTTTGCTGCTTGCCAACTCTCCATCGATTCAGAATAGTTTAGGGAGAAATGCTTTTATACAATAGAATAGAATCGGAATTTGTCAACGTTAATTCAAAGAGAAGTTTATGCTAGAGAGGTATTTATTTAGTTATTGTACGTTCAAAAAAAACAAAAAAACCAAACGCTTACAAAACACAACTACAAACTGAACTGGAAACGGAGGGCTGGTTAATTGGTACGAGTTGTTGCAATGGGCCAGCGATGCGCTGGCTGGTGATGATGCATCGAGATGAGGGCAAAAACTAAAACATGCAGTCGACCGAATTGCACGCGAGACCTCTGTCTCAATAGACTCAATGGGCCGAATGGCGTCAAATTGCCGATTGCTGCTAATTGCCGATTTGGTTTGGTTAAGTGTGAGTTCAATCGAGAGCGCACTGCAATCTCTGGTGATACATTGGTGGACATTACCTTCGACTGGGGGACATTACCTGCGCGTGCCTCCTGCGTACGTTTCCACTACACTCGCATTAGCAAACTACTCGCGCACTGCTACACCGCGGCTCACTACACCCTGCATTATTCGGCTAAAGCAGTGGCGCTGCTCGCGCCCGCTTACCTTAATAGTATCACCCTCTTGGAATGGCAGTTCTTCGTCGCATCCGTCTGGATTAGGACTCATTGTGCTTGGATCGTAGTCGAACATAGCAACGAAATAGCGCGGCTTCTTCTGCGCCGCCATCTGTTGCTGCTGCGGTGGCTGTTGCTGCTGGCCGGGCATCATCTGGCCCTGTTGCATCTGCTGCTGCGGATTGAGTGGGCCGCGCGGCCCCATAGCACCTTGCATCTGACCGGACATTTGACCCGGCATCTGGCCCTGCATCTGGCCCGGCATCTGACCCGGCATCTGGCCCTGCATCTGGCCCTGCATCTGACCTGGCATCTGGCCCTGCATCTGGCCCTGCATCTGACCTGGCATCTGGCCCTGCATCTGGCCGGGCATTTGGCCCTGCATCTGGCCCGGTGCAGGCCCCCGTTGCCCCGGAAAGCGTTGCGGACCCATCGGCCCCTGTGGTCCGAATTGTTGCTGCTGCTGCTGTCCAACCATGGACTGTGGACCCTGCGGTCGACCCTGAATCACATTGCGCTGTGTTGTGCCCGGCTGGTAGCCCTTTATGGGGCGTTGTGACGGGGGGTAGTGGTGGTGGCAGTGGTGGTTAATGTTGTTTTATTACAGCGTGTCGTTTGTTGAATTGAATGTTGTACGATTTGTGGCGATTTTCGGCGAATGAATATCAAGCATGATAAATTATGCATAAATTTTTTGGGAAATTTGAAATTTTGTTAAAGCTACTGTTCTTTTTTTTAAATAAATTTAATTTAATTTTTTTGTTGTTGTTGCATTAAGTTTAATTTCTGATATAAATTTTAGCTTTAAAGTTTTTGACTGTGGCAACGATTTGATTTTTTGTTTTCATTTTTTTTCATCAAAACAAAAACTCAAAAGTGAAGCAAAAATGATGGGAGCACGCAGTAAATGAAGATGTTAGGAGTTAAGAGGGACATGTAAAGCACAAAGCTATAGAACGAAAATACAGGTTGAAGGAATCAAATAAAGAGGCTTACAGTTCTATTTTCGGTTTATTATTTTGGTTTTTTTGTGGTTAGGTTGGGTGAAAAGCAAAAGGAATAGTCGAAATCAAGAGAATATTGTACAAATAAGCTAAGTATAAAATAGTTTATAGTATATGTTTTTGCTAGAAAGCTGTTTGTTCTATGGTTATTTACTTGACTACTCGAATTTGGTATAATTATTCAAATTTTTTCGAAATTAGAAAACTTTTCAAGGCGCTTAATTGTTGCGTATAATGTGGAGTGGGAGCTGATAATGCTTGCAAGATTTTTCGAGATGACAGATGCCAGTTGAAAAGTTGCTACATACTTTGGCAAGAACTTTATGCCTATCATACAGGGTGTAAAAGACTATTTATATCTAAAAAAACAAGTTGAAGCGTATCGATGTTATAAGTTACAGTCGATTGATGTGGCCAAATAAAGAAAACAATGCTTAAAAGACTTTTTGAAGAATTCTGCAATTATTAAATTATAGAACAAAGCTAACACAAAGTTTGTAAAACTGATTTTTAAATAAAATTTTCAGTTTCAATAAATTTCATTTTTATTTAATGATTTTTTGTTCTATGTGAAATTAATTAATGTTTGTATTGCTAGAGAAAATAAGTTTCTAATCTTTTTGAAACTGCATACAGGGTGATTCAATGGGAGTACAAATTATTCCCGAGGTGCTAGTAAGCTTTAGGCAACTATTGTCCGGCAGCGTTAATCAAGTTTTTCAAACGTTTTGGAACAAGAAGTGATGGAGATCCAATTGCCAGCACTTTGAGACATTCTATTGTGATGAGACCCCATTGAATTATAGTAATAAACTTTAGCCAAAAGGCAAAAGGCCATGTCGTTAATGTTGTCCTAACTACATTAGAAAATAAAAGGATAGTCCAGATTGTGCGTCAGATGCGCCAGGACTGCTTTGCCTACAGGGTCTTGGTAGACGTGTGGTGAGTTTGAGGTCTCATGTATAAACATCCTAAGCTAAGAAAAGGATTAAATAAATTACAAAATATTTTATTTTAATTAAAAACTGTGTGATCTTACTGAATCTTTTTCCGGAGAATTCTGCCACTCCAACCTAACCTAATCTATTTAATCGCAACACTTTCAGAAAGTTGGAGTTTCCAAAGACAAAAGCAAATATCTAATTATAGAGCTCCATCCTAAGTGTACTTTTAAAGCTCTAGGAAAACTGAAGAGTACTTTAAAGCTAGCAATTTTCTAGTAGTTCTTCATAGCATACAAGTACGTATAAAATATGTCTTCTAAATTTACGTGACACGTAATAAAAACTCAGGTTGCATTTAATAAATTATCTTCTTTTCTACAACAGAATGATATAAGAATATATTTTATTCTTCTGACCAAAACTAGTGGCTTGCATAGGTTAAAGTTTGGAGTTTCTCTCTTAGATTCAGAAGAAACAGTTTTATTGTATTACACTTTTACTTATCTTATCTAAACAAAACCTCCATAAGGGTTGTCGTAAGAGTCATAATTGGAAACTGCCTTATCGTACAACGTTCCAAAAACTGGGTCTGCTGTACAATGACTTCTCCAGAACCTTATTATTATTATTGTCGGAGCTCATTTTTCTGATGGAGCTGCAGAAATGAAAACTGCAAGAAAATCATTGAGCCTCTCTCCTGCAATTCTCCGGCGATTCTTAGAACAGCACTTCCTCAGCTATCAGGTCTTTCGCTAGTCTATCTTTGTCAGGGCTACCTATTGGCTCAAATCTATGGGAAGTGTACAGGTGGAGTACCCCACGTGGTAACACAATGACTCACATGGCTTAGGTGATGCCCTAGAAGCAGAAACAAGATAATTCTAGACCTTAAGATCAAAATCTGGAGTTTCTCTCTTTTAGGGTTTTATTGTGCTACACTTTTACTGAGCAAAAATCTAAATTTTCAACAGAGACTTTCAAACCTTTGGGCCTACTTATGTTCTAACTTTCACCTAATTATTAGATAACTGCATCATTTTACTTTACTGCCTGCTGCTAAATTTTTGATATTTTCGCTACTAAATTAACTGAATTTAGTTTGCATTAATCAGACTAACAACATTGGCTACCAAATATGGGTAAAATTTTGCATCTGAGGCAAAAAGCATGTACGAGTATTCTAATATTTTCAGTGCGCTGATTTGAAATCCGTTGTCAACTTTTCGAGATTGGCTCTAGTTTTCACGATTTCCATAGAAAAGATTCAGCTTTCCACTATATAACTTGGCTCTTCCACGAAATTAAACATCTAATGATAAATTGTCAGAACTGGTATACAAAAGTTGTTGAGCAATAACTATTTTCCAAAGGAGTTTCAAAGGGCATAAAGCTCTTTCTTATCAGAAGTGCATTGTTCAACCATTAGGGTTCTCTTCTAATATACTGAAAACCCACCAAATTCACTAAGGATATGGCACCCTAGTTTAGACTCTAAAAACAATTTCAATTGTATTAGGTTCTTTAGAGTTAAGTCTCCTAGTTTAGAAGCGTTTAGAAAAACCCACTTTTAATAATAATCTTCTTAAATTCCAGTGGATAATTCGGAAACGTCCGGCATAGACTTCAGATACAATCAAATTCAGGCAGCTACATCGACATCTTCTATACATTATAAACATAATTTTGAGCAACTTGGACCAACTGAAGTGGTCTCTGTATGCAGAAATATGGATTCAGTTGTGAAGACAATTTTTCATATAAGATAGACAAGATTTAAATGTATGAATATTTTTTTTACTATTTTGCTCACCACTGTATTACTTTTATAGCATTTCCAATTTCGCAAAATAAAGCCTTTGAATGTAAAATTTAAAGAATTTCCCATTGCCTTTTTCACTTTTCAGCTAAAAACTAATGAGAATTTGAAGTACCTATTTGAATTGATAAAACCTGAAATAAATACTCTAATTATTTTGAATCACTGGATTTTAAAGTCATTGAATCCAAATAGGTAGATAAAAGTTTAAAATTCCAAATAGTAATTTCAAAATTATGTCATATTGCTTATTATTTGATTGTTACTGTTTGATTTGATATTGTCTCCCCTATAATTGGGACAAGAAAGGCAACGACCAAGAATGGCTGTGCAGAAATTTGATGGCAATCGAAAATGCTGCAAAGGTTTTTGTATGTAAACACAATAAACGGACTACAGTTGGACTTTAATGACTTCATCTTCTATGCACTTGTCATGCTTTATACAGAATAAGGATGCAACTTATTCTTCTTCGATAATCTAGGAATCTAGCTGATAAGACTATTTGCTGTCTATTAAGCTTCGTTCGAAGGTCTAACTGGTTTGATGAGTGCGGGGTTTTATGCGGCACTGAATGTGGTATCACAAAGGGCCTTAACCCTTTCGCTAGTTTGTTGCCATATGGCAACATGTTACTTTGTGGACGTCTGCATCCTCTATGGTTGCAAGAATACACTTTTTTGTTGATCTTTAGAATAGTTTGAAGTTCTAAGAAAACATCTAAGAAGACATCTACAGACCTACCTTCCAGATCCCAAACAATAAAATGTGGAAACTATTCGGTTGAATTCATTATTTTAAGAATTTGAGACAAAGATAACTTCCACCTCTAAATGTTGCCAAGTTGTGAACATTGTTAAATCGATTCTTTTGAAAACTAGAACCAATCAAGAAAAACCAACTTCAGTTTTGAATTAAACGCAGAAAACTACCTTATTTAGAATCGTCCTTTTAGTTGCCCTTTAGTTCAGAACCCTGTACACTGACGTAGTCCTAGCAATCATAATAGTTTTTTATGAAAACTCAAAATTTGCATTAAGCATAATTTAAAAAAAAAAACGATGTGAATAAAAAGTCAAAACAGATAATGCTTTCATGTAGCTCTCTACAGTCATACTCGTACTAACTGCAATCTCAACAAGTGTACTTAATTTATGTGTGTACGTATGTTCAAAACTCTTCGAAACAAAAACGTAAGTATGCATTGTATTTTATGGCATTTGGCATTAAGCACAACGCACAGTGCGCACTAAAACCGTGGCACACAACGAATTTTGACTAGCAAAAGTATCTGCACGATGCATTCAACTTGGCTACAAATGCCGCTTAAATATTTTCCGATATGTTTTTGTTTGGCGTATGCAAATAAGTAAATACTTTGGCTATGATATGCTAACATATGCTAAATACGATTACGTATCTATTGGTACTTAAGTAAGCGAGTAAGTAAGTAAGTAAGTAGTTAAGTAAAGTAGGTGTATTTGTAATTGTAATTGTGTTGTTGGGTGAGTAACTTACATTGATATTTTGATTCACTTGACTCTGATTGGGTTTTGAGAAGAGGCCACCGAGCAGCCCACCTAATAAGCCATGGCTTCCGTCGGGCTGCATTTACAGATGATGCGTTTTGGTTTTATGAGATATTGTTAAATGTTTCGTTTTCTTGCTGGTTTATGAATTTTTTTTATATTGAATTTTTCATAATTTGCATAAATTCTGAATTTTGTGATGGATTTAGTTAATTTTTTAGTAAAAAATTTTGTGCGTTTTTTTAAATAACTTTTTTGGTTTTGTTGCTACTAAAACGCTAAATATCAAATTGCAATTTATGATATATTGGTTGGTGTTTAAATCTCGATTAAACGAAAATCGTAAATCGACAAATCGACAAATCGAACAAATCGAAAATGTTTAACTTCGTTCGAACTGATTGTAAGACATACGTGGCCATGCTTAGAATTTGAATTGAATTGAATTGAAATTTGTTTGTAACTAGCAATGAAAATCATACTCCAAAACTTACATACATACATTTGGGTTTCTTTTAATAATTTAATTCGTTTTTTTATATTAGTTTTTGTTATGGGTGAAGGAAACTCGGGGTACAAAAAATAAATCATTTTCGGTTTGCAAGTTCAACACAACTTTGAAAGTTCAAATTTCACTGCAGTGAAGTGCATTCGCTAATAGTAAAATCAACGAAAATTTTGGTGAGAACAATTCTTCGCACAAAGTGTGTTTGAAGGGATGTGTGTGTGTGTGCGTGTGTGGGTGGCGGACATAATCAAAATTCAATTCTTTGCAAAACAAACAAAGTCGGAAAGTAGAGGAGAGCTAAGATGATAGATGCACAAGTTCGGGGGGCGCAATAGAAAGTTTGTCAAGGAAGTTAGAGTGGCGACAGATAGGAGTTGAAAGAGTAGCCGAGTAGTAGAATATTAGAGTGGTTAGAGTAGAGTAGAGTTGAACACTTGAGTGGAAAATATTCATTTGGCGAAACGGAATTTCAGTGGAGTAAAGGAAGTGGCAGTAAATTAGTGGCAGTTATATTTAAATTATTTTTCTTGTTAAAACAAATCCTAATTAAAAGCACATTTACAGGGGCGAATTCAGAAAAATATTTTAAGGGGTTTCAAAAAGTAATTATTTAATATTAAACCATTTTTTATTAAATTTAATTAATAAAATTTTAATTAAATAAATCTTTAATATTAATAAGTGTTTATGTATATTCCTTTTAATTTGTATGTAGATTTAAAGTTGACCCTAATAAATATTTCGGGGGTTCCAACCCCCAAACCACCCCCTGTATCCGCCACTTCACATTTATAATATTATATAATAAGTATAAAGCTTAGTAAAAAGAACATTAGTAGTAGAAAATCATCTACTAGTAAAAAGAAATCCATTATTTTTGCATGAAACTTCAGACTTTACTTAGCAACATTAGAATGATACAATTTTTAGTAAATATACACCGTTTTGTTCCACAACTTGTTGCCATTTTTAAGGTAGTTTCATTGTGTCTCCCTCCCCAATTTGTCACCAGCAAAATCAATCGGCATAGACAGGCACAGCTGGTAATCATTTATTGCCAGATCTGAATTATAAGAAGGATGCATATGAACCTCCCAACCAAGATTCCGGAGCTTCAGGCAAGTCACTATCCATTTATGTGCCCTGGGGTTGTCCTGATGGAACACAATTCCTCTACTATTGACCAAAGCTGGCCGCTTCTGGGTTATTCCTTGTTTCAGACGGCCAAATTGTTGACATTACCAGGTCCGAATTAAGATTTTGGCTGTAGGGGAGCAGCTCATAGTAGATAGTTCCCTGCGAATTCCACAAATACGTTGCTGTAAGTGATCCACTTTTTATCACCAGTCACCATTCGCTTCCGAAATGGATCACTTTTCTTGCGATTTGCAGATAGAAATTCGATTCATGAGGTTTTTTGCCTGAACTCGTGTACATTGAACGTCTTTTTGCATCCAGCCTTGTTGAATTGGTTTCATTTTTTCCGCTCTTTTGTGTAATTTTTAGCTACTGCGCAATCGAAACAGTGCTTACATGTTGGTCGGACTCGCCGATTTCCATGATTTTATGGACATTTTCGACAATTGACCTTCCAGAGCGTGGTGCATCTTTGGCATAAAAACTAACAGAACATAATAGACAAAACCAAAATCGGATGTGATTATCTGTTACAGTATCAGAACCATAAACATTTTTCCGATTTTCAGTTGCTTTTATCGAGGAAAAACTGTAAAATCTGGCTTATTTTCTCTTTCCTGGTGTCCATATTTGAGCAAAGCAAACACAAAATTATCCCAAAACTTTTACAAGTATAAAATCTTATTTTTCTAACGTAATTTAGCTTAACAATTCGAGATATGGAATACTAAAGCCATCTATTGAATAAATAATGGATTCCTTCTTACTACACTTTTTATAAAACCTATCTATGATCTAATTTGATCACTTAAAATTATCAATAAACTGACTAAAAAATACAAAATCCTTTACAATAAAGAAAATAATTAAAATAAAATCAGTTAGTTTAATTGTTTAGACAATCAAATAGTCTAAACGCTTTTAGTCATTGAATTAATGAATATGAACCCAATTTCTAAAGATTTCTAGGCATCAAGTTACATTAGTCTTAGTTCATTATTTGTAACTCTTTCTAGTTTTAAATCGGTTATTACAAAATTACTTAATATTTTTATTATTTTTATATTTTATTTTTTATTTTATTATTACTTTATTATAGTTGAAATTAAGAGCTTTGCATTTAACTATTGTGAAAAATATTATAATTAATTTTTAAAATTATTTTCTAAGTGTTTCTTAACACAAAACTGTTGTAAGAAATATTTGATAATTTTTTTAAAATTATTCAATTTTTTTATTATTTTCCAAGTGCTTCTTAATATGATTTCTTTGTTATTATTATTATTATTTTATAAGTGTTTCTTAACACAAAATTGTTGTGAAAAATATTTTATGATTTTTTAAAAATTATTTTCTTAAACTATTGTGAAAAATATTTTAATCAATTTTTTTATTATTATTTTATAAGTGTTTCTTAACACAAAACTGTGGTAAGAAATGCTTTAATGAATTTTTTAAAATTATTTTCTAAGTGCTTCTTAATATGATTATATTTTTATTATTTTATATTTTATTATTTTTTGATATTATTATTTTTATTATTCTCTAAGTTTTTCTTAATAAAAAACTGTTGTGGGAAATAAGTTAATGATTTTTTTTTTCATTATGTTATATGTGCATTGAATAATTTTCCTTATACAATAATTTTTCATAAATTTCCCTCCACTGCCACTGAAATTACGCTTCTTTTAGAAAGTATTTAGAGAGCAAAGAAATTGCAAATGGCTGAAGAATTTTGGAAAATCACAAAACTTATTATGAGTATTTATTAGTAAATTCAATTCGTTCTCTAAACCGATGCAAACAAACTCCGACAACGTATCGGTTATGTGTGGATGGTTCTCAATGTTTGTATTCTCAGTGTGTTTGTTGTGTTGGTTGTTGTAGTTGTTGTTTTAAAGAAAGGAAAGTGAAAATCTTATGCAAATACAAACGTAATTACAACTTGTGGTGAAAATACATTTCGAGGTGTACTGTGTTCATTTGCAGTTCGGCTAAGTGGTGAAACTTTACTTGAGTTGTGACTTGAGTGGGATTTTAGTATAGTAAGTAAAGTTAGGATTTTAGAAGACGTGACAGGTGACAAGTGACAGGTGACTGGTGACAGGTCGTGCAGGCAAAAGAAACCTTATATTGGCGGCTGGTTAGTTTGGCTGGTTGTGTGCGTGTCAAGGTGTCAAATATTCGGTGTTAAATACTTAAGAGGGCGTGAGACTTGGAGCATTGTCTGAATGTATTTATGTAAGTAAGTATAATACAGCGTAAGTAGATTTAATTGGCTGACTGGCTGATTGACTGCTTGATAGGCTGATTGAGTTGTTTGTGTACATATATATTTTACATAATTGATAGTCACAGTTGGTATGGTTTTCGTAAGAGAAATTCAAAATTTAAAACCAATCAATTAAACAAAAACTTTGGCATTTTCACAATGCGCTCTTTTATTATTTACAGTGTACGCAATGTTGAGTGTGAGTGTGTGTGTTTGAGTGTTCTGATAGTATTAAGTTTCAGTGTTTGAGTGTTGTTGTTGTGCCATATATTGTTGTGATGTATAGAAACAAATATGGCATGGCTCACCTGTTGACCGGGCTGACCCGGCTGCTGGCCCTGCTGCATGCCCTGCTGTCCGGGCTGCTGCTGTCCCTGCTGCATCTGATTCGGATCGTACTGATTGGGGTCCTGGCCCATCATGTGCTGCTGCTGTCCGGGCTGCTGCTGCCCGCCCATGCCCAGCTGGTTGGCCACGGCATGCGGTCCCTGCTGCATTTGCGGACCCATGCCCATCTGATTTGGTCCCCTTCTGACGACAGCGTTGCGTACGGCATCTAAACAGAACGAGAAGTGGACGTGTTGAGTCATTTGTGGCACTTGGCATGCGGTGGCGCGTTTACTTGGTATGAGAATGGGCGCACTGTCGGCCGACTGCGAGTCGCGCGACTTGGTGCGTATGGTGACCGCGCGCGGATTGAACACACCCAGCTTGCCGATGTCGATGAGCGCATGATCTCCGGTTGGCGAATTGATATCCGTCACTTTCTTACCATCCGCGTACACCGCATAGCCGGTTACCGGCCCGGAAGAGGTTGGCCGATTAACCGGCTGCCATGTCACAAGAATGGTACCATCCTGAGGGCCAGCCTCAAGTTGGATGTCCTGCAATGGAGGAGGCGTTTAGTTGAAATTGTACAACAACAACAAAAACAATATAAACAATAATAGAACACAACCTGTGGCGGATCTGGCAGTCCCTTCGTCAACGTACGGAAATCAGCGTAGGCGCCCGGTGCCTCCTCCTGCGGACGGCCCGGCGTCTGATGGCCGCCGGGAGCGCGCAAGTGCTTGGCGCGCACCGTGACGCGATACTGCGTGCTGGGCGCGAGGCCGGTGATGGTGTGCCGGTAGACGCCCGGCTTGACGGTGCGCACCTCCACATTATTAACACAGACGACGTGCTGGTGATTGGAGTTGGCCGGCAGCCACGAGATGACTGCCGATGAACACGTTATGTGCGATGCGCGCACCGCCGACGGACCGAGATGGGCAGTGTCGCGTCCAATGATCATGGTGCAAGCGGCATCACGCGACGTCTGCCGATTCTGCGTGACGCTGCGCACGCTGATGCGATGAGGCTGCCGGAAAGAAGAAGAAATGCGGGATTGAATTATGAGTGAAGTTTTGAACTGCTGCGGCACCTACCCGGTTCGAGTCGACGCCCTCGATGAGCGCGCGAGTGCGTTCATTGGCCTTCACGGTCACCTTGAGCACGCCGTCGACGTAGACGTGATAGCTGTCGATCAGATTGTAGCCCACCGGCTCCGGCGGCGACCAGCCAATAAGTACGCTTTTGTTCAGCTGACGTTCGAGGGTTAAGTGCTTAGGCGCTGGAACTGCAGTTGCATTAAAAGATTAGTTTTGCCATTAGTCGTAAGATTTGACAAAAAAGTCTAGCAAAAATAGGTAATTTATACTAAATACTTAATACCAAAGTTGTTTGCGTAATGGTTCTAAAAGATTTCGTTAAAATACAGATGTATGTGGCAATGGTTGAGAAAGGGTTAAAAGATAAATTAATTATGAAAAAGTGCTCTTCCAAAACTACTTTATAAATTACTAGAGCCCGACCCGAAGGTGACATTTTTGTCGAAGCCGATTAATCGGCTACAATACTGACAAAACTACAAAACTTAATTGAATTGGGCGTCTTAGCTGAAAAATTCGTTTCGCGTTTTAGTTTAAACGCAAAATCGAATTTTTAATTAAGTTAGTTAAATTTTTTTTAATTAATTTAAGTTAAATAAAAATGGCCATTAATCATTACATTTGCGTAATGATTACACTCTGATTACAAATAAATCGTAATCTGTAATCATTTTTTTATGATTAAATGATTACTTTGAATAATCGCCTTTTTGGTAAATGTTATCATTAAAAGAAATAATCAGTAATCACCCGATTAGAATAAAAAAATCATGTAAATATTTTTGAATGACTAATGTCTGACAAACGTTTTGAAATTCGAGTTTTGGCCAAAGCTAATGCAAAAATTAAATAGATTGCATTCATTATTTTTTATTCAACTTTTCTAATTAATCGAAATATTGTTGTGTTGCAAAAATGAGTCCAAACTCCCCAACTCCAGTCGACTATTCTTTGTTAGCACCATTAGATTATGGAATTCGTTGCCCATACATATCAAATCGATTGCCAATAGACGCCACTTTAAGCATTATATTTTCAAACACTTTTCTTAACTCTGTCCCTCTCTACTTTTTGCACTCTTTTATTTTCCTTTTCTTTCTTCTCTTTTAAATATTAAGATTCCACTGAATTAAAATATATTGTTAATAATGAATTGTTGTTAATCTATTGTTATTTGTTGAGCTAATCAATTATTAATTAATAAGTAACAATTTGTGGCATGCAAAAGAAATAATTCTTAAATGCTAATATTTTATAATTAAATAAAATAAATAAATAAATAAAATAAAAAATTATAAAACTAATTAAAAGAATTTTTATTTGACAAATATTCAAAAGTAATCATTAATCTGATTACACTGATTATACTCATGATTAATGAAATTAATCTTGTAACCATCGTGCGATGGTTACTTTGATTACTGTAATTTTTTTTTGTCACGTGGTGAATCTTATGATTAATGATGAATCATAGTAATCACTGATTACTGATTACTCTGTAATCTTAATCAGTAATCAGTGATTACAGTTGTTGGCCATCCTTATTTTAAATTAATTTTTTAATTAATTTTTTTTAATTAATTTTTTGATAGTTTTTTTTAATTAATTAAAGTTTAAATTAGAAACAGAGTTAATCTCGCGCTGAAAAATTGGCCCTTAAGGTACCATTTATAGTTTTACACGTGAACAACAACAATTTGACAGGAGCTGTGAATAAATTCGATTGCTGGTTGTCAAAGAGTTTCGCTACATTTAATTTACTTTGATTTACAAAATAAATATTGGGAGTACAGATTAGTTTGGTTCGTTTTCAAAAAATGGTTCTGGCTATTGTAAATGTGTGAGGGCAACGCTACCCGAAAGTGTGTGCTGGCAATGCTGCTTTTCAGCTGCTTAGCTCTTTAGAATTCAACTGATTTTGTAATGCAAATGGGCTACTTTTGCTTTCCCATATCAAACGATATGTACTCAAAAAATGTTTACCTTCAGCCTTCGACCTGTATTTAGGCCGAAGCCGATGATGCGCTAAATGTGCGTTTTTGGCTGAATGTGGTTGAAACCAAAGCGATGGGGCTCTATAAATTACCATGTGAAAGATTGTCTTTCCGAAACGTCTATTTAAAGGTTTGTTTTGAACTTAAAAACTTAAACTTAATTTTAAATACTCTTAAAGCTTCAAACTCTTAAAACTCTGAAAACTCGCAAATAATATGATTCATAGATAACTCAAGCATTCACAAAGTGAAATTTTACCATAAGTAGTAGCAAAAAAATAGCGACAGTGTTCAGCACTCAAAGCACGAACCATTGCACTCTTCTTAGTTAAAAAATCGTTTATCTGGCGTCTAATTACTGGTTCGGGAGTTAACTAAGAGGCCTACTGGACCTATTATTTATTTTATTTAGCTCAGTATAGAAGTCATAAATTATGCAAAAAATGCTCACATTTTGAGAAAACCCATTTGCGTACAGTTTAGATTCAAAAAACCAAAAGTACTCTTATGAAACAAGTCAAAAATCAAAAACCTTTCAGCATAACTATGCAGGCGTGCACAACTCGTACCCACCATTATCACTGATATCATCCTGATCGTGTTCCAGATCGGTGTGCGTCTCACTGAGGCGTGCCAGGTCCTCGTGGGTGTGTGTGAGCAATGGATTGTGTGGCGGCAACGACGGCAACGATGTCGTATCGCACTGCATCGAGCCATCTTCGGCATCGCGTAGCGTGGACAGTACAGCCTGGTGGAACTCCAGCAGATCGTCGCCTGCGTGAACGAATGAAAGTGTCAAAGGAATAGCACAAGAACAGTCGCAACACTCACCGATGAGGCGCTGCACAAAGGAGGCGGGCACCAGACCACGACGACCATCGAGCAGCTCCGCATCGAGATAGCCGCCCTGCGGCTCGCCGCTGGTCCAAACGAGCAGATAGTCGCCCGCACACAGTGACAACTCGCCCTCGGCCTCCCTGTTGTGGGACCGTTTCATGTGTGAATGTCGTAATTAAATATTGTTTTAATTATTCGAAACGGCTGCTCATGGACACTTACTCGGGTGGGTCGTAGGGGAAGCGCGCTATGAACACACAGCAACGTCCCTTGCCCGGAATGTCCAGCATGTCCACCTGCGGCTCGCTGGCACCGTTCAGTGTGTGATTGCGCGCTGTCGAAATGAAACATTTAGCGATTGACAAGCAATGTTCGCGCTCGGCACTTACTCTCCAGATCGAGTGCGCCCAGCGCCAGACTGCCGCGATTGTGCAGCATCGTGGCGCCCATACTGTCGGCAAACTCGTCCAGGCCCCACGAGCTGGGCGGTATGGGCGAGCACGGCGAGCTGCGATTGCCGAAGCGCGTCAGCGGAATGTCGATCTCGTCGAGCATCTTCATCTTGGTGGCGTTGCGCAGCGCGGCCGATGTGTACGGGTAGGCGGCGCCGGAGCCCACATCGATGAACGGCGGCGGATACGAGTTGGGCAGCCCGGCCGAGACGCCGCCAACGCCCACGCCGACGCCGCTCCCCAGGCCGTACAGCGACGAGGTGCCGGTGATGCCGCCCAGCCCCGTCAGGCCGGCCGTGCCCAGCAGCGTGCTCGTGTCGAGCAGGGTGGGGTGCGTCAGCGACGAGCCGAGCGGCGGCACCCCGGAGCCGGCGCCGCTCAGGCCCAGCGCCGAGTAGCTGCTGGTGCCGGTCGGCATGTTATGCGCGTTCAGCGACAGGATGGGCATGGTTGTGCTCTGCAAATTGTACAGTTGTATTGTGCCACGCTTTTTATTGAATGATTGAATCGTTGGGCATTTGATTAATTGGCAAATGGTTAATTGGAAATTGAGTTAATTGGTAATCATTGTTGTTGTGTATATGGCAATAGTTTTCAGTACATACACATATGTAGTTGACACGCACAGACACAGACACAAAGAGTGTAAAGAGAGCGAGATAAAGGAAAGAGAGATCAATTCATATCACGACCACAGACACGAATTTATACAGTTTCGGTTAGTAAGTGGTTATGTATTGGTTATTGTTGGCCACAACAATTCACAACGATTAGAAACGCACAGAATTGTTTTCGGGAAAAGAAACAAGAAAGACAAAGACAAAGAAAGAAAGAATTAAAGAGACAACAGCACATAAAAGAAAAAAGAAATCGAAAATGATTTGCTTTCAGTTGCAGCTTCTTTGCTTTTGTCAGCAAAAGTGTGTGTGTGTGTGAGAGAGAGAGAGAGACAGCGAGATATGCATACATATGCAAAAGTATATTGAAATATACGCGAATGTACGAAATGTGAGCAAAAATTTCGAATTTCATTGAAAACACTGAATGGAAACGCAACTGAATGGAAAGCATGAAGTGGCAATGACGGCGATGACGTTTCGGGCAAAAGCAATTTTCTAGCTATTTGTCATTGAATGGGCTGCGAAACTGCTCGAACAAGACAGTTAGTGGAAAGCGCTAAACACTAACGCTATGTATTTGGACCCACCTAAGAGTGGTCGCCATCAAAATATGAAAAACACACACCAATAAAAAAAACATGCGCTCTTTTATTGAATATTTTGGTAAACTGGCTGAAAACTACGGCCAACGAATGAACTGGATGAACAGGAGTAGCTGCAACGCTGGCAAAATCAATGCAATTACACTATGTACGAAAGAGAGAGACAAATAATGCTGAAGGTTCAACAAGTCTTCGAAGAATAATTTCAGGCTATTGAGTGAAAACCAAATATAAAATTGTTAAAAATTGTCAAAGCCGAAAAAGATTTGAAGCGAAAAGCATTCAACTTGCGGAAAGCACAACAAAAAAACATGTAATTGCATGCAAACAACTTAAATGAACAAACAGCAAAAGTTAATACGTTTGAAAAATGTGTAAAAGTGTTTAAGGCTTAAATTAAATACTTATTAAAAAAAAAGGATGTTGTAATGTAATAATACAACCAGATTACGACTGGCAAAATAGACTAAAGGGGACTAAAGGAGAAGTAAAGCTTCAATTAGTTCAAAGGTGACCAACAAAAGGTCAAACCATCATTAGATGTTTCAAACATTATCTGTTGTATTAGATACAGAAAGTGGTTAAGAAAGATGAGTGAATGCCTCACGAGCCATGTTTATATGTTACACCGTGCGACAGCATTTTTCACACCGGGAAAAATCTATATGTGCCTGAAACTAAAGACCAAATATATTAATACTGCGTATTCAGTTTTTCATTTCTACATCCTTTTAAAAAGACTTAAAATTTTGAAGGGGATAAAAAATAAAATAAATATAAAAGATACTTAACCTCGTTAGAATATGGCGATATGTATATCAAATGAAAGGGGAGAGGCTCAAGAATCTAAATCAAATTAACTTTTTATCTATTTGTAAAAAAAAGGATATGAAAAAGATCCTTTGAAAATTTTAATCCTTTATATCCTTGAAAATTTACATCGAATTTTCTTGAAAAGTAAGCATGTTAAAACCCCAAATCTTCTTGATCACGTGTCAAAATTTCATTACTCTAACTTTATTCGTTCAAAAGTTATTAAAAAAAAGGCGGAAGCTGCAATTCTAATGAAGTACAAAAATTCTAATTTATTTGAGTATCAGTATTTTAAATAATAAAAAGATACAAAATCAATTAAGCGAGAAAAATGAAATTTTAAGTTAAGTATTTTTTGTATTTTTTTTATTTTTTATCCCCTTCAAAATTTTGAAGTCTTTTTAAAAGGACAAAGGATGTAGAAATAAAAAACTGAGTACGCAGTATTACTATGTTTGGTCTCCAGTTTCACGCCCATATGGATTTTTCCGGTGTGAAAATTTTTTTTATTTTTGTCGCACGGTGTTATATAGAGGAAATAAGTAGTTGAATAAAAGCTAAACAATTATTTGAACGAGTGTTAGTAATTTTAAAACATTAAACATTAAAACAAAATAAAGCTGTACATCAATGAAAATATTTTTAAATCAAAACTTGAACTACATAAAACATTAACAAGAATCGTAGAACTTTCAAAACTCGTCATAATAAAATGTTCACCGCCATTTTTCATTTTATTTGCTTTGATAAATATTTTCATTAACTTTAATATTTAAAAAATATTGATTTGCTTTGTTCAATAATTTTAATATTTCCACTAAGTTTTGTTTTTAAATATTAATTTTTTTTTGTTAAATATTTCCCCTAAAATTACATTTAAATATGCATTTGCTTTCTTAAGTGTTTTCACTTGAAATATTTATTTGCTTTGTTAAGTCTTTTCACTCAAAAAGTTCAAGCATCAGTTTTGCTAATTATTTTTTACATTTTTACAATGTGAAAATTTCATTATGACCAGCTTTGTTTTGAGATCTTTTAATTGACTACGAAAACTATGCACTACCAGTTAATACACAAGTTATGATTGCGTGATTGCTGTGTACGACGAAACAAGTCGGTCTGGCTGCATAGACGGCTTATATGTACGTAATCGGCGTGATGAAGAGCAACAATATAATATGCATGTAATTATTTTCAATAATGAAACTACGTCACAACAACAACACCACTAAGAATTCACCATAAAAACTGCTAATGTTAAAATTCATCTTTTATAAGAAGTACACGTGTACAGTTGTGATATTCGTAGAAGAAATTCGTCCTGGTTCACGTAAGATTTTAAGTTTGCATATTTAGGATGTTAGGATTTATAATGAATTCAAGGCCATTAAAAGAGTATAAAACATTCAAAAGACCTTTCAAAGTATATTTGTTACTTGGATCTACCTAGTATCTCAAGACACCTTCGCTCCGTATTGAGTTAACAGCATTATTTAAGTTGTCATGTTAAATCCTGGAAGATTTCTAGGTCTTTAACACCGAAATTCTGATCATACTAAATGTAAATATAGTATAGAATGGGAAAACTCGCTCAAAATACTAGTAGAAATCCCATGGAAATTCCTAAAACTAAATTTTCTAGGCAGCTTACAAAATTAAAAGTTATCCTAGAAGTATGCCAGCAATTCTGACCTTAAGAATAGAAAACTGAATGACAATGTACTACTACACATACGGAAAACCCCATGGATAACTTTGTGTCGCTACAAATGCAGAGCAAAATATGTGGTATCACAATGGGCCTTTCAGGCCTCCGAGTGTGTCTCTTACAAATTCAAAGAAGCATACTTACATTAACGTTTGCTTAAAATTGCATTAGTATACCAACAAATTGGATCTTCAGAATGACCAAACTCGCTTAAAATAAGAAAAATCATTCGAAGCAATAAATTTTGTAAACTTTTCATTTTGAATCATGTGAATTCTTACAATGAATCAATAAACCTTTATTTTCTTCAAATCCACTCAAAACTCTCTTTTCATCAAATCTTCTCTCAATTCTTCTTCTCAACATTTGTATATTTCAAAAACCTTTCAGTACGCGACAATTTTTATGGTAAATTCTCTAGTGTTTTTCGACACTTTGTTTGCGTTTGATTTTATCGATTGCAAGCGGATGAATTTTTACACAATTGTCACAATAGCAAACGATCCATGTGGATCTGGATTTGAATTAGAATTATGGGATGTTGTTATTGATTTTTTGCTGTTTTGTTGCTATTTCTTTTGATTTTTTTGATTGGTGTTGAGTTCATTATTAAAAATAGTTTACCTGACTTAATGCTGATGGCATAGACTTCATCGTATGAATATTTACCGGCAATGGTGGAATGCCGCCAGCGATTCCACTCGTTCCGCTCAATAGCTTCTCAACCGATGTGGGCCCGGCGGCGCCATATGCCGACGCCGCCGCATTCATCGATTGTATGGCGTGGCTGCTCAGACTCGAAGATATGCCGCCGATGGAGTTCGGCACCAGCGCTGATATGGATGAGAGTCCCAAGCTGCCGCCGCCACCGGCGCCGCCGCCTCCGCCAGCACCGGCGCCGGCACCCGATAGCCCGGCCATCGTGCCAGCGCCGTTCGGCATAGTGGAGGTGAGCGACGATGGCAGCCCAGAGCCACCGTAGCCGACGCTGAGCGCAGAAGTGCCAGTGCCACTAGTGCCGCCCAATACTGCAAACATTTTCAATAATATTTTTACCATACATAAATCAATTCATACAAATATGTAAATAATTTTTGTAAATGCAAACCTGCTCTTTTATAACGGTTCAGTTCTTCTTCAAGTTCTGCGCAAAAGAAAATAAGTAAAGTTTTAATTCGAATGTAAACAAAATAAAAGTGAATTCAATGTTTACGACTCACCACTTTTTGATATGGTTTTAAATTCGCTATTTGCCGCATTCAGCATGGAACTATGCGGCATCGATGACATGCCCATGGCCGACGTTCTCGGCTGTTCCAGCTCGGCCAAAACGCGATTATCCTGCAACCAAAACAGCAGCAACCAGAAGTCAGATATAAAAACAACAAGTGTTGGAATTTGCTTGCGTCTCGTACCTGTTCAATTTTTGCCATAATAATATCGATTTCAGAGTCTTGGTCCTGATGACTGATTGTCGGTGCCCATGTAACAGTCGAACTTGTGCCCGATGTGGCGGCGCTCGCACTCGACCCCGAAACACCGGCCATGCCAGAGGTGCCCGAACGACCGCCTTTCGCCTTCAGGGCGGCGCTCAGTTCAATTTGCAACTCCTCGTAGCGTACATTCTCGAGCGCGACCTGCAAACGCACAAATTTCAATGAGTACAAGTCTTGACTAGTTTTCAGGTAATTTCGTTTAGAATCATGTAAATATTTTCTATTTATATTTAGTTGCAATAATTAGGAGCTGCACTAAAATGTTTGCCTAAATACAGCCTCAATTGAATACTGCTGTCTATGTATTTATTGATTTGGGGGAAAAAGCTTGACTTTAAAGTATCAAAACTTTAACTCAACAGTCAACTGCATCTGGCAGCACTGTTGTTTGCGTAACAGAAAAGAAATCAGCTGATTATTTGTTAGTATTTTATTGAAATTGGTGCTTCATGATAAAAGTTTTTGCAAAGCAGAGAGGAGTGAAATTTAAGAAGAAAGAAGATATTATAAAAGAATTTATTACACAGTTTTACTACAACAAATAGAAGGTTGCGGCACAGGCGTGTGAAAAGATTTGTGCTTTGTTGATGTGAAAGATGCCCTTTGATCTGGTCGAACTATCAACGAAATAGTCAATGAAATTATGGATAAGGCTCAGGAAAACCGTTATGCGACCAATCACGACATCACTAAGGAACTGATGATCGATCACACAACAGTTTTAATCTATTTGTATTAAGTTGGTTTCAAAAAATAACACAATGTTTGGATGTCTCATGCATTAAGTGCAAAAAATTTAATGGTCCGAATTTCCATCTACGATTCGCTGTGAAATGGAACGAAATCGAATCATTTTTCTAAAGACATGGCAACAGGTGATGAAAAGTTGATCAAAAGTAAACTTGAACGAAAAAAGATGAAATTCCAAGAATGGTGTCAAAGAATAATTTTACAACAAAGGAGTTGATCGGCAACAAGGAAGTTGATTACACCATGCGACAAAAATCAAAAATTTCAAAACACACGAAAAAATCTATATACTCGCAAAACTAGGGGCCATATGTAGTAAAACTGCGGTTTTAGTTTTTCTCTCTGACGTCAGGATTTTTTTAAAGGACTTTGAAATTTCAAGGTCATGTTTATTTCAAAAAATTATTTTAAAAATTGAGCGCATTGTAGAATAACAATATCGGTGTCAAATGAAAGAGAAAAATCCTTAGAATCGTAGAAAATTTAATGTTTTGGTGCAAAAGTACAAAGAGCTATTGAAAATGTCCTTTTAAAACTTTATCCTTGAATATCCTTGCAAATTTGCAATCATTTTTTTTAAATATATCTTAAGGACTAATATCTACACTACTACATCCTTGAATTTCGTCCTTCTAACTTTATGAGTTTAAGATATTGTAACGATAAGACAGTTTGTCGCTGTGCAAAGCAACCCTGTCGCTACGCGCCGTGCTATAATTCAATCTGGCAACGACGGCCGCGACAATGATGGCAACTGTTAGTCCAATCTGGCAATGATGGTCGCGATCATCATGGAAACCTTTAGTCCACTCCGGAATGTGCGAGAACGATCTGCGCGATGGCCGGACAGGTATAAAAGACAGCCGGGTGCGGCGCAGCGAGTCAGTCGGATTTTGACTAGTGAAGGTGCCACATGGAGTAATTGAGCAAATACTTAAGTGTAAAGACAAACAAGTGTAAATTAGTAAATAAAGTGGTTGTTGGTTTATTTTATTGACTGCGTTTGAGAAACTAAGTGTGTTTTATTTTCAAATTACGCAATCCAGAGAAACGTACTAGCCCACTGGAACTAGCATTCGTAACATTTGGTGTCAGAAGTGGGATTGTGTTACTGAAAGTAAAAAAATAAAAATTAATTATAAAACGCAGACATGGTTAGACTGGAGCAACTGAAGGTGGACCAGCTGAAGAAGGAGCTGGCCGCTTGGAATTTGCCGACTGCTGGCGGAAAGGTGGAGTTGCAGCTGCGCTTGCGAGAGGCGTGTGAATCACGAGGCATTGATTGGACTGCGCACGAGTTCGGGACGCAGGAGCTAGATTCATCGGCCAAAGTGGAGGAATCGCCTGCGGGTGCTGCGTCGATGCAAAGTACGGCTGCAGCGGCTGCGCCACCACAAGCATTGGACATGAGCCAGCTAATGGTTGCACTTAAAGGCATGTTCGAGACTTCCAACCGTGAAATGGCAGCCAAAATGGAAAATGAAAATCGCGAAATGTCGACGCAGATGGGAGCGAAAATGGAAACTGCGAATCAAGAGATGGCAGCGAAGCTGGAAACTACGAATCTCGAAATTTCGGCAAAAGTCGAGACTGCAAATCGGGAAATGGCAGAGCGAATGGAAAACAAGCTTCAGGAAAATTCTGCGCGCTGGGAGCAGAAAGTGGAAGAAATCGCCAACCAGCTGAATGTGAAGGTGGAGCACCTGGGAACTCGAGTGGAACATTTGGATAAACGAGTCGACGACCTGGATGATTCCCTGAACAAACGTGTTGGCGATCTTGACGATTCCCTGAACAAACGAGTTGACAGTCTGGAAGATTCGATGAACAGAAAAATCGACGAGCGGCTTAGAGAGATTCAGCTGCGAGCAAGGGTGCGGTCTGTTGAGGAAAGTTTTGCCATAGAAGTGCCTACCTATGATGGTACTACGTCGTTCGATACATTCAAGCTACAGTTTGACCTGGCTGCTCTGGAAAATCAGTGGACCGATATCAGGAAAGGTCGGAGACTGATACTGGCTCTAAGAGGTCCTGCGGCTGAGGTAATAAAAACAGTGCCGGAAAGTTTGAGAGGTGATTACGAGACCGTCATAAGGGCGCTGGCAGCCAAATACAGTGACGAGCACAACAAAATGGTGTATTACTGCGAGCTGAAGAACCGTAGACAAAGAGCCAACGAGGCGCTGCAGACGTATGCGGCAGATATTGAGCGGCTGGTACCAATGACCTACCCAGAATTCAGCATGGAAGTTTTGGAAAGGCTGAAGATCGAGGCGTTTATCGAAGGCATTCTTGACCCGGAGACTCGTGTGAGTACCTTGATGATGATGAAGCCGACGTTCCACGAGACGGTGACAAGTGCATTGATGTATGAAGCTGCCTGGAGGGGAAGTTTTCGACATTAATCTTCGGAAAGGCGTCGAGTCCAATCTGGACGTGCCACGCAAAGCCAGCCAGTGAGCTCAGAGTTACCAACGAGGCTGCGGGCAATCTCATCTAGAATCAGTTGCTGGCGATGTGGCAAGCAAGGCCACATTTCACGAGACTGCCATCTGCGAGAGAAGCGTTCCGGGGAACAGGCGTCACCAAGATGTGCTGACGCGCTGCCACTGCAAAATCAAATGCAGGCCGTGCTTCCGAGCCGAAAGCAAAGAACAGATAATGGACGTCCGGTTGGTAAGCGTTATGCCAGAGGAAGAGTGGTCTGCGGAGAGGCTACAAAAGGACCAGCGTGAGGATGCGGATCTTGCAAAAATCATTGAAGGCAAGGAGCAAGGCGCACGTCCAGACTGGCAGGAGATGGCCGCTGAAAGCCCGACCGCTAAGGCTTACTGGGCACAGTGGAAAAGTCTGCGGCTGAAAGAAGGATGCCTGTATCGCGAATGGGAGAGCGCGGATGGTCGGACCAGCAACTCCCTAATGGTAGTGCCGAAATGCAGAATCAACGAGGTCATCGAGGCATACCATAACGACTCCAGTGGAGGGCACCTAGGCATCACCAAAACCGTCGCCAAAATAAAAAGACGATTCTACTGGGTAGGATGTCAGGAGTCTGTAGCCGAGTGGATTAAGAGCTGCGACCGATGTTCAGCAGCGAAAGGGCCAACAAGAAGATCTCGAGGCCGCATGCAGCAGTACAACGTGGGAGCGCCCTTCGAGCGGATTGCTATGGACATCGCCGGCCCATTCCCAACTAGTACTCAAGGCAACAAATATGTGCTGGTGGTAATGGATTACTTCAGCAAATGGCCCGAAGTGTACCCAATTCCTAACCAGGAGGCCACTACGATCTCGGAAAAGCTGGTAAACAACTGGGTAGCCAGGTTCGGAGTTCCGTTGGAGTTGCACTCAGATCAAGGCCGGAATTTCGAGTCTGCGGTATTCAAGGAAGTGTGTGAGCTGCTGGGGATAAAGAAAACGCGTACCACCCCTTTGCACCCACAGTCCGACGGCATGGTGGAACGCTTTAACCGGACACTGGAGGAATACCTGCGGAAAGTGGTAGGCAGGAATCAAAAGGATTGGGACACGCATATCCCCTTGTTCCTAATGGCGTATAGGTCAGCCCCGCACGACACGACATCACACACTCCAGCCCGAGCAGTATTCGGCACAAAATTGCGGTTACCCGCTGACTTGAAGTTCGGGGTAGTCAGCACGACGGGAGGCGCTAAGACGGACTACGTGGCCAATAAGCGGGCGGAACTGGAGGAGATTCACCAGTTTATAAGGAGCCGCACCAAACTGGTCAGCGATAAGGCGAAAGCCAGATATGATCTACGGGCCAACTCAGCAGGGTTCCAAGAAGGCGATCTGGTAATGCTCTACAACCCGCAGCGGAGGAAAGGTTTGTCTCCGAAACTTCAAGCGTCATGGGAAGGACCTTACGAAGTCGTGACTAGGATAAACGACGTGGTATACAGGATTCAACGTTGCAGCAATAAAGGCGCTAAGCTGAAGGTAGTCCATTTGCAGCGCCTGGCGCCTTATCACAGCGGAACCTCGGCACTTGTTCGGGACGAACAAGTCTAAGTGGTGGGCAGTGTAACGATAAGACAGTTTGTAGCTGTGCAAAGCAACCCTGTCGCTACGCGCCGTGCTATAATTCAATCTGTTAGTCCAATCTGGCAATGATGGTCGCGATCATCATGGAAACCTTTAGTCCACTCCGGAATGTGCGAGAACGATCTGCGCGATGGCCGGACAGGTATAAAAGACAGCCGGGTGCGGCGCAGCGAGTCAGTCGGATTTTGACTAGTGAAGGTGCCACACGGAGTAATTGAGCAAATACTTAAGTGTAAAGACAAACAAGTGTAAATTAGTAAATAAAGTGGTTGTTGGTTTATTTTATTGACTGCGTTTGAGAAACTAAGTGTGTTTTATTTTCAAATTACGCAATCCAGAGATACGTACTAGACCACTGGAACTAGCATTCGTAACAATATAAAAAATTGAATACTTCTCAAAGTCCTTAATAAAAAAATCCTGACGTCAGAGAGAAAAACTAAGAACGCAGTTTTACTACATTTGGCCCCTAGTTTCGCGAGTATACAGATTTTTTCGTGTGTAAAATTTGTTGTCGCACGGTGTTATAGGTCTTAGTGAGACGACAAGGATATCATAAATTATAAGCTACTGCTGCCTGGCCAAACGATAAATAAATAAATAAGTAAAAATCAAAAATACTTATATCATTAAATATAAAAATAAATAGATAACTAAATAAATAAATG
This sequence comes from Melieria picta, assembly GCA_964056695.1. Lineage (NCBI taxonomy): Eukaryota > Metazoa > Arthropoda > Insecta > Diptera > Ulidiidae > Melieria > Melieria picta. The sequence continues at coordinate 85,923,261 of OZ057398.1, read as the reverse complement.
AATGAATAATTATTTAAATAAATAATAAATAAATAATTAAATAAATAAATATATAAATAAATAAATAATTAAATAACAAATAAATAAACAATAAAAAAACAACTAAATCACTAAACAAATAAATAAATAATGAAAAAATAAATAAATAATAAAATAATGATATAACTTCATAAATAATTTAATAAATAAAACCATACATAAATAATAAAATAAATAAATAAATAATCAAATAAATAAATAAATACACAAATAATTAAATAAATAAATAAACAATTAAATAAATAAATATATAAATAAATAAATAATTCCTTTGAAGCTCAAAGTTGGAAAAGGGAGGCCAGAATTGATATATAGAAAAGGTTGTGTTTCATCATAGCAACGCTAGAACACACACATTTTTGTTGACCTGTCCAAACCTAACAGACTTAGGCTGCAAACTTTTGATGCATCTATTGTAGAGTTCTGACATTGCACTATCAGATTAGCATTTGTTCCAATTTCTCTAACATTCTCTTGCTGGAAAGAAATGGCCTTCGAAAAGCACCATTGTCAGTTTTTCATAGCTAAAATCCCTGAATTCAACAATAAAGGAATAATGATTCTAATGGCAGAAGGTAGTTGAAAGGAATGAGATATATTTTTTGAATAAAAAAAATAAAAAATCATTGAATTTTATTTAAAACACTTTTCTTCACTTTTGCCTCAAGATTCAAGTTTTTCATAATTTTATACAAATCTGCAAATGCATTGAATTTCATCAACTTCACTCACCTTCTTTTCCAGCTCGCGCGCACGCGACTGCAAATTTTCCACTGCCTCCGTATCGGGACGGCTGCTGCTCGATAAGTTGCGTATTTGTGCCAAAGTTTCCTATAGCAGCAAAACAACAACAACAAATGCGTAAATTGCCAATAGCGAATATTTAGCCAACGAAAATATGTAGAAATATTTTATGCAAATACACTCACTTGATGTGCTCGCTCGATTTCGGTGCGACGCGTCTCCGCATCGCGCAGCTGCATACTCAACGAGTCCAGCATACCGTTAGGCGCGGACGACTGGTGCATGGATTCGTACGGCATCCTAATGGCTGCACAGTTAGACGTCAAGGCGAAGAGTCCGATACGTTCCGCAAATTCGTGGCGAAAGCAGAGACGATGCAGTAAACAAGAAAACGGATATAATAATGTCAGTATTGCTTTTCGAAAAGTTCTTGCTTGTTCTTCTTATTAGTATAGTTGTGTTTTACTGTATATAAAATTGTATGTAATAGTTATATGTTGTTGTTTTTGTTATTGTTAATACTGAGCACACGGTATGGTTGGTGCATGGCAGCTGGTGTGAGTTTTCGTTGCCACACTCGAGTACTGCTGGCTGCTGGCTGCTGGCTGCTGCCTTGGCGCGCCTTGCATGCGGCGCCGCATGTGGCAAATGCATAAAGCACACAACGTGCGCCCAACAGTATGCAATATGCATATCGCTATTTTTATCCCACTAAATGCAAAAATGATGGTAATCATCGTCAGTGGCAGCATCAGGCTGCAACTTTGGCGCTACTTCATGCAGCCGTCCGTCCGTCTGTCGGTGCTCTGTGTTCTGTGAAACACTGAAGTAGCCACAGCCAGCTACAGAAATAGGGTCAAACATTTTTTGACAGCGACACGTACCGCACGACTCCAATTTCTGGCGCTGTGTTTATCTGGCAACCGCACTGTCCAGTTTTACTGCATCTTTCGCATACTTATATGTGTGTGTTTGTGAGTGTGTGCGTGTGCACGCGCGTCTTTAGATGTTTTTGAACTTTGAACTTTGGGTTAATTGCCAAGCTGACCGTATTCGCAGCGATACAAAGCCAAAGGCATTTAGCAGCGCACATAAAATTGTTTGCTGCCTGCTGTCTTGGTTTCCGCACTTTTACGGTGCAGCTGCTGCTGCTACACAAACGACAATTAGCCGTACTAGCAGTGCATTTGATATCTAGTCGACAGCTAAAGCCAAAGTCACATTCACGTACGCCACACCCCTAATCATGTCTGCGCCCGCTGCTGTCGCTGTCGCCGCTCTCCACTCATCCGTTCCGATTTATTTTCACTTTATTGTGCGGCTTATTGAACCGCACGTGCTGCCGCTGCCAACTTTCACATTGTACATTCTCGCGCCCCTGGCCGCACACACTGCGCCGACAGTTATAATTTTATGGGCATAAATACACGTTATAAATCTGAACTATGTCGCCCGCCGCACATTACTCACCCCACCCGGCGACATGTTCCACAGTGGCACCGTTTGTCGGTTTAGCTGCAGCTACACAAAATTTAAACGAACGAGGAAACTTGCGTGTTAGGCGTGAAGGCGTTTAAAGGCGCTTAACAAGGGCAACAAGTTAACCGCATTAGCCGACAAGCTTCAATTATGGCAAATGTATTAAGAGGTCACTGTAGATTCAATTCACAACTGGTAAACTTGGAAGGAACTGCTGGCAACTTTGGCTAATAAACTCGAAGGTAACTTTGCACAAGTTGTTGTGGCTTGGCAGATTCTATTGACTACTGGTAAGTTTGGCTGGTAAACTTAAAAGCAGCATAGGGCAAGTGATGCTGGCTTAAAAGAGTCTATTTGAAGAAAGAAAAATCGGCTTTACCAACACAGTTGTACTCATATAAAATGATAGTTCGAGGAGTGTGAGTGTGAGTCCTTGTTAAATGTTGCACTCATTGTCAGCGTGTTGAGTTTTACGATGAAATCAATGCTAATCATACCCAGAGTACCGCAAGTACTCTTCCATAAGTTTTCTGGTGTTATTATGAATTCAATGTTACTCATACGGCCCCAGAACTAATTTGTATGGTGTATTGAAATCAATGTTACTCATACGCACCGAACACCAGGAGTTCTCTTCTATTATGGAGCAATGTTACTCATACGCCCCCAGAACTAAGGTGTATGGTGTTATGAAATCAATGTTACTCATACGCACCGTTAAACCTGGAGTTCTCTTTTATTATGGATTTATTTATTATCTGGTGTTACTATGTACTTTATACCAATGTTAGATCTGTTAAGGTAATGTCACTTAGTTTAGTCAGTTTGTCAGTGTTAATTTAGTTCAATGTTACTCATACTCATAATCAATGTTACTCATACGCACCAATAGTTCTTCTTTATTATGGAATCAATGTTACTCATACGCCGCCAAGAACTCAGTTTTCACGGTATTATGAAATTAATGTTACTCATACGCACCGACCACCAGGAGTTCTCTTCTATTATGGAGCAATGTTACTCATACGCCCCCAGAACTAAGTTTTTGTAGTATTATGAAATCAATGCTACTCATACGCACCGTAAGACCAATGGTTCTCTTTTATTATGGAATCAATGTTACTCATACGCCGCCAAGAACTAAGTTTTCACGGTATTATGAAATCAATGTTACTCATACGCACCGCAAAACTCGAAGTTCTCTGTTATTATAGATTTATTGTGGTACTATATTCTCTATATCAATGTTAGATCTGTTAACGTAATGTCAGTATTACTCATACGCCCCCCAGAACTAAGTTTTTAATATTTTGAAATCAATGTTACTCATACGAACCGTAAGACCAATAGTTCTCTTTTATTATGGAATCAAGGTTACTCATACGCCACTAAGAACTCAATTTTCGCGGTATTATGAAATCAATGTTACTCATACACACCGCAAAACCCGGAGTTCTCTGTTATTATAGATTTATTTATCATCTTTCGTTACTTTATAGAATATGCCAATCTTTATATCAATGTTAGATCTGTTAACATATTGTCAGTATTACTCATACGCCCCCAAGAACTAAGTTTTGATATTTTAAATTAATTTTCTCTTTTATTATGAAATCAATGTTACTCATACACACCGCAAAACCCGGAGTTCTCTGTTATTATAGATTTATTTATCATCTTTCGTTACTTTATTCTTTATATCAATGTTAGATCTGTTAACGTAATGTCAGTATTACTCATACGCCCCCCAGAACTAAGTTTTTGCTATTTTTAAATTAATGTTACGCATACGAACCGTAAGACAAATAGTTATCTTTTATTATGAAATCAATGCTACTCATACGCCCCCAGAACTCAATTTTTTTACGGTAGTATGAAATGACTGTTAATCCTACGCACCGCTAACTCCGGAATTCTCTGTTATTATGGAATCAATGTTAGTCATACACACTGTAGAATCCGGAGTTATCTGTTATTATAGATTTATTGTGTTACTATATTCTTTATATCAATGTTAGATCTGTTAACGTAATGCCAGTATTACTCATATGCCCCTCAGAACATATTTTGATATTTTGAAATTAATGTTACTCATACGAACCGTAAGACCAAAAGTTTTCTTTTATTTTGAAATCAATGTTACTCATACGCTCCGAGAACTCAATTTTTTTACAGTAGTATGAAATGATTGTTAATCCTACGCACCGCTAAACCCGGAGTTCTCTGTTATTATGGAATCAATGTTACTCATACACATTGTAGAACCAAGAGTTATCTGGTGTTTTATAAAAATGACTATGATACAGAGGCGCATAATCATAGTCCCGCATAAAAGCCGGCTTTAGTTAGCAAAAGACTAAAAAGATAAAGTCGACTTTAATTTTTCAGTTACCATAGTCAGTTTAGAACATGCTTCTACGTAGCAGCGACTTTTTGAAACAGCAAACGAAAGCAACGGCAACTCTACAAAAACTAGCGATTCGGTGTTACAAATGAGAATTTATTTACGGAATTATGCCCACCCCGATTTATGTTGTAATCAATTATTTTGCAATATTTGTTTTCCTGAACACTAATAAGCAGTTAAAAGTAGATGTCTACGGTCGATTACTTGTGGAAAGCAGACGGCAGCACAAAAAAATCGATTGCACAGTTTTCCGAGGATTAATCTGCCCATCTCTGACATAAACAAACAGCTGATTGATTTTGAATTTGAATTTTTGTTTACTTCGAAAGCGACAAAGCAGGATGGCAGACGTAAGCAGCGTAAGTAAATTTGTACAATTTGCATGTAACAGCTATTATACCATTTATCTAAACATCTACCTAAATTAGGGAAGAAATCGGGAACCGAATTGGACGGCCGCAGAAAAAGACTGTTTGCGGGAGTTAATAAACAGCCACATTAACATCGTTGAGAGCAAACGGAACGATATGTCGCTCATCAGAAAGAAGAAGGATACTTGGGAGAGTATCCGGATGGATATGCAGGCATCCGGATTCAATCGGGACATACCCCGATTGAAGCAGCAGTGGATGCGCATGAAGATGGGTGCCAAAAAAGCTGTGGCACAAGTGAAGAGAGCGACTGTGGCCACAGGAAATGTTGTCGCCATTCCGACGATAAATGAAGAGGACGAACAAATTCAGTCGATGATTTCGTTCGACCTTCAAGAGGACACTATTCTTATCGACAGCAATACCGATCCATCCACGCATATCCCTACCTGCAGCCCAGTCCGTTTATGTCAGGCATCTCCGACAGCTGGTGATGGCGCTGCTTGCAGTACTACGCTTGCAGCTGCTAGCGTACCTAAACGCAATGAAGGTCTTCTCAAGCGGTTACAGAATCTTCCAAAGAAAAGAACGATCAAAGATGATGTCATCAAGGAAAGACAGCAGTAAATTGCAAAGGAATCGGAGCACACCGACGAAATTCATTCGCTTCGGATGGAACAACTCCAGGCTGAAATTGCTCATCAGTCCCGGATGCAAAAACGACAGGAAGAGCAGTCGGATGAGCTGCACGCCCTAAAGTGCCACCATCTTCGCCTTCAAATAAGGCAGCAGGAATTGATCAACGAACGTTTAGCATCTGTAACCGTTCTTGAAGACCAGAACAATTGCATGTGAAAACACAGGGCAACAAATTTATACTTTTTCTAACCACTTCTGGTTCTGACATCAGTTCTAATGCAATAAGGGATCGCTGATTTCGAATACGTAAACCGTTTGTAAAACTTAAAGAAAAGTGACGTGTCGCTTTTCGGATTTGCCCATATTTTTAATCGTTATTTCTAAACCAATAATCCTATCGACATAATTTTCATGTTTTTGCACTAACAGCATCTTGCGCTTTCTTTTCTGATACTCATTTCTAAGCGTTCTGAACTGGCGTGGTAATAAGGCTTCAAAATAGGAAAATATATGCATATTTATTGTTGGTTTAGAAATTTCGATAAAAAATAAGGGCAAATCCGAAAAGCGACACGTCAGTTTTTTCTTTAAGTTTTACAAACGGTTTACGTATTCGAAATCAGCGATCCCTTATTGCATTAGAACTGATGTCAGAACCAGAAGTGGTGTTTTGTGATTGATCAATGTAATTTAATGTGAAGAAGCTTTTGAAGTATTTTGAGTTAAGACTGGTATCGCTCATGGAGAGCATGTGATTTAATTTTGTTATATTTAGAGTTTAAGCAGTTTTTGCAGTACGCACTTAGTTTTAGTTATTCGTGTGCCTTACAGAGTTTTTGTTTTGTAGATTTTAAGGACGTTCAATGCGACAAACAGCGTGTCGCATTTTTTCAATATGAAAATATGAATTCTATTCTATGAATAGCAAATATAAAAACGTTTGAATTATGTTTAGAAATGTGTATTTATAAATGCAGCTCTGTACGCTCTGCCAGAATTCGATAAAGGTATTTCTATGCCATCACTGCTTTCTGCGACTGAAATTTGTTCCACAGAGGATGAAATGTCCAAAACTGTAGGATATTTGTTTAAAATATGTTAGGTAGTGTAATGTAATAAAAGACCTACATGATATTTCGTTCTTTGGCAATGTTGTGAAGTACAGCAACAGCTACAACTATATTTTTAGCTGTATTTAAGTCAACCCTTAATCGTTCAAATATTGACCGGAACTTAGATTTCAGCTGTCCATTTAAACACTCAATTTTGCTTCGTGTCGCGATATGGCTTCTGTTATACCTAAAACGGGAAAGATTTCAAGTAGGAAGAATAATTGGAAAGCATTTCAATTTACCTTTCTTCTTTAGATGTTGAGGGATTTCTGACTGGCGTTATTAATATTGGTGAATTAGGATAGCCTGCATCTCCAACTAGTACCCCATTGTGTTGAGGTTTGCTGGCTTCCAATCTGGTTCTTAGACTGCAGCTGTCCCAAATTCGGGCATCGTGTATTGAACCACGAGATCTTGCGACGATATCAAGAATTCTGCAGTCTGCATCGCAAACAATCTGAATCATTATGCAATTTTTTTTTTAATCTAGCAGAGCAGCATGCACCTTTGAAGAAATACCTGCACATTCAGGGAATAATATCCCTTTCTATTGAGATAATGGCCTGCCATCACTGGTCCAACATATCTTGCTGGACATTTAATGCGCACGTGGGTGCAGTCGATAGTTCCAATAACTTTCGGAAATCCAGCTATTTGGTAAAATTTATTTTTTACTTCATTTAGTTCATTGCTGTTTGGAAATCGAATAAAATGTGGCAGCAATAACGCAATTCTTTTGGAGATATCTTTTATTATTCTTCCAACGGTAGTCTGAGATAAACCATGCAGATCAGCTGTAATGCATTGATACAATTAAATATTTAAGGTACAAACTGGACAAGGGAACAATTGTATTGGAGCAACTTACCAATATCACTTTGATGAACATTTCTTCCAAGGAAGCGCAAAGTGCAGAGGACTTGCATATTTATCGGTACCGGAAGGCCTCTGTTGCTGCTCGGTTCTTGAATGTTCAAAACATCAATTACAAACTGAGCAGCAACTTTATCGAGCCGGTAACGACTATAGAAGTCCTCGTCATCTAACTCGAATGGATCGATGCGGCTTTTGTATACTTTTCGCCGTCTCAGCACAATGTCGTCGTTTATTATATTGAAGTCTCTTTCAATTTGCTCAAAATGAAACATTTTACTTTGATTTGATTCCTTTCCTTTGATTTACGTTTTCGAATTTTATAAAAGTGACATTTCTGCTCATTTTGACTTATTGCTAACTGGTTTAGCAACAGCTTTTGCTTGTTTTAAAGTTAGAGTATACTTTAAGCGTTAAAGTATGCTCTAACTCGACTATGATTGACTTAGAGCCTACTTTATTTAAAAGTATACTTTATTCATCTTAAAGTGTACTTTATTTCGACTATGACTATGCGCCAGAGTCTTTTTAGAGTTATTAAATGTTACTCAACAAAACTTAAAACCCAATTTTTTCTAGTAGTATGAAAGCATCAATGTTACTCATGCACACCGCATTGCTCGAAACATTTTAGTTTTATTATGACATCAATGTTACTTATAAGGAATGCATAATCCAGAATTTGTTACTCAGAGTTTTCTGGCCTTATTATGAAATTAATGTTATTCATACGCACCGCACAATCCAGATTTTTCGGGTGTTATTCCAATGTTACTCGTACGAACCGTGTGCTAGAAAAATCTCTCACAATTTGCCAAATATTTAAACAACGAGCTGCTGTATTTCTGGCCACAAACTGTTTGTAGTTATTTATACGCACTGCGCAATGCTCAAATTTCACCTGCATTTTAATGACTTCGGCTGATTACAGGGTCACTCATATACATTTTTAAACATCACCATTTCTATCGAACCGAAATTTCAAGATGCCTGATTCGCTCGAACTTTGTAGAAAGCTCAAATTACGCTGTTATTTCAAAGTTTATAATTAACCAATTAATAACAAAGCGCAGCAGTCAAGGAATTTACATCAATATGCGGCGCAGCGTATTTATAAACACAAAAAGAAAAACAAAAATCTAAAGCAAAAAATGTTTGAGTGAAATGAGTTATTGCAAAATCGATAGCAAACGTGCTTTAGGCGTTTTTCGTTTGACCATACTTGGAAAAAAAACTAAAACATAAGCGCTTTCTTTGCAAATTGCTACAAGACAATTAACACATCGGCCACTTGAGGTCAGTAAAAATATGCAAATATAATAAAAAGTATTGCTCGACCAGCCTTGACTTATAGAAAATACTTTAAGGCACAATTATTGTATTATTTATAAATTATATTTATAAAATTTATTTATAGCTAAAGCTCAACGAGCCGAACATGCACAATTGCCAAGTGTCAAGCAATGTAACTCGTATAGTGGCCACATTTGTAGTGGAATTGTTGCGCATTTCTCGGTCATGGGTCATTGACTTTTGAATTTTTGGCATTGCTACAACTGTGCAGTGCGAGTGAGTAATGCCCAAAAATAACAACAGCAATTAAGTGAGAGAATATTTAACTTGTTATTGCTTGGCTGCATTAACTTATGAATAAAGAATGAGTGGTTAAAGGCACTTAAATAAGGGACTCTAAGCGTGCGCACATTTCCATCTGATATACGAAAACTTTTTGTACAAACTGTTGGGTTGATTCGTCTACTGAAGTCTGCACTAACGAATCCTTTCTTTTTAAAGTGGTGGGAAGCTTCATTCTTTTTCGTAGTGAGATTTTTTTTACAAAATTTCCAAATCAGTTGCCGACGTTGTACTTCTTTTCGCACCATTTTACCAAGAAAAGTGCCGAAAAAAATGAAATTATGGTACTTATTGGTTCAAGATAATTATTGTTTACATTTGTACACACATATATTTGTTTACAGTTGTATACTTTGTTTTCTATGCCAACCTTTTTATTTGTTCGTATTTCATTACCCACACGTTATGCAGAGTATTCAATTTCATGTGTACTGAGGAATTTTAATTGAAGCTCAAACGTAATTCCGCTGTAATTTCTCATTGACGTTTAAATCTTAAGTAACAAATTTGTATAAACATTGACAAATTAACATTTTCAGGGTACAAGGACACCAATTTTATTGGGTTGTACAATGAGATTGCAAGAAAAACTTTTTAACTTAACTTCTTAGAGTAACTTCACTCTAAAAGGGTAGTTTTGAAGATATTACAAAAAAAGTTAATATTTTGTACCATTGAATCCTGTTCTGTGCAGCAGAACTTTGACACCAAAATTTTTCTGCATATTTTTGAGTTTAAAAAAGTAATTTTGTAATTTCTCCTTGAAATTGCACAAATATGGAAGGGACCTGTTACAGAGTTACCGTCTTCAGTCCGATCGAAGTGTTTCACTTCACTTTTATGCCGATAACTTTTCAGGGATTGAGTTTAACTGAATGTGATTTAAACTTTATTTAATTAGTTTAATTTGTTGCATTTAAAAGCCGTACCCAATGATTCGATAACATTATCGCTCAATCCTATTTGATATAAATTAAAAGTAAGCATCTCAAAATGGACGTAAAAATTTTCCTTTTTATAAAATGTGCAGACTGAATTTGAAATAAATTTTTTGTTATTTTTACTACGCCAAGTTACCTTAAAAATATTCCTACAATATTTATTAAACATTTAGACACCAAACACTTCGAAAATGCTGTAAAGTCTTCACTTCTCAGCCCGCTTCACTTCGTTTTAAAATTTCCGCACGGCAACACTGGACCTATAGTCATTTACCTGTTCTGAATGGCTAGTTGGACACTTTTTTATGGGCAATTTTACTCTCAGAAGTTTACCATTTTGTGGTGGGGAACAGGCGCCGAAAAAAAGGATTTTTTTCCTACATTTCGGTGTTAACTACGTTGACCCAACGCATTAACCAACCAACCAACCAATTGACGTACTTTCAGCCGGCAATCGAAGCGCATAAATTAAAGCTGCAAACTCAAAAATATTCTCAATCGATCGAAATGAATCAGCTGCTGCTGCTCTGCTGCCACTGAGCACATAAAACGCGACAGGAAGTCAACATTTATAGGCAAGTAGCAACAGCATTCGCTGGCACCAGCCAGACCCGCAGACAATGAGCCGGCCACCAGCCACTTCAACTACTCTGCAAGCAGCGCGTATGTAACCAACAACAAAAACGACTGTAAGTCGACAAAAACTTGAAATAAAGTCAGCGCAAATGGCAAGGAAAGTGAAGAGGCAAGTGGCGAAAAGCAGCTAAAAACGGCGACTTTGTTTCCATGCTGATTCACTGAGCACATTGTCGCGTGCGTGCGCCTGTATGCGTATTATGTGTGCGCGTGTGTGTGTGTGTGTGCTATAACTTATTGCATTATTGTTATTCATGCAAGCCATACGCCGGGCAAGCCGCAGCACTGCAGCATAAACAAGCGAGCGGCGCTCAATTGTCTAGACACGAGCGCAATCAAGTGTCGAAATGCGGCAACCGAATTTATGTTGCCCAAATATGTAGCAACTGTAATGCCGCACACAAAGGCTTAAGGCATCGCTCTGCGGCGTGGTGCGCGCCACAAAGTGCAAAGAGGCGTGCACCGTCGACTACATCTATCTATGCGTTTGTGCTTGTGTGTGGCCACAACTCGTAACTAACAATGAGACTGTGTGTGCGAAAATACAGTGAAATTATGGACGCGCGCGCGACAAAAGGCGTGCCGTAAAGATTGTATTAATAAATGTCAATATCGAATGTAAAATGAATAATGCATTAGTAGGCGGCGCGCTTACACGTTAACCCACACATATGCGTCATGTGTGTGTTTGTGCATACAAACAAAAACAAACATTTAACAACTTTCACTTAAGCCACCGCCAACGGCGGCATAGCCAACAGCACGTCGTCGCCTTCGGCTGTCCCACGCCACGCAACGTCGTTGCTGCGTGGGAATTTTCATACTTGGATGACATTTAAACGGCATTTACAGCAATTGCCAGCGCCCGCACGCTACGACCTACAGTAGCTGAACCGGTGGCGGCGGCAGCAATAACTGCACAACAACAATCACAACAACAGCAACAAAGCACCAATCCATTCAATTGCATTTTGAAATATCAAAGGGCGAAGTTGTGTGTACACACAGACGCACACGCACATTCGCCTTCGACTCCTGCTCCGCCTTCGTTGGTCCCTTTTCCATCGCACACTTTGTGCGCTTTGCACCAATCTGCCAGTTAGCCAACCAGCTGAAGTTTCCATTCATTTCGCCGCCCACCAGCATCAGCATCAACACCTCCACCGCAACACCTCCGCCACAAAGCAAACAACACAACACAGCTCGGCAAAAGCATAAATGCAGCTATGATATTACACGCACAGGAGATACACACCGAATTTTGCATTTCGATAAAGAAATCGCCGCGCGTCAACTGGAAATTCCTCCACGACAGTCGCGCACCGCCTATGCGTAACGTGTGCTCGCTGGCGTATGAGTGATTTTAATTTAATATTTACCTCGAAAAAAACGCCAACTCGATAGTGTTGACAGCGTCGAACAAGGCGTAAAGTCAGAGAACGAAAATTTGCAAACGCAGCAATAAACAAAATGCGTGCTGCCTCCAGCTCCGGCCACAAACACTGGCGTATTGATGACGAAAATTCACGCACGCACACAAACGCGCCAACGAGCGACGAGCGCGTTAGCCACCAACCAACCAAACGACCGACCGAACGAACGAATGAGCGCACGCACTCTAAGCGCACGCAGACAATTGAATGGCCAAAGACGTCAGTATGCCAAGGATTCGTCTCTGGCCACTAGTTGCTGGCTTTAAGCGCGCGCACACACACACACACACACACAGGCGCACAAGTACACGCATACACAGTGACAGAGACAATTGCGAAACCAACGAATAAACGAACCAATGCTCAAATGCTGTGCTTGTCAGCCGAGTCTCAGCACACGCACACACACACAGACACACACGTAAGCACCAGCGGGAACAGTGGCCACCGTGCAATGCATCGAATGGAATCGAAGTCAACTGAACGGAACTGAACCATTGTTACATCGATACGCTGAGCGTATACCTACAGAACATAAAAGTAGGTGAGAATGAGTTGGAACTTTGGGCGAGATGAAATGAGAGAAAGAGAATAAATGAGAGTGAATGTACGTTGAGGCTTTTAACCAAAATAAAATGAGAGAAAGAGAATAATTGTGAATTTAAATTAAGACATGACAGCCGAAATGAGAGAAAAGATAAATGAGAGTAAATGTACGTTGAGGCTTTTGGCGAAAACGAAATGGCAGAGAATTAGTGAAAGAGTCAACTCATGAGAGTTAGTGTATGTTTGGGCTTTTGCCGTTATATACAAAATATAGATAGAAAAAGAATAAATGAGAGAAAGTGGGAGCAGGAGTGTGAGTTAATAATTTTGGCCGATATGAAATGAGAGGAAAAAGTTAATTGTAAGTTTGAGTTAGAGTGAGTAGTGCATGCTACAAATGAACAAATGAAAAATATAACAAATTGTGGTGTAAAAAAGAATGATACAAATTGATTATAAAAAGGGCGACCAGGTGAAAGCAGAAACTTAACAAGCAACGTGACAAACAACGTGTCCGTAGTTCTTATGAGAGCACATGCAGAAATCTTTAAGCAAAAACTGAGTTGCTGTGATAAAGAAGGCTGGTTGTCTAGAAGAATCTGGTCATCTTATAAGTTAATAATAACTCTGAAGCTGTACGGCTCTACAGTAAAAGTAATATAAGCAAACAAGGTTAGTTTTACTAGGAAAGCGAAAGGCTCATCTCACTTTACTAACCTAACCCTTCACATATATTGTAAACAACTATGTAATCACTGAAACATTTAAATAGTATATTACTCAAAGCGCGGGTAGCATGGAGAGACCACAGGAGAACAACCTAACCTGAAACTAGCCTAACCTTCCCCAAACCTAAACCAAAACTTAAACCTAAACCAAATACTAAATCCAAATCTAACCTTTAACCTAAACGTAGCCCTAATCTTAAACCTTAACCTGAACCAAAACTAAACCCAAACCTGAAATTGAGCCAAACCCTAAACCTTACCTAACCTGAAGCCCAAGCTTAGCCTATACCCAAATCAAAAAAGCCGAAATCTGCATTCAAACCTAATCCAAAACATAAACCTAGCCTAAACCTTAACTTAAAAACAAACATAAACCTAAACCTAAACATAGCATTTCACCCAAGCCTTACATAAAAGTAAACCCTAAACTTAAACCTTCACCTGGACTTAAAACTAAACCTAAACCTACAATTAAGCCAAACCCTAAACCTTACATAAAATGAAGCCCAAATCTAAGCCTAACCATAAAACGCCTAAATCTACGCCCAAACCTAATCTTAAACTTAAACCTAGCCTAAACCTAAACCTAAAAATAAACATAAAAATAAGCAAAAACCTAAACCTAAACCTAAACCTAAACATAACATTTCAGCCCAACCTTACAGAAAAGTAAACTTAAAGCTAACCCTAAACTTAAACCTTAACCTTAACCTGAATCAAAAACTAAACCTCAACCTACAATTAAGTAAATCCATAAACCTTAACTGAACAATAGCCCAAACCTAAGTGTATACCCAAATCTAAAAAGCCCAAACCAAATCCTAAACTTAAACCTAGCCTTAACTTAAACCTAAGCATAAACCTAAACATAAACATAAATCTAAACCTTAACACAAACATAACCCTAACCATAAACCTAAACCTAAACATAACATATAACTCAAAACTTAAATAACAGTAAACCTAAACCTGAACTTAATCTTAAACCCAAAGTCCAGCCGAAACCTATACCCTAATCTTAATAGCCTATTTCCACTGGGCCTTAACTGCAGTTTACGCTTAACTGCAGTTTGACATCGCATTTAAATGCTCAAATTCCCATACAATTGTTTTTGTATCAAAGTGCGTAAACTCACTTTCAAAACTGAGTTAACTCAGTTTTGCCATTTACAGACGTCTAACAGAAAACGTTATGTTAAAATAGGGGGGCAATACTCACAAATGTACAAATTTTGATAGCATGCTTTCAGGTGCTGCAAGAGCCGTACGAACACAAACGAAAGAAGGGATTTGAATTACGTTCGGTGTGGTAGATTTTTTGCCAAGACAATTACTTTTTACTACATTTTTCGCAAAAATACATATTGTCCGTCATAATCAAAGTCAAAATTTCTATTATTTGCCAATAATAAATGCTGAAAAAGAAAATAAAAAACGTGGAATTTCTCATGAACCCTCTTGACATAAAAAAATTCAGACAGCTCTGATATCAATCAGCCGACAACTTTCACAAATGAAATAAACATTGACAAATGATAAATAAATTGATAAATAAATTGATAAATTTTCACAAATATGAAAACGCAGACATTCCTAGACTGTTGAGAAGGAAAGCGGAGTGGTTTTCATGCAGTAGAGGGGCTACAAGAAACCACACATACGTGTATAAGGAGATGGTGGCGATGGGTATAGCTGTGGCTGCCCAGAAATAAATGCAGAATTTGACTTCACCAAATAAGAATGTAAACAAAAACCAGCTGTTGGAGTTAACCCAGTTTCGGTGGAAACGCTTGACAGTTCTCAAATTTAACAGAGCCCTTAACTGCAGTGAAGCGCTCAGTGGAAATAGGCTATTAAAGGCCTAAAACGAAACTTAAACCTGCACCATTACTTAAAACTAACCTAACAAATGACCAGCGTGGCTCGCGAATCTGAGATTAACCTAACAAATGATCATTGTGGCTCGCGAATCTAAGACAATTCGTTACCCCAGTTTCCTCCGCCTCATTAACCTTTACATAACCCATGTTTCCAAACTCAGACACAATCTTACCAACAATCTAACCTAACATAACCTAACCCCTAAGAAACTCTAACTTGCAAAAGCAGACTTATTTTTTTTACTTCTATTTTTTACTTTTCTATTACTGCAAAGCAAAAAATCTGGCAAGGCTGCTTTAAGAGAAGAATTCTAGTTTTCCAACTATTTATGTATTTAAAGAGAGAGTTTAAGCAAAAAATGTAAGCGAGAACATAACAGAAAACGGTAGCAGCACAGGAGTCAAATCTCTTCAGCCACTGTTATAGCCAAAAGTTAAATTTGTCTGTCGACAGCATCAGTTTTATCCAACTTTGTCACATTCGTTGCAGTCGAAATATATCTACACACGTGCATACTCGTATATACATTAATTTCTAACTATACAACGAAGGTAATGAAAAGCAGCAGCACAAGCAGCGACAAATTTCAGCTTATTAGAGGAAAATTGCAGAAGAGGAGGAAGTCACGAGAGCAAAGCAAAGAAGATGACAGCATACCAGGGGGCAGGCAATGCAGAGGGCTTGAAACACCATTGGCACAATTTCGCTAAGGATACGAGTATTTAACACTTTAACGCACGCACAGCGATGCTGTCAGAGTTGTTACTGCTGTTGACGACGCCAGCAACGTTGACTACATCACTGACGTTAATGACGTTCGGTGAAGTGCGTTGCCACTACACAAACGGTGACAAGCGTCAGCGATTGTGCTGCAGTCGCAGCAAAAGACGTTGGAGCGAAAATTAAAATCGACTAACACAAATAGACAGACAGTCAACCGAAAGCGTGTGCGCTGCATCCGTCGCGGCATGCACAGCACAATCGCAACAGCATCCGTCGTTTGCCGTTCGCCATTCGCGTCGGTGTGCATGGCGCACTCTGCATCGTCGCAGTCGCCATCTAACCTAACCTCACCCCGTCCCCCCGTCCAAAGCCAACACTGCACTTCACCCTTGCGCCTTCACTCTACCTGCTTTCTTTTGCTACTGAAACGGTTGCTGCTGCTACTGTTTGCTGTTGCTGCTTCTTCTTGTTGTGCTGCTTTCTTTTTTCGCCGTTACTTCCCGGCTATTTATAGCGTTTGCAGCGCTTGTCAGACGGTAAAGTGGTTGGATGGTTGCACGGTTAGTTGGGTTTAGCTGGTTGGATGCTTTGGGCTTTTGGTTTGTTGCCTCATTGCAGGTTAGTTAAGTTGGCGTCGGTGGCACCATTAAATTCAGCCAACCAGCCATCAATGCCTGCATTTCATCTAACCAATTTTTTGCAAAATTTTTTTCCAATTTCACTTTGAGTTTAGTTTCATTTCGTTGGTTGGTTGGCTGGTTGGATGGTTGGTCGATTGGTTGACTAGTTTGCGTTTGCTTTGTGTACACAGTCGACTTGAAGAAATTCCTAACAAAGGCATCTTTCTGGTATTTTTCCTAATAAATAACTTCACTGCTATCTGTAACAACAACCAGCAGTTGTAGAGTGACGTTGGTGTGAGATCTAAAGATGTCCGGGTGTGATGAATTGGACGCTATAATTGGTCAATATGGATCAACGATATGAAGAACTTAAAAGAAAATTCGAAATATTTGAAAAACATTTAGGTTAACTTCAAAACTGATTAACTTTCATAGAAAATCATAGAGTGCTAATCCAGGCGCTGGCAACTTGTCCGCCGTTCGGATTCGGCATAAAACTGCAGGTCCCCTCCCCTTTCCCCCATCTATTTGAAATGTGTGTTGTAACACATGTTGAAAAAACAAGTATTGCCTACACATTTCAAACGGATAGAATTTGTAGTATCACAATGGGCACATATTGAGGCCTACATGTGTCTCATACAGAGGCAACCACTTTACAGATGCTTCAGTCAGTATAATACATTAATGCATCATTTCAGAGAATTTATGTATGTATGTAACTTCAAAAAGAAGATAATTTCACAACTAGTTTTGATAGAAATTTCAATTAAAAACTTAACCAGTTGTGAGTTGTGTGCTCAAGTATCAAATAATGAAATCGGGCTTACTTGAGACTTTGCCAAATCAACAACAGTCAATCATATCAAAAGAAAAGTCATTGCTAAAACAAGCACTTAACGCGTTCTTTAAAATGTCAAACAAATCCAGATTTAAAAAAATATCGAAATTTCACTGACACAATACCAAAAAATCTTCAATCTTCTTCTATCTTTCAACTTTTTTCGAGGAAGTTTGCAATTCCTTAATGGATACCTTTTGATTGGTTGAGTTGATACTGAAGCATTCGAGAACAAATTACGCTTGGGGCAGCCGGGAATGGTGCTGCGAGTCAGTTTGGTTTTGACAAGCAACGGTGTAACACGGATAAAAGAAATAAAGAGAGAGTAAAGTCATTAGTGATCCATTGAAAAGTGAAGTGACTTTGGAAATTTGGAAATAAAGTGACTGCAATGGTGAACTGTGTTAAAGAAATTCAGTGTGTTTTATTTTGGCACAATCCTGCGATACGAACTATGCCTGCTCTGACCAGAAAATCTAATTTTCGCAACACTATGTACGGCCAACCATTTGTCTGTCCGTTCATTCGTTTCTCTGTGCGTCCATCTATATGTTTGTTCATTTGTCGGACCGTATGTCCATCAATCGGCTCAATTCAAGATAAATATCGAAGGAGTTGTGATGGTGTTTGTGTAAATTTTATTAAGGCTTCAACTATCAGCAGATGAACAGTTAACGCTTAATTTAGAGTAGGGTTGCCATATTTAGAAAAGAATTTTACAAACCATTGAAAACATTTTATTGTTAAAGAAAACAATTTAGCGGTATACAATTTTGACGGAACTAATTCCAGCCAAATTAACTAATTTTTCATTCATAAAAAAATATTACAAAAATTATTAAAAAGGAATATTTGAAAATGTGCTCCACAAGCTTAACCCTTTCGCTATTTTGTTGCCATATGGCAACATGCTAGTTTGTGGACGTCTGAACCCTCTGTGGTTTCAAGAATAAAATTTTTTTATCCTTAGAATAGTTTGAAGTTTTAGGAAATATACGAAATTAATAAACTGAATATTTAAGTTTAAAGAAGAGAAGTATACACTTTTTTTAATGATATATCTTGACATAGTAAAGGAAGAAGAAGCAGAAAAATTAGGTAACTCTTTCATTTGACGTTTTCTTTCAATTTAGATAGTTTTTTTTTAATTTTGGCTGAAGTAAATGAAGAAATATTCAAATTTTCGTTATGCGTAAAAAGTTTTATGTGTAAGTAATTATTACAGCCACAACGATGTGGTTGCTCTCATAGAAAACCACTCTAAAATACAGGGTCCAAGTATAACATTTTTTTATGGAATGTTGCTAATATAACCACATAGAAGCCTAAGACGTAAAATTTTAACTTTCCCCAGTAAAAATCTGTAGCGAAAGGGTTAAACAAATACAGTGAAGACCGCCTTAAATGTTTTTATATGTTTTAAGTTTAATTAAACAAGCTCCAGCGCCAAAGACTATCAGCCTTAAAACCTTAAAAACACATACCTTTTTTTTAAAGAAAAAACATATACATACATACATATGCATTTAATTCTAACGGATAAAGCCTTAAAATATGAAAATAACCTTAACCTTATATTATTAAAAAAAAAACTCATAATTTAATTTTTGAACATTTTTCGTTGATGTGTTCGAAATGAAACTACGTAACGCTGAAAAGTGAGCAGAAAAGTGACAAAGGAAAATACAAAAGTCACTTTAAGCTTAATGTCAAAATGATTCTTTATACTTAGAAAAGCTCTGACACCCACAAACTAGAGGGGAAAAGGGTTAAAATTTCTCATGCTTTAAACATGTTGTAAATAAACCGGAGATGCGAAATATAATGCTGTCAGTGTCCCATCAAATCATTGCGAAAACATTTGTTATCACAAAAAGTTTGTTAATACATGCAAACAACAACACTATTTATAGGCGGCATCCATTCGACCTGACCTTCACCAACCGAAGCCCTTGAGCTGTCTCGTCATCGAGCACGCGCTGAACATAGCGAATTGCACAGTCGGATATGTACGACACTAGAATTTCCGTCGACTTTGTGCGACTGCAATTTGCACTTTCAAATGCAAATGCACGCACACAAACGAATGTCCTGTGAGCACGCAAGTGCACTCGCACACAATTCAAGTGTCCGCGTTCAACGGCAGCGCCTGTGTGCGACTCGGTTTGTTGTTATTGTTCGCTGCTTTAGTTGCAGCATAATTAAAAGTTAAATTTTAATGAATTCTTCAAGTGCAGATTAGCTCCTGCTGCCACTCTGGCCGCTCTTCGGCTCTCACGCCTGACAGCGCGCCCACCGGCCGCTCTCCACTCGCACACATTCCGTCGCGCGGCCATTGTTGCACCGCTCTTGCTTTTGCAGCGTAAGTGGCGAACAAAGCGGGAGACGCGGCGGCATGGCGCAAATATTGTGCTAGGGTAGTGCTCGGCTAGTGAGCGAGGCGGAGGAGTGGGCGGCTCGACGGCGCTCTTTTGCCCCCAGTGCAGAAAGTAGGTTGTCTTTTACACTCTATTAACCTAATTTTTTGGCAGATGCGACTATCAAGTAAATTAAATGAACATTTTTTTCAATGAAAACAAGCGTAAAGCAACGATGAAACGAACTGAAATTCGATTTCGGTTGCGTTGTGGTGTTGGCGGCGAAATATCGCTATTGTTGTTGTTATTGTGGCTTGATTTGTTATTCTTGTTGTTGGTGAAAATATTCATGTGCAGGTCATAGTTTTGCGATTTTGGCAACGAAACACATTGACCCGCTGGGCAGGTCAATAAATTATTTCGTATTCGCTTGATTTGTGTGTGCAGGAGTCAAGGATTCTGCTGAGATGTTTCTTACAATGGAACAGGGTTTGTGAGGGGTTTGCTGCACTCTCTTTGGACATGACAATGGACTCCAGATGCCTTCGAATGTTCTAGTTCAGCAATCGGCAAGCTGCCTATCAAACCTAAACTAACCTAACCTTAGAATTTATGATTCATGTACACAGCGGAAATCAAGTGGCAAAGCGAAATGCTTCGAGATGTGCCCATTTCAACTGCCGCTGGATTTAGGGGACGGAAAAGTTTGTGTAGTCGATCAATCGGCAAGTGGCCTGTCTAACCTAACCTTACTTTAGAACTTTGATTAATGTGCACAGCAGAAATCAAGTGGAAAAGCGGTGTGTTTTGAGACGTGGTTATTTAAATGACGATGAATTTCGTAGATTGAACAAATTCGGTGTGTAGTGAATCAAAGAAGATCAATTTCGAGTAAAGGTAATTCTAAGTATTGAATATGGAATGCTCGACATTGTAAAGAAAGAAAGAAATAATGTATCATAAAAAGAATATAAAAATAGTAAAATGGCACCTTAATCCAACTGTGAGCAAAACTGTTTTGAAATCAATGTCAAATGATATTTTCCCCATCATTCATTTTCATTCAATCGTTTCACATTTGTTTTGATTTCCAAGTCAAATGGCTGCAATTGAATTCGAGCAACGAGAACAGAATCTACACACTATGCAACTCCTGCGTGAACCCAAAGCAAATCAAATTAAAGCAAATCAAATTAAATCAGGGTTGATGTTGTTGTCGAAAGTTTTTTTTTGGTAGAGAGAATTGAAAATTCTGGCAGAAAAGTTGGACAAACTACTCACCGGTTCAGTAAAAGTCCAATTAAAATGGAACCTAAATGCCTCTGTTGGTGAAATTGAGTTGAAATGTTTCCGAGTTAATTAATTAAATAATACAGAGTTCAAGAAGTTTCAGCCAGAAACGTTGATAGGAAAAATGAAGCGAAAAAGGAACCAGGAAACTAGAATAATTAAAAAAAAAAATTTGGAATGCTGCCTTATGAACGATGAGACTAACGTCAGTGGAACATCCAACAACTGTCTGCACTGCAGTTTTACACAGCAGCGCCTAAAGACGCTGTGGCTAAAAAATATAAAACGCAAACAATCTCCAAAGTTTAGTTGGGCAGGCAATATGCAGTTGTGAGAGCAAAACCAAGTTTCGAATTTTGTTTAGAAACAATATGCAATAATTTTGTTTGTAGATTTGTTAATTACTAACAGTTAAATGTTATTAAATATAAAAACATCATAAGTTAAATTCATATACTTTAACAAAAGCAAATATTTTTTAGGGTATCAATTTTTTTCATGAACTGTCCTTAGTTGCATGAAATAAAAATTACTTATGAAATCGCTTCCTATTCATATCATTCTACTGAAAAATGTTGAGACCATTGGATAACCCAATAGATAATTGATAACCATTAGTTCCCCAACAACAACAACTACTTCAAAGTCAATTCCTAGTCGTTCACATTCATACATTGGGACAATAGTGAATGATGCCTCTATCTTGCCAACAACAATGCTGTTATATTAATATTTGCAGCCCAAAAGTGTGCCATGAAAAATACAATGATCCAAGCTGATTTCTGAATAACTATAATAAAATTAGCGCATATGCGCACATTTTGGCACAATTCCAATTTTAGTTCTGCCTCCGCCAGGATTCTTTCAGCTCAATATTTCTTTTATTACACTAAACACATTGCATTGATTCATTCTTACGACCTCATACTGAAGATGTCCGCATACGCCTCGGCGTCCATGTTGAGGCATTAACATTACAAAGGCATCACTTGTGCTGCAGAACAAATGCGCATTTTCTGCTATATGCTCCAAGTGACTCAGAGTTGGTGTAATTCACGCTTTGCGATTTCCCTATCCCAACCCCAACGCAAGTCCATCAATCAAATTGTAATCCGCCAGAATAGCCCACAAAATCCTTAAATCCAAATTAATTAAAAATCCTTGGACGGAAAGCGTTATTATCGCTGGCTGGCTTTAATATCTGCACAAATTGCGGTCGCAAATCGCTTTAAGCAAACTTAATTGAATTTATTGTTAATATTTCGTTTTGTTTTGAAGCACTTTCTTAGTTGTGTTGTAAAGATGCGCGACTAACAACAAAATTAACTCTTTGACAATAACTTTTTACTAGAGAATATTAAAATTCCTGGTTCATCAATCGTGAGGCATTCACAAAATTACAAAATAGCGAATGCATTTAGCTTTTTGGTTGCTACGAGTAGGTTAGGTTGAAGAAGCTGCCATTGAAGGCTTCCGCTATGGGAAATGGCGGTCTTTATAATGAGTCGTGCCTACGTTGGAATACTTATTATAATTGATTATAGTTATTTAGTTTGTTTTTTTGTTATGATGATCGAGGCTTCTCTGACCACGCTACCGATGCCTTCTAGCACCGACGTTCTGTTTACATTTCGTCTCAGATCCAGTTTAGGAAATCGTTCTGCAGTGTTTTTGGTACAACTGCCTGGCATGATCAGTCCTGAACAATATTGATAACTGGCATAGAAAATTGAATATAAATTTTCTATTAATGTGGCAGTTGGTCTGAGAACGCTACCGATGCCTTCTTGTAACAAGGTTCTGTTTGTAATTCATCAGATTCAGTTCAAAACAAACGCTGTTAAGGAGTTACGCCACTGTAACCGCTCAAAAAATAGGGTTTTTTTGTGATTTTTTTCCTCGCTTTCAAAAAGTTTGTAGAAGAAGTATCAGCAATATCAACATATAGGTGGCTCCACTGCATCCTCCTAGGCTATGTTTTCCCTGCAGGGCTTCACGGCACGCAGCACTGAAGGTGCAATTTTGAATCTGCGACAAAATAAAAAATTCCTGTTAATCTAGAGGCTTTTTGCTAGAGAAGATCGGGTGGATTTTTAAAAATATTGATTTTTAAAATTTTGGCAGGAGTTTCAAAAAATTTTTTGATTTTTGAGTTAAAAAATGACATGTCTTTTGTTAATTAAAAATCAACAAATCGAGTTATCAAAAATTCCACACGATCTTCTCTAAATAATGTTATTGTTAAGATCCAGTCAAAATTTTAAGGGAGCTTTCCCGTTTTTCGGTTTCAAAAAATCGTTTTTTTTTACAGAAATCGATTTATAAATAGTATAACAATATGAAGCCAAAGTTTCATAATGAAATATGCAATAGTTTTGAAGTTATAGCCAAAAATGTTTCGGCGCGCACAGCCTCGCGTACGCTTTAAAAAAACGTTAAACGCGTTTTTCTCGAAACCAGGTTTTTGTGACGTTTTTTACACTTTTTTTCGGATCTAATGAACCGATTTGGATAAAACTGAATTTCACGTGTTCACAAATGAATTCTCTATCGCACATCATTGGATTTTTTCAATATTGTGAAATTTCGATTTTTAACAACACTTTTAGTACCAAAATTTTGCAAAAAAATCGATTTTTTTTTTCAAATTTGCGCCAAATTTCACCAAGTTGAAATTTTTCAAAAATCCTCCGATGTGCGATAACTAAAACTATGTAATTAGTGAAAATGATGGTCAATTTGATTTCAGATAAACCGTACCCGAGAAAAGTGTAAAAAACTGGGAGTATGTTTTCCAAACAAGGCAACATAAGTACTTGGCAAGCCGGCGGCCATTTTGTTTTTTTTCCAAAAAAAAAATTTTTTTCAACTCACTATTGTAACAACAAACAAAATAAAAAAGAATTACAACATTTTATCAAACTGTCTTTCCAAAATTAATTCTTGAAAAACACCTCATTTTTCGACGAAAAAACGGGAAAGCCCCCTTAAGTCAAAATATTGAAAATTGTTCGAGTTGTGCCGCGTGCCATTTTGAAAAATCGTGTTTCGAGAAAAACGCGTTCAAAGTTTTACACCCGCTTCGGCATACGCGTGACGCGCTTGGCGTTAACCTCGTATTTCGCATAAAAATTTTTTATTTTATGCATAAAACGTTTTGTTTCTTATTCTATAGGGTTCAAACTATTTTTTAAACCAATAAAAAAAAATCGATTTTTTAAAAATTTTACAGTGGCGTAACCCCTTAAGACTGGCGATGGAGAAAAGAATGTCATTCCACAGTGTTGAATGACATTCTTCCATCCATCCAGCGGATTCTGGTAGAGGGGGCGAAAAAATATATCTACGAGTATCGGCGTTTTAAAAGTTTACGTCTGATTTTTTTAGGGTGGTCAAAATTTCACCCTTTTGCACATTCTTATGGTTAATTTGCAAACGAAAACCTTGTGGCCTTACATTTTAGGTACATGATGTGTTCAGTAATTTTATGTAAAAGACTACAAGGAACATTTTTGTGGAACATTTAAACCCTCCACCTCCCATTTTTATGGGTCAATTTGACCCTTTTTTTCTTGTATACCAAAAAATGTCCTTTGAAACAGGACTTTTAAGGAAGAAATGTACAAAAATATTCACCATAAAATTCTACTATAGATCTCTGAATACAACAAAGCAAAAAATGTAACTTGAATGCCAGAAAGAACTCCAAACTGAAGGGTTTAAGGATTAATTTCGTATTACTGTGATGTAACGATTGAACATTTTTGAAAATATCGTTTTGATTTTAATTTGATTTATTAGCCAAATGTACATAGGGACTTACTGACTTAAAGAGTAAACAATATGCAGTAATTATTATATTATTATAAAATAATAATTAAAGATAACAAAAGGGCTAAGTGTTTGATCTTAAGCTATTCAAATGAGTTTTGGACAGTTACTTATGTTTTCAAAATAATTTTCAAAGAATTTGTTTTTTTTAACCACATAATATCGATTTGAACGAGGCTAACTAGCCTAATTTAATGCTTAATCAAATGTTTTCAAAAATTTTATTTTGTGATAATGAAAGAAACTTCACTGAAAACTTAAGGTCGAATTGCTGACGAAATATCTGGACGAAATAAAGTTGTAGCTTGCCATTTTTGATCCTTTGGCCAACTAAAATATTTAAGGTAATTTTTTAAAGCAATTTTGCAAAACTTTTTGCTCTATCTCCGCATGTCAACCAGTCACATGTCAAATTATAATTAAAAACTCAAATTTTTACAATCGTTAAATTTTATTTTGAACTCTTTGTCCGCCTATCAGCTAGTCACATGACAAATGATAATAACATACTCAACTTTTTTTAATCATTAAGTATTTTTTTGATGTGGCCAATCGATTTGACTCGAGAACATTGCATACGTGGGAAAGTGCAAATAAATTAAACGGCATGGCCCACTTTCAACTTCAAACAACAATTGCTGCCGAGCGTTATCGAAAATGTGTAGTAGGACAAGTATTTATAAATGCCACCCGCAGCCATTCATAGCGGCGACAGCGTTCAACTTTGCAAAATCATTGCCAGGCGCCGCCACTCAGCCGAGTCGGTGAAGTCAACATTGCGCCGACTTCGCAACGGCCCACACCTTGGCCAGCGCCAACAGCCATAATGCCGTGCTCGTGCATAATGCCAGTCAACATACATACATACGTGTAGTACTTTGTTTCGCTTTCGCTTCAATGCCGCTCGCCCCCCGGCGCCCGCGTTCACTCACACCTCTACAATCGCACCTACGCTCTCCGCACAGCTCCAGTTTTTCCGTATTTTCCTTTTAACGTTTTTATTGCCAAACGTCATTGTTGTTGTTGTTTTATTATTTTTTTTTTTCGTCGTGCGTCTTCTCGCCTTTATGCTGTGCGAGCATTGTACAAAGGCGAATTTCGAACGCGTGACTGCGGCTCACTTTCTAATTTTTGTGCTTTTCGGTTGATGTTTTTTTGTTATTGCTATTTTCAGCTATTTCTCAGCATTACTGTGCGTTGAATTTCGTCAGTCGTTTGGTTGGTTAGTTAGTTGTGGGGTTTAGTGCGTTTTGTGAGTCAACAAAGAAGTCACAAAAAACCAACACTCACTCACACACAGACACACAAATACATATAACAATAACAAAACCACACAGCGCAGAAAATGAACACAAAAAAGAAAGGGAAAACATTTCCACGCGTTTGCCACCTGCGCTCCCAGCGCCGTTCATACGCCTTGAACGGCAATATTGCGACGGCACTCGGGGCGTATGAGTGCGCACCCCCTACGCAGCGACACCACCGACACCCCAACAACAACATTAGCACCAGCACAGTTTGCCACAGTTTGACAGCGCGTTGCGCTTATCAGAAAGAGCACCAGCGTAGCAGTGGAGTGCGGCTGTCGTGCGGGGGCGCAGCAGTACAGAATGCTGATTCTGCGGGGGGGTGGGGTGCGCGCAGTCACTCGCTGCCCCGCACGAATTGTGCGTTGCAGTGGCTGGTGTTCGGAGCATGAGCACCAGTGCGAATGCGAACGAGTGGAGCGGCATGGGCCATGTAGCGGGGGGAGGGGGGAGCGTGAATGTGCTAGTGCCGAGTGCGGATTGTGGAAATGTGAATATGAAGTAGTATTTTTAATTTTTGCAATTCTACTTACCTTTTTATTGTTATTGCTATTACTGTATTGTTAGTGTTATTGTTGCTAGTGTTTTATTGCTGCTGCTGTTGCTACTGTTTCTGTTTCTGTTGCTTCCTATGAAATCATTTATCCGCAATGTAGTAAATTCTGCAGCCAGCCACCAGTCACCATTCGGCCCCTCAGTGCTTGCGTATTTGCGTATATTTGCAGTCGTATATATATGTGTGAGTGTTAGTGTGTGTGTGTATTTGTGTGTGTGTATGCGTGCGTGTGGCTGT
Organism: Melieria picta; assembly: GCA_964056695.1. Lineage (NCBI taxonomy): Eukaryota > Metazoa > Arthropoda > Insecta > Diptera > Ulidiidae > Melieria > Melieria picta. Next base: position 85,896,032 of record OZ057398.1, on the reverse strand, counting down.
GTGTAAAGTTGTGGGTTTTCTTTTTTTCTGTTATCGATATGCTTTTCGGAAAAGTTACACTTTTCTTGACGCCTCGGCGCTGCGTCTGCTGCCGCTACCGCTGGCCTCAGACTCCCTGCTGCTGCATGTGTAAAATCAGATTTTCCTTCTCGCCACCACAAATCTCACTACATGCTTTTTGCTTGATTTCTTTCGTTTTTTGTTTCGTCGGTTACGCTTACTGCTACTTTTACGTTTGCCTTATATGATTTATGCTTTTTATGTACAATTATTACATTTGCGTTTCGGAGGAATTTTCTTAAATGCATGCGATTACTTTTTCCCAACTAGATTTGCTCGCCTTGCTCCCACCACATCGAATTAATTCACATTTTGCTCGCTTCAACTCGTTTCGCAATACTTCATAATTTCGTTTGTGCTCGAGCTGGCAACGCGTAGTCGCTGAATTTTCTACTTTTCGCAATATTCATACAAATTTTTTCAGCACATTTTTTCACGCGCTTTCTCGCCGAGCGACCACACTTTGCGTGACACAAATTTTTTCGATATTTTCCGCTACGACCGCTGCTGCTTTTGCCTAACTACTCTTTTTTCATATTTTTCCTCCATAGTATAGAGCGAAATTTTTTTGCTGTTGCTGCTGCTGGCTGCGGGTTTCTGGTGTTTCCGGATGCGTGGACGCTCTGAACTGGACGCCTGCGATTTTACTTTATTCACTGCACATTGCCCTCAACTAATTTGCCGTCGATTTCAACTGCAATTTGAATTCGTTTTTTTGTTGCTTTATTTCTTTTCTGTTGGTGCAAATGTTGGGCAACCAAAAGCGCTGGTCTTAATGCGAAAACCCCGAAAAGTGGGTCATCATCCTCGGTCGTGGTTCGATTTCGAGTCGGTCGCCTTCAACGAGTAGCTACAATCTACTGCCTGCTGCTGGTACTGATTTTCCGTCCGTGCGAAAGAATCGATTTTTAGTGGTGACACTCACTCGGCGCGCTGTCCGCCATCGCCACCCGTTGCTTGGCGCTCGCGCTCGCACTTGCACTCACAATCGCAATCGCGCTCCTGCTCCTGCCCGTCGCTGTGGCGTTTCCACCGCAAGTGGCCGAGCAGGGATGAAGCCAGTGTGCCACAGTCGCAGCAGACCTTCTAGGTGTAGAGAAATTTCAAGTCGCTGGCAGCGCCTCAGCAACTCAGTGTCTCGGTGTCTCAGTCGCCGCGGACATGCAGTGGAATTCCGACTGAAAATGGGTGACATGAAGAGCAACTGTTGGCTGAATGAGCGCAAGTCTGAGGCGTTACAGCGCCCAATAATCCCCACATGGTTGAGGGATTATTTTTAAACTAAAAACATTTAAGAGGAATTTTATTAAAAGTTCCATAATGTAGAGACCAAATGGTCCTCTTGCTAAACTCAGATCTTTTTCAGCAACTCTATTCAGTGCAAAGTCGAACGTCAAACATTATGCCAAAAAACTGTCAGGCTTAAAATTAAAAAAAACTATATATTAGAAAAAATGTTAAAAATTGTAAAGGTTATGTTTATTTATTTAAAAAATAAATGATTTTCTTAATGAAAACCTTTATCTTTCAATATTTCTGTATTGAAATCATAAAGAAATATCTCTGACTAGTGAAATAAATGCACGATTTCATGGAGCTTCAACCTGAAATGTGTAGATTTTATCCTTTTAATTCTAGTTTTTTTAATTTTTTAAAATTGTTTTACAAATCAAATTTAAATAGCATTTGAGCACGAATCATACTAATCTGAAATTTTTCTTGCTAAATTAATTTTGTCACAAATCACAGCATGGTTATATCCAATATGGCGTCTTAAAGCCAAACAATTAAATTTTTCAATTCAAAGTTAAAATCAGTTATTGAAACAAATCATACACAACCAAAACTAAATCATTAATCAATCATTTTTCGATCATACAGGGTGGCGCAAAAGTCTTCAATCTATCGGTAGATGCTATAACTTTTGCAAATTACGGCAAAAGTAAACTCTGCTTTAACATTCATTCATTCATACATTCATTCATTCATTCATACATTCATTCATTCATTCATTCATACATTCATAAGCAAATTAGAGAAAAAGAATAATAGGTGACAACTTTTGCGCCATCCTGTACATCAATCAACAATCAATATTTTTTCGATCACAAAGTCATTTGGTCGTTATTTTCCATGAGAAGCAACATTAAAAATAAATCAGCTTTTTCTGTAAAAACTAAAATTCAATTCCAAACTGTTAAAACCAAAACTGAGTCTTTGATCAATATTTTTCGTTCATAAAATCAAATTTGAGTTAATGCATCGTTATTTTCCAGTAAAAACAAAATAACAATTAAATTACGTTTTTCTATAAAAAGTAAAATTTGGTCCTTAAAAATAAAAACTAAATAATCACTCATCAAGATTTTTTTCGAGCATAAAATCAATTTAAAGTTAACCTTTTTTCTTTTAAAAACAAAAACAAAATTAAAATTTCATTTAACTTTTCTATAAAAAAAAAATAATGATGAATCGACTTAAATTAAAAAGAAATCACCATCGTTTTTTCTTTCATAAAATCAATTGAAAGTCATTTAATCGTTATTTTCCATTAAAAAATCTAATTCAATTTCGAAATTGCAAATTAATCATTGATTATTTCAAACTAAAACTTTGTCATTAGTCAATATTTTTTAAACCATAAAATAATTTTAAAGTTAATTCGTTGTTATTTTCCTTTAAAAACCAATTTTAATAAATTGTTTTAAATACTTTAAAATTAGTCATTGATCACTTAAAATCGTACCTAAATCGTTAATGCATATTTTTTTGGGCATAAAATCAACCTAAAGTTAATTTAGAATTTGATTTTGCTTTTGATTGTGATTTTTGTTTTAATCGAAAATCACGACCAACGGTTTTAAACTAAATTAAAACAAAAACAAACTTTTATTAAACGACCACTTGTTTTTTCGATTAAAACAAAAACCAAAAACAAAATTAAATTCTATTTTTCTATATACAATGTTAGAATTCATAATTAATCAACTAACTAAAAGTAAATCAGTAGACTATATTTTTTTGCCATTATAAATAAACTCAATTAAAAATCGATTAATCATTATTTTCAATTAAAAACAAAATTCAATCAAAAACTCAATTTTGCTTTAAAAACTGTAAATCAGTAATAAATCGATTAAAAAAATTCGTCATGAATTTTATTTATTTATGTTTTTAAACAACAACAAATATCCATCATTAATTAGTATTTCTGATAAAATTTACATAAAACAAGAATTTTTCAATTACAAAATTTGAATAGTCGGACATTTAAATCAATCATTCGTTGCTATTTTTATAATAAAAATAAATATTAATCATTAATCAATATTTTTCTAATCTAATATAAAAATAAAATTAAAATCAAGTAGCACACATTTTGTCAACTGAGAATAAAAATCAAGTTCTAGTTAATCAAACAACGTTATTAGTTAATGTTGTTTTTCAATAATTAATATTTCTTCAATAATTAACCAAAATTTATATCAGCGAAGCAGTTTTTTTTAAGTAAAATTTTTAAGTAAAAATTGGTTAAGCAATTTTTGAATAAAGAAGCACATCATTCAAGCAAATCACCCATTTACAGTAAATTTGCAAACAAAGCTCGGCAACACCGTTAAATCTAAACAACCAATTTTACACTCTTTCGTTTTCAGCAAACTTCTCTTTGCTGCCTTTGAGACACGCGCACCGAGTGTATCTTCCTTGGGCTCGCTCTTAGTCCAGCACTGTTATTGGCCCCACCAAGCAACGTTGGCAAAATTTATATGTGAATGAACGATATCTACTCGCTGACCAGCATTTGCAAGACACCCCGCCGCTGCCGCCAGCGCCAGTAGCTCCAACGCAAATTGGCCCACTTTGCGTACTCGCGTAGTGTATGGGTGTATGTGTGTGCGCGCGTATGTCCACGCTTAGGATTTTATGAGTAGGCATGCGCATTGCGATGACATTTCACTCTCGCGCCAATGACAGCAGCTGTCAGTCACTACTTTCTAAAAGTCTATTTGACAGTTAGAGGGTAAATATAAAATAGTTCAAGTACTTGAGAGAGGCTTGTAATTGACCTGGTTACAAACCAAACTTGAAACTTGAAAAAGCCTAAAACGTAAGTTTGGAAAATTGGTCCAACTTTTATTTTAAATTCTTAATACAGGATGGACCATTTAAGATTTGGAATTTGAATCGGTTATAAAAAAAACTAATGAATATTTTTTGAAAATTCCTGTTTTATTACAAAGCTTGGACTTTGTTATTTAAGAATGAAAAACGATATCGTTCATATGACTGCCACTACTGGCCTTACAGTACGCCATTCGGTCAACCCAATTTTCAAGTACTTTTTCGATTGTTCCGGGTAGAATTTCCTGAATGGCAACTTCGATTTCATGTTTCAAAGCTTCAATCGTCTCTGGATGGTTAGCGTAACACTTGTCCCTTACGGCTCCCCACAAAAAAAATACAACGGACTTAGATCGCAGCTCCGAGGCGGCCAATTGACTTCAGAATTTCGGCTGATTATTCGATTTTCGAAAACGGTGCCTAAAAGTTCGATTGTTACGTTGGCTGTGTGGCTTGTTGCGCCATCCTGTTGAAACCAAATGTCGTCCATGTCATCCGCTTCAATTTTTGGAAACAAAAATTCGTTGAGCATTGTAATATATTTGATATTATTAACCATGTTGTAAATTAAAAATATAATTTTTATGTTAGCGAAGCGCGTCCGCATTTATTTAAGGTTCACTTTTGACTGCCCAACATTGGCATTGCTTAACGCTAAACTACCTGTGCACTAAATGCATAAGCCCGCTAGCGTGGGAAAGTGCCGACGCAAGCAGAATACACACTAGGTGCGCGGAGTTAGGAAATGAGAGTCCGAGCGAAGGCCGCCGTATGCGAATAACGCCGTATCGGCTTACTTCACTGTCAAGGTTGTGCGAACGCTTGAACGAGGCGAACTCTCATCACAACAGCATGTCACGGTAACGCTCGCCATTGACTGTAATAGCGGCTCCTTGTTCATTTTCAAAGAAAAATGGCTCAATGATGCCGCTGGACAAAAACCCGCACCAAACCGTAACTCTTTGTGGGTTCATTGGCTTGTGGATTTTCCGAACCCCAGATGCGACAATTTTGCTTATTCACATAGCCTCCGAGGTAAAAATGGGCCCATCCGAAAAGACGATTTTTCGATTTTTCGACGAGGGGTTGAAGACTCTCCACTTTGGAAGAAAGTTCTTAATATTTCCCAATTTTGTTCAAGCGTATAGCGTCCCATTTCGAAAATGTCAATCTTTTAACTAAATTACGAACACAAATTGAATGACATTTGGACTGCCATTCTCGAAATAAAGCGTAGTTCAAATTCCAAATCTTCCACCCTGTATTTAAGCTAGGGAAATCATTGTACACACAATGCAACTCTGTTTATTAACACAAAGCGAAAAGCGAAACAGTAAAAGTCATAAAATTGGGTCAACATTTAAATTCGACTTACATAAATCTAGTATTTAAAAAATAAAACTTAAAACTGCTAATGAAATGATTGAAAGTACTCGATTTTTGTTTTTTTTATTATAAAAGAATCGATGTTTTAAATGTTGCGTATATATTTTTAAACATAAATTTTTATTCGAGTCATTAAAAACATAATGATTTCTAGTATAATTAAACAACATTTACGCTTATTAGGTCTCTTTGAATACTGAAAGATCAAATTTTTCGTAAAAAAATTCATTTTATATATTCCATCTACGTATAAAAGAATTTACTCTATCGATTACACAAAATTGGATCTTGTCTTTTCAAAAATTTGCTCACCATTTCCTCAGAGCACTTTTCATTTTCTTTCAAGCCATTCAGCATTTTCTGTATGAAATACGAAGTGCCAGCGAATCAATCAAATCAAGTACCGCGAATCACTTCGTTTTGAGTACAAAGTCAAGTCTCACTTAAATATTCAAAAACACAGCTTTTTCAGGGCACAATCTATGCTTCACGAATGTGCCGTTCAAAGTTTAATCAAAGTTATACAAGTTTACGAATTCCATACTTACTCGTACAATTTCCAGCACAAATGACCGTCTCACTGCCAGTCTGTTCGATTTCGAAAATACGAAACAAATAAAAAAGTCTAACATATGGAAAATCAAATTCTACTAAAAATTCCGTAAGTAATAATAAAAACACTCCAGTTGTTTGTTTTTTTTCTCAAATTACATCATTTAATTTTTCACATTCTAACAATTAAAAACAGTTAAAAATTCAAGTTGCTGTTGCTGTACTCATAGTTATCTATTTTGTCTCTGTATTTTTTTTAATATGTTTTCTTCTGTTCTCTCCTCACCTTCTCCTCGTTTAAAACAAAACAAAATGAATTATTTACATTAAATGGAGACACGGATTCGTACATCGAAATCCTTTTTGCTTTGCGCACTGCTCGCACTATGAAATACAATAATAATATTCATAGAAATTCAATTTAATACATTACAATATGTCGCGTAATACACACTCGCTCTGCGGCGAAACAATAGTTGAGAATATTATGAAAATAAAGTAAAGGATTTGGATGCGCCATCGATTGCATTCAAAAGTATTGAAACTAAACACGTTTCGATCGGTCGCTCTCTGATTGTGGCCAATGTTGAAACGAAAATTCAACTTTCTTTGAATTTCATGTGAAGTTTGGTTTTCTTTTAAAAACTCCGTCTTGAGCGAGGAGTAGCGTTTACCATTCCGGCTGTTTTTCTATGATTATCCTTTGTCGTATCTCTTGTGTGTGCTGCCTGCGGCTGCACTAATCGAATTATCTGTTTATCATTCTGTCTATTTATATTTAAAGTTGTATTTATGTGTATTTAGTTTTAGTTTCGTTAGATTACTTTAAAGTGTTGTTTAAAAGCGGAAATGCCACTAGATTGAATCTCCTACTCGCATTTGCTTTTAACGGTCAGCATAATTTGATTCGTCTGTCGTATCAGATAAAGTGCACTTATGAATACTGCGTTCGATCTGAAAAGAAGTTGAAGTATTATTTGTATTAGTAGGTCAATAAAACTCTTTTAATTATACTAGAATGATTGATAATGAAAATAAAATTCATTTCAGTTAAATAAAATGAAAGTATTAAATAGGCAAACTACCAAATAAAAATAAAATCAAACTAAGCACAATAACAAAAAGTAGGACAAAAGAAACACCTGAACATACAGATTTTTTAAAATAATTGAAAAAAATTGGAGAATCCTGAATCAAAAATTATAAAGTATAATAAATGACTACAATTTAAACAAATACCACAATCTCAATAATAATAATAAAGTATAACAGACTACAGAAAATTGTTCATAAAAACACGCAAAAATGTGCGCAAGCACAACAACTGCAGTTCAGTGTCAATAATAAAATCAAATAATAACCGTGAACAAAGCACTAAACCCAAAGTTTTTATCAGATAAATTGCCAAACACTTGTTGGCTACGGTCTCTGCATTATGAACTTTGCTTTTCTTTGTGCGTACAAAGAGCAATTTGTGCGACGCGGCACTTTACGCCGCTGATGACATCACCCATATCAACATCGATAGATAAGCAATGCGATCAGCGGCAACGAATTAATTAAAACACAATTCAAAAACGATTTCGTTTCGTTTGCACCTCAGCGTTCTGTGGATTGCGATATAATAAATTCGTTTGAGCTGTACTTATCGTTGTTATTACAAACAGAAAAACCAACAATGCAGACTTGCTACTTACTGCCCCTCCTTGAAGTACTCCTTTAGCGTTGTACTGAACTTCTTTGAATATTTGACAAACTCCTTCTTGCGCTGCTCCACTGCCTGCTTGCCCGTTACGCCGGGTATGAACGAGCCAATCTCGTTCACCACATCGAGCAGTTTCTTTATGGCGCTGGCAATTTCTCTGCAATGCAAACAGTACAAATTCAATTCGATTCTTCGAAATAAGCGCCGATTGTTCACGCACTTGATGGTTTCCAAGAACGCTTTACGGTCTGTAATCTCATCGGGAATGCGGCTCAGTATCACTTTGAGCGCCACCGACTTGCGATTCAGCTCCTGGAACGGCTCCTCAGTGCGGGTTAGACGGTATTCATTTACTGCAAAAGAAATTACAACCAAAAAAATCACAATTAATATCACGCACACACACAGTAACTACAACGACTGCCTCACAGTCGGCCTCCGCAATGTTGCCCTGCAAGCGCAGCACTGCCTCGTTCAGGTTCACGTTCAGCTCGGCGCGCCGGATGATGGCCGTTATGAGGTCATAGCAGAGTCCCGGATTGTTCTGTTCTGACTTGAGTATGGCCGAGCGCAGGGATTGTGCAGCGCCCACATCCCGTCGCTCCAACTGCAAACAAAAACAACAAGTTAGGACAGAAAAGCGATTCTCTAAAGCGAAAAAATTCTCTGATTCGAAAGCATCGTTGCAGAGTGGCTGTGTGCAACCAACAACGCCACAGCCACAACTTTCTTCGGGCTTATAAGGCAAACATAAAATAATACTACCAACACAAACCTTGGCAAAGGTGGGCCTCAACAGCACAGGGAAAATCAACGAAGAGGTCGGCGTATCACCACCCATTGTCATTTTTCAGAAAATCTCGTCGACGTGCCTGCAATTGCAGCAATTTTCCGCTCGATTGCTCGAATTTCCGCAACAACTCCCGTAATTAGTTCACGCAAAATAAAATTTCAACACGGAAGAACAAAAACTCACACAAAAATAAAAGCGATGAAAAATACCAGCGAAGACAGTCGACAAGAAGCAGAATCGCAAAGTGGACAACGTTGACATGAATCGAATGCCAAGTGATAGCTGTGTTTAGTAGTGCGGAGCGCGATTTGGTGCTGCACGATTATCGATGTTCCATGGAATCGTGGAAGCCCTCAAATAGAAACCGAACTTGAATATTTGAAATACATCAAAGCCGGCAGCGTTGTGAGCTCGTAAATGTAAACGAAAACCAAACGAGGAGATAGAAAAGAGGGGAAAACAAGTACAAAACCAGAAATTTTGAAGTTGTATAGCGGAAATACTCAGCAGTTTTGAAACATTCTAAATTGAACGATAATGACAGAAATCTACACACTAGTTTTCATTTTTGTCTACCAAATGAAAGAGTTGAATTAGAAAGAATTTTACATAAGTAGTGCATTAAGGAAAAAAGAAAATCTAAAGAGATACGTTAATCAGCTCAACGCCATTTCAGAAATGTCTCCCTAACCATCGCCCAGGCTCCCTGCCGTAAAAATACATATATATTGGCGCACGCAATTCGTACGGGGTTTTGTTGGTTCAAACCTCTCCCAAAATGCGTATATGGCAAACATTTTAGGGGACAAGAACGGTTTTAACTGGTATTGGGTTCAAAAGATGTATAGGGAACTCCCTACAATCCTGGGTGCGTCACTAAATCCATATATGTAAATATTTATATGTAATATATAGCCATGACTAGCATACATTCAGTCAGTCAGTATTTAAAAATTTAAATTTACATTTAACGCTAGCCAGCACCGTTTGCACACTGAACACAGCTCATCGCTCAATTGACAGCGACAGCAAATAATTCTGATCCGATTTTGCACAACGTAGGACAGTGCGAAAAGTTTTACTTTTTAGTTTGTTTGTATTGTACATTGTTGAAATCATCATTAAATTATTAGAACATAACTCGGCCCAACAGTGAGAAGAGCAAAGTGTGGAACGGCTGGTGAACCTGCTCCAGCACTTTTCGTAACCGGCACATATCGACGGCGAACGGCGTCGCCAACAGCAGCTGCGGCGAAGGAACAAAAGAAAGGCCCAAACTTGTTTGGTTTTGGTGTCCTCGTCAATTGGCTGACCGCTCACAATAGCGCAGTTGATAAATGCAAGAACAACACAGAAATACGCCAGCAAGGAAATAAAATGTTAAAGGTGAGTGAACGGCGCCCGCAATTAGGCGAGACCTTGCCGTAATTTCACACGGTTGGTGTGTTGCAGGGCAAGGGACAGCGTTCGTTCGAGGATGTGTGGCCGCAGATGCGGCTGATCGTGCTGAAGCTGCTCAAGCAGGAGACGGTGTCGCAGGTGGAGTGGCAGGAACTGTTCTATGGCGTGCATTTGGTGTGTCTGTGGGACGAGAAGGGCGCCTCCAAAATCTACGACTGCCTGCGCACCGACATTGTCGAGTTCATAGTGCACGCACAGCGCAAGGTGCAGTCGCAGCGCGGCGAACAGGCGCTGCTCACCACGTACATTGTGGAGTGGCGCAAGTTCTTCACACAGTCCAGTTACCTGCCTCTGCCTTTTCGCCAGCTGGAGCAGTCACTGCAGTTCAAGGTGCCCTCCTCGTCCTCGTCGACGTCCGTCGCCAGTTCCTCGACTAGTGCCAGCGCCAACGCGACCTTGGGCAGCGCGTCCTCCTCGGGGGCGTCCTCATCGTCGGCCAACACCTCGGCCGCGGCCACATCCACTTCCAAGAAGAGCGCCACCGAAGATTCGATTGTGCGCAAACTGATGCTCGACTCGTGGAACGAGAACATCTTCCGCGACATTAAGGACCGCCTGCAAGAATCGGCAATGAAAATTGTACATGCCGAGCGCAACGGCGATGCCTACGATGCACAGCTTGTGATTGGCGTGCGCGAGAGCTACGTCAACCTGTGCTCCAATCCGGAGGACAAGCTGCAGATATACCGCGAGAATTTCGAAGCGGCCTACCTGAAGGCCACCGCCGCCTTCTACCGCCTCAAGGCCACCGAACAGCAACAGGCCAACGGCGTGCTGGCTTTTATGAAGTACGCAGATGCGAAACTGCGCGAGGAGGAGGCGCGTGCCAAACGCTACCTTGAGCCCAGCAGCTACAACGTTCTGGCACAGACGTGCGTCAAAGTGCTGGTCGGCGACCACATGAACACCATCATAGCCGAGTGCGCGCCCCTCATCAAGGAGTACGAGACGGAACGACTGAACCTGATGTTCCGGCTGCTGGACCGCGTGCAAGACGGCGTTGAGCCCATGCTGCGCGACCTTGAGAACCACATTGTGTCGGCGGGGCTTGCGGATATGCTCTCAGCCTCCGACATTATAACGCAGGACTCTGAGAAGTACGTGGAACGTCTACTGGAGCTCTTTAAAAAGTTCAGCGCTTTGGTAAAGAACGCTTTCAACGATGATCCACGCTTTCTCACGGCGCGCGACAAGGCCTTCAAAACAGTGGTCAATGACACAAGTGTGTTCAAGGTGCGATAATGGCATAATTTTCCAATTTCTTAATTAAATTTTGTGTTTCATTTATGTTTCTAAAATGCAGCTGGAACTGCCGACGGGCATAGCCAATCGTGGCGTCAAATATACCGCGCCGGAGAGCAAATGTCCCGAACTGCTGGCCAACTACTGCGACATGCTGTTGCGTCGCACGCCGCTAAGCAAAAAACTCACTAGCGAACAGATCGACGGACGGTTGCGCGACGTGCTGCTCGTGCTGAAATATGTCAACAATAAGGACGTGTTCATGCGTTACCACAAAGTGCATCTGACTAGGAGGTGGGGTTTCTGCTTACTGCCATTTGCAAAAATGTTTGTGTTGTTAACGTTGTTTGCTTTTTTATAGACTAATTTTGGGCACTAGTGCCGACAGTGAAAAGGAGGAAGACATTGTCGAGTGGCTGCGCGAGGTGGGCATGCCCGCCGACTATGTTAATCGCTTGGCGCGCATGTTTCAAGACATCAAAGTGAGACTTTGTGCAAGTTGTGTTGTTACGCTTAACCCAACAATCTATTTTTATGTTTCCCGGTGTCATCTATAGGTCAGCGAGGATCTAAATACTCAATTCCGCAATTGCACCGGCCGTCACGATGCCATCAATATAAAAATCCTTAATGCTGGCGCCTGGGCCCGCTGTTCTGAGCGCGTGTCGGTCAGCTTGCCGCTTGAGCTGGAGGATTACATTCCCGACGTCGAAGAGTTCTACAAGAAGAAACATTCCGGGCGCAAACTGCAATGGTACCACCACATGAGCAACGGCACCATAACGTTTGTGAACAATTTTGGTCGCTACGACCTGGACGTGACCACATTTCAAATGGCGGTGCTATTCGCTTGGAATCAGCGCCCACATGACAAGATCTCCTACGAAAATCTGCGATTGGCGACAGAATTGCCAGGTAACTACAATCGCAGCACTAAGTTGCGGTATGAAGAGAATCTGTGCAAGCGGGAAATTTTAGTTCGATCAAATAGATGAAGAAGAACCAATGTTTTTGTAGAATTTTTTTAACTTAGTCTCGACATTTTCAAAAGATTTGTAAATTATTTGTATTTATCATGTACTCAGCCTTTTTCTAATTTCACTTAATTATTCTGTTTTTAGACCCCGAATTGCGCCGCACGCTCTGGTCCCTTGTAGCCTTTCCCAAGCTGAAAAAGCAAATTTTACTCATGGAACCGGCCACGGTGGCCACACCAAAAGACTTCACCGAGAATACACTGTTCTACATAAATCAAGAATTTGCCGTCGTCAAAAATGGCAAATCACAACGAAGAGGAAAGGTGCGTAACTTTGTCCGTCTCGATTGCGTAGCATTTTGACGTCGTCGTTCTATTCTAGCTAAACCTAATTGGCCGCCTGCAGCTGAGCACCGAGCGGTCCCAGCAGGAGGACAATCAATCGATTGTGCAGCTGCGCATACTGCGCACGCAAGAGGCCATCATCAAGATAATGAAGATGCGCAAGCGCATGAACAACGCCACACTGCAGGCGGAACTGATCGACATCCTAAAGAACATGTTCTTGCCGTCGAAGAAGATGATCAAGGAGCAGCTGGAGTGGCTGATAGAACACAAGTACATGCGTCGCGACGACGACGACATCAACACTTTCATTTACATGGCTTAGGGCGGTTCGGGCCGTGTCGGCAATGCGGATGTGCAAACTATGACAGTGCGGTTCGTTGCCGAATGTCGCATCTCAGTTGGATTGGTTTTCATTCGAAATATTCGATCAGATTCAATTTATACGCTTTTTCTTTTAAATCACTACTTGTTAATTGGTTAAGCTAAATGATTTGCACTCGCGGTGATCACTCACACGCAATTCGAACGCGAGTAATCTCCGTCTCTGTAGTCCTAGCGACCTAAGTTTGTAGTTTTATAGCTGTGTTGATTTATTTTTTCAATGTATGAGTATTTGTATTGTATATTTTTTCAATTTAGCGCGATTATGTTGCATTTTTTAATGACTTTGATCGTGTAGCAGCTCGATTAAATTTTTTAAAAATTATTTTAATTTTAACTGCTAAATATGCTTTTAATGGTAGACTTTTAAGTTGGGTCCTAGAGCGGCTGCTGTCGTCGCTGGGTGCGAACAGCGGCCGCGGCGACGGCAGCACTGGCAATAAACATGACGGACGTGGCCCGCACATACACGGCAACTCTCAACACTGACCGGCCAGACGAAGGCAGGATCAGCCAACTCTTTGAACAGCAATAATTCTTCAGATTTTTGTTACAATTTAAAGTGAATGCAAGTATAATTAGCGAAAGTATGCAAAAAGAAAACATAAAACAAATATGAAAACAAAAGCAAAAAGAACGTATGTACTTTAACAAGTTAATGCCACAATTGGGAGGCGTAAGCAAACAAATGGGCGTTTCAATAAAAACAAACGATGTTTCGAGTTTAATAAATTGAAATGCGTTGTCTTCGTCATTGTTTATTTTATTTCAGTTTGTGTTTGAATCTCTTACTTATAGCTTTAATTCCTTAAGCGTCACATTGTCGCGACTGGACCAAAACGAAATGGAGCGCCTGCTTATGCATTACAAATGGGTAAAAATTCAGTACGTTACAACTTAGCCGTTCGCCTAATACTAAACACTGTAATACGCTTCGCCGCAGTGCATCGAGTACGCTGCACTGGAGTAGAGCACGACTTGTCAAATACAAAAGCTGAATAGATCCTACGCTACATGGGAACAAAAACAAAATGCAAACCATGCGAACAATTGACTGGGCGAAATTGACTTCGAACGACTGTTCGATTGGGTTGCTGAGCAAGCAATTTCGATGATTAAATTAAGCATTTTTTTCAATAAATGTTATGGATCATCAGTTTATTAATTACTAACTGAAGAGTTCTTGTTGAATAAGTCATAAGCTGATAGACGATAGCAATCAACCTAGTTGACGTATGAATCTTCAACTAAATCGTCAACTCCAAGCAATGGCAAATTTCTGTGACAGTATTTGTTAATAATTGAATGTAATTAATTAAATGATTAGTCAATAATGCACTTAAATTTCTCAGCAATAGTTTAAGCGGTTTCATTATAAATAACATTGTAGTTTGTTCAATGAAATAGATTTATCAACTGGCAGTCATGTGTATTGAAATGCATTCAGCTGCATTCAAGTGCTTTATAAATCGACCATTTCAGCTGAACATGTTCGGGAATTTTCGAGAACACATGTAAAAAGTAATATTTTCAAACAATATCTAAAATCATTTAAAATTAAATAAGGATAAAAGTTCAAAAGGTAAAACTGTGCTTAGCCCACCAAATTTTAAGACAATTGTAAGCATTCAATTCAACTAACTTCATATAGTTTGTATAAATAGGCAGACAAAAACTATTAAAATTGAACAGATTTGTCAAAAATTATGCAATTTCATTCAATCAAGCTTCAAGTTGTTAACTTTTAGACTAACCACTTGACAGTTGTGTGTTTTGAAAATACAATACAATTTCACTTATCTATCAATTAACAATTGATTGCAATCATTGGCATCATAAAATCAATGTAAACTGTTAATTAATTATTAGTTAGGCATTACAATTGCATTTATAATTCACATGAAACGTGTTTCAATACAAAGAAATTAGTTTTGTTTGAATTAATCAATAACTACTGATAACTGAAAAGCTGCACAATCGATGGAAAATTATGCACGATTAAATTAATCGACATGTCACACTTGAATAAATTAAAAGTTTGCTTAAATCAATGATATGTCATCAAAATGCCATACTTGAAAATCATGTTTCGAGGATTTTACAAACGTTATTAATAGATTGCTTGTGGTTGAAAATAACTGAACACACTTTAAGTGTAATTGCTTTAAAGAGTATTTCGCCTAATCAATTAATCGCCCAGTTCAGTAACAAAAAAAATGTCTGCACAGAAAACAAAAAAATACTCGATTGCTGCCGCCTAGCGCCAGAAGCTGCCATCCGATCGCCGCCGAACGACTATTTGCGGCGCCTGTTCTTCTTGTAGCCTTTGCCATACCAGCCGGTTTGCGTGCGCGCCAGCTTCCGCGGAAAGCTATTCAGCTGCAGTTGCCGTTTGGCGACCTCCGCGGCTGCAATGTCCGCCAGCGAAATGTTCTCGTCATAGTCATCGTCATCGTCGTCCGAGTACGGACAGCACTCGCACACCACGAAGCGACCGTTGCGTGCGCGCTTCTTGTGCTTGCGTTCGTTGAGATGCCACTTGCGATAGAACTGGCACTCCAGCTCGGCATAGTTGTCGAAACAGAACTCGCACTCGGCGGCCGATCGATTCATGGCGAAAATCGGAATGACCTGATAGTTCCAGATGTTCAGATCGGCCGGTGGCGGATAGACAATGCTGTGCAGGCCTGAGTACGCGTACTTCACGTCGTACCAACAGGGCAGTTTGCGTAGTAGCAGACGGCGCTGTGAGACGCCGCCGCTCAACGTTCGTTTCGCCAGCTTCAGTATGTCCATCTGGGCAACGACATTCTCGCAATTCAGTTCATCATCATCGGTTTCGTCATCGGAATTGGTGTCGCTCTGAATCCGGAGCGCCTGCAGCGCTGCAGGTGGCGCGCCATCGAGCAAACTAACTTTCGTGTGACTATTTACATAGTTCACAGTCGCGGTGGGATGCAGCACCGACTGCGTAGCAGCGGCGTTAGTGGGCGTTTGCGCTTCCGTTTCCATTTTCGTTTCGACTTTGACTTCTAGCAGTTCTGTTTTGACAACAACCTCGGTTTGCCCGCATCTCGGCGACGCTACTGCTTCCGTGGTAGTTATTTCACTGGAATAATTTTCGTCAATTTCACACTTCATTTCCATGCCAGCCGCTGTTGCAGCACATCTGGCTGGTGTTGGCTTCTCCTTCTGCGACAACTCATCGCAGTCAACTTTAATTTTAATTTCTGTCTCCTGTTTTATGTGCGGGTCCATTGTTTCCGTCTCTTCCTCACGCTTCAACTCCATATCACGCGCAAGATCGGCTGTAAGTAGATTGAATTAGTTATTTGTATTATTATTAGTTTTCGCAAACACTATTCACCCGATATTTGTATAGTACACATAACATAGAGAACAATCAATAGAAAATGAACAAATTTATCGCATTACCTTCATCATCCTCTGCTTTAATTTTCACATTCACGTCTTCGATCTTCACACTTTGCGTTGGCTTCACTCCACTCACTTTTTCCTCCACTACAGTAGCTGCACTTGTATCCATCGCTTCCGTCTTTACTTCGCTTCCGTCACTGCACTTCTTCTCCGCACTAACTGCCTGCTTCACCTCCGGCTGCTCATTAGTGTCCTGTGCTGCCGTCGCATCTAAACTTCCATCACTTTTCTCGTTTTGCTCGCTTGCTTCGCTCTTTATTTCCGCTTGCGAATCGTCGCCACCGTCACTGGGCGTTCCTACCTCCATTCTACGTATTTTGTGCTTCAACTCAAGATTCGTCTTAATGCGCGAACTATTCTTCAGCGGCGTTCGTATGCGCGGGCCCTTGCCAATCGCCGGCGGCTCGCCACCACTATCCCCAGACATGATCGAATCCAGTGTCTCCTCCGTGGTTGTTGTGTACGTATCCTGCGTGCGCTCCTCATCATCGTCCTCATCCTCCCGATCATTGCCATTCGCCTCTTCGGCGCGCTTTAACAACGGCTGAGTCAGCGTGTGCAGCTCTTCGGGCATTAATAGTGAAGCGTGCGCGAAAATCGGATCCTTCTCCTTCGTATAAACTGGTACGGGAATATTTAGCGCACGCATCAGCATCTCCATTACACGGTCGCACTTCCCATTAATCTTAATCGTGGCAATACTGTCCTTGGGCGTCCACTGTAGATTCACTATGCAGATCTTGGCGCGATTGCGTGCCGGCCGATCCATCTGCCACAACCAAGTATACTTCTTCAGCACTTTGAGACTGCTGCCCAAGCAGAGAATGACGTCCGCTTTCTCCGCATGGTGACAGGCGCCTGCCCAGTTCAGCGGCCACTTCAGGTTGCCGCGCTCACCAAAGTGCACAATGGTGTCGCACAGCGGCTCCGAGCAGCGATGACAGAGGCGGTTCGTTTTGTGGCAGTAGCGCGCCGTCATCTCGGTGGTGTCGAAGAGGCGCCAATACACCGCCGGCCCGGGCTTGCAGTGCTTGCACACCTCCATGTACATGTTGCCGTGTATCTCGGAGAGCGAGGCGCGCGGCAGTCCGGAGCGCAGGTGCAGTCCGTCACAGTTCTGCGAGACTACATATCGTAATAAGCTTCGCCGGTGCAGTTCGTAGAGCGCCATGTGCGTAAAGGTCGGGTTCGCCGCCGACAGGTCGTGCTCGCCAATGTCCTCGCCCTTCTGCAGCAGCGTCCAAATGCCCTTGCTGCCGCGGTAGTCCGGTATCAGTGCTGACGTGCTGATGCCGGCGCCTGTGTAGCAGATCAGGTGCTTGGCCTGCGAAATGATGCTGGCCAGCTCCTCCACCTTCGCTTCGATTACATGCGGCTCGTCCTCCTTCTCGACTACGCGTTCCTTGTAGATCTCAACGCGTTCCTTACGCTTCTTAATCTGCTTCACTATATCCGGGTGCTTATCCAGTAGTTGGCGCTCGTCGGTGGTCAAAAGCGATTCGCATTTCTTGAAGATTGTGGAAATCTGCATAAAAAGTACCATTAAAATTTCACATTAACTTATATTTTGTTGGTTTTAATTAAAAGGACTTGCACGCACATACACTCACACGGTTGCCCCCACGGCCGACAGAACCCACAAATACCAGTGCAGACACAATGCCCAAAGCACTTCAAGGGTGTTTCAGCTTTTTTTGTCTGTCACTCAACCACCATTTCACCACTTCACATGCCGCGCACACACACACCAACACGCGCACACCACCAAATCGCATAATTACCTTCCGAGTTGCATCCTTTCGACGTCGTTTCTCGTTGTCACTTTTCACTGGATTCATCTTGGCACGCGTTATGTACGCGCCCGTCTCCCTCGGACCGCACACTTCCCCGACACTTCCAACATTCGCCAGGCAATTCGTCACTCCCGCAGCGTCGACAGGCAGCGGATTTAGCACGGCATCGCGCCGCTCCAACTCCGCCTCCGCCAGTTCCATGCCCACCGCTGCTAGCTATGTATTTGCCCACTCAGCTGCAATTCCCACTCACTACTCGTCCAGCCAAAAAATTTCACAAAATTTCACGAACGCCGCTAATCAACAGCGTCCCCGTCCAACGTCAAATCACAGCGGTATTCAGACAATCTGCTCGTAGTCCAGCTAACGCCGCACCATTTGCAAATTATGTAAAAATCAATTACGGCCGCTCGCGACGCTTCAGCCGATTTGGAATGCGTTGCTGTGCTCGCCGCACGTGCAGCGTTACCCCTCGCGTCTTGATGCGATGTATTTACAAGCTTTTGTTAATAATATTCTGCATCTTTCGCACAAAATGTAAACAAACAAACAAACCAGCCAAAACGCTACTGCTCGCTGCCCCGTCGTGCACGAATTGAAGTTTCGCACCAGTGCTGCCAGCTTTTCCGCGGCACAGAGCTGCACAAAACTGCAACCAATACGTATCGCACAAAAGTAAAACACAAATGTTGCTAGTACGGAACGGAAGCAAAGCGAAAGAGTTAAAGCAGTTGTGCAGTGCGCAGTGCAACAACAGGATGTACGTTGGCACAATTTAGCTATTAACGGTTAACAGTAACGTCTCAATCAAAAGAAATAACAACACGGAAAAAGAGCGAAAGAGCTAGTAAAGCAGAATTAAAATTAAACATATAACGGAAAAAACTGCTGTTTCCGTTTACTGATTGATGCATATTAAAGAAAAATTAATGTCGTAGTTGTTGTGGTCAATCATGTAATACGGATAAGGCACTCTAATTCTGTAACTTCCAACAGAAATCAAGTAATTTATGTATTTTAGAACATATCAGAGAAATTTGAATTTGATCGATGTATGCAAAGACCACAGCACACAAGGGCGAACTCAGATTATGAGCTGAGCAGCAAATCCGACTGGCATTTGTTTATTGGACGTGGTCCAAACCGATAACACATTCTGATATTCAAAACGTCAACATCAGTTCAGCTTCAAGCCTTGTTTATAAAGTTGCCAAACCGCTGCGCAGCAGCAGCAATCACAACAATTAACGGTTCCCAGAAATTCGCACATATTTAGCATTAATTGCAAACGTGAGCTCTATAAATACAAAAAGTACCGCCGACCTTAACCCGCCACAACCACAGGCGCCTTAGCGCCGACTATCCACTGCTTTCATCTTCAGCTTAGCGCTACTTTGTCGTATAAATAACGCACATGGCCCCCTCGCTCTTCAGCCGCACGACTAGCGAAACCGGTCAACGACGGCTGCTCATCGGACAGCATTCGCCAAAAATTACCGATCGTTCGGCGCTGTGCTGTGGAAGCGCGACTTCTCTTCTATGTCGTCACTTCACAGAGACGTTGGCAATAAATTTCAAATCTATACTAACGATTAAAACGTAAACAAAGTAGCAAATGTACTGAGCACCGCACAACGATCAGTCGAAGTGCTTTGACAGTGGCGAGCGGCGGTCAACTCATCTCATTCGCATCAATCGCAGCGAAGCGTTATCGAAAATGTCGCATCGCGCCACGCATATCGCCGTCGCAAATGTTTTGCTCAGCGTGTTGGCCAGTCTGTGCGGAACGACGCTAGGACAACAGCAGCCTAGTAATGAAACCACATTGGCGATATCAAGTAAGTGTTGGTCGTGCAAATGTCGCTTCATCACGACTGCAGCGATTTCTTTCCGCAGAGTGCACACAGGTGAAGCAGCAAATATTTGAAGAAGTGAAGACTTTCAGCGCCTTTATACATGGCGCGCCCCAAGTGAAGTTCACGGTGGACAACTGCAAGCAGTTTGCGCCGTTTATTGTGGGCGGCAGTCCCGCCAGTCCCAAGGAATTTCCTAACATAGCGCGGCTGGGCCGTGCCGAGCCAGATAAGCCGATCAAGTGGTTCTGCGGTGGCACGCTGATTAGCGAGAAGTTTGTGCTGACTGCGGCGCACTGCTTCTACTCCAGACAGTAAGTATGCAGCCGTTGCATCAGTGTGTGTATGTGTGTGTGGAACAGTCTGCAGTCCGCTTGCTGCCGGCTATGACGCGTTGTGACTGTCTGTGCGCACCTTAGCAATTGTATTTTCGCACATCTTTCCAACGTTGTCAACATTTTCATTTCCCAATTGCTTTCATTTGTTATTCGCCAGTGGTGAAGTGAACATAGTCCGCTTAGGGGAGCTGAATGGCAGCAGCAGTACGAGCGAGGACTTCAACGTTAGCCGCTATATTCAGCACAAGGACTATGACCCCAATACCGTCTACAACGATATCGGCCTCGTCGAGCTGAGCAAACCGGTGACATTAGATCGAGCCAAGCATCCCGCCTGCTTGCCTAGTACCAGCGGCGATGACTTTAACAAATTTCTCGCCATCGGTTGGGGCAGCACAAAATTTGCGGGCCCCGAATCCAAGCAGCTGCTCAAGGTGTCACTGAACCATTTCAACTTCGAGCGTTGTCAGCGCATCATTGACGACAACGAGACCGATAAGCTGCCAAACGGCGTCAACAACCGCTCACAGATATGTGCTGGCTCTGACATGGCAATGGACACCTGCTCAGGTGACTCGGGAGGACCATTGCTCACCTATCACCCGGACTATCCGTGTCTGTATAGTGTGGTGGGCGTAACGTCTTTCGGCATTGGCTGCGGCACACCGGGCCAGCCGGGTGTTTATACGCGGGTTTATCGGTACTGGGATTGGATTAGGGATATTGTATGGCCTCAAAATGAAACATAAGATCGATCAAATAAATTCCAAGCAAATTCAATTAGCTTCAATTTATTCGGATTTTCGTAATTAATCTCATCGTAAACAGCGCAGCGGGTACTTTAAATTTAAAACAATTCAAAGTGCTACCCCAACAATACAAACATTATCACTTTCCCACTACATTTGCTTAATTAAAATATACAAACACTTGTATATTTACATCGCTACGAATTGCCGCGACCAGCCAAGTGGACGCGTGGTCTTGGGACATTTGAGCTTAAGGCGTCGTGAGGTCAACTCAGCTTGAGTGTTTTTGTTTTTAGCATTCTTCACTGCTACGTTGACAGCGGCCTAATTTAATTATTTAGTATATTTTAACATTTTAGTCGATTCAATACATTTATGTCTGTGTTGTTGTTTGTGTGCGTGTGTCCGTGCGAATTGCAATGCAATGCAAGTGTGCAGCACGGGGAACAATAAATCCCGGCTCGAGTCTTTTTACATAGTTTAAGCTATTAGCTAAGCAATTAAAAAAAATTGTGTTGCAGCAGCAGCGGCAACAGCGATGAAAATAGCAGGAACATGCGTCAGCCTAAAACTATGCCACAAATAAACGACTTCTATATAGAGATAAGTGAAAATTACTACTTAAGCTATAAGCAAAGCTATAAGCAATGTCTGAAAGTATGCAACAATAATGCGCTGACCACTCTGCGAGCACTGTAGCGCCTGAAAGTAGGCAACTTATTTAACAATATGGCAACAATTTGGCAACACAACTTTGGCAACAATATGGCAACAATTTGGCAACACAACTTTGGCAACAATATGGCAACAATTTGGCAACACAACTTTGGCAACAATATGGCAACAATTTGGCAACACAACTTTGGCAACAATATGGCAACAATTTGGCAACATTGGCAACGGAATTCCGTTATTAGTTTTGTACGCAAACTTATTCTGCACCGTTTTGTGGGGGCTCCCTCAGCCGTCGCCGCTGAGTGTGAGTAGTGTGAGTTTTTATCAGTTTCGCTTCCACAATTTGCAATAAGCAAAGCTTTTGATTTTGATAAAAAGATATTTATTAAATTAAAACAGTTTTTGTCTTTTATCAAAACACAGTCAATCGATTAGCTTTCCCATATTATTTGACTACGCCAATGCGTACTTCCGTCCATTTTCATTATAAACACTCCGGCATTTTGCCAAATTATGCTACATATGACTAGACCTCATAACGCATTTGATGCGCCTTCATTAATACTATTTTTTTAAATAAGTATAAAGAAGTAGCAAGTGTTCACATGGGACACTCTATAGTTTTAAACAGTACCCATAAAATGTCATGGAGTAATTGTAACTAAAGTAAAGTAACTGAAAGTTATTGAAAAATCTCGAAACATGTAAATACACCCACTTTCTGCAGTTTCTGTATATAGGTCTACTTATTTGTGACTTACTTCTACGCTGACTTGTACATAATTACATACATAAAGCCCATTTCTATCCTTCACATATATTTCCACTCTGGGCAGCGGTCGGTTTTTACGTCTCCACCAGAACATGCGTAAACAGACTGTGCATGCGCCGCTCCTTCTCCTTATACTCCAACGAGTTGAGGCCGTCTGTGTGGAAGCGCAGGAAGCCGCTGCGTAACAGCGCTATACGATTAGCATTCGGCTCTTCGGGCTTGTGTTGCATCATCGTGTAAGAGCTGTAGCTCGGCTCGAAACGGCAAATCTCGTAGTTGCGCGCCTGCAGCCGATTGTACAAGTCGTCATCCTCACCTCCCCAGCCCTCGTACAGGTTCGACATGCCGTTGATGATACGAAACACTTCAGTGCGTATGGCCACCACGCCACCGAATAGCCCCCGGTACGGCAAATTGAACCGAAACGTGTCCAACGCCGAGCACATGTGCCGCGGCTGTTCCGTGCACGCGTACATTTGGCCGTGATTCAGTGGCAGCAGATCGACGTCGTGCAGTATCAAACACGGAAACTCGTACTCCGCCGCTATTATGGAGCCGATGTTGAATAGTTTAGCTCGATTGAACGGTTTCTGGTCGTACTGCTCGATCAGGAAGATGCGATAGTGAATGCGCTGCAGCCGCAAGTAGTTGTGCATGTAAATGAGGAAAGCGTGCAGCTGCTCCTCGCGCTTGCGATAAGGCACAATGATTGCGGTGCTGAAGCGCGCACTGCAATCCTCCGGAAAGTATTCGCCACCCGCCTGTATCTCTTCGCCGCGCAGCACATGCTCCCGGTACTGCGGTCGGTACGAATAAGCGTTATTGGCCAGTATTTCCGCATAGTCGCACGGCGACATGCGCTGCATTGAAATATTGCTGGTGACCTGCTCCACCAGCGCCTCTCGAATGGCACCGACACGCAGGTAGTCGTAGTGCGAGGCGAAGCGCCACGGTAGGACACAATAGATCAGCAGCAGCAGGAAGGCCAGCCGTCGCGCCACATTTAACACATGATAACTTCTTTGGTAGATTTTTATGTACATTGTAAACACTTCAAAAGCACGCCACGAGGAATACTTGCTATGTTGCATTTAATTCACAGCACTGCGGTTGATTGTAGCTCCGGCGTCTTGCGGCTCGGCATTTTCGGTCGTCATCGACAACACCTATCGCACAACGCTGCTCACCGTAGAAGCACAGCGATAAGGCCTGCAGTTTTAGTAGCTACCTTTTGCACTCCACTTGAAAATCGATACAACTTGAATAATGATTAGAAGGAATGTGTGTTACTGAACTCAAATTAAACAATAAATAAACGACGATTATGAACGGGAAGCTTCTTCCAGCTGTGCGAGTGCTGCCAATCACATAGACTCTGCTGCGAATACACCTAAATAGCATACCAGTGTTGCCAAAACACGAAATGCTTTCACAATTAAATACAATTCAATTTTCGGTCAGTTAAATACTATAAATAGCTAATGGTTTATAACCATTGAAATTTATCAAATTCGTCAATCAAGTCAATCAAGAAATAATGGAAAAGAGAAAATTATGTATTCAATATTTGAAATTAGTGTTTAAAATGGTGATGAGTTGTAGTTGTAAATGGGTAGTTCGGCAAATGATATGAATGAACATAAAAAATAAAAAATATAAGTGATGAGATGGGAGTGTAACTGAGTCACATGTTGATTTTATCACTATACGTCTCTTAATCTTAATGTTTGTCAAGAAAAATGTTCCTCTCAAATTATGAACTTTCAATTTATTAACTAGCTGCCTTTTTAGCGCTGCAAACATTTTCTTTTTCTTAAAATCATGAGCGAAACTTCGCAAAAACCATTCGAATTTCAAAGAATTTGTTAATTAATGAAAATAGCACATACAGAAAAAAAATCAAATTGTTACACTTGAATATAAAGTGAGTACGAGTTTAAGATTTTTTAAACTTCTGACAGATATTTTACATTTATTATTAAAAGGTTGTTTTGCCAAATTACTAGATATTTCGATTCTTTTTCTTAAGTTAGTGTTTTTTATTGAAAGTAATAAATCGTTTAAAAATTTATATCTGCTTAGAACAATTTTCAAAATTTGTTGTTGACTGGCATTTTTGTCATTGTATTCCATTTGCAGCAGTGTATCAAACCTGTGCCTTATCTTAATCTTTAACTGTTGTTGGCTTGTGACCACAAAAATTTTATATTCTATGCGATTTTTAAAAGTGCCCCGAGTTCGAGTGCACTAACCAATTAACGATCCGCTGTTCATCAGCCCACACCCGCAGCGCTCTTCGCTATCGATCGTTTTGCGTTCATTCGTTGGTTTGCTCGTACGGCTGGTAGTTGAATTATCGATTTCGACTTCTCTAATAATTCCGCGATTAAATTAGCACTTTTTATTTGAATGTAGTGAGCAATAAATTATGGCCACGATAAAGAGGTGTTGCCGCAAAGTGGCGGCCGATAAGATAATGCAGTGTTCAGAAGACGACGACGGCAATAACAACTCGCCCACTGTATGTGCAGAACCAGTTCGCAACATTGAGGCAGCGGCGCACTTAGCACTGTTAACATATAACGTCGGCCCCGAGGCGCATGAGCGTAGCCAGTTATTAGTATTGCTCGCGTCACAAAGTCGGCTGGGAGCAAAAAGCTGGTCGCAACGAGAGCGATAGTGATAGCTGAAAGCGAAAAGCACAAACGCTATGTGCGCGCCATACAAACGGTTTGTTTTGATGTTGTGGGCCGTCTGGACGCGCGTCACCACCGCCATTGAGCCGCCTCAGCGTTAGTTCATAATACATATATTGCCTGCCTACAACGCAAAAGCAAACAAACATATTTTCAATACTAATGACGCTATCAATTTCAGCTATCACCTGTACCCTGACAGCATCGGAAGATTGTCCCGCCAACTCAGTGTGTACAAAAATCGGGACGGAGTATTTCGGCTGTGTGTGCGCGCAGGACTATGAGCTGAATCCAGCATGGGGGCACCTGCTGAATGTGACGGATAACAATTTCTTTCCTTATTGCCGCAGTGTTAACGAATCGGACGACGTGCCCGCCAATAAAAAAACTAAACTCTTGGTCTATATCCGGTCGCCGGCCAAGGCCGAACATCTGGTATTCGGCATTCTGTTGGTGCTATTGGCCGCTGTGCTGGCCGTTGCCGGGCTGTACATAATCAAAATTATGCACCCGCTTCAGCGCACCCGGGTCGCTTACGTGCAAATGAAACGACGTCGACGCCAACACCAACGGCTGGAGGAAGAATTCGATGGAATTGCCATGGAACGACGTGATTCCAAAACTGTACAGTATTATTAGGTACGCACCGCAGCTTAAGTTGTATATAGCTTAAACCCAGATCAGCTTCTAGTAAGTTGCAGCAAGCGCCCGAAGCTGAGACTCACATATGTTGTGCCCTTACTGAGGCCACTACACGCGAATGTTGTATCGAGACATGGAATTGCTGTGCTTATGTGATTCCCAACTGGCCAACGTCAAGTGAATGTTAGCACGAAATTAGCATGAGTTAGGTGTGTATAGAAAGAACTGTTTCCAAGTTTAATTTGCTACTAGCTTACAGTTGTTTATTGTGTTTATATTTGTCTTACTTATAAGTGTTATTATGATAGTTTTGTGTATATGTGCATATAGAGTATGTATGTATGCATATTTACTGAATATTAAAATGTGATTGCAAAAATTGCTATAGCGAAGATTACTATTTTTAATTGATTTACTAAGAGTTTATGTTTAGGACCCAACGGACATGTTAATTTATATTAATGATACAATAGCAGGGCCGGCGGCTTTGCACGCAAGTGTGAAGTAAATTAGCTCAATAAATCACGTTTCTCATAACCCTTTGTGTGCCCCGTAAGATTTTTATGGGAAAATACTTTTCTAATTATTTATCATTTCAAGTGCTTTATATTTGAAGTCAATAGACCTATTAGATCATGTTTTCCCATATAAATTTGTAACCCACTGTTGACCGTCAGATTTGGATTTTCACAAAAAGGGGAAACATGTCAAAACATGGAATTATTTCTCATTTCTTCTTCATTTCTGCACTTTCACCAAGTCAGTAGTCAAATTAATTAAGGTTTTTTTCACTGTTTCTTCATACAAGCGTTAAGCCCATTCTTGACCGGGTCAGATTTGGATTTTCAAAAAAGTGAAAAGCCTGTGTCGATTTATTTATAATTTGAAATGGTTTCAAGAAGTGTGAATTCAAAAAACCTATAAAATCATGTTTTTCATACAACCTTAATGAAAAACACTTTATTTTTTATTTCAAGTGTTTTCACCAATATTGAAACAATAGGCCGATCGACTCATGTTTTTTATAGTCTTCCCGTATGAGAAGCTTAAAACATTAGTGACCCCGTTAAATGTTAATTTTTGAAAAACTTTGATTTGACAAGTTTTAAATCAACAGGCCAGTCAAATAATGTGTTTCCAAACAACAACTTTACCACCAAGGCACATTAATAAGGTAGTGGTGGCAACACAGCTGCTTAAACTTTTTTCTTCTGATTTTCTTTTGATTTTTCTCGAATGTGTTGCTTGTGTTTTGATTTGATTTTGACAATAAGCATGCCCAGAAGCAGTAACAAAATACATGGGGATTTTGTTTTTGCAGTAGTGACATCACCTTATTAATACACCTTGAACTTTACCCATGATACAAAAATATACAGGTAGATTCAATCGAGCAAAATTTAAAATCATTTGCTTTTTTAACAAATAAAAATACAATTTTTGAGGGTGCAAAAAAGTAAGAAATAGAGAAACTGAATGATATACTACATAAACTAATTGTGTGAAATTGCAGCTCTGTAGCAAAAATGAAAATATTAGTACAAAATTTGTAAACAAATATTTTTTTCCAATTATCAATTTTATTTTTATCTGTCGCATTGAAACTACCTGTATATTTTTGTATCATGCCTTTACCCATGTTTTCCGTTTTAGACTCTAAATTTCGAAAAGTATTTTCTTAGCAGAGGTTCATTTTTTAAATATACCTACAGTTAAAATTTCATGTTTCTAGCTTCAGCGGTTTGGGCTGAGCGATGATGAATCAGTCAGTCAGTCAGTCAAAACAAAGAATTATATGTGTACAGATAATCTTAATCTACAATGCTCAGTAAGAAAGCTGGCAATCATTCATAGCTGATTAACATATATCCACACTTAGTCACAGAATACTTTGTTTAGACTTGTAATCTTGTAAGAATATTCGCAAGTATCTTAATCCTGAGGTGTTTATCATTCTATAACCTCTTGCAATTACTTGTATACTCTTTGGCAGAAACTACTATAAAGTCAAACCTGCTTATGTATTCCTCTTAAAAATTCCAGCTTTTGGAGGTATTTAAGCGGATTTCAGTGTATATGGCATTCACTAACCCAACAAAGCAAATGAGTGGGACTAAACGTCATCAACATAGAGCACTGGTTATTTACAAAAGTAAATACAGATAAGGAAGATTGAAGATCACAATTAAGTAGTAGCTCAACTTTCAAATTTTTCTTAGGTTCTTTCTAATGAGAATTGTCTTAAGAATCGCGCAAGCTTTACGCATATTTTTAACCGGATCTTATGACCTGAATTGCTGTGAAACAAGTACCTATAAATTGACTAGCTGGGCCCTGCGGTTTTGCACGCAAGCTCTCCTGTTTCCCCCGATACGAATTCTTAACCCATTGTTGAGCCCATCAGATTTTGATTTAAAAAAACATGTGTCTATCTTTGATTTCGAGTGTTTTAAAAATTTTGAAGTAAGAAGGCCCTTTAAATCATGTGTTTTCACATTTACTGCAAACAAATTCTTAACCCTTGGTATACCATGGTTAAATTCGATTTTCAAAAAAATTAAAAGCACGTTTTTATTATTTCCCGATTGAACTGCTTTTGATAAGTTTGAAGTCAGAACGCACAATAAATCTTGTTTCTCCATACAAATTGTTAACCCATTGTTGACAACGTTAGATTTTGATTTTCAAAAAAGTGAAAAACACGTGTCAAATTATTTCTCACAAAGAGTACTTTCCCCAAGTTTGATGTCAATGGGCCCATTAATTCATATTTTTCATTTCACAGTTTCTCCATACAAACTTTTAACCCGTCGCTGACCCCGTCCAATTTTAATATTCGGAAAAATTACGTATCGAGATATTTTACATTTGAAGTACTTTCACAAAGCTTGAAGTCGAAAGGGCTCAGCAAAATGTCTTTCTCCATACATACTTTTAACCCGTCGTTAGCAATTGTTGAAGTCAATAGGCCCATCGGTTCATGTTGTTTGTTTCGGAATCTTTCCGTAAATAAACTTTAACCCATTGTTGGGCCAGTGAAATTTTGATTTTCGAATAATTATAAAATACGTGTCGAATAAGTTTTGATCTAGAATATTTTCAGGAAATTCAAATTCAATATGTTTATTAAATCACGTTTCTTCATACAACACTTTAACCCATGTTTTGCCTTTTTAGACCCCAAATTTCAAAAAATCCCGTCTTGGCGAAGGTTAATTCTTCAAGATGTACCTACAGTCCAAAATTCATATTTGTAGCTTCAGCAATTTGGGCTGGGCGATGATAAATCAACCAATCAATCAGTCAGTCAGTCAGGATAAACAATCTATGTATAAAAAAATTGAGGCGGTGCCACGCCCCCCTGTCAAAAACCCACCCTGTTCTCCCTGTCGAAGGACACGACCAAGTCGTTAGTTTGTACCGAGTGTCATTGATGTGAACGCTCTAGTTTCAAAGTTACACCGGAATTCAAAAAGTTAAATTTTACCGGTGGAATGACACGTTTACGCCATGACACTGTACCAAATTTCAATGCTGTACGACTTATAATTCCGAAGATATACCATATTAAAAATTTAGGTTGTATGGGAGGTGCCACGCCCAACTGTCGTACAAACATCTAATATCGCTATAAACCACCGTATTGACATCCACTATCACACACAAAAAAAGAAATGAAAGAATGAACCGTTTTCGCGAACACTGGCTACACACAAAATGTTAAGTTTTTTTATATATATACATTGCTCAATTTTTCAATTATAAATATTCTAGTCCACCCAAATATGTACATAAGACAGCTTGTTGGTGTTAGAAATATAATTATAATTTGCAGGTTAAAAAAAAACCAACTTCCACCGCTTACTTACCAAAATATAAAGATTTTTGATTACTTTACATTTTACAGACACAATAACAATTTACCATTCATTCCACAATTCGATGATAGTATCTAATTGAACCGAAAGAGATTTTTCTTTTCAATGAAGATGGCATTTAAAAGGTTTAATAAAAACATTGTAAAACATGAACAAAATCTATAACCTTAACAGAAATAATAACATTAATAAACAATAGGTGGAGCATTTCACAATATTCAATTCATTGCACAATTCGATGATAGTATCTAATTAAACCGAAGGAGATTTTTCTTTTCAATAAAGATGGCATTTAAAAGGTTAAATAAAAACATTGTAAAACATAGAACAAAATCTACATATAACCTTAACAATAATAATAACATTGATAAACAATAGGTGGAGCATTTCACAATATCACAACAGCAAATACCTTTTTGAACACGTTATAGCACCGTTATAACGTCGCAATCGTGGGTATCGTAACATAATGGCAGCCATACGACGGCAATTGTTCTTTGGCGACTATCGCCGAAAAGTTTTCCGTGCGACACATTTCACTCGAACAAAATAACAATGTTCCTTTTGCAAGCTGCACCTAAATTTCAATTTCAATTGGCGAACGACACCAGATTTAATGTATTGCGCCAGCTACTGCCAGCGATAGCCGCTATTGCACTCACCACCGAGGCGCTTAAAAAAATGCATAATATAAGATAAACTTCAATCGCTATTCGATTTTGTATTTCTTGCTTTAGATAGTAATCAAAAAAGCAATGGGCATACGTGAACTGAACAAAATTTTAGCAAACGCCGGCGTGATGTGGTTGGAGCTTGAAGAACTGGCAAGGTTCGCGCAGCAACCGATTAATGTCTCGCTAGATGGCCTACAGTTCATACATGCAGGCGCTCGAACCGATTTTTGCGATGAACGCCAAATTGCAGAAAGCGCTTTCCACTCTATCGTAGAGTTGCTTTGTCGTATCGAACAGAAATGCCCAGTTAACAGTGTCGGCTTTTACATGGACGGCGCTGTGCCTCGCGCAAAGCACCGCTCAGTAGAGACGGAACAATATAAATTCTCGCTGGCTCTAGCCAGATACCATTTGTATGAGCTTTTAACTCGACAATTACCCAAGGTATATATTATAGATTTGAGTATTGGAGAGGCAGAGCACGTCATATTCGCGCATCGTGACGCTACGCGACCGAACTTGCTCGTAACGAACGACACCGACGCATTTCACATCACGTACAAGTATCGGAAGCAATCTTCCCCCGACATAGTTTTGCTAACCAACACATCTTTGAATAAGCTTTACAATATGGCCACACTAACGTTGAATGTACCAAAGCTAGCATTTGCCGTCATCGCATTCGCCAAGGGATCCGATTTTACAGAGCAAATTTTCAATGGCAGCATGTGCGTTGCACTTCTACAGATATTCGCCGACAAAGCTCGAACACCTACACCACTCTTCAATACGTACATTCGTCAGATTGAAGCTATTTGCGAGAAATATGAGCGGGCCGAGTCACAGATCCAGCACGAGATCACACAGCAGCAATGCTCTGTCGGAGAGCTCTACGACATCAAAGACGTCCAGCACATAGTCTCCGTGCTTTTGTTGATGCTCATCGTTGACTCACAATCAAAGCCCTGCACCTTCAATTGGAGCAAACCCTCAAAGGCAGTTGGACAACAGACGATGTCCACTCATTCTTATCTGAGAACTCTTACTTGGGGTGTAAACTACAGCTTGCTCGGCAGCAACATTGCCAACTACCAGAGCGGACCTGCTGACGGTAACGGAAAAGGGAAAATGAACGTCAATGTGTACGGAGTGTTCTTGGATGTGTTAGCAACAAACACCCTGTGGGCTATGCCCGCGGATGACAGAGGCTGTGATGCATCGTACACCACATTCAAACAGCGCTGGCTGAACCAGCAACGTTGATTGACAATTTGAGTAAAAGAAAAAAAATCTTTTTTTTTTTGTCGATCAACGTTTTTGGTTAAGCCAGCAATGCTTCACCAGTAATCCAATTAACAATACATACTTTGGGTAATCGTCGAGCTAAAAGCTGGTGGCACGCGCCAGCGAGAATGTATATTGTTCCGTCTCTACTGAGCGGTGCTTTGCGCGAGGCACAGCGCCATCCATGTAGAAGCCGACGCTGTTAACTGGGTATTTCTGTTCTATACGGCAAAGCAACTCGTCAATAGAGTGGAAAGCGTTTTCTGCAATTTGGCATTCATCGTAAAAATTTATTCGAGCGTCTTCAAGTATGAACTGCAAGCTATCTAACGAGACACTGGCCGGTTGCTGTACGAGGCTTGTACCCTCGCTAGGTTTAAACGACATCACGTTAGTATTCGATAAGATTTGGTTCAGTTCACGTATGCCCATTGCTTGTTGTTTCTTAACCCTAATTCCCAGAATTTTAAAAGTAACGTAAACCCAGAAGTGAGACTGTCAGGCTCAGCTAAACTACTGAAAAACTAAATTTATTTTATTTTTCCAAATCTAGTTACTACTTAAAGACGTACTTATTTAAGTTTTTTTTATTTTAAGTAAAGAACTTGTAAATACAGGGTCCACAGGAAAACAATTGCTACTGCAGCGCTAGAGGCCATGCATTAGGTTTGCCTTTTTTGATATACCCATCATACAAATTTTGTTTATTCTGAGTGTACGAACCTCGCATCCAATAAACTATTGGCTAATACCTTACTGGTGAACTAGTTGGTCATTATTACATTTGTGTTTGTGAGGTTCACACAGTTTTTCAGCACCCTTTTTGCAAGATCCACAGCTCCTCGATTACCGTCTTTGCATGTATATGACATTTCAGGAAGTATTAGCACCGTCGCACTTCCATATTCTAATTACATATTTATCGGGATTGGAAGACATAAACTGTATGAACTAGCATCAACCTCGGCAAGGCATAAATTCTTCATAATATGTCGTAGATTACAGTATTTTCAATAATTTTAGTAGACTTCATCCCATGCCGACTAGATGTGTGCTAGGCTTAAAAACTATGAACTTGGCACGATCAAAATGCATCTAAACATGAAAAATAAAAATATTCTTCCATATGGTTCATGATACAAAAATATACAGGTAGATTCAATCGAGCAAAATTAAAAGTCATTTGCTTTTTTGACAAATAAAAATAAAATTTTAAGGGTGCAAAAAAAAGTAAGAAATACAGAAACTGAATGATATACTACATAAACTAATTGTGTGAAATTGCAGCTCTGTAGCAAAAATGAAAATAGTAGAACAAAATTTGTAAACAAATATTTTTTTCCAATTGTCAATTTTATTTTTATCTGTCGCATTGAAACTACCTGTATATTTTTGTATCATGATATGGTTGACAAAAAGTCAAGGAATTCTGAGTAAATTTGAGTTTTTGTTCAAATGAGCTCCTGAGGCTCACTTCCGGGGTTACGTTGCATTTTTAAAAAATTGTTTAAAAAAAGTTGAAAAACTGTCTAAAAATTAAATTTATAAATGAAATATAATTCTAACATTCCATTAGAGGATTACATAAAAAAATTGGAATCGAAAATCTTTTGGTATAGGATTTATCACCATTTGAAATCTTAAGTGAGACTGTGAGGCTCACTTCTGGGAATAAGGGTTAATGCAAAAAAAAAAAATTCGAAATACAAATAATTCTTTAATTTTCTCGTCATAAAACACCGCCAATCACTATCATGATCAAGTGAGAAAAAGTCGAAATGGACCTAACACAATCATTTTTCTGTCGAATGTTGCCAATTATGATAACGATGTGGTCAACACTTTACATACACTAGTCAGAATAAGTTTGCGTGCAAGGGGTATGTAGTTTTTTCATATGAAAAATAAATCACTTAACCCTTTCCGACGTGAAAATAAACGGGGCTGTATGAATTGTATGGGCTGTAGTCCAATATATTGGACATTGTTACTGAAAGGATTAAAGTAATTTTTCAAAAACAAAATATTTTTTATTTCTTCTGAAAACTTAGTTCTTTTATTCCATTAAGATAATAATAATAAAAACTTG
This sequence comes from Melieria picta, assembly GCA_964056695.1. NCBI lineage: Eukaryota > Metazoa > Arthropoda > Insecta > Diptera > Ulidiidae > Melieria > Melieria picta. The sequence goes on along the minus strand of OZ057398.1, from coordinate 85,862,125 downwards.
ACCAAATTGTAAAAGAAGGGCCAAAAACAAAATGTGTTATGAATTCACCCCAGAAAAAGTTTGCGTACAAGATAAGGTTATGTAGCAAAAATTTAATTTAAACTAAGTTTTATCCAAAAATTAATAACTTTTTGGATATGCTTCTCTTATTGGAACTCCCTGCAGAAGTTTCGGCATAAATTTTATTAAATTAGGTGTTTTTTCAGCGTTTCTTTTGTTATATCCTTGAATTGTTATATTGGTTTACTATATCTTTGAAGATGGAGTGTTGTTGGGCTCAGGGTTCAAGTAAACCCCTTATATACTAAATTAGATGCACGTTAGGTGACTAGGGAGGAACTTTTTCAACTTTGCTGAGCCAGTTAATAGCAAACATAGCTTCGCATCGTATGCATTGCGCCCTAAGGTTGAAAATAAATGTTGGAATCTGATCCAAAGTTTTGAAAACTTGGCTTAAGCTTTTAGAATATGTAAATACCCCCCGGAAGCATTTCTGAATAAAAAAAAACAGCCTGCTCACTCCTTTTCCTGACATGCAGCCCCATACCATATCCCCACATATGCTATGCTTCACTGTTAATTTCAGATTTTTGTTATTAACAGGATCCTCGTCAAATTAGTTCATGCCTTTTAATGTCAAATATGCCAAACCATTATCAGATCGTCCCAATTTCTATAGATAACAACACATCGTCCCGGAAATCCGGTTTTCTAGACTCTTTGATGGACTCTTTTACGAAAGCAATTCTGTGCTCCTTGTAAGTAAGCTAAATATGGGCTTCTTACATGCTGTTATGTAGGGGAAATATGTTTTTTCAGGATTTTTCTTGTAAAGTCAGTGCTACTGGGTTTTATAAAATATTTCTATACATTTCTGAATATATTGGATGCAACTAGCCTTACAATATGATGCACTGATCGCAAACAATCTAATCCTCTCAGATCGTAGTAACGAAGCAAGATTTTCTGGTTTTTTTTCGAGATTTAAGATGGTTTTTTGAAATAACGAACGTGCTCTCCCAAAAGTTTACATAATTTCATGAAATTTTTTGTCAATTTTGGAAAGTTTTAGTAAGATTATCCTTTTATCGATTTTTAATTTTTTCTGTTGGATTCTATTGCTTTCTATAAAATTTCAAGCACATATACGGTTCCAAATAATTTACAAGTCCGTTTACTGTTCAATGGAATACAAATTTTCCAAAAAAAAAATAAAAAGCATAACCGGAAATTCCCATTATTAGTTTTGTACGCAAACTTATTCTGCACCGTTTTGTGAGTATATTGTCAATAAATACGAATACATGCAGTTAAGGCATATATGAATAATGTGGATAAGTTTTGGTAAGAACCCATTTTTGAGGTCAAAATTGATGATAACATAATGTTGACTTGCCTGTACGCAATCTTATTCTGACTAGTGTATACGAGCCCTGCATTGTATATTGCAGTGTGCAACTCGTAGTTCACTAATTGAGATTGGGATGTGGGTACATGCAAGTTTTCAAAACGCGCATCTTTTAATTTAATGAATAAAATGGGCCGATCAACACATTTAAAGTTCGCCGAATTTCATGCAATTGTTAGGGAGCACACATAGGACATAGAGACCCATTGCAATACCACCAACTGTGGGATTTATATACCCTAAAACCAAATACCAGATACCCTAAGAACCAGTTTAAGCTTCTAACAAAACTAAGTAGAGAGCGAGTAGTCTTGTCGATTATATCCCCCAGGTTGTCAAACAAGAATGTGCCTGCTGAATCTTTCTTCTCTTAAAGATTGCAGGAGAAGTACATAAATGATTTAGTACGATTTCCTCCTCTTGCTCATCCACACTGCTCCGGCAGAAATCATTGAAGAACGTGCCCTTTTTGCATTGGTGCCTATTAATCAGTGACCGGTCAAGAGCGGTCCTCAGCTGGTGACTTCAAGTGAAAAAAGTTCTTCAGAACGAAGCAGGTTAAGAGTTCGCTAGATTTGGTGGCTAAAAGAACTTTCTTTGAAAAAATTGAGATTTTTTCGGCGTTAGTCGCCATTCAATTTTAACTCAATATAAGTAAGAATAACACCTCAACCACGCCTCAACGCCTGCGACAGTTAAAACACTCCAAAAAATGTAATATGTAAGTATTTTTTGTTATATTATCAACTGCCGGTAAGAATTGCTTATAAGGGATATTTTATTTTAAATGATAGAATCTTCAATATGGGTAAACTTTTTAAGCAGATATGAGCTGTCATTGTTAGATAGCCATTGTATCCATTATGGTTTACCATTTCGTCTCAACAGCTCAATCACGTCTCAACAGCTTCTTCAAATACAAATTTTAATTTTAATAAATTTGCCTTCCTTTTCTTCGTACTTCTTCTTACGTTTTTCTCCAACACAAAATTCCAAATATTTAAAGTATTTTTAAATACAAAAGAGATAGAAAATAAGTTCGTATATTGATTGTTTTTTTCGGTTTTTTACACGGATGAAAATTGAACAGAAAGAGCTCTGCGAATATTTCTGATGTGTCAGGCATAGACTAAGCTGATGAATCCATGGCCGATTCTAAGTTCATGATGTGCTGAGTCGTAGACGCACTGACTAGGTTGGAGTCAAAGCACGGCTCACACTTATCGGCGATGAGTTCACAGTTATATGAGCCGACTGACACTTACAAATAACTTCATTAATCTTAACAATAAATCCAGTGTGATATTTCATTTCTTTCAGTTTCAAGACCCAAACCTTGTCTGCTTTTTCAATAACATCCAGAGGCTAAGCCATCACACAAATCATTTCTTCATTTAGAATCAGTTTTTTTGGGGTTTTTTTTCATTCGGTTTTCATCAACCTGTAAAACACAAATAATAAAATAAAGAAAATGTCAACTCATGTTGCAGGGTCTATAACGATTTAAAATTAGAAATTCTTCAAGGGCGCCAAATGGAAGATTTTATATTTATAACACTGTGCGACAATTTTGGGGTCATGGATTCTAACCCGGAACCGACCAAGACTAATCGATAGTACTCTTATAGAGTAACAAAACCCTAGCTGGGTTTTGCTAAGTTAGTTGCCTTTTAAAAGTTACAGCCGTGTAAAGTTTGTGTGTATTAGGGTTTTTATAACCAGTTTTTTCTTTATAAGTCTAAAGATATTCAAAATTGTGTATTGCTGTCTTCAGCAAACTTGCTGTTAATGCTTAGATGAACAAATTCTCTGAACACTGTGTAACAAAATTATTACACCTTATCGAAATTTTGGGGGCCAATGTTAAAAAAATTAACTTTTTTTGATTGTAATAAACAAAACGTGTTTTTTATTCTATTAATATTAATGCAAAAACGCATTTGTATTGCCAAAAATAAAAAAAAAATATGCTAAACCCTCTAACGTCACAAAGACATGTTTTTTGCAAAATAAAGTGAAAAAATGTTCAAGGCTAAATTTGAATTTTTATTGTATACCTGCATATTTCAGTCTGTTTGAAAAGTTTTGTGCATCCAGTTTAAGCGTCATTTTCTCCTTAAAATCCACCGGTTGCGTTTGCTGACTACACCAACAATTTGACCACAATTTGATTCAATTTCTCTTGTGTAATTAGAATTGGCTGGCCCGACGATGATTGTGGAGGAACATATTCGGAAATTACGGTCGTACTCTCCCTTCGTGTATATTCCGTTACAAGATCAGGGCTTGGGCATGTTGGTTGAGGGATGCTATCAGAGTGAGGTAATGGTAGCTGAACATTTGGAACTCCACTATAAATCTTTCGTTTTGTTTTCTTTTTGTTCATTCCAACCTCACTATTGACACATACGTAACAATTTTCCGGTTCATGATTTCCTGGGTCGAACCATAGCATCGGTACTCCGAAACGCAAAGAGCCAATTCTTTTCTTCTTCCAGCTCAAAACATTGGTATAACATGTTTGATACACATGTTTCGGAGCCCATGATACGTTTGAAATTATTTTCTGGTTAAAATACAATTCGTATGCTTTTGAGAAATCTGCGGTAAGTGGCCTAACTTTGGCACTTTTTGTTCTTGGCATAAAGTGGCCGCAAACGTAGAAAAAGTTTTAATATTTCCGGAGGATTTTAAGGAGAAAACGACGCTTAAACTGAATGCACAAAACTTTTCAAACAGACTGAAATATGTAGGTATACAATAAAAATTCAAATTTAGCCTTGAACATTTTTTCACTTTATTTTGCAAAAAACATGTCTTTGTGACGTTAGAGGGTTTAGCATATTTTTTTTTTATTTTTGGCAATACAAATGCGTTTTTGCATTAATATTAATAGAATAAAAAACACGTTTTGTTTATTACAATCAAAAAAAGTTAATTTTTTTAACATTGGCCCCCAAAATTTCGATAAGGTGTAATAATTTTGTTACACAGTGTTCAGAGAATTTGTTCATCTAAGCATTAACAGCAAGTTTGCTGAAGACAGCAATACACAATTTTGAATATCTTTAGACTTATAAAGAAAAAACTGGTTATAAAAACCCTAATACACACAAACTTTACACGGCTGTAACTTTTAAAAGGCAACTAACTTAGCAAAACCCAGCTAGGGTTTTGTTACTCTATAAGAGTACTATCGATTAGTCTTGGTCGGTTCCGGGTTAGAAAAAGCTGTCGCACAGTGTAACAAGACTAGAAAAATTCAGTAATTTTGTATCAAGCTTCTTAGTTATCTTTTACATTTTAAAGAATTTAAAATAGTGCAAATAGGACATTTTACAGATGTCGTAAGTAGAAATCTACCTGTTTGGAACATCCTGAGAGGTCCCATTGCTGATTCAGAAGATTCAAGATTTGAAGTTTCCCTACACCAGGAAAAATTTTCATAAATCAGCGCCGTCCACCTAGTACCGGTTTTCATCTTTAATGAAACATAACGTAGATAACTGCTTGGAAAGAATCTACCTCAGCCTTACCACCGCAGCAGTTCGTTGTGTCGCCACAGAAGCTATACTTGAAGCTTCTCGTGGCTATATGCACTCTTTTTTATACTTTCTAAGCATGTCCCAGCATTTTTCAATAACTGCTTATTTGAGCAGTTTGAAGAATTAGTGTAGACAGTGCTTTTGTGGACCTAATAACTTGTTTTATCAAAGCGCGCTTGAAGCTTACTGAGGGTCAAACCATACCATAAGCTTTATTGAAAGTTTTTACATGAGAATTAATGTTGTTTTAGAGCAATTAGAGTTAATTCCTCAATGTCTTTCATTCTTTGCGAAGAGCACTTCGCGAACTCTACTATTAACCCTATAAGGGCAGAGAGTGATCGGAAAAAGAGGGAATATGCAGTACCACACACTTTCCGATCACGTCACTAGAGCCGTTAAAACAGTTAAGTCCATAACGTTGTCAGAGGTTAGAGCAACGTAGGCTGACTACTTTTTACTACGTACTTGAAAAAGACTCACCCCGGTCTTTGATATTACTGACCTAAACGGAACGATGAGCGCAAGGAGTATAAACGCATCCCTGTCGCCATCCAATGCCAGACCGTCTTTGGGAAATATGTGCTAAAGTTGCATGATTTGAATCCAGAGACCATACTCGCGACGCAATCCATGTTTCATGGATGAGAGTCACGTCGTAACCGACCCCCATATGATTGAGGAGTCCAGCTAAAGCGTCTTTAAATTTGTGGATATAGGGAGGTTTCTAGGCTGCCCTTTAGTTCTAATTCCTCTTCCATCTCCCCTGTTTGTAGTGTGTTGTGGTTGTTGTCAGCTGGATGACGTTTCTTAAGACGAAGATACACACTGCCAATGCCCCAGGCCATCTTTCCAAACCGACCGTACAAGATGTCCTCGGCCGTCTTGTTGATTTGGATAATGTAGTTCTGCCCATCTTTGCCTGTCTTTGACACGTTTATCACCTTCCAGTCAGCTGTCGGCACGTCTGGGTTCTGTCTTTGCAAGAGTTGGAGAGCTAGCTCCGGCTTTACAATTCGAGGTATTAGCACTTTCGCTCTGGGTGGTGTCGGAATACTTTTTTTATCCACAATTTCGAGCGCCGCTCCATTCCATAGGCCCTGGAGCGTTTTTACTGCTCCCTTAACCCATTCTAGAGTTGAATCGTTATTACATTTCAAGACTTTCACCCCGTTCAACCAGCCAGCTCCGTCAAAGGATGGCATCTGTGATCCCGGCTCAGCGGCCATTTTCGCGAACATGGCGTCCAACAACTTTGCTTCTACTGTCTTCCACCTTTCCTGGGTCATTTGTCCCAACGGGTTGCTGCGGTCAACGAGCGCCACGATCAGCTGTCGGTTGGCAACTACTTTGGCCGCAGTAATTGATTGGGACACATTGGGGTCTTGCTGGGTATTTCTATTGTATTGTTTTCGCTGGGTGTTTCTATTGGGAGTGCCTTGGTGGTTGTTTGTATCGCGGTTTGGTTGCTTAATGTTTTTATTGTATTTTTCTTCCTGGATGTTTGTATCGTATTTTTCTTCCTGGATGTTTTTATTGGGGTTTCCTTGGTAGTTGTTTCTATTGTGGGTTTCGTGCTGGGTGTTTCTTTTGTACTTTTCTTGCTGAATGTTTCGATTGGGTGTTTCTTGTTGGGTGTTTCTATTGCATTTTTCTTGCTCTGCGGCCGTATTTTCGTACCTAGGCCGTTTGTCTGAAGGGCCCACGCTCTTTACAGTGCTTGGCCGTTTCTTGGCCATGTCCTCCTCGACCCGATTTGCAAACTTCGTGTCTGTCGGAGCACACCACTCTTTAGAAGCAAAGTGCGCACGGCCCTGCTCCACGGTGTCTTTGGCCCAAGCTAACCGTTCAGCATCAGTTGCAGATAGGTTGAGCATGCCTTCCAGACGCTGGCAAATCTTGAGCGCTGCCTTGTAGCGACCTTTCGCCTTGAGTCCTTCCTTGGACGGCTTCTTCCGAGGTCCTTTCTCGCGAACAGAACTGGCACCTGCGGTTTTAGCCGATTCCTCATTACTTGCGACGTTATCCCCGTCAGAGTCGTCAAGGACTACGGTGATTGCTTGCTGCATTGTAGGATTGGCAGTAGCATTATGACTGCTGGAATCTCCTACAATCCAAGAACTGTGGCCGCTGGCGACGCAGCTTGTAGTGTCACTGCGCCCGCCGGTGGTAGCAGCCCAACCTCCCACCGACGTTTGGGCTGATATCCTAGCCCGCTGCGATCTATGTTCGACCTTCATGTGAAATTTTATTGTTCGGGGATCCTACCCCTAGCAGCTTCCTTTGCGTTGCTCTAATTCCGGAAATAAAACGTGTTATTGGACAGAAAACTTACAATTTGCGGAACGTCCATTTTCTCTTTGTCAGGGCGACAGCCCTTTTTCCTTGGATATCATAGTACCAGATCTTAGCAACTGGGATGTCAATAGCTCCACTTCCGGTGCACCTGCTCTTCTCTCTTACGCGTAACTCACTGCGGAACTGAAAGCAAACAAATTTGTATTTCGTCACGCAAATTTTGGTGCCGCAGTATTCAGAATTTCCAGTTGCACACATAGTGAGCGGCCCCATAGAAACGTCATTTGTATTAGTGTAAATTGGTGGAACGCCACTTACCAAATACCAGAATGCACTATTTTGTCGAAATTTAACACGTTAATTTGTTTATGGAAAATAATTCTGGTGCAGTATATGTATAAACTTTATTCAGCAAACAGCGTGAAATGGAAGCAAACACGCAGAGTATTTAGTGTTGCAACGAGCTATTTCACAACAAGTAGCAAAGCAAAGCGAAAAGTGTATGTAACTTGCAGCTCTGTTTATTGTTATTTAAAATATAACTCATAGTACTTAAGTGGAACCGTAATAATGACAAAGTAAAACGAAAACTGGAAATACATCCTTAACCATATAGATAGCCTCAACACATGGATGTCGTATATTTAAATCTGATATTCGTTTTTTAGGTTAAACCTTACGCAGGCGAAATTCCTTCACAATAATTAACTTACTAAGTTTTTTCTACTTCTTACCCACTTCCTATCTCTCATATGGTTAAGTCAATTTACAATGTATATATATATATATTTTTTAATCCAATACTACGTTTACATTGGACACAAATGAGTGATTTGGGCAAAAATTCTCAAAAACGAAGCCAAATCACGCATTTCCCCATACAAATTCAAATCTACGAAATGACTCATTTCAGCAAAACAATGAAGCAAATGCGATTAAACGCTTGTTATGAGTCTTCGATCTTGTGATGATACCAAAATAAACAAAATATCCCTGTGCTGCTTCAATCCACCTGGCAGCTCCATATTCCGCAATGCTTGTTTGTAATGATTGCCCAAATAAAATGTGAGTGTGTGCTTGCCCTGATGGGTGCTTGCGCGATTGCATCCCTGCTCTGCAATCTCTGCTAGTTATTTTATCTAGAATTGGAGCGAAAAACATGGAAAAACAGAAAACATATTGCAAAGAGGTCGAAAATTAGCATTTGATAAATAAATGCAGATTAAATGCGATCTCACACGCGAATCGATTGCGAGTGAATGAAACTTGCCCATAGCGAACGTGAGTGCAGACCGCAGAACGGACGTGAAAAATCGAAGTGAAAAGTGAGTGCAGGGCGGCATGAAAAGTGGGAAAATCGGAAATCCGACGAAACTGTGAAGAAAACTGATGTGGTGCGTTGTGACCGCTGGCCGCGCTGGGCTGGAAGGTGCACTGGGGTGGTGGCGCGCAATGACAGAAACAAGAGCTGAAGGATTTGGGCAAAATTGCAGGGGAAAGCACAGCCCACAAGAAGAGTGACACAATTGTTGGCCTCCGTGTTTTTGTCGTTGTTGTTGTTATTTTCGTTACGCCTGCTGTAGTTCATAAGTGGATTGAAATTTTTGCAGTGCAAAAAGTCAAATTGGAATAGAATGAAATGCGAATTCCATTCAAGCAAACGTGAAATGTTGACCCTGTGAGGCATGTTTCGGGAAAATGACAATAATGACGGGCGCGGCGTAATAGACAGCGTGCCTACGTGCTTCTATCGCGCGTCAGTGCACCACCACCACGCACTTCTTGTTTGTTGTATTTTTTTTGTTCCGAAATGTGCGCTGCACGCTGCAGTGCTGCCATTGCAGGCCACTTGTGCTTGCTGCATTATGTATGATTTGTCGATAATAATAATAAAATTGCTGTTTTTAGGGGACTTGACCCTATTGGTGAATTTTTGGATCAGTCGCGACACGGCCATCTGCTACAGTAATGTCGATCAAGGTACAAATAGAGATCGGACACACGTCGAAGCTGCGCAGCAAGAAGACGCCCGAGGGATTCACCCATGACTGGGAGTTGTATGTGCAGGGCCACAACAAGACGGACATTAGCCCCTATGTTGAGAAGGTCGTCTTCAATTTGCACGATTCCTTTCCAAAGCCAAAGAGGGGTGAGTATACACACACAAAAAACAAAAACTGCACACATGCAGAGCTGCAAGTTGGAAGGTACGTGAAGCTGGTGGTAGGCGAGTGGGTGGTTGGGGAGAAGTTGGCAGCTTGGCCAACATTTGTTGCAGTCTGCCTATTTCAGAGTTGGAGGGACGGGCGAAAAAGTAGGGAAAAGAAGAGCAAACGCTACAGTGGCGATTTGTTGTTGTCAGTGGGAAGTTAAAGCGATAACAGGCATTAAGTAGGAAGGATTGCATGGTGGCTTATAAAAGTTACACTACGGCTGTTGTTGTGGCGAGTTAAAGCGACAAATCGATTCGACAATTTTGAATATAATTGGCGCCTGCTATCTTAATGCATTAATCAGATGGGACGCGCTGAACTGTAACGAAAACAACGTTTATATTTTTTTCAGAAACAAAAATTTGTCAGTGTACGTTGGTATTCGAAGCGTAGTAGTGTTGATGATGGTCTTTAGATGTGGCATGAAGTGTTAATATTATGATAGGGTAAGAGTAGTGAAACGCAAATATTTTCTTATAGAAATAAAGACTAATACTCAGGCATCGATTTTTTGTAGAAATTGGAATGTGGTACTCACACCCCGTTGACAATGAACAGGTGTCACTGTTTGAAATCCTGAAACTACATGAGTAACTATCACTATAACGATGTTGGAAGACACCATTTCTTTTTTTTTGCGATATCACATGGACTTTTACTCAAAGTAGTAATTTCTATTCGTATCTCACTTTCGACCGTTATACTGACTTCTTACTGGTGTCTTCTCCCGGTCCTCTAGGTTACTAAATTTTTGTTTCATGCCATTAAAATGTTTCAGTGCAACTTGAGAAGTGGATACTTAACGAAAGAGTCTTCTTCTACCCATTCTGTGGCAAATAGTTTATCATTCACTAATTAGAAAAGCCTAAAAGACACATTAGTGGGCAAAAACTGCAAATTAACTAATTTATTTATGTTTTGTATTAAGCAAAAATGTAACCAGGTGATAGATATTCATACTCACAGACGCACAGGTTGCGCTACTAGTTTACTACATGTCTAAATTTGTCGTTTTATTTTGTTGCTCACTTTCAGTATGCAAGGAGCCGCCGTATGTCATACAGGAGTCCGGCTATGCGGGCTTTGTGCTGCCCATCGACATTTACCTGCGGAATCGCGACGAGCCGAAGCGTCTTCAGTTCACATACGATCTGGACTTGCAGCAAACCGGGCCGCCACAACACAGATTCGAAGTGCAGAAGCATACGTTTGAGAATGTGTCCGAAGAGTTTCGCCAGAAGCTATTAAAAGGTGGCGGCGTGCCAACGGTGGGCGGCAGCGGTGCCAGCAATACAACGCCTAATGCGCGTGCCGCAAGCGATGAAGGCGGCGGCGGTATGATTAGCAAACCCAAGCTTAGCAGTGGCGATATCACTGGCACCGGTGCCGTCGGCAGTAGTGGAGCCGCTGGCAGTGGAGGCAGCAGCAAAAAACACAAATCTCGCACCGACGAGTCTAAAATGAACACATTTGCCAATCTCTTCGGCACGCCTATCACGAAGAGCGGCTCGAGCAAGCACTCGCCGGATGGTAAAAACAGCAGCTCCGGCACGACTGTCAGCAAGGCCACGAGCGGTGGCATCAGCAGCGGCGGTGCCACACCGACAACTGCGGCGACAGGGGCACCTGGCACAGGCTCAAAGGAAAAGTCCAGCAAAGAGCGCGACAAATCAAGCGTCTCGGCAGCAGCGTCGGGCAGTGGCAGCACCGAAAAAGTTCGCGAAAAGTCGGAGAAGAAGGAAAAGCACAAACAGTCGTCATCGGTCTTAAGTCCACACAAGGAGTCGCGCAGCGAGAGTAAGAAGTCCGCGTCGGGTGAAGGTAAAGAGAGCAAGCATGAGAAGCGTAGTGAAGAAAAGTCGAAGAAAGAAAAGTCTCGCGACAAAGAACGCGAACGTAGTCGTGAAAAGGGCGGCGGCAGTGGCGCCACAAAACGACCGCTCAGTCCCAAGGGAAATGCGCGTGAGGTCGGTGCGCCCAGCCCGAAGCGAACGACACCGCCACGATCTTCTTCGGCGGCCAGCGGTCGCGTTGATGATGTGCAAAAAGTGACCAGCTCCAATAAGTCGGAGTCGAAAGAGCCAAAAGTTCGGGAGTCCAGTTCTAGTTCGAGCGGCAAAAAGTCGAAAAAAGATAAAAAAGATAAAGACAAGGACAAAGAGCGCGACAAGGAGAAGCGTGATGATCACAAAGAGAAACATCGCAGCGCCGACACCAAGCCCAAAGACTCCGAGCGTTTTAGCGGCGCCTCTGTAAATGTAGGTGGAAGTACTGGTGCACAATTGGCGAGTGGAGCCGCTGCCGGAACAGCAGATGGTAAAGATGGCACCAAAGCGGCAGCAACGACGGCGAATACGAACAGCAAGAAGAGCGAAAAAGACAGCAAACCGGACGCGGCAAAGCTTAAAAGTGGGGAAAAAACGATCGAAAAAGAAGGGCTAGCTGGAACCGCGGCAGTTGGCGCAGCTGCGAACAACAGCAGCGAAAAGAAGTCTTCATCAAGCTCGGGCAATGCAGGCGAAAAGGATAAAAAATCACACAAACACAAGAAGAAAGATAAGAGCAAGGATAAGGAGCGCGACAAGGAGCGAGAAAAAGAGAAAATTAAGGAGAAAGAACGCGAAAAAGAACGCACCGAGGAGAAATTACCGGAAAAGCATACAGAGGCAAACACAAACGCAAATGCGGCGACCACTGCTACAACGGCAACAGCATTAGCAACAACAGGGCCAACAGACGCACCAAAATCTGAGACTAACGTGGCGCACCCAACTGCCGCTGCTAACAGCAGTACTGCGGCCGCCATCAACAACAGCAGCACCACCACCCCCACCAGCACTAGCACAAAAAAATCACAAAACAGGGAGAAGAAATCCAAAGATAAATCACTCAAGGAAGACAAGCGACAAGGCGACGCTCTACCCGAATCGCGCAGTAAGCATGCCAAAACTGACACCAGCTCTGCGGCACCGGCCTCCACAACCAACGCCGCCACTGCGAACAGCAGCAGCAACAACAACAACAACATTGAATTGAGCGATGTGGACAGTGCGCACTCGGTGCACGATCTCCCACAGAGCACGACCACATCGACGCCGGCGACCGCAACTGCTGCTGCCCCTAATGCCGCCTTGCTGCACTCGGACAGCTCCAATAGCAGTTTCCCGGATTTGCTGCCAAAGACGAGCAACGCACTGCCACCGCCCGCAGCACCCGCGAAGCTTGCAGCAGCCACAACGTTCGCTGGCAAAGCCGAAAAAACGCCGAACACTGGCAAAGAGCATAAGCAACGCGCCAACGAGAAAAATTCACGCACTGGCGTCGACAAAACCGACAAGCCCGACAAGAGCGACAAAGAAGAAAAGAAGCGCAGACGCAGCTCGACATTCATCGAGCCGCCACTAAAACAGCCTAAAAAAGAACCGTCAAAGGCAACCCGCGAAAAATCCAAATCGCCTTCACTACGCAGTGGGCGTGCCAACACTAACAACAACAACAACAATATTAATAATAACAACAGTGCGGAAGCAATGAGTAGCGGTGCCTTTTTGCCCCCGCCGCCCTCTGGTAACGCGACCATTGGCATTGTGGCCTCCTCACCCACGTCGTCGACGGCGTCCAATTCGAGCACAACAGCTTTAGCGCCGCCAGCGTTGCACCCAGCCTCGCCAGCGGCGCCCACAAGCGCTGCGTCCGCGGTAAGCACCAGCGCCACCGCCGACAGTGCGAGCAGCGGTGCGGCGGCAAATAATGCTGCACAGCCGGCACCGACGCTGCCCACTGAGTATCTGAGCGAGCTGCAGGAGCTACACCATAAGATCATGACGCTGCAGGACAACGAGGAGCTGCAGCAAGTGGTCGAAATGATTGCGGCCACCGGCTGCTACGAGATCACCGCCAAAACCTTCGACTTTGATCTATGCAAGCTGGATCGCTCCACGGTGCAGCGACTGCAGAACTTCTTCGATACGTCGGTGTCGTGACAAAAAATACACGCCTGAAGCGCTTAAGCCAGCGGACAGACAGCCTTTAGGGGAGTGAACAACAGAGACGACTCTTGGAATGCAAGGATACAGCAGGTGTCGGGGAAGCCGCAACGGCAACAACGTTGTCATTCACGCTACACAGAAACGCACACTCACACACACACACACACACACACATGCACGTATGGGCTGCACAGAGGCCCGCACTTTAGTCCCATTCGAATACGGAATAACTTTAGTTAGGAAGACAGCGTATACCCTCTTTACCGACAACTGACATTTATACACATACACACTCACAGGCCAACACCAACAAAACCAATATGCATAATTGCTGTTCTTTATATAGGCGTATATAGTGTAGGTATTTATTGTATTCTCGCGGTGCTAAGCGCGAAGCCTAGAATTTAATTCCTCTATCTCTCTCGCACGTTAATGGTTTCCGCATTTGAAAGGAACTCTAACGTTTTTATTTTCTAATTTTTGCACACTTCCCTCGAAAGGGAAAACTGTTATCTCATACTGTATTTAAGATTAGGTTTTCGGATTCACAATCGTAGGCGTAGGCGTTCATTAAGTGGGTTTCTTAGCAACAAGATGTATGTTGTAAATGAAATGTCATTGAACAAAATTCATTAAGGTCTGAGGCAACATGAAATGTGGTAAGCAAAGCAAATGATGTGGCTAAAAGGCAGGCGAAATTCTCTTGTAAGTGAATTTAATGAATTCTGTCATTTTTATTATATCGAAATTTAAAATAATTGATAATGTTGCTTGACTAATTTTTTTTAATGCTTCAATTAAAGAAATGCTATTTTGGATTACTAATGAAGGTAGTTGTAGGAATTGCTGGCAATATAGGAAAATTACTTTAATAATTTCAAACATTTCAAGTGATTTCAACTATTAAAGTCTATGAAATTATATATTTGATCAGCAATGAGTTTAATTCGAGATAGTTTACCCCTCAAACTAACATCAACATTTTTGTTGCATGCATTTTTGCATAGATTTAGCATGGATTTTGAAATGTGTTTAAAAGAGCCTATTTGGTTTTCACTGATAAAACGTTGTAGTCCGCATTAAGTAATGTCCATTTTCTGTGCCAATGCCAAATTGGTAAATAATGACTTTCTAGTTATATTCAAAACACTACAAATCATGAAAGTTTCACCAAAAGTTAACCTTTTGTTGTGGTGTATTTAAGTCTCCGATGTAACTGAGCCGATTTTAATATTTCGTGTCGCTGCAGAAAATATTCGAAAGTTTAAAGAATCATTGAATCATCATTCATTAAGTGGTAGCATCCATAATAATTAAACTTGGCTGAAACGATTTTTTTTCCATTTTTTTCGTTACTCAAGTCTTATAACCAATCCGGCAGTACAACAAAATATATATTTTTTTTAACTTTGACATTTATTATCGCATAGCATTGAAGCACTGAAATTGCCAGGCATAAAATAATGAATTATTTTTCAACGTAATCAAAATTTTTTCTTTATAAAAAAGCAATTTTCCTGCAATATTTCGTTTAACGTGCAACAAAAATTGTTCTTTTATGAAATTTGTAGACTATAACGCGACCAAATTTTATAATTCTAATGTTACAGACTTTGGCCTAATTATGAAACTCAATTCAAAATAAAAAAAGTGCAAAATTGTATTTAATGTAGCATTGAAACTTTTTGAACCTGGCGCTATACTCTGTACGTTCAATACTGCTCATCTATTTGATCCAAGCCAAATGTTTAGAATGCATGGGGTTTCTTAACAAATCACAAAATTAACACATTTTTGTCACTTAGTGAATTCAATATTTTATAACATTGTGAACGAATTCATGAGACGATTTATTGCGACATGTTCTAATACTAAATGCTAAAAATGTATGCAAGTAATGCTGGAATAATTTTCTTTAATAATTGTAAAATTTATGGTTTTCTTTTAACAATTGATTAAGTAATTCCAAAGCATTTTTTTATCCGTTGCCTGAAGTTAGTTTTTATTTGATTTGTAAGTTTTTCAAATTGAATTGAGTTTCTTTTTCACATTAATAAAGCATTTATTACATGTTATCACATTCTTTAATGCTATCACTCCAACGCCAAGTGCATAAAAATCGTGAAAACTTCGGTTTGCAAAGAAATCCCTATAAGAAATTGTAAAGTGACTGACTACTTATTGGAACACGCTGCGTTTCAGTTGTGGTATGTCGGATCGTTAGCTCCAATTAGCAACCAATGCTCTTTCTAATGGTTGTAATGAGCTTAGCTCAGTTTGCCTTACGGCTGTCGGTTTGCCGTTTTACACACATAATGAAGTGCTGTATGGTTAGTGTTATGTGCAGCTGGTTGCAATTGTAGCATCAATATAGGCGTTGTTGCTGTAATTTGCAGCGTAAGACTGCCGTTTGCTTGGTGGTTCATGCACCGTTAGCAGTTACGCTGCGGAATCCCGTTTGCTGTGTCTATGAAGTATTATAACTTGGCAAAGTCTGCATCCTCTTAAGTTCAGAATGTCCCTGTTTTGATTTGAGAATAATTTCTAACGATATTTCCGAAACGTTTTGTTGCTTTCGCAGTTGATAAAATTTTACAAAAATTCTTTTTAATTTCATCATTACAAGTGTACATCTTTAGTCTGATATGGTTATTAGATTCGTATTATTGTACTCTGTGCTCTGAGCAGACGTTTTGTAGAAGAACGAATTTTTATTTTGGCACCCGAACTCAGCCACTTGTATTGCACATCGAATCAGTCAATATTTGATAATATAATTGATTGATTGATATAGTAATATCATTTTTAACTTGAAAGTTATGAAGGGAATCTAAACCTAAAATGCAGACAAAGTTAATTTTTTCCTTTGTCAATAAAACATTTCCAATTCTTTTTGTTTTATTTATGATTCAACGAGAGCATTATGAACCGAAATAGAAACAATTCATGCAGATATCGGCTCAAGTAGCGCCCGATAGAGCAAAGAGCAGAGTCTAGGAGACTACACTTTTAGCAGGCAATAACAAACTTTAGACTAAAAGTTTATCTTTTTCCTTTGTTAATCAAGGGTGTCCATTTGGTTTGATGCGATGATAGCAGCATTGACTGAAATATGAACAATTCGTAGAGATATCGGCTCAATTAGGGCCAAATAAAGCAAATTTTTTTCTATGCGACACTTTTAGCAGGCAACAAAGTTTAGACTAAAAGTTTATGGTTTTCCTTTGTCCCAATAAAGCAAATTATTTCTCTAGGCGACTACACTTTTAGCAGGCAATTATAAATTTCTAAACACTTGAAAAGTTCAAAATCTAAAGTTTTACATTTTACTTTTAGTCATATGTCAAGTCACTTAAACAACATGAAGTCCAACCTTAGTCCCAGTTAGACACAGTGGTCTTATGTGCTGCTGACCTCATTACAATTATGGGGTTCTGTCACTAATTCAACAATCACTTGGGCGCCCACTGAAATGACGCACACTAAAAATAAACCACATAAACTTTGTGCATGTCAGAAATATAAAATTTGGTTATTTTTACTTTTTGTTTACTATCACATTTTCATTTGCAAAGAATTTACCGAAACTCTGCAACAAGGCGCACATGTGCCTCAGACTTAAACAAGCATCACAATGTCTGCTTCCCTCATATTATAAGCATTATTCTTTAAATTGAATTTAATGAATTTACTAAACTAAATTCAACTGCAATTGAAATCGTTCAAGTCCACAAACAGCACTGCAATACAACAGGTGGCAATTTGCAGCGTGCAAATATTGTAAATATTCCTCTGAAGAGCCAAAAAGCAAGCAAAACAATTAAAACCTGTCCAGTACCCACTAATGTATAGTAATAATTAATGAATTGTATGTAATTGATTTTAATTTTGAAGCAAAAACAAAAAAAAAAAATTAAACACACAGCTGCAATATACTTTGTACGAACAAACATACACAAATCGAGGCACACACGCACGCACATAAACATGTATGGCTATGTATGTGTGTGTATAATATTTATAAATATACTCGGCTGTTGTGCTGCGCATCTGCGGCCTGCAATAAACCCTAAACTATGTGTTGAATTGGTGCATTTCATCGCAACATTGATTTTTCGATGCATTTGTAAATCGTAATTGTATGTAATTCATTATGCATTGGCGTCTGCATCGACGACATTACTTAACATATTTCTATTTTTTTTAGTATAATATAAGAACGATTCATTTTCTTTCCGTTTTTTTCTAATGCATACAAATGTATGCACAACAAAGCACTTGTTTTAAACTTCTTTTAATTACAGATTTGTTTGATTGTATTAATAAAATTTTATTAAGCAAAAAATATAAATCATAAACTTGTGTTTTTTACTTAATTTTTATTCCTTTTGCTTTAGTTATTTTGACATTTTTTGACCAGTGGCATTTTTTTGATTTATTCTAATATAAGCAAAGTACAGTTATGACATTAATTAAGGAATTAAGTAAAAACAAAAATATTGAATTATTTATGTATTGAGTAATTGCAAAAAAGCAAAAATTATAGTTATATAAAGCGTAATATTTAACCAGCAAATAGGCCTTATGTGTAGTTTTTAGTCACTCATAATTTAGACATTTTATACTAGAAAAGCGCTAGTTAACGAATTTTACAGTTATTTTACTACGCCGCACAGTTCGCAAATAGTCTTGCAAAAAACCAGTGAAGCAGAGGCCGCGGCTATGTCTGTTAGCCCATTGAATTCATAATTTAGCTATTCTGGAGAACAAGTGAAATCTCAGTATTAATACGCGTATTTTAAATACCTCTGTCATAAATACTTATGGTACTCATTGCTATACGAGTACATAGTTATGTACAAAGTGAAAGTAACAGAATAACGAACGGTGATCAAGTCCGAGTGTGCCCACAAAGCCTGAAGCCCAGATTAATTCTTCAGATCAGAGATGCTCAATGTTAGATGCTAGTTAGGCTAGTTGCGCTCACACCCTTAGGACCCACTCCGGCCCATTGTAAGCCTCTTCATGAAACAGGTGCAACTCAAGATTCCACCTTAACCGTGGTACAAAGTCATCTTAAAGAGTCAAACAGTGGCACAGAAAGTGTTATATTGTTTTCACTACTCTTTCAACAAGCAATGTTTCACTTTAGAGCTTCTCAAAACCTATAATAATACTACATATGTCAGTTCTTTGCTCACATGTAGAGCAGAAGGTGAAGGTAAGGTTAAGCGGAATAGCCGAAGATTCACTTAAAACCTTTGTTAGTAAATTACAATAACAAATATGCAATTTTTTTTTAAGATTTTTTTCAGCTGAACCAATTTACTAGCTTAGTTTTAAAACTACATTCATATATGAATGAAATGAAACAATTTTCTTAAAAACCTTTGAGTTTTTATAAAATTTTAAACAATTTTCTTAAAAACCTTTGAGTTTTTATAAAATTGTTTCGATATGTCGCAGATCATCAAATACATTTTGGAGATTACATTACTATATTCTTTTGTCAAGATGATTTTAGAACAAAATATGATTCTGAGTGAAAGACATTATTCTGTCATTTCATGCTAATATTGTTTCAATCAATTCAAATCATTTTTCTGGACTTGGATGGACTATTCTCTAATTTTATGCTAATATTACACTGAAAATAGTTTAACTAAATTTTTAAACTTGGATAGTCCATAGGGCTCTGTAAACACCAAACATTATTCGAAAACACTCATTATTTGACGTCAAGTTCTTCTCATAAAATGGTGCTACACCAACGATTCCAAACTAGTTGGAACGGTGAGAGAAGATGTGCTTGCGAGCATCGAGGGAGTCTTCAACCCAAAACCCTGTTGTGTGCCACTGAAACTACATTGAAGACAACTCTGTACCCAACGTTAGAGTCAAATGAAAAAGCGCCCCGAATCGGCATAAAACAGTAGATTCTTTCCATCCGTGCAGCACACAGATGGTTACGGGAAGCTAGGCCCTAGTCTCGTGCTGATGCTTTTTCCCAGCCCCTAAAACCTCCTCTCTGTCAAAAATAGGTATTACGTCGAAAGGCCGTCGTGAGCGTTGTCGCTCAAATCGTCAGTCTGTGTCTTACGTTCGTTGCGTAATGCAACCATTATCCGTCTCACGTACATGGATACTGCCTTTCACTTCGTGGCGGATTCCAGCATCGAAGGTACCAGATTTAATATGGTCGGTGAGTTGCCGAGCGATATGAAGCGCATGCAGTAAAAAAAAGGGCCGGACAGTGGGGGTCGTCTTCGATCTTAAAGCGGTGCAGATACACCTTGAATCAACCATGGCCACTAAGCACCTGGGCCAGGTAGTAGTCCAGGTTCCTGTTCTTCCTGTCGACCCACTCAGACACGCTGAGGATGAGCTTAAACGTCCCTCTCCACTTCTCAGACTGCTCCCAAATTCATGGGCACTCTTCCGTTGATTGCCGCCGCGCAACCAGTCTTTTTTTCTCTGTTGTGGGCTTCTTCCCACGCTTGTCATAAGGCTGTCATGCCATCTATAGATGTGTGTATCTCCATCTATAGCCCCCTCAATGGACGTAAAATATTGCTGTAAATCCAGTCTTCGAGAAGAATTTAAGTGTGGCTCCTAAACCTCTAAATTTCCTCTTAACATCTCTTATTAGGTAGTAACCCAGATGCTTCTTTTGAACAGCCAATAGTTATGGATATTCTCCTATTATGCGAATTGCAGTTTAATATTCCTGTTTACAGAATCTGCTATATTCGTTTAAGCGAATTCATAGTTCCCTCAGGTGATAATTCAACCTGCAATGCCTTGTCAAAAAATTCCTATTATGATCTTTAGATTATTCTTTGTTTGACCTAACATTCCCCTAGTGTTTTTCTTTTGTAGAACCGAATAAGCGCTTTGGAATGTTCCAGTCATGGTTTGATGTACCCGTATAAATTTCTGCTCTTTATATCGTCATTTCTGGTTAGGATAGAGTGACCAGCGTTTCCGAAATCGCAAAATCTTTCTTCGCTGACAAAAAGGGTTGGTGCAACCCTCTCGTTACCTTCACTACCAATGCGACCCGGAATTCATACCTGATTATTTTGATGTATTTTTAGACCATAACATTGTACACCATAACATTGTACACATTGTAAATTAATAATCTGCTATACCTTTGGTTAATATAAGGAAATTGCTTGCACGATAAGACTTATCTGGCCCGTTTTCAAACGCAACTGTACCAGAGCACGATTTGAAGTTTTGTCTCAGCTTTTCCCAGTTATGAGCAGAAGAAGCCTATAACTCTTCTACTTTGCATATTTACTAAGGTTCATTCAGAAATTTATAATTTCTTTCTCAATATCTCAGTAACCTCAGTAAAAATGTAATATTTCTTTTGTTCGATTCCTGACAACTGCAAATGTGTCTGGTAACTTTTGTGTGATTTCATGCCTATCCTCCTTCTGATGTGTGTGTAGAGAACAACTCGGACTTGTCAGCCTTTATGAGTGGACATTGCTAGAGTACCAAGTACCAATTTATCAGTTGATCAATAGCGCAATAGTTATAGCTTATCATTTGCAGTTGTCGCAATAAAAACATTCACATACTTTTACAAAGCTAAAATGTTGCTCAAGCACACTTTTGGTCTCAAGTTACACAATTTGCAATAATCATTTGAACAAAATTCCCTAACAACACAAACAACAAGTATGCGAATTTATGAGAAATACAACAAATACCGAACATACAAACAAACAAAAAGGTAACAAGCAACAATGTGCGAAAAACCGACACGCCTATCTGAAGGCGGCAGGACAGAAAAACAGTGTGCGGCAGCGGTGTGCGCCACACCCACGCCAAGCCGTTTATAGTTGTGTAAGTGTATTGTATAATAAAGAAATTATTAACTAGTGACTAACGTAAATCTATTATATATATATAACTATATAATGATATGTACTCAACAATAACTGCACACAATGTGCATTAGCGCGAGTCGCCGTTGTATGTGTGGGCGCGTGCGAAAACATGTTTATAAACTGCAGTATTTATAAATCGACCGATGGTACCGTAAGTTACAATATTATCGAATAACAATAAAACTAAATACATATACAAAATACATGCATCTAAAATAAAGTTTTTACTTACCTATACCAACAAATGGAGGGTTTTCCAATTCAATCAAATTCCAGTTCTGTGCTTTGGGGTCTTCGAGTTGTTTTTTGTAGGCGTATTTCTTTTTAAATTTTTGTTTGGTTTTCTTAGTGAATAGAATAGTTGATGAAATTAGCAATTATATAGTCGTTGGGTTAGACCGGATCTTGGTCATTCCAGGATTCTTATTCAGGACTGCTCGGTGCCAACCGTCATTGATCACATCTGCACTGACACCAATTTTGACCACGGATGCACTGTCCGTATCCCTAGTAGATAGTAATGGGCCGGTAGCAACTTATCCACCGATAACTCCATCAACATCTACACCGACGGGTAGAGGTTGGCTGTGGGATCTTCTGCAGCCAATTGGGGCTTCGTCTCTCCTTCCTTATCATTGATCACTGAACACTGATCATGCATAAGGCGGATGTCCACATCTACTCGGACAATCAAGCAGCCGTCAAGTCACTCGCGAAGGCGAGCACCTCATCCAGGCTGGCCTTGGACTGCCGAGAATCCTTAACACCTTGGCCAGAAGCTCCAACGTCTCATTATTCTGGGTGCCAGGGCACAGGGGTATTATAGGCAACTGCGAGGCGGACGAACTAGCCAAAGCGGGCACGTTGTTCGCCGAGGCTTGGTCCTCTCTCTCAGTGGGGGCTCCACTAGCATCGGTCAAACTGATGCTCAGGCAATGCTATCATAAGGAAGTAAACGAATTGTGGTCTGAGGAACAGACCTGCTACATCTTCCGACTAACATGGTCAATCTAGAACATGAAACGGACCATCCAGTTGCTCAACCTTAGCTGTCACTCAATAAGCACAACGGTCTCGGTGCTCACGCGTCACTGTCTTATGGGTAAGCATACGGAAAGACTAAGCCGCGATCCAACTACTTCTGTCAGGGGTGCAGCTCCGAAGAGGAGAAAGACCCGTGCTCCACCTGATGTATCGGTGTCCATTATTAGCCAGGAGAAAACATATGTTTCTCGGCTCAGCCTTCTTCATTGGCCTAACCGAACTATCACCTCAAAATAGCAGGGATATAGCTCAGCTGGCTAGTGCGTTGGGCCGCGAGTCAAATGCGACGCTCAAACCCAGGTTCAAGACTCCGTTGGGTTAACACCGAAAAAAAAGAAAAACAAAATTTTTCCTTTCGACGGCTGTCCTCTCAGCAGGAAATGACAAACCTCTGAGAGTAAAATTGCCTATGAAAAAGCTCCCAACTCGCCGTTCGGAATCGGCATAAAACTGTAGATCCCTTCCAACCTTGTAAAAGTTCGCACGCACAACACGGATGGTTGCGGGTAGCTAGGCCCTAGTCTCGTAATCGGGCTGTCGTGCCAGTCAATTATTATTATTATAGCCAGGTTTATTACGGAATCTTCATGGTTCGCAGCGCTGTAAGGGGGAGTCGCGCCATCCACTGTGGTTTCACAATGCGCCATAAGTTGTGCTTAAGTGAGCTGTATTTATCTTCCACTGCGATTAGGTTAGGTTAGGTAAGACAGTTAGTTAAGGTTAGGTGTATTTGTTGATTTCTCAACAAGTACACTCGAAGGCCTCAAAAGGCCCATAGTGATGCCCGGGTAGTGTCGAAGCCGCGGTCATCCTCCGTTCGGTGTTGGCTGAAACCAACCTGAGCGTCGAATGAATCTGGCAATGGAGGACATGCCCAAATTATTTAGCATTTGGCCCACTAGATAGCGATAGCGTATGCCAGGAATGGCAGGACACTCGCATAGAAGATGCTGCACAGATTATACGTATTTTCTTTTCATCCTTGCAGCTACGACAGTAGTGTCGATAGGACAAGCCAAGTCTTTCTGCAGAAAGACCAAAGGCGCAATGCCCTGTTAAGACCCCTGTGAGTATACAAAGTGTCATTTTTCACTTTCATTCACTTTTGGTTCAATTTCAGGCCCAGCGCGCGTGAGATCTTGCAGTCAGGTCGAATACTTTATTTTTCATTGGTGTGCTTCATTGCCTTCCCATCAAGAATTAATTGCGATAAAGTTTTTCCTAATAGGCGGAAAGGCTCAGAGATCTCCTGAGCTCGTGTACATAGATAAGATTTTTCCGTTTGCAGGGAAGATTTTTTTAATTAGAATCTCTACTAAACTTAGTAGATTTCTCCGAGTACATTTTTCTAGTTAGTCTCTCTTCGATGCAGTCTTTCAGCAACTTTCATCTCTAGAAATACTATAGATTTTGTTATAGAGTTAAAGTAGCATTTAAGGTTCAAACAAATTTTCAATTTTTGTGTGACTTTTATTCATTTATTTATTTATAGTATTTTAGTAATTTTATTCCACTCATTAATAAATACAATTCGTTTTCAATAATACGTGTTTTCTACTGGTTTCGCATCTGCTTTAGATTACTTTCATATAATTCTCATATATTGTAATTATAATAATGTTTAATTCTATTTTCAAATTTTTCCAAACATTACATTCAACTAGAATTTCCAGTTTATATTTTCAATAGTTTTGCAAAACATGCAATTTTAATCAATTTCGATTTCATTTATAACCATGTTTCATTTTTGTTGTTTTGTTCTTTTGTTTTTGTGGGAAATTTTCGAATCGATTCGGCTATGCGTGTGTTTTAAATTTTTAAAATTCGTACTTTTTTGCTGCTTTGTTTATTTCTATTCAATTTTTTGTTGTTGTGGTGAGTACACATATACATTTGTATGTATCATAAATGCAAACACAACAAATGTCATCATTATTAAAATATGGCTTAAGCAAGACAACAAAAAATTCCATTAAAAAAACATTTGTTTAATAACTGCAAATATTTAGTGGTTTTTGTGCGAAAAGAAAAAATCAAGTAATTTTAAATAAATGCATCAGTCAATTATTAATGTCTTTTAGTTTTTTGTTTTGTTTTTGTTTTAAATTGCTGTAACAACAACAATAAGAACACATTGTACAGTGGTTGCATTTACATTTAAATGCTGAACAATTTGTTTTCGCTCACTTTTGCGTGAATTATGACGTGCAATTTTGCTGCATTTATTTTTCTCCATATTTTTGGCTTAAAATTGATTTAGAATTTCATTGAAATTATACATTTTATAAAGAGAATTGTGCAGTTGAGTCAACTGATCAACGGATCGAGTTGCCGATCCAACCAGCATTTGGCGAGTCTTTCGAAATGCATCTCACTCGACTATAGAATCTCTGTCTATTGGCATACAGTCTACGATTCTATAGAAAAAATATCTAAAATATACGAATACAAATAAAACTAATGCTAAAAATGGCAACAAAACTTTGTACAAAACGAATAAAAAAAACCTATTATATATAAGAATATATTGTATTATGCAATGGTGCGTGTGATGTGCTGGTGAGCGTGTTTCAGGAGCGCTTTAGACGGCTCCCGCCCTTAATCCTAACTAATTTATGTTTGTAATCCAGTTTACTTCATATTATTCACTGATTTTCTGTTTGCATTTGAATATTTCTAAAATAAACACAACTACGAATAGTTGAATTTCTGGACCAATTCAGTTTTCAGTTCAGATTCAGATTCGAATAGCGTTTGTGTCTGGTAAAAAAACAGCGTGGTGTTCTCCACGACATGGCTTTTCCATAAATTTTGGGAAAAACTACTTGAATTGGTAGAAAACAATGCGTGGCGTTTTCTACACTATCGCTGTCAGCATTCAAATTTCGCTTTTTTTCGTGAAATTTTTAGGGTAAAAAAATAAATCTAAAACTGAGACAACGCGATTAATTTAAACGGAAACAAAACACAAAAACAAAAGCAAAGCAAGTAGATTGATTTGATTGAGACGATTGGTGTTTCCTCATATGAAATACATTTCCTAAATAGAAAGGTTGTCAATGATTTGTAGCTCCAGCGAACTCGTTTCAGCCCCGAAGCTAAGGTCATTTATTCCAAAAACATCCGTTGAAACGTACGAGTTGGCAAGTTGGAGAGTACATAAAGTTTGACACCAAAGTTCATTGTTTGACGGAAAGGATCATAAGAGTTCGATTAAATACGATAATGTTCCAGTAAAGACAAGTGGATGCATGACCTAAGGATAGGACGCACGAGAATGTTGATGTACTGTACTGTTGATATACTTTTTATATAGAAATTATCACCGTATTGAAGAAATCTATATATCTACTCCTTTGAGTAGATCGAAAAGAATTTGGTTGAATCAAAAAGGATTTAATGAAACTCATTTAAAATTGTTTCAATTATGATCCACGCGCTTTTGCTTATTTTCAATATCATAATAGAGAAAAACTCCTACTGCGACTTTTGCGTTGACAGGTCTGAGGATGCAGCATGTTTGAGTGTGCAAGAAATAACACTGAGCGACGGTAACTCGTGACTACAAATTACTAAAATTACCCAGGAACGCTGGAGTAAATTAAACCCACAAAATAGTGGTGAAGATTTTCAACCAAAGCTTAACTTTCCCAAGGACACGGGAGTAAATCAAGCCCACAAAAAAGTGACAAGGAATACGTTGATTCAAAGACGAGCAGCGCAGTCGGCAATTCACCAGGGAACCCGGGAGTAATTTAAACCCACAAAAAACGTGCGATGGTGTTGATCCAACTTACACTGAATTTTCAACGAAAAAATATGTGAGCCTCCCTGCAACAACATCAAATGAATTCAAGATACGTGGTTCTAAAAACACCAATAACTGTCAGGTTCGAAATGCGGAATAAACCTGATAAAGAAAATAAAAATTTTATATATCAAGAAAAGAAGCACACATAAGGACATGATACTACGTAATTCTTATAAACAAAATCGAAACGCTCAGAACTTTTTCATAAGCTTGAAAAAGACCAAAGCAAATTATTTTCATTGTCATTTTAAACTTGAGCAACAACAAAATTTTCACACTATACAAAACAATTTCACATGAAACCAATTGAGGACAGCAAAACAAGTCGGTGTTAGTGTTGCAATGATAAAAAGGGTTATACGACATTTTTAGGAGAATGTTTCAGCTGAGGGAGTTGAAGGATTGGCAGAAAAGATGGGCCTGCAAAGCTCAAGCTCAACTGGCATTTGACTCGGTTAGAGAAATCAAGTCTAATGTGGGATTTTTAAACGTAATCTTCAAAGAATTAAAAAGACCGCTCAGTTTTACTTATACAAAGTAGAAGAAGCTTTATACAGAAGCGATAATAAGGACAATGAGACGAAAACAAATTTATAACGAAACTGTATGATTTTTAAGGGAACGGTTCGGCCGCAAAAGTGCTTTAAAAATGGAGAAATATGATTTTTGTATTTTTTGGCGCAGTTGAAAATTTAATTAGGATTGACTTTACTCAAGAAGGAGTATATTTGATGTCCATATTTAAGGAAAAGTAGTTAGAAATAAGAGAATTTGTGTACAGAAGCGCAACACACAAATCAATTAAGAAAATAAGTCATTTTAATGACATTAAATTCTACAGCTAAAGAATTTTAATAATTAAAAACATTAATAAATTGAATATTACAAAATACGGGTTAGACATGAATTCTCTGTGCAACGTCTAGAAATAAAAATGTTTAATTCATGGAAAAAATTTCAGATTGTAAAAAACATCGTTTTTTCGGTTAAAACCAATTTGCTTCCTTCCTGTCCTTCAAGTGATTTCCTTTTTATTCATCATTATTAGGTCTGGGCCCAAAAAAATGACCAACATAACGTCAACACTGTCACCACACTATAGTCACCTATATGTATTCGTTTGTTAAAACCGAAAATAAGCTATGCCTACCAGCTATTCATTAACATTGTATCTATTATCCTACCGGCCATATTTTATAAAAATAAACTTTTCAACAAACACTAACTAAAAAAACAAACACACACACGCTCTCAAATTTCTTAACAAAAATAATAGATTCCACAGATTCGCATTGACTCGATACGCTTTTGAGCCATGACATACAAAATGGAGCAAAGGAAAACCGTTCAACTCATATGCAATTAAATCTCTTCAGAACAGAAGAACTATATTAATGAACAAATTGGTGAAATCGCATAAGGAAATAATAATGAAAATCTCTGAGGAAAAATATCCAGACAAAAAGCGAGAAAGAATCCAATTGCCAAGAAAGATCCTTTCTTGGAATGTTTCGCGATTTAAAAATGTTTAATCGACTTGAAGATTTAAGATATGAAAAGCGTATTGACTCGATACGCTTACAACGTCCAAGGCGGTTTGAAATTGGGTCATACAACTGTATCGAGTCGATGCGTATTGGCTCATGGCGACTTGAATTGCCTAATAAAAGGGGTAACAAATATATTAGGATTCACGCAAAAAAAAATGGCGAAGAAAGAAGTTGAACTGTCTCTCTTTATAGAGTTAAAAGGATGCAAAAAAATATGCTATGGCTTGGCTCTGGTACTCGATAATATATAAATCATAGTAATAATATATATTGAACATGTCAGCAATTACTAAAAATTTTACAATTCTCCACAATCTAAGCATCCGCAATTGATTTTATAAAATATGGCTGTTAGTGATTATGGTTCTTATTTCTTTCAGTTGTGTTTTTTAAAGCGTAAGAATTGTAAAGTCTTTGTGCCTGCTGTAATATTTGCTTTGTGTTTCAGAGTTTTGTGCTAAACTTTGAGCTTTTCTATTATAATTGTTTGCTTCCATTTCGATTTACTTTTATTTCTGCCTCTATACACATTCCTTGTTTTCGTTACATTAACTTCTCATACTTTTAGGTATTTTGGTCATTTTCGCAGAGGGAATTTGATATTATTTTTTTTTATTTTTGTTTTGTTTGTCTGCTTGTTTATATTGAAGGAAATAAAAGCCGCTATTGCTGAACGCTGTGGTTAATCTATTGTAGTCTATGTGTCGAAATCAAGGTGCGAATTGTTGAGCTGCACATTTAACGTCAAATTCAAAAATTTCTAATTTATATGCTACAATTAATTTTTTACACATACGCAGTAAACGCTGGTTTAGTACGTTTTTAACTGACTTTGTTTTATTTGCTGACATTTACAGCTGCAAATTGTAATCGCACCAGCTTAGCTTGTGGTAAATTTGGCAATGGGGATTCAAGAGGAAGTCAACAACGTATAATGCAATCCAACCGTGTCACAATGCACCAGATGGCTTGAAATTTGTCCAATTACGGAATTGTTCGGCCCTAATACAGCGGCACACCAACACAACACGTTGAATGCGATTTAAAGTGTTTGATTTTCCTCCCAAAAGCGATTAGCATTATTTGTTATTGCATTTACATTCCCCTTTTATCGTTTTTAATTCGTATTAAATTTTGTTTTCAGAAATTTCACGTATGTAAATGAACAAATAAAATGTGTAGCACTGTGCATATTCATCTTATTGCTGTCTGGCATTTGTACACACGATTTTCAAACGTCTCTTAATCTCTTGAGAACCTTTTCGTTTACCGATTTCTAGTTGTTAAATTATTTAGTTAATTCCTATCTTACAGACAATTACATAAAATTTCTTCATTTTCATTTTGCGAACAATTAAGAAATGAGCATTTGTTTTTTTTAAGTATTAATTGTAATTTTTGGTTTCGTTTTAATTTGTATGCATTCAAGTTTGCTTTCTTGTTAATGCTTATTTCATGCGATTTGGTCTGGTTTCTTGCGTGCAAACTGGGCGACAAGGGCAAGATTGCGGCTGGGTAGTTGTGATGGCGCATTTCTGTTCAAGCATTTACAAACAGATCTTCGCCTCGTTTGTCTTTTGCATTTTTAGCGTATTTCCAATATCTTGACTATTGTTTGAGAATCCCAAGCTCGTGGGAAAGGCGGAAATTGTGTAGTTTCTCTTCAGCTTAGGTGTATTCAAATTATTAACTACTCATATACATACTTACCGTTAACATTAACTTTTATCATTTTTGTGTTTGAATGTCTGTTTTTGGTTTGCGCTTAAATGTACATTACTTTGTGGGGGATTCTTAGAGAAAATGTGTTAAATCTCATTCGTTGACGTCCTCTTCCGATGATGAGCTTGCAGGAATTGTAGAAAACCATGGTTCACGATTGTTATTTTTTATAGGACTGAAAATGCAGGTGAAGAACAAAAAAAAACCAGTAGGTAATCATACTTTTAGCTTCAAGAGGAATGAGCAATTGGCAAAATTTTCCAAAAAAAAAAAACAATACTCACGCATTCTTTTTGGGATTCGTGGGCAACGTATGCGAGATGCGATAATAGGCCTGCTCCTGCTCCTCCTTATTGTCGTCCATCGATTTGCGTTGCAGTGTCATTGTCTCCTGCGGTGTCGCCTCCTCCTCCTCCGCGTCCAGATAGTATTTGGAGCTTTGGGCAATTTTACAGTTCTCACACTCGCTCAGGTAATCGTCGTCCAGGCTGGTGTCGTTGGGCAGAAAGTGTTCCTTGGGATTGAGACAATTCTTCGAGGTGGTACAAACTGGCAAGTGTTTTGATGCGGCCACATCGTGCGCCGATGCTGCAGTCGATTGGGCACCTGTCATCGTATACTGTTGCGGATAGGCGGGCATGTTGCACTGCGAAACGGCAGGCAAATTATTTGGGCTCGTATTTGTACGGGTGGCGCTAACTTCTGACTTCTTCATACGCATAACCTTCGGTAGAGTGGTGCTGCGAGCAGTTTTATTGCTGCTATTGCTATGATAGTTGCTGCTAACGTTCGAATTGGTGTTGGCAATGTTTGAGCTGTTACTGCTATTGTTGTTGTCATAGATGTCGCCGCTGCCGCCACTGCCAGTCGCCGGTATGCTGATCACCGACGGCACCTTGCTCACAACGCTCGCAATGGTGCTGTTCAGTGACACCTTCCCGCTAATGTGTTTGGGCAGCGTGTAAGTTACGTGGTTGTTCTGCATCGGATAAAATGTCGTCGAGTTGATTTTGTTCGACTTCTCCATGGCTGAGCTGGGGCATGCGCCCGCAACCGGCGACAGCGGCAGTGTCAGTGAAGGCGGTGTGTTCTTGTTCGATTCGTGCTGATCTTTGCGTGTGCTGTGTGCAGACGTTGTTGTCGGTTTACTCAGCGTGTAAATGGTCTGCACGGCAGTGCAGTTGGAAGTGTAGCTGGTGCTGTAGTTGGAGCTGCAGGCGCTCGAACTGGCAGTGGAATTAGCGTTTTGTGTTATTACTGCTGCTGCTGGTGGTGTTGCTACGCTTGTTGTAACATTATGATTGTTATTGTTTGTTGTAGTTGTGTTGATGGATTTTAAATTCGTTAGACTTTTGTGTAGTTTCGGTGGTAATATTGGATTTGTATCGTTGGTTTGTTGTTGTTGTTGCTGCTGCTGCTGGTTTATACTATGAAAATGCTGCGGATGTTGAAAATTCAAATAGGCATCGACCTGTGAAGAAAAAGTATGAGAGTCCTTAGAGCGCAAGTCAAAGGCATCAAATGCCACTGACACGGTTTGTTACTTACGGTTGCCACTCACCTTTCCATTCAAATAAATGGCTGCCGCACTGCCCTCCGCTTGGCCACTGTTGCCACTTCTGCCGCCGCTCGAGCTGCGCGCGCGTTCCCCACTCGACTTCTTCTGCACGCGCCCCAACACAATGGGCATGTTTTCGTCGTGTTGCTGTGTCGGAACCACTACGCCGTGATGGTGCGAATGGTGGGCGTGGTGTGCATGATGATGATGTCCGCCTACAACGCCTCCCAACTCTGGTGTGCTGATGTCACCCACTTGCTTCGAGATTGTTGCAATCTTCGGTTCATGGCTGCAATAGGGCGAGGACGAAGCGCTGGCGGAGTTGTGTGCGGAGCGCTTCATTGTGCCGGCCGTGCTGCCATTTGCACTGGTGTTGCCGGTGCCGCTGCCGCTGCCCGTATCGCCAGCGGGCTGCTGCAGATTGGACGACGACTTGGCTCGCTGTCCATAACCCAGGCCGCTGCGTCCCACTGCATAGGTGACACCCGTCGCTGACGACGCTGCCGACGACGAAGCCGTGGCGGCAAGCTTGCTGCTCAGCGCCGACAGAAATGCAGTGTTGCTGGCAGCCTGTGCGCTGTTCAACTGTGTAGTGGCCATGTAAGACATGGGCACGTGCTGCACTGGGCATTGACAAGTCGGTTTCTTCGGTGCAACGGCCGACGTGCTGCCATTCGTAGCGCTGATCACGGTGGCAACGTTCGTTGCACGCGCCTCTGTTTTCGCCTTGCCCAGCGCTTCTTTCGTGGTCAGCGGATCGGTGACCGCAAAGTAGCGCGGTATGGTACGATGGTAACGGCGTGAGGAGGACGGTGTTTTGCTGCCGCCATTACCACCGCCTCCGGAAACAACTCCAAATGCGGCACCATTCTTTAGTGCCTGCGAATGTTGCGAGGGCAATGTGTGGTGTCCACCGGCTCCAGCACCAGCAGTTCCTGTGCCACTCTGCACAATCGTGTCGCTAGTATTGGAGATGGTGGCAATTTCGCCACTCATCAGTGGCAGTACGTCGATGCTAGGCGTTGATACGGCGCCAGCTATGTGCGACGGTGTCGTGCTATTGGCGAATTGCGTTGGCGAAGCGATCAGCTCAAAGTCACCAACACTACCGCTGCCAACGCCAACACCCATGCCTCCGCCGCTACTGGGCAGCGAATGATAGCCGCCGGCGCCGTTGCTGATCTCCACGTCCGCGACAGTCACATACTGCTGCAGCATGTCTTGTGCGGCGTGTGATGGGAGTGTGGTGCGTTGAAGCCGACGCTGGGGCCCCACGCTGCCAATGTTGGTGGTCGCACTGATATTCAGATGGCAATTCTTGTAGCTGCACTCGGTAGTGGTCACTTGCAGCGCTTGACAATTGCTCTGCAACTGCTGCTGTGTTGATGGTTGCAACAATTTAACGGCACCGTTAGGGGCCGACTGCTGGTGCTGTTGTTGTTGTGCCGCAGAAAGTGTCTGAACACAGATCGAGTTGCTGGGCGCCATATGTATGCGTCCACCGCCGTTGCCCAACGCTGTGCTGATTATTTGTTGTTGCTGTTGCTGTGACTGCTGTTGGTGATGATGTTCTTGGCCAGCATGCAACATGCTGTTGCTGTTATCGCTTTGCAGACTGCAAACGGAAAATATATCATGAAAATCGGCTTTTTTGTTCAAACGTAAATAATCTATTCTACCTGTATGGCGGCTGGTGATTTTCACCGGTGGCAATGGTGGTCACGTTGCCACCACTGTTTATGTTGATATTAATCAGATTGGTTGTACTCTGCGTGATTTGGTTGTGCGATTGCTGATGCTGTGTTGCCGGCAATGGGCCCACATGATGCTGCAACGCGGTAGCTTGTACGCCCGATGATGAAGCGGCCGCAACTGTGTTGCCGTAATGTTGCGCCGGATGTTGTAGGTGTAGTGTATGCTGTTGCTGCTGGATCAGCGATTGTTGCTGTTGTTGTTGTTGCTGTTGCTGCTGCTGCTGCTGCGCACTGCGACGCATTTCAGCGGTCAACTCTACCGGTGTCACGGTGGCATTAAGCCCCATGGGTCTATGCGCATTTGTGCCAACATTCACCGTGCACTGAGCGCTCAAAGCCTCTGCCTGAGAAATAGCCACGGCCTCCTCGTAAGGCGGTGGCGCCTCACCACGCGGAAAGTACCCACTTGGCGGCTTCCAGAGCGGATAATGCGAAGCGCCGCCGCCGTAGGAGTAATCCATGCCACTCAAGTTCCCCTCCATGTATCCCATATTGCCAGCAATATATCTGCAATAACATAGTAATAGTAAAAAGTTGTATATGCACTGTGCCTGAAACGAACACTCACCCAATGCTGCCCACAATACTGCGCTGATCTTCAGCATTCTGACGACTCTCGCGTGCACGTATCTTCCGCTGCCGAAGGCGATTCACCAGAAAGAATAGCAGAGACAGCGACAGTGTGGCCGTAATGCCACTGGCCACCAGTCAAATGCCAAAGTCGGTACTGCCGTCCGTGAATTGATCATCAAGGCAAATCACCTCGCAGCAATTGTTGCCGCTGCCCACCGTCTGGAAGGATTTGCACTTGCTGAACGCCTCGCAGAGCACCATTTTGCAGGCCTTGGGCAAGCCACTGTCACAGATACACAAGCGACAGGAGTCCGGGCCGGGCATGTAGTGCATGCCCGTTTCGTAAAGTTTGCCATTGTAATCGCGACAATGACCGCCTGGTATCAGGCTAGAACTGGCAGCGAATGCACCTGCAAAAATTCATTAAAAATCAGCGCGAATGCAATGTAATCGTTCAAATCGTATGGAGAAACTTTAATAGATCATTGTTTGTGTATTAAAAATGTGTTGGCCAATAAGTCAACATGGTTTGCACAACGGCGGCTGCGAAAGTTACAACAAGGATCGCTCAAAAAAGGGGTCGTGTAGCCCACACTGCCAAAAATAAAAACGCAACGAACGTACATTGAATTTTGGGAACTGTTACATGAATCATAAATTAAGCTTCAATGTAACTTGCGAAATAATTACTAAGTTGAAATGTGAGAAACATAATCGCTTCGCAAGCTGTCATACTGCCGGAAAGATGGACGGCCATGGCGCTCCTGCCTTTCTGTACCGGACTCGGAGCACTTTAAGCCAGTATACGGTAAAGGAATTGTTTTTCGACTCATTTCTTACAAGGCTTATGTAAAATGAAGACTGCTGAATACAACAACTAGTTAGACAGCGATGCTACATCAAAACTCCTAGCAATGAAAAATTGTTCTCCCAGCGTATTTTTTAAATTTGAGAGTCCAGACAACTGCATTACAGTAACTATGGTTTGAAGCTTGACTTGACTTTTACCAACTTCTAAACTTCTTCAGCTCTCTCTAAGAGCCACTCTATTGAGAACCTCTGGTTCAGAAATAAGTAACTACTCGTACTAAACTCGACCCCAATTAAGAAGACTTTGAAGATATCCTAACCGCACCGTTGATAAATCACAAATATGTAAAAATAATGCAACGGTCAATAAGAATCTAGAATGAAATCGGGATATGTTTAATGTCTACCAAAAACACAAAACAAAACAAAATCACAGTAAACAAGAAAATCTGTACACTGACTGCTCGTAATTTCCGTTTTCTGTGGCAGCAGGTGGGCAAGCCGTCTGTTTTGTTTGCTTGCCCTTTGATATTTAAAAACAGCACCGAACCACACCAAAGACTTAACTTGGGCGGATTCGCTGTGCTAAAATGTAAATTTCCGCCAAGATATGAAATAAGAGGATAATCGACGCGTGCGTGTGTGTGTATGTGTTCGTGCGCGCATTCATATTCATGCACGAATTGAAATATGAAAATATGCCTAGAAACGCTCCATAAAACAGGCAGCGCATGAAATTGTTGTAACCACAGAGGAAAATGGAACATACGGTGGTATTTGTGGTGTTGATGGCGTTAACGCCGTGTGGGAGGGAACGTGCATGAAGGCAGACGGTGTTGGCAACAGCCGCACGACACCGCACATAAACAAAATTCTAACCCTCTTGACCAACTTTTCAACTCATTTAAATAGAGCAGGTGCAAAGCAACAACGGTAAGGCACAATGCATTGGCAGCGCGGGTAGGCGGCGGAGCAACGGCAGCGCACTTTTTATGCTCGACTGCATTTCAATGCTAAGCCAAATAAAAAAGCTTGAAATTAATGAAAACGGCCTACCTACGAAAATTCATGCAAATGAGAGACAGAGAGCGAGAACTTCACTGCTCCAACAGGCGCCGGGGAGGAAGTGGCGAGAGTGCACTTGAAATGCAATAAATTCGCCTGAAAATGCAATCTCGATATGCAGTGGTCAAGCCGTGCACGCACGTTGGCGCCGCGAGTACTCCCGCGCTCCCTTGATTGCACCTGCTCTGTGATTGGTACTGACTGGCGCCCATCATCATCAGTTCCGAGTTGAGCGAGTTTCCAAGCGCAATTTCGCCTCACCTCGCCACTAACGTCGTTCCCTCACTCTGTCTTGTTGTTGTTGCCGTCTAAGTGGCACACATCCAATTCGCATCTAAAACGCAAGCACCATCCTCTCTGCCGCTTACCGATTCGTAAGCACCCACACGACCCACCCGAACTGAGACCCGCCAACTCCCAGTTGCCCAGCCACCCACATACAAGTCAACAACAAAAACAACAAACACAACGCACTGCCTTAATCGACAACTTCGCTTTTGACATTCATTCGTGCCTCGCTCCAGCTGCGCTTCGTGCATAATCAGGAAAACGACGACGACAACGACGACGTCGCTCGACTTTCGACGCTCCACGATGGCGCTGGACGTCGACAACGAGCAACAACGAAGATGAAGCGAAAGCGCAAATGAAGAAATCGCAACAGCAGCAGCAGCAGTGGCAGGCAGGGGCACCCCATAAATTTGGGGCTCCGCTGGCCATGGACCATTGGCATTATGCTGCTAACGCACAGCATCCGTCTAAATGCAATATTGCGCACACGCTCACGTGCAAGGCGGAAAATTCTTTTTCACAGCAGAACGAATTTTTCACTTTTCCCTACAACATTCTCACACGGCTGTTGGTGGGGCAGCCTTTGGCTTGGTGTATCTTGTATTTTTTTTATTTTTTGCTTGCTCCACTTTACCTTGAATGAAATTGAGCGCAAGCACAGCCAAAATGTACATTTTCGCGCACTTTGGATTTTTCTCCTTATGCCACTTGAGACTATTTAGCTACTTTCTGTGCACTTCACGCTCGAATCCCAAAAAAGTTGTTCAGCCCTTTTTGCCTTGCGTCCCAACGATCCGATTTTTCTACTTTGTACGACGACTGAAAAATTTTCAGCCTGTCAAAATTGTCTTCTGATTGGGAACTGTTTATGCGCAGCAATTCAGCAGTGAATTCAGCGTCGTGCAGCGGATGTCGGCTGTGTTGCCAGCTGACAGCTGTTCGCTGTTTGAAATGACGGAAGTTGCCATTTGTACTGCAAAGTGGTTCCGTTAGTTATGAATTTGAATTGAAATTGCACATATGAAAAGTGAAACTCATGCATACAGAAATAATTTTCAAATTAGTCTCATGCCATTGGGGGAGATTTCGCTATTTTCGGAGATTTAGTGTTGCGTGCTGAGAGGCAACTGTCGAAAGAAAAGTTTTCCTTATTTAGTTTTAGGATAAATAAGGTGTAACTGAAGTTATTGTGTAAAGCAAAGCGATTGTACGTTTTGTTCGATATTTTGCTTTCTTGAAAGGAGTTTCCTTTTGAAAAAATTTAGCAAAATATCCAATATTTACAGTGAAAAAAAAATTTGAAGGAAGTAGAATGAAATAGATATATTGCCAATGCTATTTAGATATAATGCCATGAAAACTGTTTTGAATAGTGCAAAACAAGTGGATGTCTGATGGCAAAGAATCAGGCGAGTGTGATGAGTGTAAAAAGCACATCGTAATCAAGCTCAAACATTTTATTGATGAATTATCAAAGTTTCGTTGCTGAAGTTTGCGTATGTTCGCTTAAACTACCCAAAATCTGATAAAACATATTCGAATTAATTGTTTCGTATTAAGTGTAGGAGCTCTAAACCATGAAAATCTCACCGCACTGAAAACACAGCCACGCATTGATGAATATTTGATTGAACCAACATTTCACCATAAACTTAATGCTACTTTTAACAATATTCAGCTATAATATTTGGTTTTTAATTTCGAAGTTTTCTGTAAAACCATAAAATATCAAAGGAATATAAATTAGGTTACGTAAGTATGGCTGAAAATTAGCACACTTTGGCTACGGTTGTATTATTCTTACACTAAAAAACAAACTAAACACCCTCATGTATCAGATAAAAAACCCTTTCGATTTCTTAATGATCATATATATCGAGTTTTGTGAATCTCCTGCACATCAAGCCCAGAGATTTTTTTTACCATTACTAATTAAAGAAATATTTCTCACAAGAATAAAAGTAAAACTTTTCGTTAATCAAACTCTAATTAATACAATCTTTTGCCGGAATGTGACCTAATCTTGTTCACTAAGCAATCAATCAGAATGCAAATGCTTTCGAAAGTTAATTATCAATTAGCAAATCAACTAATTGAAACTCAAAATTCGCACGCCGATTATATTCTGGCATTACTCAGCAATTCAAAAGTAGTCATTTGTTTTGAAGTAGAATTTAAAGCCTAAATGCAGATGACATCAACAAATTAATAACCTTGAACAAGTGTCCTTCGTATTCGCTGCCACGCACCTTAGCCAATCTTTAGCTTACTTAAAGCGTTCCATGCGAGTGATTTGTTTAAATCGCTGGCTCTAACCACAGTTTAAATATTTAAAATAATTTTACATTTTCTTTCGATTGCGTTTAGTCTCAAACTCTCGGACCACGTATGCTGCTGCTTTTCGGCCAAGTTGCGTTCGCGACCCGACACATTTAATCGCACTGCCCAACGTGTGTGAGTGCCACAGTTTCGTTCACTGTTGGCATTCCGTATGCCCGATCACATTAATGCAACACTTGCGCGCCGAACATTTTGCGTGGGAGGATTTAAGCGCAGCACCGTGCACGACACGCAGCCAGTGGCAGGGACAGAGTTAACCTGTGGGTAATTTAATTTAATCGCTCCTTGAATGTAGATAAATTTTGTATTATATGTCATGACGCTGTGCATGTGTGTACAGTGTATGTGTGTGTGTGTATCGACATGCAAACTAGACATAAGAGCGTAGCCGCCATGCCCCGTCGGTGTTTTCCAAAAAAATAAAGAAAAACAACTTTATTCATACGAATCTACCTACAAGTGTGATTTTTCAACCAGCATATGTTCGCTGGGATGTTACTCTACATTGGAGTTTTGACATCACAAGTGTGATTTTAGGGAACATCAATGGACATTAATGGCATGTGGCGGTGATGACACTAGGGTTGTTGTAATAGGGTTAGAGATTATTCATACTATTCTCAGAACCTTCTTTTATTATTAGGTTCTCCGTAAGGATTCCAAACTAGTGTGGAGCTTAACTCACAAAGTTAATATTCAAATGATCACGTCTATAATCCAACAACTTATAGAAGGGATATACAAGGAATATAATAGGTGTACATGCAATAAGTTAGGTTCGGGTAGCAGCTAACCTTAGGTTAGGTTAGGGTGCTGTTGTTGGATTATTATAGCAGCTGGCCTAATTTGCTGTATATTTGCACTTCTTTTTGCACCTATTTATTATATTCCTTTTCCATACATAATTGTTTGCCTACGTTGTACATACTTGTACATTATACTGTTTAGCGCACCCGCAACGACCGGCCGTAGAGTGCTAACAACCGCAACACATGAGACGAAAACAAGCGTCCTACCACAGCAAATTAGTGCAGTTAATTCTAAATCAAATTCAAATGTGAATGAATAATTGTTGTTGTTGCTGTTGCTATTGTGGTTGTTTAGTGAAAAACAAACGATTAGTATTGAGGAAGTCTGCTAGATGAACAACTATGGCTCCCAGTTACATTCTCCAAACTCCACTCAAAGCAAACGGCAGTTGTTGAGCTTCTTCGATTTGGCCATTTTCTGCAATCAATTCGTATACGAGTATTCCTTGTTGTGAAAATGGAAAGCCACTAACCAGGAATGGCTTCGAAGCTGATCAATGTGTCTGCCTTGCAGGCCACAGCGCTCAAGGGTGTTACACGCAACAGCAGCTATGTCATTCCCGGTGTATATGATCTTAGCACGGAGGACACGAACTGGGTGCTGACGTCATCCTTCATCATATTCACCATGCAAACAGGTGAGTATGGATTTGGTTGGAAAGGAGGCGTCGCACTTATACTCCAAAGCGATTTCTCTCCATTAGAAGTCAATTTGTAAATTGAATACAACTTTGGTCTAAAAACAACTAAACAACTTTGGTCTTGATTAAGTTGAATAGATCCAGTAACTGTACTTTGGTTCAATGTGAAGAAGTTGTCATTCCTGGCGAGTCGATTAGGGACATAGAAAGTGTTGTATCGTTTTTACCAACTCTTCGTCTCCGCAATTCCGGCAGACATTACAAGGCGAGAGACTTGATTTAGCATTTAAAATGGAGATAAAGCATTCATCAATTATTGTTCGTGTCTCATTTGGAGTTAATGGCGTTTTAAAAACTTCTGAATTGGCACAACAATCCATAGGCGAGTCAAGGTCTAGTCACGGCCAATCATTTATGTTGGGGGACACATTGTACTTGAATGAAAGGGCCTTCAATATTTCTAAATTACTTTGACATGAGTTGAAAGGACTTGAGTTTATACGTAGGCTGCCTTTTATATTTTTTCAATAGGAATGGTCTAGTACGTTTTCGAAAAATCTGACATTTCCATTGAAAAGTTTGTCATTTTTTACCATAAACGTGCTTAGAACATTTTGATGTTCAAGCGATATTTGTGTTGTTTACAGTGACTTGAAAAATTCATCTCGGTAAAAAAATGGATTTAACTCGTGAACATTTTCGAGCAATGCTGTTTTACGATTTCCGAAGTGAATTATCTCAACAACAGTTCTTCGATCGCCTTCATTCGGCATTTGGTGATGAAGCACCAACCCTCAAGACAATTTATAACTGATTTAACGAATTCAAGCGTGGTCGCCGTTCGCTCCAGGACGAATTTCGTGAAGGTCGTCCAAAATCAGTCATTGTGCCAGAAACCATCGAAACCATTCCAAGACGAGCCAAATCCAAAAGTTGTTCGGGCACGCAGCACATCGAAGCAAATGGTCGCCTGTTTCTTCGGCAAAACTGGTCATGTGGCTACTGTGCCGTTGCTCTAACGAATGGTCAGAATGGTCAATTCTGAGTGGTACACAACAATTTGTTTGACAGAAGTGTTCAATGAAATACGGGAAAACAACCGCCGACGCAGAATCATTCTTCACCATGACAATGCAAGCGCTCACACATCGGCTCAAACAACAGCCTATTTCATCGATCAAAGCATCGATTTAATGGGTCATCCGCCATACAGCCGTAACCTGGCACCCAATGACTTCTTTTTACTCCCGCACATAAAAAAAAAATTGCGTGGTCAACGATTTTCATCGCCAGAAGATGCTGTTGAAGCATTCAAAAACCATGTTTTGGAGGTGTCCCAAAAAAGTGCTTCAACAATTGGTTTGAACGCATGCAAAAGTGTATAAATCTTCAAGGAGAATACTTTGAAAAGCAATAAAACCATTTTTGATGATAACAAAATGCATTTTCATCCTTTTTGAAAAAATATAAAAGACAACCCTCGTAGTATTCGAAAAATGAAACTTTGTTAATAATAAAGTACTACCATTAATCAGCTCCCACAGGGAGCAACATTTTTTTTCCTAATTCTGCGCCGTCATCCGTCACCTGCTATAATTTTTAGCCGCCATGTAAAATAAATTGTTTGCGGTAATTTTTTGATTTTAATACACAGACGTGAAATTACGTCACGTTGCATTAGTAAGGATCAATTATAGCGAGCGATTTCTTTCATCAAGTAATACAATAAATGAATAAAAAAAATTAATTAAATATTTCTGAATCCAAAACAGGAAGCAACATTTTTTATAACCATATGTACTACAATTAATGAATTTTTTGTTTTTTTTTTGTTGTTTATAATAAGTAATTGTGATTTTTTGGTTTCTGATAATTACATATATGATTAAATTTTCTAATATCATATATAAAGCATATATACAGCGAATAAATATATGTTAATATCCATTGCAAGCCAACTTAAAACGCAAATTGGAAAAATTGAAAGACATTTTTGTTGGTTCTAATATCTAAACCTCTTGGCTCAATAGTTAGACAAGACAAGAGTCATGGGTTCCCACTTACAAAACACAAAAAAATACAAATGCAAAATAAAAAAGAATTGTAATAAATTTTCCATTGTTTCATCTCGACAGGCTTTGGAATGCTGGAATCTGGCTGTGTGTCCATTAAGAATGAGGTCAACATTATGATGAAAAACATCATTGACATTGTGCTCGGCGGCTTCACCTATTGGCTTTTCGGCTATGGCATGAGCTTTGGACGTGGCCCACTCTCCAATCCCTTCATAGCTATTGGTGACTTTTTGCTGGATCCTCCAGTGGGGGATCCACTGATGGGACAGATATTTGCCGCATTCCTCTTTCAGCTATCGTTCGCCACTACGGCCACAACCATTGTAAGTGGCGCCATGGCAGAGAGGTACGTAAAAATACATACATATTTACATATCTATGTATGTACGTGTGTGTTATTGTTATGAAAAACATGCGACAATTGAGTGCAAACACGCTTGGCCCGATTCGATTCGTCACGACATTAACCTCAATTTTCAGATGCAATTTCAAGGCGTACTGTTTGTTTTCGCTGCTCAACACCGCCGTCTATTGCATACCCGCCGGCTGGGTGTGGGGCGAACATGGCTTCCTCAACAATTTGGGCGCTGTTGACATAGCCGGAAGTGGACCAGTTCACTTAATCGGTATGTACATTTGTGCGATTGTACATATATCTATACCTGATAAATTAAACGCCGCTATTTATATTATAAAATTTGTGTTCATGCGTGTTTTCGTTGTAGGTGGCGCAGCCGCTTTCGCCTCGGCCGCCATGCTGGGCCCACGTCTGGGACGCTATGCAGAGGGCTATGATCCGCTGCCGTTGGGCAGCCCGGTGAATGCATGCATGGGCCTGTTCGTGCTGTGGTGGGGCTGGCTGGCCTTCAACTCGGGCAGCACCTACGGCGTTAGTGGCGCCAAGTGGCAGTATGCGGCGCGCGCAGCCGTCATGACTATGATGGGTTCGTTTGGAGGCGGCATCGTCAGCTGCATGTAAGTGTTGTTGTCACAAATAATGTAACTAAGAGTGTGTTGGGAGTCAGGTCAATCTACATAAAAAGTATGTTTCTTTGCAGCTATTCACTTTGGCGTCATAACGGCCGCTTGGACATCATTGACCTTATAAACGGCGTTCTCGGCTCGCTGGTCTCGATCACGGCTGGCTGCTTTCTGTATCGCGCCTGGGAGGCACTTGTCATTGGCATGTTGGGTGCCCTGCTCTGCGTAGTCGCCATGCCAATGTTCGATCGTTTGGGAGTCGACGATCCAGTGGGCGCCAGCTCCGTGCATGGCGTCTGCGGCATATGGGGCGTCCTTGCCGTTGGCCTCTTTGCCGACAATCCCGTACCGCTGGAAACGACCAAAGGTCGGTCTGGCCTCTTCAAAGGTGGCGGCTGGTACTTGATTGGCATACAAAGTCTGTCTGCGTTCTGTCTGGGCTGCTGGGGCATCTGTTCCACATTCCTGCTGCTGTACATAGTCGACAAGTTCGTCCCGCTGCGCATGGATCCCAATGAAGAGTTACTGGGCGCCGATCTAATGGAGCATCGCATACGCCATTCGCAAATCGGCTTGTCACGTGCCATTTCCGCCCTTGCTCCACTCAAAATCGATCTGAACGAGGTGGCGGGCGTGCAACCCATCGGCTTAAATCCAGGCCACGAAAAGAGCATCGATCAGCTGCGTGCCGCCGACGATAAGTTGCAACAATGGCAGCAGTACCTGGAGCAAGTGGGCGCGCATCTGCCCAAGCATATGCTCGAGGAACACGATGCGGGAGTGGAGCGTGAACTTAAAAAGGTACCCAAGTCTCCGAGCATTAAACGGCCGCACTTGAGCAACGTGTTCAGCCGGAAAATGAAAACTGTGCACATGAGGCGCGACCCGGAGCGCAACATGCAGACGAACATCACCCAAGGATTTTACAAGGCGAACAACAACGAATTGCCAGTCATCTCATCGAAGCAAATGGACAAGGAGACCAACTTCGCGTGGATTGACTAATTCTCCCCGTTCATCTTTTTAGCATATTTTGTGGATTCTCTTCGTTTTCAATTTGTATTGCAACCTAGTTTTCTTAAAGCATGAGAACAAAAATCTCAATAAATATCGCAGTTGTAACACAACTTTCCTGTAGCTATGTTTAAGAACAACAATGAACAACGACTCGAGCATAATTTCAATACCTGTTTTAATGAAAATTGCACACAGCAGCGGCCCAAAACAAAATCAACTCAAATACTTCGACACTGTCTACCGCAGCTCGTCATACATACATATATGCTAAGTAAATTAAAAAGACAAACGCATTGTGAATACTGTTATGAAACACTCGCTTTATTTGGAACTGTTGCATAAATATGTATTAAACATTTCATACAAGCAACGCTGTGAAACTTGTCTGCAAATCTTTTCATTTTTTTCGAAGCAAAGATAATTCCGCTTTAGTTTCTTTGTGTTTTTCTCGGACTCGTTTTCATGGTAAATCAAAACAAGGAGGCAAGTTGTGGTATTTTACGTTAGTTTTTGGTGTGGTTGTTGTGTTTTATTTCAAAGTGCATAAATTTGGAATAGCCGTTTCGTAGCTCTAGAGGAGCGAGGGGACAGTTTGCTGTTTAATACGAGGGAGAGACAGTTTAATCGACTTCCTCGATGGTGGGGCCAGCACCAGCTCCACCAGCGCCAGCGCCTGGAGCACCGCCAGCACCAGGGAAACCGCCAGGCATACCGCCGGGCATGCCACCAGGTGGGCCACCAGCGCCCTGGTACAGTTTCGTAATGATGGGGTTGCACACAGATTCCAGCTCCTTCTGACGGTGCTCGTATTCGTCCTTTTCGGCCAGCTGGTTGGCATCCAGCCATTTGATGGTCTCATTGCATTTGTCCAGAATGGTGGTGCGGTCAGATTCGGAAATCTTGCTCTTCAGATTGTCTTCATCCAGCGTAGCCTTCATGTTGAAGCAGTACGACTCCAACGAGTTCTTGGCGGCAATGGTCTCCTTCTGCTTCTCGTCCTCTGAGCGGTACTTCTCGGCCTCGTTGACCATACGCTCGATGTCCTCCTTCGACAGACGGCCCTTGTCGTTGGTAATGGTGATCTTGTTTTCCTTGTTTGTGGAGCGCTCGAGAGCGGTCACATTCAGGATGCCGTTGGCGTCTATGTCGAAGGTCACTTCGATCTGTGGCACACCACGTGGTGCTGGCGGAATGCCCGACAGCTCGAACTTGCCG
This sequence comes from Melieria picta, assembly GCA_964056695.1. Taxonomy (NCBI): domain Eukaryota; kingdom Metazoa; phylum Arthropoda; class Insecta; order Diptera; family Ulidiidae; genus Melieria; species Melieria picta. Next base: position 85,817,512 of record OZ057398.1, on the reverse strand, counting down.
AGCAGGTTGTTGTCCTTGGTCATGGCACGCTCGCCCTCGTACACCTGAATCAGCACACCGGGCTGATTGTCCGAGTAGGTAGTGAAGGTCTGCGTCTGCTTGGTTGGAATGGTAGTGTTGCGCTTGATCAGCACGCTCATCACGCCGCCAGCGGTCTCAATACCCAACGACAGTGGCGTCACGTCGAGCAGCAAGAGATCCTGTACCTCCTGCGACTTGTCGCCGTGCAAGATGGCAGCCTGAACGGCGGCGCCATACGCCACAGCCTCATCGGGATTGATAGACTTGTTCAGCTCCTTTCCGTTGAACAAATCTTGCAGCAGGCGCTGCACCTTGGGAATACGGGTCGAACCACCCACCAACACGATGTCGTGGATGGCAGACTTATCCAGCTTGGCGTCGCGCAACGCCTTCTCCACGGGGTCCATGGTGCTGCGGAACAGATCGGCGTTCAACTCCTCGAAGCGGGCACGCGTGATCGAGGTGTAGAAGTCGGTGCCCTCGAACAGCGAATCGATCTCAATGCTGGCCTGGGTGGAGGACGACAGCGTACGCTTCGCGCGCTCGCAGGCGGTGCGCAGACGACGAAGAGCACGCTTGTTGGTGGTCAGATCCTTCTTGTGCTTGCGCTTGAACTCCTGAACGAAGTGAGTGACGAGACGATTGTCGAAATCCTCACCACCCAAGTGTGTGTCACCGGCAGTCGACTTCACCTCGAAGATGCCGTCATCAATGGAAAGAATCGACACATCGAAGGTGCCGCCGCCCAAATCGAAGATCAACACGTTGCGCTCGCCTACGGCCTTCTTGTCTAAACCGTAAGCGATGGCGGCGGCAGTGGGCTCGTTGATGATACGCAGCACATTCAGACCGGCAATGGTGCCAGCGTCCTTAGTCGCCTGACGTTGCGAGTCGTTGAAGTAGGCTGGCACTGTGATCACAGCGTTGGTCACTGTCTTGCCCAGGTAAGCCTCGGCGGTCTCCTTCATCTTGGTCAGCACCATGGACGAAATCTCCTCGGGGAAGAAGGTCTTTTTCTCGTCTTTGTAGGTGACCTGAATCTTGGGCTTGCCGTCGGTGTTGATCACCTCAAAGGGCCAGTGCTTCATGTCGGACTGCACTGCAGCATCGTCGAACTTGCGGCCAATCAGACGCTTCGCATCGAAGATCGTGTTGGTCGGGTTCATGGCGACCTGATTCTTGGCGGCATCTCCGATCAGACGTTCAGTTTCGGTAAAGGCAACATATGATGGTGTGGTACGATTACCCTGGTCGTTGGCAATAATTTCCACTTTGCCATGCTGGAACACACCCACGCACGAGTAGGTGGTGCCCAAATCAATACCGACAGCAGGAGCTTTAGACATCTGCGCAAGGATAAATAAAGAATAAAAGACAATTTATTAAACTTACTGATCGCATAATAACTCAAAGTGTACAATTTGAAGGAGCGGCGAAGGCACATTGCGTATTTAGGCGAGGTCATTGACATTACCAAAACAGAATTTCAGCAACTGCGCACACAATCCAACAAGATCAATAATTGCGCCTCAGACGAAATCGATTCAAAGCGAGAGACAGTGTCAACAGGTTTGGAAGAAATTAATTCGAAAGCGGCTCAAGTTCAAGTAGAAATCCAACTGACGTAAAAATCAAATGAAACAGAAACCAGCTACAACCAAAACAAGGCAAAAAATCAGCCACAAATGGCAAAACATGAAGTTGTCACGCCTCGGGGGCAAGTGCAACGGTAAATGTGCAGCACTGTACAAGGGGGCCCGAAGTAGAAATAATAATACGAGCAATAATAATACTGCGGCGACAGTGATAAATAACGCAATAATAAAGATAAGAGCAGATTGACCAGAAACGACAGTTGTTGAAGCGACAGAAGAGTTGAGAAATAGAAAAAATTAAAGAGACAATTGATGAATTTGCTGCGAAGAGTGATGCATATATTACGACTGCAGACAAAGCAAAAAGCAACACCTTTCCAGAAAAATCATAAAACTGTTTCCAGCTAGTTTCAATTTTTGTTTTTCCTCCCAAAGGACCAGCGAACCGATGTTCATTAAAAACCACCGGAATCATGCACATTACTCATCAACAATTATATGTTAAACCCTCGTATCCCGAAGTAATCTAATTAGGTAAGTTCGAGGAACAACTTTAGAAAACAAAAGGTATTAAACCTCGTACTGCTTTATAACCAATTCGGCGTCGTTGCCAGCTAAGACCCAAATTAAATTTAAATTGCGGCAACTCAACTGAAATTAAGTGGAACTGTAAAAATAAGAAAAATATGACAATCGATGCACAAAACCCAATTTTAATGCCATTTTGTGTCACCCCACGTAGGGCACAACGCAATTCATCCCCTGTTCGGTGCAGCTGGCTGACTGTGACTGCACTTTTCCCCCTCTCTATCTATCCACAATCCGGAAACAGGCCAAATGTTACGCACCACAAAAGAGAGATTGTGTAATTCCAGCGCGTCATGGAAACGTGGCGCGTGTATTGGAAAGCATAACAGCAACAACTACTAAAACTATTAACCACCATGTGCCAACCAAGAAGTTTCTAGAGGCCTTTGGTGCTCACTTAGCACACTGCGGAAAACGGGAGGCCGACAACAGGCAACCGCAATCAGCAGTTTGGAATCAGTTGCTAAAAATAACGCCGACTGAGTGTGACGCGCCAAAAACTCTCTCACGGCAAATGCGCGCCAAGTGTGAGCGTTGCGGTTGATGGCGGGCAAGAGAGCGTCAAGCAAACATGAGAATCTACTTGGCAAATTTGTTGTGCAAATATGGAAAAAATAAATATGGAAATGAGGCAACAAAGGAGCAAGTGTTGTACAAAGCGCAGAAATCAGAGACTTTTGTTAGAACTACAATTCCAAAATTTAACGTTGCGATAAACCACATTTTACGAAAGAAGCATAGCGTTTAGCCTGCTTACGAGCTACAACAAATATACCAGTGGCAACTTTGTTGCAAAACTGCAAACACATTCAACGATAAGCGCAGAAATTATGCATATTCGAGGAAATTCCCATAGTCGAGTAATAAAAACTTGGTCAACTCGACTCTTGATTTCTGTAGAATGCGTTGATTCAATTCCTTTCGAAATTCTTAAAATTTGTAATTTATTTTGATAATATTAAAATGTTGACTCATTAAAATGAATTCCCTTAAAACGTGTTTGCTTGGAATACCAATTTTGGACTTTACCCATTATCGCTTTTGGCCATAGAATTTCGTCATGCTTGGCTGCAAGCCAAGGCCTACATCAAAGGCATCCGATTTTATTCTTGTTTATATTTTAATAGTTTGTAGTTTGCTAAAATCTCTCTGCACTTTACTGAAAGTGACATGAAAGTCAAGGCTGTCAAAGTTTGTTGAATACAAAACAGGTTCTCGTTCCATACTCACAGCAGAGAAGAATTAATTAGAAGTTTTAATTACTCAATTCTGAGAATAGTTTTGCCAATGATGTAAGTAAATCAGTTAAATAAAAAAAGTGAACTTACTACTCTTTTTGCAGGTTACAACAGAATTTTTTTTAAACAAAATTTTCTAATTTGTACAGATGCACTTAAACTAAACGAACGCCAACAGTCAAATAATCTATTTATATAAAATGTATTGGCTATGAAAGTGGAACATATTTAGAGGCCAAATCTTCTTGTTTGTGGCATAATTTTATAATACTGCTTAAACTATGATTTTAATTGGATGCGGCGAATATTTGGTATGTGCTGTGTAAACATAAAATCTTTGAGCACCGACACCAACTACACACTACTGTACATGAATGCATGAAACTTTCTTTAAAAAAGGAGGTAACGAATGACTACAATTGAAGTCGAGTAAATTTCAATGCTAATGTCAGCTGAATTCGCAGGTTGCCAAACCTGAATGCATTAGTGCAGTAATAATGCCATCGCTTAACATTCACCATTCAGGTACCTTTGGCCCAGCAGCTGCAAGATTTTGCTAACAATAACCGTTTGGGTCTCCTTTGCACACTGCAAATAGTGCAACAATCAGTAAAGCCAATAAATACACAAATTCCATTGAACATCGGCCAAGCGCAAATGAGTCACATGTTGAAAAAGACGAAGAGTGGTGGAACGAACAAAACGCACACACACGTCAAGTAAAATTTTTACACTCCAGTGAAGCGACCAGGTTTGCGGAAAATATTTAATTAATGAAAATGTAAAAAATTTGGTAAACAAAATTGAGTACAACTTTACTTGTTTTTGGATCGACAGTGAATAGTATGCATTCTCGAAACTTCCATGAATTGACTACGAAGTATTTACTCAATTTAAGTTCTGCATTCTTCATATGAAACCTAAAAGGATTATCTACTCAAAAATGTGTAAACAAATTAAAAACCCATAGCTAAACGTTTCCGCATGCTTGCAGTTTCATCTCTCTCACTTCTAAAGCAGTAAAGCAACCCTGGCAACAACCAGCTTATGGCTGATGCAGCACTTATTCCATTTGCTTCCATCACTTCAATGGAAAGTTCCAGTATCGTCTTGAAGCGACTGATTGTGCGTTTACAAATGTTCTAATTTAAAATTGTGTAATCGCCAACCACGAAAGAGATTACCAATCACCATAACAGCTAATTGAAAACACCTGCTACTTAAAAAAATCCGTTTCACAAAATTAAAAATTGTAATGTGCAAGCACAATGGCGTTGCTGCCCGTTGCCCCACCGCATGCTCCAATCGACAAGCACACAAACCATATGCTAGAGGGAACATATTCATTCGATTTCTACACTTCGTTTCAAAGTTCACACCCAATGCCATTACACGCACTGCACAGCATCGTCATCATGCGGTGCCTTGTGCTACATTCCGCCATATGCAATGCTATTATTGATTTCCTATTGCCAACGCCTCTCCACCCCTTACAAACCAATGCAACGACTACTTCAATTACATCGTGACCAATAATGCGTCAACGGAAATGCAATTAACTGCGCCCTGCAACGGCCGATCGCCAGTAAAATAAGAACCACGTGTATACACGCAATCCTGCGCAGATTCATCCTCAATTGGCTGCCAGCGAGAAACTTTAGATGTGCGTTCGCCAATTTTGGCCATTTTCTGAACTCACCTTTGTTTCTTTTCTTGTTTAAATTCACTAATGTAATTGAGCTTTTTAATCGCAAATTGCAACTTCACTTTATTCCAATTTCTTCCTTCTGATCGTCTTTCTTGTGGCACTTACACGTCCGGTCTAACACACACTTTTCCAAGGAATGGTGGCGGCACGCTGTTTTAAACGACTTTTATAAACGTGTCTTCACAAAAATTCTAGCATGTTCTGCGCAGTGTTGCCAGCAAACCAAAAAAGGGACTCTATTTCATATCAATTCTAGCAGCTTATTCAGGTTCTTATTAACCAAACTTTCCTTCAGTGAAGTTTGAGAAAGTAAATCTCTTAAATAAAACTCATTTTGTTGGAATTTTTGCGCTCTATCGCAATTGAAAACAGTATGAAACTTTGGTTGTTGGTTTTTCATCCCTAAATGTGAAAGATTTTGCATTGGAAAGAGGCCACACTGTTTTGCATTTTGCTTTTGACTTTCCTTCCAGTCCGTTACCAGGGTTTCATTACACAGCGAAGATGAACGCAAACAGGAAGCAGGCAATAACAATACAGTTTTTTTTCAAATCTTTTTTAATTGGTGACTTGTATATTTCATAATGGGTAAATTGTGTTTACAATAGTTTCTGATGTTTCGAAAACAAAATTTAGCCCTGGTACTCGGCAGCCGAGTTCTCGTGGTTTAGTGAAAAATAAAGTATTTGTGCATATGAACACTTTCTGCTAAGGGAGATTTCACTGTGATAAATGAAAAAAGGACGAAGAGCAAGATAAATGATCTGGGCAGATGTTCATACATTAACAAGGCTTCGAGCAGTTAGTATGTATTGTTGAGTATAAAAATTGTAATTTTATGTAATAAAATTTTAAAATTATTCACAACTTCACATTTTTAGTTCCCAACCATCACGTTTTTGAGAAACTTTCTGGCAAAATCAATTGAAATATAATTGTAATGAAAAATAAGTGAAGTGGTTATAAATACCTCAATAAAAAAGTACACACAGCTAACATTAATCGTTGCTGAGTTGTAAAAGTTCATAAACTGCACAACCCATTTATTTGTTTTGCCGCCGCTTTGGTTCTTCTTATTAAAAAAAAAAATTAAAAAAATTGATTATTATTAATTATTATTTGGTTCTTCTTTTTGATGTATTAAATACCAGAGAGCAGCATGAGTATACTCGTTTTAGTGTGAAATGTATGAACTCAATGCATTGCACTCTATTCATGTGAATTATTTTCAAATCAAGATAAAGCTATCCTGAAATTATTTGTTATCAAGTATATCGGTGTGACACTCACTTTATATCAAAGCATGTGAATGAAAAATTCTGTTATAACAAACAAATCATTCAATCGAATGACTTGCTTGCAAACGATTCATACGTGCGTGTAGGAGCATAGCATATCAATACATATATATATAATTCACTATTATTGAAGTGCGCGACCATCCCACAAAATGGATATTGATGAAATTGTAAAATAAAAATTACCATTGTAACTCTGTTTTGTTCTGAACTCTACATATGTAATATTTCTTTTAATTTATATATAAAATTTGTATAGTATTTTACCTTCTAAACAAAAAGTTGAAAGCAGTCTCTTATAAAAAAAACCATTTGTTTTGAAAATGATGCACTTGAAAATCGATCAATTCAAACACTTGCCAGTGTGAATGATTCATTCACTTGATTCGATTTTGTCGATGCTATTACTTGTTATGTTTGAAAAATAATGAGTGAGAGTATGCTTATGTGTGAAAAGGAAACGAGTGACTTAATAGGCGTTTTGTATAGATCCATGCAGCTCTCTGTTAAATACGACTGGTAATTTTATATGGAAAACATTCCCTTGTCCCATTACTTCACAATGATGTGACCAAAAAATAAGTGGCAACATTGAGTACCCCAATGGCACATCAGCTGTTTCCCCTCAAAACTAACCTATAAACTATAAAATTCCAGCCTAATACATAAGAAACTATATTACATCGGTTACAATCAAATAAATGTCTAAAATCGTAGTCGATCGATTGTCACACCCACAAAAAGTGCGGATATTGTACAAAACAGTGCTGCGGTTGCACCGAGGTATAAATCCTCAACAAATGCACATCAGTTGGCTACCATTATTTATTGACTATTCGCATCAGGTTTGCCGGAGGAACTAAAGGAACTGGGCAACAAGTACGTTCGCGATGAGTTTCGACGTCACCTTAAATGCACACCGATGGAGGCACAACTCTTCATGACCGAGTGGGCGGTGAGTCAACGTCCCAAGACAAAACAATCTTTGAAAAATTCCAAAACTATATTTGCCATTTTGTAGAAATATGCTGTTACAATAAGCTCGCAGCTTGGCTTGCGTGGGAAGCCGAAAGGCAAACTGGGCGATGAATTGGATCCGCAGACAGTGGAAATGTTGAACGATGACCAGACAGTGCAACTCTACGAATTAATGATAGCAGCGAAGGGCATTGACGCCGACACGGCCAAAGTTGAAGATGTGCAAAAGTGATAATAAAATTAACCAAAACAGTGCGCTTGTTGTCATTTGGCGATCAATCCACTTGCATCGCAATCAACTGGAGCTTTGTTTCTCCAGTATTTTGTACTCATACTGTACACCGTCCTCTTCCTGTATGCCCAGCGGTGTCTCCGGATCGGGTTCCACCTCTTGGAAGTCAGTGGGTATATCGGGAAAGTATGTGTCACAATCGAAATTGCCCTTGATTCGAGTTATGTATAGACGGTAACAGCGCGGCGAAGCCATAGCCTCCTCGTAAACGCTAGTGCCACCCACAATCCAAACTTTCTCGATTCGCGCGCGCTGCTCAGGCTGCTCCAAATGCTGCATCGCGGCTTCTAAGCTGCGAAACAGCAGCACACCCTCGGGCAAATCGCTGGCCTGCAGTGTAGTGCTCAACACAATATTTAAGCGCTCCTGCAGCGGCCGCTTGCTGGGCGGCACACCAAAGTAGGTGCGTTTACCCATGATGACGGCATTCTGTTTGGATGCGTCATGTTTTCGTTTGGTGGTCTTGGAGAAGTACTTCAGCTCAGACCTGTGAAAAACAAGCACTTTGAAATTGTGTTCACCAGAACAAATGGCTTGGTACTCACTTCAGTCGCCACGGCAGGTCGCCTTTCAGCCCGATGCCGGAATTGGCAGAAACAGCCACAATTAGATTAAAAGTCAACATTTGGCGGAACTTCTGCATGTTTTTTGCACATGATTTCTTGAAGTTGCCAGATGCAAATATGATAGAGGTACAACTGTGTAGTTGCTTACTGGTGTTTTACCGCTTATCAGTCAGATAAACCTTGTTGTTATAAAAAAATGTTAAGAGGTGGAACCTGTTTATGTTCAAATAAAAAAGAATAAATAAACGATGCATTGAAAAAAAAAGTTGGAACAATTTAACTGAGCAACTAGGAAAATACGAAGACAACACATCTTACTTAAGAGTTGGAAGATCATAAGGCATTTATAGAATGTGAAATTGAGTTGTTGAGGTTAAGAATAAAGCACACCAATCATTCTAGCACTACAAGTCGACATTGTGAACAGACAGTTTATTTTTCAATTTCAAGCTACAAGAGATTGCGAGAGCCGCAATTTCACATTGCTCGAAATGATGAAAAGTTAAGTACATATGCTTTAATACAAGGCGAATTCAATTATTATTCAATTCAATTTCAATTTAATCAATTATTAATTCGCCTTGCTTTAGTGGCCGCGGAAAAATATTCCTTTCAATCACAAGATTTTAAATTTCCCCCTTCTCGAATGGGACTTTTTCTTGCATAACTTTTCGTTAGGTTTTGAAATTCAGTTCAAAAAAACAAAATACTACAAAAAATTACACAAAAAATTTATAATTGTAATTAATAGCAACAAGAATGTTCAATGCCTTTGTGCGCCGCTTCTGTTCCGCAGCCTTGAGGGCTCAACATTTGCAGTGGCCACAGGTCACTGCAGTCGGGACCGGCGCCAAAGCATTCGGCCGCCTTCTTCTGCCGGCTAGCACCCAACACCATGGGCTGCCGCCAATGCGCCACGGTCACAACGACATGCGGACGCCGGACTTCACACCTTATCGGCGCGAAGCGGTTAAGAGTTCTGTGCGACGCAACAACTCCAGCGAGGAGCGCAAGCTGTTCACATACATGATGGTGGGTGCCAGCGCTGTGGGAAGCTGCTATGCAGCCAAGGGCTTGGTGACCATGTTCATCAAGTCCATGGCTGCGTCGGCCGATGTGCTGGCCATGGCCAAGATCGAGATCAAGCTGGCCGACATACCAGAGGGCAAGTCGGTGACCTTTAAGTGGCGTGGCAAGCCGCTGTTCATACGCCATCGCACGCAGGATGAAATAAACATTGTACGTCAGGTGCCGGTGTCGTCGTTGCGCGATCCTGAGCCGGACGAGAAACGAGTGAAGAATCCCGAGTGGCTGGTCGTAATCGGTGTGTGCACACATCTGGGCTGTGTACCTATCGCAAATGCCGGCGACTTCGGGGGCTATTACTGCCCCTGTCATGGTTCGCATTTCGATGCGTCCGGCCGTGTTCGCAAGGGACCCGCACCGCTCAACTTGGTGGTACCGTTCTACGATTTCCCCGACGAAGGTACGTTGGTAGTGGGCTGAGACGTTGCAGGCAACGCCCACTAAGATAGCAGTTGATAAAAGCAATAAACCCGTGCGGAAACAACATGAACATGGTGTAAACTTTCCGACATCAACAATAAAAAGATGAAGTACCAAAACAAAGGCCGCACAAATTGCTTTTGATTACAATGAAAGTGAAACTTTGCCCAAATACCGGCAACAGATATAATTTTGTCTTAATTTCATTGGTGAAAATTTTATTTTTAGATTAGATCGGTTTGATTTTTCCGATGAGGTTTGGAAGCATTTAAGTAGGTACAAATATCGATTATTTCAACATGTGCACGAAGATAGGATAAGTTTCCACTAAACGAAAAACTTGCTGATTGTCGAGTTGCATCAAGGATCCTATCTCTTTCCCCATCCCAAGGATCACAACTGTGAGTCGCGTTGTTGATGTGGACCAAAAGTTGATAATACATACCGATATAGTTATATAATACTTTATATGCTATATACAGCGACTTTCAACTTGTACAAATCAACTATGAAGTAAGTAAAAGTAAGCAATAACCTCTGCGTGTATTTCAATCATAATCAGTATTTGCTATAACTAAGTTAAATACAACTACTAGCAGCCTTAGACTAATGCAAACCCTTCGCTTGTATGCAGTAGCTCGCCTTTGATTATCACTCGCATCGATGCTGTGCTTGTGTCGTCTTCTGTGACGTGCGCCACCGTCGCGTCGCCCTCCTGCTCCTCGTCCTTGGGCTGTACGAACTTATGCCGATTTTTCATGTGCGAGTTGAGGCCGACGAATTGATGAAAGCGCGCGTCGCACAACTTGCAGGCATACCGTTTCACGTCTGAGTGTATTTGCTTATGACGCATTAATGCATGGGAGCTGTGAAAGCCCTTGTCGCAGTGCGGACACATGTACCGCCGTATGCCCAGATGGGCGTTCATGTGGTCGCGTAGCAGCGCCTTTGTATAGAAGGCCTTCGGGCACAACTCGCACGCAAAATTGCGCAGCCGCAGATGTATGCGAGTTTCGTGATTCTTGAGGTTCAGCCGACGCCGGAAGCCCTTGCCGCACGTCTCGCAGATGAACGTCTTTTCGCCGGTGTGTGTGTGCATGTGGAAGGTGAGATCGTTTTTACGAAGGAATCCTCGATTGCATATATCGCAGAAGAAACTGTACGATTTGATATGCACCGCCTTCAGGTGCGCATCCAGCTGCGAGTAGTTGGGGAAGCACTTGCCGCAATGCTCGCACTTGAATGGGTTCTCACCGATGTTGTGGACGTTGAACAGGTGCGCCTGGTAGTTGATTTGCATGAGGAACGAGCGGTCGCAGTACTCGCACTTGATGCGTACCACTGGCTTACACTCGGGCATAAAGCTACATTGCTGCTTTAGGTAGAGCACTGCCTCGTCCAGTGACTTGCGTTCGCCAATGGTGTTGTAGAGGCGGCGCATCACCTGCAGATTCATGGACAGTTCCTCGTAGTTGAAAGTTACGTCGTGCTTTTGCTCGAAGACGGTAATCCAGCTATTAAGTATGCGCTTGCGCTCCAGTATATTGTTGTAGTCGCTGCGTGTGGTGTCCCATAGCAGGGGGTTAGCGTGCAGCAGTTGGATCAGCTCTGTGACTATAGGATTGGGGTATACATGAAAGCGGATGCGCTTGTAGCGACCCTACAGAAAAAATTTGAAATGCAAATCTTTTTAGCACAAACAGGCGGAAAAATTCGGTAGTGCAATTTTGAACACCTCATATAAGTATATATCAAGAACTAATCACTTACACCCGCTCTGTAAAATTCAGTGCCCGTGTCCACGGCGTCCGAGTCACCCGAGTCTTCTGTATTGTCATTTGTTTCCTGTAAAAGACAGCAATGATAAATCGGTAAGTGGTACCAATGCTTAAGAAAAATACCTCCTCATTGAAAGCATCGCCCATATCCTCATCCGTATCCGACATGGTTGCCTTATCGGCCGCTCCCTCCGGTTCGCTCAGAAATTTACACTTATCCAAAAGCAATTGGGTGACGTTGTCCACTTTGCCTTTCAACGCCAACTCCTGCTGCGCCTGCTTGTAGCTGCGCATGATCTTTGGTATAGTGTGTTGCAAGGCCATTGTGGTGATGGTGTAGCCCAGTTGGTCAAAGTGTGCTTTGGTAGCATCCAGCGCTTTGGTGCGCGCCTCCGGTTCGCGGTAGTCCTTGTGCTGGTTGTCCCAAAGCATTCGTTTAGATTCCAGCACTTTTAGAAATTCGATGGAGATTTTTTGAAACTCCGCATGATGCAGATTAAAATTAAACTGTTTACACGAAAAAGAGTCAAATGTTAGCCGGATGGAGCGTACACCAACAAACAATATGCTTACCACACTTCTTTTTTTGTGTCTCGTGGAATGCCTAGTGGGAGTTTTGCTTTTGTCTTTTTCCTAAATTATCAAACTATTCAATTATCCGTTATAAGTTTGAACCATGCAGAATCGAACCTTCTCGAAGTATGTGTTCTCCATCTTTACGCTACCACTATCCTCCAACTCTTCGCTTGGTTTGACTGCGTCATCCACACTCTCGTCATAGCCTCGGCACTCTGTTGCCTCCGTTTCTGATGCACTTGCCGCTATTTCCTCATTTTGACCATCTTTAGCAAGCTGTTCGACATCTTCCGCCGCGAATTCCTCTTCGCTGTTGCATTCACCCTTTAACACATCGTGTCCATGTTGGCGCTCCAAGTGTTTTATGAAACTAGTCCACTGCCCGAAGGGCGCTTCGCATTCGGCGCAGCGAAGCGCAAAATAACTATAGTCCACTGTGCTCAGGACGCTGCCACAGACGTGCAGACTATCCAACATTATCGTGTTTTTTTTTTAATAAAATGCACAGCCACTTTTTTTGTTTATTTCACTTCTATTGTTCATCCAAACACAACCTGCACTTATAATTCTGCTTCTTTATGTTACACAGTTCACAGTAAGTCGCCATTCAATCTAATTGCACTAATAATGATGCCAGATGGGTGATTTAATAGGTAAATTTGATAGTTGCTCAACGGAAATAGTTTTAAAATGTAAACAATTTAGAGTTAGTTCATTTTAATCGTAACGATATAACAAAATACCTAAAAAATGAAACCAATGAACACTGGTCCGATTAAGTAATTTAGAAAAAGTATTGTTTCGCAAAAACAAGTGGTAAAACGAGAAGTGGCATTAAACTTTCCCAGTGTGCTTTGGTAGCATCCAGCTAGATAGGTGCTACTAGGTCTGTTTGAGTACGAATATTTTCTAAGAATTCGTGTAAATTTGTATGAATTTTTACTGGAAGAGACGAATTGAGAGCGTAAAGTGGCAGTTGATTTTGTAAGAACTTGCCAGTATTTACTGGATATATTTTTACTTCCGGCCAGTAAGAAGAAGAATCAGAAAAACATATGATTGAATACCATATGATCGACTGTCACTACAAATAATTTTCGAAAGCAGCAAAGAAATTGTGCGTTTGTGAGATTGATGACCCAGAACCCTCTTGATCAGCTTTACTTGATGCCGCCTAACGCAGCCCAACGAACCATTTGCCTTTGCATTAAATGTCTGATTAAACTTAAGTCTCCCTACAGCTTCAAACCTCAAATGAAACTTTCAAATCAGCTGTTTCTTTTTTTCTTTAACTCTCCTGTTTATACTTTTTTCCTGTGTATTGTGAATGTGCCAAGTTCCACCGATGTAAACAAAAGTTAAAAACTTTCAAGTCTTTAAAAATTGCTGTTTGTTTATTTTTTTTGAATATTTAAATTTTTGGAACGTGAGCTAATTTACTCTCCTGACTAATTTTTACTGAAAAAGTTCCCAAACAGACCTACTATATTGCTTAGGCCTGTGAATCATCTTAGACATGTATGTATTTTTCAATATAAACTTTATACATCTAAACAATAAATTTCTTCGCAACGCTTTACTAATTTGTATGTAACATTTTATTAAAAATACAGAAAAACCAACAATTACACACAATATGCACATAAGTTATGCACAATTATACAATAAGCATTTTAGTTTGAATATTTTGGTCCCGAATTGTAGATTACAGTTTGCTTGGACGATCTAGCAGCCAAAATGTCTGCATTTCACCTTTGCCCTTAACTTTCACATAGCCACGCGACTCGGTCTTATAGCCTGCATCGGCCACCTTGCTCGCCGTGTAGTTCGAAATCTGTATCTTGTTCGGGTCGCTGCTGCTCTCCATGCGCGAAGCCGTATTCACCGTGTCGCCAAAGAGGCAGTAACGCGGCACCTTTAGACCCACCACACCGGCCACTACGGGCCCGGAGTGTATGCCTACGCGTATAGCCAAGTCCGGTATTTCCATCGCTTTCACTTTCGTCACGATGCGCAATGACAAATCGCAGGCGTGTTCGGCGTGAAGCGGATTGATGTCCGGCGCACCGGAAACGGCCATATAAACCATGCCCACAGTCTCCACCTTGTAGACAAACGGCGATATGATCTCCTCATCAAATGCAGAGAACACCGTATTCAGCGTGTTGACTGCCATCATGGCGTCTTGTATGTTGTTCGCATCACCATCGTAGACATTCATTACTTCGATAAATATAACTGACACCTCTTCGAAGCTCTGGCAAGTAGCCTCTTGTCCGTTACGCATGCGCTCGGCAATCGGTCGTGGTATCATAGAGTAAAGTAGCTCATCGCCTTGTCGCTTCCATGAATCGGCCAGCTCCAGTGACTTTTCCAGCTCATCCGAACGCATTTCTTCCTTTTCGAACATTATTTCCAACTTCGAACAATGCTGCCATCCAGCCATCACCAACTCACGACTGAGTCCATGCGGATTCAGATCGTTCAAGTATAGCCCGATGCCGTGCAGTTCGTCGAGGTTCTCGATCAGAGGACTGCAGAGGTAAATAAGCGACTCTATGTCCTTGAGAAAAAACATCTGTCCTTTGAACAGAATTGCTTTGTTACCTTGAGAAATTTTGCGCTTGCCCGTGAGCGGATCAATTTCTTCCTTAGGTTCGACATTCAGATGGCTGTCGGTGCCCTCGAACTGAAACGATGGTCCCACGGCTTCGTTAAATGGAAAGTCATCATAGTTTTCGAATTCCATGTGCATGGCAGCATTATACGCGTCAAAATTGCGTCCCGTACGCAAAAGCTCGAATTCGAACAGGACCGAGCTCATCTTTATAAGCGTGTCCCAATTGATTTCGGTTTCCTTCGGACGACGACACTTGAACTGGTCCATAATGTGCGAACCGATGAAACTCTTAGGATTTTTGCCGGGATTGTGCAATATCCAAGTCTCCACGATTTTCTCGCCCGCATGCGTAATGACCATGTCATGATCCAATACAACAGTAAAAGGAAACAGATCCAGAAGAATGTCCATGTCGACGGAGGGCAGCTTGAGTTGCGATGGATGTGCAATCACATTTACACGCTTCGACATATACTCGCGATTGTCGAAATTCAAGCGATACTTGACCACCACAGTCAATGGTGGACCGCCGATTTTAATGGGACCCGCGGTGCCGCCGCTTATATCATTTTGGCTCTCCAGCACATAACCGGTGATTTCCAAATTGTAAAATTCCTTGGCGACTTCGGTCAGCTGGCCGATGAGGTATTTGGAAAAACCAGTGCGGCCGCTACGGTAGACCATGACGGCTCCCTCATCATCCATCTGTGTCAGCTGCATGGACGGACTCTTCATTTTCGGATAGGTGAAACGCATTTGCAGGTGGATATTGTCGATGGACTGCAGGAAATCGCAGAAGTAGCGACCTGTCGCCCGTATCATTTTGTCATAGCCGAAATTGGTGAAGAACCGCACAAAGCAATTACCGAAGAAGGCCATGCAAAAGTCAAAGTTGTGGCCAGTGAGCGCCGATAGGGCGGCCGCGAAATCGGGCATCAAACGATCCGGATAGATCTGGTGCGTCTTGAAGGTGCTGTGCTTGCAGCCGACTATCTGGCACACCTGCTTCCATACGTCGCGGCCATACTCCTCCTGGATGTAATGCTGCACGGATTCCAGTACCATGCCATACATGGTGGCGTTGTTGTTGTTGGTTTTATGTTAGGGGTGTATGTGTGTATATTTGTGCGATGAGTGCTGGTATGAGGGCTAAGTCGGAGCTGCGAGCATTGTGTGCGCTCTCTCACTGGTGGCGATGAATAGCGCGAAGGACGGACTGTGTTGCTGGAGAGGAAGGACAACGAGATGGGTGTGTGTTGCTGGGGTTTGGCTGAGAAAAGTACGCACGAGTAATTTAATGGATGCTGCCGTTGGTGGTGCTGCTGCTGCTTTGTGGGGCGTATGTTGTGTATGATTTATGGTCAGAGATGCTATCGCAGCGTTGGCTTTGCGCTCCAATTTCACTTTGAAAGGGTACGCACTCAACAGCAACGGGACTTAATTTGCCGCTTCGACTCGGCTACGCTGCCGATATGTGAAGTGACATGTGAAAAGGATTAGTGGCCGCCGAGTAATGCAATCTTCTACAGGTGGCAGTGTGTCGAGTTAAATGAACCCACTTGCAAATAGTTATGCACACAAAGCTGCTTAGACAAGTAAATAAGCGTTTTCGAGTTTGTGTACTTTTTATTGTTATCCTTGGCTTGGAAACAATTAGCGCCACACAAAGCAGCTGTAATGGCTCTGCTGCCTTAAGTACATACAAATGCTTTATGGTCCTTTTTCTGTTTCGTTCTTTTGTGTTTTTTTCGCTGCTTTTGCTCTTGTAAACTTACTGTCTTATTATATTAAAATTTGTACTTTGCTTTACGCTGGTCGTTTCGTTGTTTTTTTTGCTGTCATCGTTACTGTTGTAACCGTAATTTGATTTGTATGAACTTGACGCCTTTTTTTCGAGTAAATAAACTGCGTTGGGAAGTGAAATTCTCGAATGACATGAAATAAGCGTGAAGGACACTTTTCGGACGCGTTGATGCTGCCTTCGATTGTCGTTGTTATGCAGCACGCACCCTACGCTCGACTGTTACGCGACTGTTGCGTTTGCTACTAAATAAATAAGAGCGTATCTCGGCCAAATTATTTTGCTTCACTGACGCTTTGGTTTGCTTCGTGTTGTACGTCCCTTTTTTCTGCTTATTTTTTTATTTTATATGATTTTTTGTATTTATTTCTTTGGTACTCTTTATACCTAAATTTATACTTTGACTAGCGCGTTGTTGTTGTTGTTGTGCTTTTGCAAATATTATTGATATCGTTGTTTTTGCTCTACTCTGTTGTCGTTGTCGTTCTTGTCTCTTGCTATGCGCAGGTTTATTTTCAGGCACCGGAACTTCTGCGACTATCGCTTCCTCGAACTGGAATGCGTGCGTACGCAACGTCGTGGTGTCTTTTATAGTCGCCGACAATTTCATCCTATTTGCGATAAGCGCAATTCGCGCTGCAAATTGTCCTTTCAGCGTGAGCTGTTCGTCGAAAGAGGGTTGCTTTCGGTGCTTTTTGACCCCATCGTATGAGGTTAAACATGAAGAAAGGGATAATACAGAACTTAAAAGAGCAGATAAATTGGCCCGGAAAATGGCGGTCACGTCATATTGTACCGATTTTAAATTATATATTCGCTATATGCACAGACAAGTATAAGAAAAAACGAAAGCATGAAGCAAATTTTCTTATTTCCTATTGCTATTTGGTCAACCTACCGAAGAAATACATATTACAGGTCTTATTCAAGCCAAGTCTTAATAAAAAGTCTAGTTCCTCTCTACCCACGCTTGGGTGGCAAGTTTAGCTTAAGTTCCTTTTATGTCTATCATAAAATTGATACCAAAGTAAAAATCTACCGGCAAAACAAGATAAGTATTCTAGACCTTAAACAAGACATCTTGTTGTTATCCTTTTTATCTTAGACAAGCAATGAACCTCCTTAAGAATGTTAAAATTTTTCTCTCAGTCGAAATCCCGCCTACAATGCTGCACTGTGCATTTGGCGTACGGCGTGGGTGTTGTATACATACATATAGCTAAATATGTCGGTATATGCTATGCAAAGTGTCACGAGAATATTGCCAAGTGCTCAGTTGAGTCCTTGTGAGGCGATAACAGTCATCAGCCTCAACACACCAAAAATGGTTAATCGAAGTATGGCATGCATTAATGAGCGTGCAAAACATGCCCGCAAACACTTTCTGTTGCTTAAAACATGAAATTGTTCTTTTTATGCGCACGCACTGACACACTTGAAATATTGTCAGTGCAATTTTTGCGGTACTCAAATTGGTATTTTTGTGTCTATTGCCTTTCAATTTCTTATTTATTTAATACTTATAGCATTAGTAATAAATATTTAAAGGGTGGAAATTACTATTTGTAATATTCTCTCAAAATTATAAATTACCATAAATGATAAATATTTTATTGTAATAAGTAACAAATAAAATAATAAAATTTAAATAAATAAAATTCTAAAACAAAAACACAATAAATTCAATATTCAATTGATTCAATACAGCACTTTGGGTGTTAATAGTGCAGCCATCTAGACTGACTTCTTAGTGCAGTATGAATGAATTTTGATTTTTTTTAATGTATTTTATTTTTTTAATTTTAAATTTGTATGTGTACCCACATGTGCGATATGAATAGTTTTACTGCTCTTCGTAGTAACACAATGAGACTAACACCGAAATTACATCTTCAACAGCCCAACCTAACCTAAGAATGATCCTAACCTTCGTACCTTTGGGTAAGAATAGTTTTAAGAAGAAAAAACTTGAGAATTATTGCGTTTGCAATGCAGACGCGAAGTAAAGTTAAGGATTTGAAAATAATACCATGTAGAAATTTGTATTTATCAATATTAATATTGGCGTTTCTTTAATTTTTCCAATCGTCATAAATTTTTTTTTTAGTTTATATTTCAATTTTCCCCTTCACTCACCAAAAACGGTTTGGCACTTAAATTTCTTCTAGGGCTTAAAAATGTTTCTCTGTTATGTTCTATGTTTGTTATGTTACATTTATATTTGTTTAAATTTATTAAGAAATTTAGAAAGAAATGGTGAGTTAGGCACGGAACCGTTTTGTGGCATATTGTCGAAACCCATAGGAACGCTCCGAAAGACACACATCCTCGATTAACAAAGCGGCACCTAGAGAAATCATCGGAAGCACCTAAGACTTAGTCTTTAAGGGAACTTTAATCATTAGGAAGAAAACGAATTTCTAAGGTCATCCAGAATTGAATTAAGAGTCATAGTAGTCATAGTCGTAGTCTGAAGTGGGAAATGTGACTTTAACTACAACTTTAATTTTATACGTATGAGAATAAATTGATATATATTTTACAAATTTGTATATATATAATTAAAATTAAATTTTGCCAAGTAACGTAGATTTTTCCGTTCAATTATTAACATACGAACGCTGTTACTAATAACCGATTACTATAATTTGTACTTATCTATTTATGGCCAAAACATTGAATGCTAAGCCGCTTTGGAGACATACAAACACGCTTCGTTTATCATTTTTATCAGTACACGGAAGGGACCGACTTCAATTTTTGTCACATTTATTTTCAGTAGCTGCGACTGCTGCCCTTTTCATATGTACTCGTATGTATGTATATAAAACAAATATGTGCTGACATGTCAGCAGATGGGCCGGTGTGACGCTGAAAGCAATTGGATATGTATTGGCTTAAACACTTGTTACTATGTAAACATTGGCATATTCGACTTGCAATGGAAAAAGCTTAAATAACACTGATCAACAGCAAAATGGCTTTTCTGGGTTTGACATCAGTTCTAGGGTAATTAGGGAGCGCTGATTTCGAATCCGCAAACCGTTTTGAAACCGTTTTTTCGGATTTTCCCTGACTTTTTTCAAGTTTGGGATTGTAATTTCTAAACCAATAAACCGGTTGACATGATTTTCACTTTGTAGCATTTACAACACCTCAAGGCCCCAAATTTTTTAAGGAAAAAGTATGAAAAATTATCAAAATGACTATGGTACATTTTTGCAATTATTTCGATGAGAATGGGAATCACACCAAATAATTTGGCTGTGTTCTAGTATTTGATGTTTCCGCTTTCATTGAACACCTAACTTGATACTTGATTTACGAAAAATGTGCATGTTTTTGACCATCAAAGAAAACGCCTTAAAATTCCATATTTTCCGAATTTGGGGTCCGATTGCCGCGGATTTTTAAAACTTATAGAAATAAATTACATTGGAAAAGAAGCCGTGAGGTGTTGTAAATGCCACAAAGAGAAAATCATGTCAACCGGATTATTGGTTTAGAAATTACAATCCCAACCGTGAAAAAAGTCAGGAAAAATCCGAAAAAGTGACACGCCCATTTTTTGCGAAAACGGAAACTAAGTTTTAAAAACGGTTTGCGGATTCGAAATCAGCGCTCCCTAATTACCCTAGAACTGATGTCAAACCCAGAAAAGCCGAACAAAAGTCGAAATTTGTTGCCCTGTGGGGCCTTTTTGGGGGGTAGATTTTTAATAATTTACATTTGTTTTGTTTTTGATATTTTTTTGGGAAGTTAAGCATAAAATACATTATTTAAATGTTAAACACATAGGTTTTTCTCATAGTGAAATAAATAAAGTGAACTAGATACTGACAACTCTCTTGAATCGGCATGCTTATTTTATGTCACTATGAACAAATTTGTCAAATACTTAACTCTTTTTGTTCAAAAAATATTTTTTTTTTCCAAGAGGCAGAACGTCTGCAGCATAGCAAAATAAAAATTACTGAAATGCCGAAGGAATCGTGCGCACTATGTAGAACTGCTCATGGGGGCACGATCCCAATGTATTTAGTACATTTAAATGTGCAGCAAAAAAGAAAGTGGGAAAGTATTTGTAATACTGAGTTCGGCACACATGCGTTCGAGAACAGCAAACTCAAATGGGTTAATTCAAAACGAATTGACGTGAAACAAATTTTCAAAGCAATTGACATTTTTTAAGGCCAGCGCCTGGTTTAGACAGTGTGTTTTTGTTTATTTTTTTTTTTCAACGAAGGAGTAGATTGGTTGTCAAAAACTCTTTTGGTATAAATGTTTTATTGTTTGAACATGTACAAAAAAATTTTTTTGTCCGCTGTGTTACAAAATGGCCGCCGTATCGCGGCGTGAAGTTGGGGTTCATTTTGCATAGTTCCCAGCGTGCAGTTCGCAAATCTCGTCAGATCTGAAAAAATCGAATGGCATTCTGTTAAGAACTAATTTGTCTGTAAACTGATCCTAAATTGAGTGAAAAGTAATGAAAATTCCGGAAATGGTGGCATAAGTCGGAAAATGGTACTTTTTGGGTACGCTCATTGTTTATAACAACATTGTTACTTTTTTTGTTTGTTTAACGATGTGCCTCAAAATGGTCCAGTTTACGCGAACCCATCTGAAGAGTGTGTGTGCCAATTTTTATTGAATTCGATTCATAAGTTTACGAGTAATGATGGGAACCGATGGAAGAACACTAACTTTTCAGGAAACGAGTTTAAAGTTTCGGAGGCGGAGGAGTTGTAGGCAGAGCGCGGTGCTTTGTTCCCGAATTTGGACGTGAAGGAGCTCGAGTAGAGACAAAATATTTTAGGACATAATTCCAAACATATTAAACTGTCATATTCGGGGGGAAAAAATGTCAAAAATTTCAAATTTCTAAACCAGGCGCTGGCCTTAAGCATGCCTCTCCCTAGCTGGTTCACTTTATTTATTTCACTATGGGTTTTTCTAAAGTCGCATTAATACTTAATTTCAAATTACTTACCTGAACATAGACTTAAATGCATTTAAGCCTTTTTTTTGTTTTGTGCCGGAATATAGACGCAGTGCATGGGGGTGTGTGCTTGGCAGTGTGGATAACGCCACACTGTCCGTTAGTTGGCTGTATTGTAAGAGTGTATGTGTTTGTGTGCCGTTAATCATGCCGCAAACACTTAATTAGTGATAATAGGGGGGGGGTGGAGAGTTATTTTCGTTCTAAGCATCGAGATTGGGAAGAAGGAAACTGGCTAATGCAATTCGAGTATCCAACGGAGACAATTAGCAACCAGTAATGGAAGTAAAGCAAAAAGAGCACCGCAGAAGTTACGTGCTGGATGCAGCGTCGAATTCTCTTGGGGCAGTAAAAATAACGAGCGTAACTACTCCTGCCATGTGATTTGAAACGAGCATTGCGTTCTCTTTATGTCATTGGAGTACGTGCGGCTGCTATTGTTCCTTTATGTATTTATTTCAAGTAATATTTGCGTTTTTTCATATTGTTGTAGTTGTAATATTACAGTTATGGAGGTGCTGTTACTTAAAGATGACACTGAGCTATATTGACAGTGAAGAATAACATAAGTACTCTAGCCGTCAAATAGAAAACTTTGCGTGAGGTTGACAAGCGGCAGCGTCGTGCAACACGCAACTTTGTGCCTACGTAATAGCAAATTGACACAATAAACTACTCTAAACTTCATAGTAGTGTAAAATAGTTGCACTTTATGTAAAATTTAAACATCACCGGTGACATCAAGATTTAATAAAGTAAACATTTCTGGGCTAGTTCTCTTCAGCAAATTTTTTCATACCACTTGGAGTAAAATAATTGGCTGTCGCTTAAATGTAGGATTTATAAGTTCAAGTATAAATAATTGAAAAATCGACCTTAGTTCGCCGAAAGTTCTATAGTGACAGTGCATCATATATATATAATATATAATATACACGCATAGATATATAAATCGAATTAGCAAATTGCGTTTCATGGACTCTGAAAGACACGCAGTTCACTGCGCATTTAATCAAATTGCTTGTAAAGCATCTAGTCCTTCCTATTGGCCTGTTGCGTGCCACTTGTCATTGCCATTGGTCACATAGTTTTTGTCGCTTTTCTAGAATTTCGTAGATAAATAAGGTTCCATTTTACTACATATTAAAAATAATAACTAAAAAACTTGTACAAATTATTTGTATGCGACAATTTATGTCAAAAGGTTAATGAACTATCAGACCAAGCAAATCCATTCTATTTCAAATACCTAATTCAAATCCTAACCAAATTTGCTATAAGTGCCTAAGAATAGTTGATATGAAATACATATTACGTGAAATCCTATGAACTAGTTATTCAATAGGTAGAACTAGTGCATTCTGCGTCTGTTTGGCTTACTTTTAAGTCTGGAAAATCGTTTTCCTGTTTTTTCGCGCATTAAAATCAAAGATTATTTACATTTTGTAGCAAAGCAATTTCATATTTAGATTATAAATTATAATTAATTCAAAACCGGCATTGACATAGTTCGCATAGTTCGAAACAGTGTGAAATTTTAAAGCATTCGTGCATTTGAATCAACATCGCCTACTTGCCCTGCCCCACTTTGTTGAACAACTTGTCTTTGGCAATCTGCGCCATGAGACCGTGTATTAACTCGATGGACGCGCGGCTGCAGTCACGTGTCGCCTTTGACAGTTTGTCCTCGGTGCGCTTCTCACTCACATCGCCACCTGTGAACCAAAATGAAATTTTTTCCAATTTAGAACATAAACAATTAACTCTGCAGCTTCCCACCTGAACCGGGAAATGGGCCGCGTCCCAAACTTGTCTCGCTCTGCTCCAACTTGTCGGACAAGTCAAATATCTGCCCAGTGGTGTAGTCCGTGTTGGTCAGTAAGCCTGAACTGCCCAGCGTGTTCACCCAATACTTGTTCCACAGCGAATCCAGCAATTTTCGGTCCAGCGCCGACTTAAAGTAGCTCACCTCCAGTGGGTAATACTGCTTGCAGTGTACACCGAAATCTTCGATTTTGTTTAGTGGTATGGTCTGGTACTCGGATGGCTCCTCATTCGGCGGTTTATATCCCTTGGGATAGGTGCGGAATGCACCCAGGCACACTTTTCCAGCCGAAACGGTGCGCACCGGATCTACCACGATGGCCACAAATGGCTCTTGGTAATTCTGATTCAACATCTGCGTGGACACATCGATGCCGGATAGCCAGCAGCCGTAACCCGGATGACTGTGATACCATCCTATGGCATTTTCCAACCGTCCCACCTCTTTGGCCGACTCAATGTACGCTGACATGTACTCATAGGCCTGAGACTGTGCGTTAACACGCGTCTCTGTGCCTTCTACCGGCAGGGCAAATGCATCCATTACAATCATGGTGTTGTCCTCTACTTTACCCAGCAGCAGACCCATAATCTCTAATGTGCCACCAGAGCGGGCATGCATAACCATTTTTAACAGCGACAGTGCCGAGATTTTTATATCCTTGAAGTAGTGTGGGTCCTTCTCCCACGGTTTGGCGTCCAATATTTGTCGCTGCTGTTCGGCATCGTAGCGAAAAATTTCATCACATGCCGGCAGGGTTTTGATGTTATTCTCCAATTCCCATGTTTTGCGCGAAGTCTCGGCGTCCATTTTCTCTGAACTGTTTTGTTGGTTTTTGCAAAATTTAGTAAATGTATCTCCAGCCGACGACTTTTGCACGAAACTATGGAGAAACAATACAAAGAACAAGAAATCAGCTGGCAGTGGGGAAGGCTACCGGCAGTTTGGCAGCACCAAAATTAGCCGTTTCCTCGAAAACTGGTAACCGAAGTACGGGGCTACCACACGGAAATTTTTCCGATTTACCGATTTTCTGCTTTTGTTAGTATCGAAATTTCGTTCGCTTTCTTATATTCTCAGATTATGAAGAAAAATTTATGTGCGTTGTATGTATTAAATGTAAATAAAAAAATGTCCATGTATATATGGAAATGAAGAAGAAAACAGTAATTTTCGGAAGCAAGAAAGCCTGTTCTAGTTCCAATTCATATTCTCTTTGTAAATTCGCCCTCGATTAAAGATCACTTTTATTAAACAAAAAAACACCATTCCAATAATAGAGACGAATCGAATTGCTTAGTTCCACGCACCCATGGTATAATATACTACTATATATACTATATACACTGTGCACACACTCAAAGATTTCTTTCCTCAAATTGTGTTTGTTTAAGCCAGAAGGGAAATACGAAAGCAATATTAATTCTACTTTCTGCTTCCGCAGTGCCCTTTTCTTGGCATACAAATTTTTACAGCATTGCAACGAAATAATTGCGAGTAGTTATTGGGACTAAAGGAACTTTTGTTGGTGTTTTGCCTTCCCATCATTCTTCTCATAAAACAATACAAGAAACATGCTCGCCATATAGTTGTCTCTTTCGTTAGTTTCGAACTTCGAATATTTGAATTTCAAACGAATGTCAAACTCGCATCGGCGATAAAAGTGAGACAAACAAAAAAAAGGCACGAGAAGGAAACGAACGGAGCGAACGATTTTTGCGGCGTCCCTTTTTGCAAAAGGCAGCTAGAAAAATTCCGATAGGCCAGTTGCAAGGGGCGAAATTAATCGCAAAATCTGCGTAAATTCATTTAAAACGATTGAAAAGTTCATCGTTGAAGTGCGAAGCTGAAAATCGTTGCATTTGTGTTTAATACATAAGTGAAAAAGTGCAACAGACGCAAGCAATCAAAGTGCAGGGGAGTGCAAGCAAGCAAAACTTTCTACTCGATTTTTTCTGTCGGGTCGCCTTTTTTCGTTGTTTTCGTATGCAAAATTGTGTGCCTATGCGGCTGCGATAGTTTTGGTTTAATGTGAAAAACGCAAATCAAGCGCAATCGAAATGGCTTTGGACGGAGCGAAATTTGTATGCCTGAGCGCCGAGGACGATGGAGGATCGCCGGCATCAGGGCAGCTGGCGGCGGTCGCAACGTCAGCGGCAGCGGATGTATCTGTTATGGGCAGAGTGGTGGAGGCCAAGGGACGCAAATTTACAGTGGGCTACTACATGAACTGTGACTATGTGCTGGATGACCAACGGGCGAAAGGAGTCCATTGCGAAATTCAGTGCGACGCGTTTGGACGGGTAAGTGGCAGTGCGCGTGTGTGTGTTTGTGCGCGCGTTGCCCCTGCGCATACTGTATGTATGTGTGTGCAGTTGTAACGCCGTCTTTTCTTGTTGGTTTGAATTGTTTTTATTTTCTTTATTAATTGCAATTGAGGGTGTGGTTTGATTCTAAATCGCGCAAATAGCCAAGCAATTTAGTTCCTTGTCTAAACTGAAATTGTTTTGTTGAATTTAGGTGACCATACACAATCTGTCCGAGGAGCATCCCATTAGCGTCAACGAACAGATCATCAGCATAAAGCGCCCTCTGTTGCACGGTAGCCGAATCAGGATTCTGGACAAAGAGTTCCTTTGGAAGTTCCCCAAAAACAGCGCTGGCGGCAGTGGCAGCGAAGATGAAGACTTGGTCAGTGCACCAACATCGACGCCACAGAAAAGTGCAGCAGAACAGCCACCCAGCTCTTGCCCGCATCTTAAGGTAAGTTGGCACTGAGGCAAAGTACTTTCGGATCAAAAATAATAAATTTGTTTTATATATAGCTGCACCGGAGTGTGACCAAACGCTTCACCGTACACAAGTAAGTAAAGGGGGTCGAAGAAGTACAGAGCGGATAAACCGTGTAGGAACTTTTGCTCCAATGCAGATTCTTTGTGTAGGGGAAAACAATTTTGTATATGAAAAAGTTAGCATATTGCTTGTAAGATTTGAAAATAATATACTTTATGTTTTTGTTAATTGATACCACATTTTGAAAAAACCTTTAGCAATTTAGAACTTTAATCATGCTATGAACAATTCCAACATAAAATTTACACAAAACTACTTTCAGTCGAATCA
This sequence comes from Melieria picta, assembly GCA_964056695.1. Taxonomy (NCBI): domain Eukaryota; kingdom Metazoa; phylum Arthropoda; class Insecta; order Diptera; family Ulidiidae; genus Melieria; species Melieria picta. The sequence goes on along the minus strand of OZ057398.1, from coordinate 85,791,000 downwards.
GTCGATGGTTTCGATTTCCTACACAGTTTATAATCATAGAGCCGTTTTGTTCCCGTAAGGAAGTACTTTAAATTTGTTTTATGTATATTTGTTTGTTATTGAAGACTTTATTTACTTTAACTTCGAGGAGGGGTAGAAAAGTTTTTCGAGAAATATGTCAGTCGTGCCCATAGTTATTTCACTATGAGTCGTGCCTAGAGCATGAAAAGTTTTTGTGTACTGATATTGAAAATATTTGGATTAATTTACGTTTTATCCAAAAGTTTTGCCTACTGCATACAATCGGACGAGGAGGGCAACACCTCGGCGGATACTTCACACATCGCAAACACTACAGCAGAATCCGCCGGCGAAGTGCAGACGCCTGAAGGGACACCTGCCTCTACTACCACAGAAATGGCCAGCAAATTGGCCCCTGCTGGCGACTCGAAGTCATGTGTGGAACGCTGTGTTACGCCTGAAGCTGTCGCTGTCGATTCGCATCTCATTGACATACTCGAAACTCCCAAATTGGATCTGATAAATTGCACGAAAAACAAGGAGAACAAGAGCACCGAAAAGAAACAGCAACTGCTGTCGCTGTGTCACCAATCGGACGTGGTCATCACGTCTTTCTCGCCGCGCGAGACCGGCGTACGCATAGAAAAGTCCTTTACGGCAGTGCTAAAGCCTGCGGCCACAACGCCGAAAAGCGTGTACAGCACGCCGAAGAGTGTGCTGTCCGAGTACAACGACGACGGCAGTCGTGATTGCATCGACTTCTCGACGCCGGCCACTTCAAAGAAAACCCTTTCCACTCGCTTGGCCACCAACTCATCCATGCATCTGATTGATTTGACCACACCCACTAAGCTGCGTCCAGCGAGTCCGCAACCGAAGACTGCACTGAAAAGTGTGAGCAAACGGTTGCCCGAGCTCACAGAGGAGAAAGCGACCAGCAGTCAAAAAGCCGCCGTGCTGCTGGAGGAGGGCATCAGTGCACTGCCCGCTAGCCCCGTGACGAGTAGTGATGACGTTGTCAAGAAGGATGATTTGTCTACACCCGGCAGCGCCGTGTCTGTTATTAGTGTGGATGGTTCCACGGACAATTCGAGTGTTATTGAGCTCTCTGGCGAAGACTCGACACCGGGTGTGTCAGGCGCCGCACAAAACATTCCGAAGACCCCGCGACAGGCGAGCAGTATGCGAAAAGTTACCACACCAATGCGCACGCCGCAATCGCTAATGAAGCGCGCGATACTCACTAGCGCCAAGAAGCAGGCATCGGCGGCGCGCTTGGCGTCCACTGCCGCCAGCGCCATTACACCAGCTCGCAAAGGGGCTGTTGGCAACACTGTGCGAGTGGGCCCCGGCACCAGCAGCTCACAGGCCACACCTAAATCCACCAGCGCCTCGACTAAAGCGGCCTTGGCGCTGAAACAACGCCAGAGCCTGAGTGCAACATCGCGACGTAGTCTAGTTGCGCAGAAGTTGAAATTGGAAAACTCACCGCGTGGCAATTTGTCTGCAATGGAGGCTCGTGCAATATCTACTTCGACCCCGTTGCAGCAGCGAATAGTGGCCACTTCCTCGTCGGTGGCGGCAAAGTTGTGCAACACTTCACCGCTGCATGGTGTGCGCAAGTCTATCGGCAACAGCACACTTCCCTCGCATATATCGAAGACGAGAAAATCGATTGTGCTGGCCGGCTGTCGCACGCCGCCCTCGTTAGGCGCGCAGTTAGTGGCCAAGGCACGTAAATCACTGTGCGCCATCACCAGCATGTCCAATAGCAGATCGCGAAATTTAGTGGCGGCTGCGGTGTCGGCAAGCTCACAAAAAAGTTCGCCCGCAGGTGAAGTGTCAGGCGTGCCAGGCACCGGCAGTCACACAAGCTGTGAGAAACAGGCAGAATCAACTGAAACGCAGGAAGATTTGGACAGTAATGAGCTTAGTCGCACTTTTGTTGTGGATGACTCGTTTGCCGAGGAAGCATCCACAGCTGCACTAAGCGAAATTGTTGGAATAGGTGTTGAGAAGAATGCTGAGGAGCACAAAGATATCACTTTCTCGCCAGCCAAAAACCGCAGCACGAAGGAGCATGAGCTGAATCGCACCTTTTCATCCGAAAATCTATTGAAGCTAGAGGACCCAGTGACTGAAACACCAATAGATGTGGCCGAGGTGAATGCTGCCTCGCCTACCCTCGACATGGTGCCGACTGATGTCATAAAGTCGGTTGAACTATTCGATGAGCCATTGGGAAATCACAATAAAGACACCGTTGTCATTGCCGAAAACTTTGCTGAATCAGTTGAGCTGGTTACCAGTGAAGTGAAGAGTGATGACAATGTTGGCAGTACAGCAAAGGAGTCAGCGCCTTTAATGAATACAACAAATGCAGTAAACGAACCAGCCCTTGCTAAAAATAATGATAAAGACATTGAAACAGCGACTGCAGAATCGCCTGCGGCTACAGATGCCGAGGCAACGCCATGTGGCAGCAAAAGTGCAGCAGTTGAGCGTGCGAATAAGCCAGAGGAAGAGGAAATAGCGGTGGAGAGCACAACCGAAACAGTTGAGTCTCTGACGTGTGTGAATGCCGAGGAACTAGAGCTCACAAAGGCGGAAATAGATAAAAAGCAGACACTTTTGGAAACAGCCCCGGACACTAACAATATCAGTAGTACTACACATACGGCAACTATAGAGTGTGTGGAAGATTCAGCTCCACTTCAAGATGAAGCACAGGTGGAACTTGAAGCAGTAGTTGAAACGATAGAAGAAGTCACACAAAGTGTCTGTTTGTCGACTGTATCTTCTGAAGCGGAGCCGGATCAAGCCCAGGATGTCCAAAGTGAGACTCTTGAAGAAACAGCAAATAGCATTGTCCCAATGATCCCAACAGCAAGTGAGGAATCTGCTGCTGTGACAGCAAATGTCGAATCTGCTTTGGATCAAAAACAGGATGTTAAAAATGAATCAGAAACGGCAAATAGCATTGTCCCAGTGACTCCATCAGCAAGTGAGGAAACAGCGGCTGTGACAGAAAATGCTGAACCTGCTTTGGATCAAAACCCGGATGTTAAAAATGATTCAGAAACGGCAATTAGCATTGTCCCAGTGACTCCAACAGCAAGTAAGAAAATAGCGGCTGTGACAGAAAATGCTGAAACTGCTTTGGATCAAAAACAGGATGTTAAAAATGAATCAGAAAGGGCAAATAGCATTGTCCCAGTGGGTCCATCAGCAAGTGAGGAAACAGCGGCTGTGACAGAAAATGCTGAAACTGCTTTGGATCAGAAACAGGATATTAAAAATGAATCAGAAACGGCAATTAGCATTGTCCCAGTGACTCCATCAACAAGTGAGGAAACAGCGGCTGTGACAGAAAATGCTGAAACTGCTTTGGATCAAAAACAGGATGTTAAAAATGAATCAGAAACGGCAATTAGCATTGTCCCAGTGATTCCAACAGCAAGTGATGAAACTGCTTTGAATCAAGATCAGGATATTAAAAATAAACCAGAATCGGCCAACGGCATTGTCCCGGTGACCTTGACAGACGCTGATGAGATCCCTGCGTCCGGCGAATCAGAGGAAACTGCCATGCTTTTGGAAGAGATCGAATACGTACTCAATAAATCCGACGAATTGCAGCAAAAACAAAGTGAAAGATATACGCCAGATCCGCCGCCCGAGCACTCGAAGGAAGTGTCAAATGACAAGCCCGTAACTCAGGAGGACGTCGTTACAATAAAAAACATAAATAAACCAGAAATTGACCAAGAAACGACAATAGAACAGCAAATGAGGGAGACGAGTGAAACAGAAGGAACGACAGAAGAAGCAGTGGCCACAAAAAAAACACCATCAACAAAGGGTGCAATCGCTTCAAACACTGAATCGAATGAAGCTACCCTACTGGACGCAGACAATGTTACAGAAAATCGAATACAGAGTCCGGAAAACAATGCCGAAGTGTCTGTTTTTAGTGGCACTGAAAATACTTTAGCCGAAAAATCAATTGAAACACCGCCAAGCGTAACGGAAAATTTCGAAATTACCGCCGAGAAGAAAGAAGAAGCCAATGTGACCTCAACCACAGCAAAACCAACAGCTTCAACAGAAGAAGAACCAGAAGAACTGCCGCACGAGCAGCCATCATCACCGCTTTCGCCCAATCTGTGCGGTGTGCGCGAACTGCTGCAAACGCCCACACGAGCCGGTGCGAAAACACCAGTTTTTGTCGGCTTAAGACATTTGGTGCGTACACCGAAAGCTGCTAAATCTCGTTTGGATAGTGAAGACGCTGATAGTTTTGAGGCACTGCGCGTGCTGCTAAAAACGCCACATCACAGCAAGAAGCGCGAATCGGTTGCCACCAGCACACCACACGCTGAGCCGACGGCCACATTTACACCGCGCCGCAGCGCCAGACGAAGGGCCTCAGCAACAGCGGAAATAACGCCCACCCTCAGTGCAGGAACGCCCCGACGCACAACACGACGTCGCGCTTCGGAGTCTTCGGAGCCACTGAGTACAACCCTGGGAACGTTTACTCCCAAGCGCATTACTACGCGCCGACCATCCCTTTCGCTCGACGAGGACGCGACGTTGACGCCACACACGCGTAGCACACGTAGCAAACGGTTGCTCACGCTGGCGGAAAATGCAGAAGATATGGGCGCCATTGTCGAAGAAGCGCCCAAAGATGTCACAGATGTGGTTGATAAATCAGTAACACTTTCGGATGGTGAGTGAATAATTTGTTTATTGAATTAGAATTGAACATTTAAGTGAACCTGTTTTATTGCAGCTACTGTGGAAGTGCCCCCAAAAGATGTTGTCCAAGAGGAGCATAAATCGAAAACAAATGAAGAGAGCGCAGTTAGTGAGCTACAAGTAAAAGTTAAGAAAGAAATTGGTATGTCGCTGATTGGCTTCTAGTCAACTGAAAATGTAAAGTGTCTTTACTGAAATGTGTTTTCATCTTGAATAGTTGCTCCACTGACGGAAATCATAGAGGAAAGCATTTGCGAGGAAGTTCAGCTTGTGCAGCGAGTTGCCGATGCAGGAGCAGCTCCTGTTGAGCAGGAAACGGTGGCGCAGTCTAATGAAGGCGCAATTAAAGAGCCCATGACTGAAGAGGCTCCAGTTGTTGAAGATAAAAGTATGTTAAAATTGTTCTCGTTATTTTTTTCAACTAAAAATATAATTTGGTTAACTTAAAGAAATTCCATCGGTGAAGGATATTGAAACGCAGGAAGTTGAAGATGACGTCCGTGCAGCAGATTGTAATGTCACCAATAGATTAGGTTAGTTTCAAATTGTGTGTGTTACGTGCTTGCCCGTTGAAAAAATATTAGGGCGCGTATATTGGCTGGCGAGCTAATTATTAATCTAGGTTCATGTTTATTTTGTTTAAAAGTAGATCATTGCCAGAGCAAGTCGCCAGAACAGGCCAACAGTCCCGCTGAAATTCTTGATGAATCCGATTACGAGTACGGAAAGGAGGTGATCGCAGCAAAACGTAATTTTATACAATTCCGCTGTGTAGCAGTCATATTATATTTGCACTTTCGTAGAACTCGATTCCGAACCCGCAACAACGTCAGCACCTGCACAAACAAACCCCGTTAACTCCAGCGTAATGGATGCGCAGACACCCAAATCGCGCAAGGTGGTCAAGTTTGAAGAACCTTCTCCTAAAACGCCAGTAATGGTTGGTGTACGTGAAATGTTGAAAACACCGAAAGCAATTGCGGCCACACCAAAGCTGTTGGGCGTGCGTGACTTGGTGCGCACACCGAAGTCGCGAACCCGGCCAGATGAAGACGACGACGAGCTTGAAGGACTGGCAGAGCTGGTGAAGACGCCTAAAGGCAATGCGAAAGCGGGGACGGAGGAGGAGTCACCCTCTACATCAGCAGAGGCACGCCTAGCTTATTTGGGTATGCGCGAAATGCTGAAAACACCAAAATACAGCAGCACTCCACTGCTCAAGGGCGTGCGCGAGATGATGCAGACACCGAAAGCTTGTAGCACACCTCAGCTGGCTGGCATAAAGCAACTCATGGAAACGCCAAATCATTGTGCCGACGGTGCTGATATGGAGCAGCCATTCAAGCAGGATCTGGTTGTGGCCGCAGTGACAGACCTTAATGAAACAGTCACCGAGGGTCTGGACAAGTTTTTCAAAACGCCACGTGCGAAAAATATGATGATACCCGGATTACCGCCCAGCGCCGTTATCGAACAAAATACCGAATCAGTTGGGCTAATGACGACGACAGAATATGATTTAAACGCCACGCCCGGAAGCGCTGCGAATCTGGAAGACATTTTCAAAACGCCAGTGAGTACACGTTTTGTTGAACGCATTACTGATTCGTGCGCCATGGACTCGAAAGTCGAAGAGGAACCAGCAGATGATAGCGTGGAAGAAATTACTGGCTCTGTAACGCCTGTAAAAGAAGCAAACAGTAGTCGAGAGTCAAAGAACCTATCTGCCGAGGAAGCTTTCGATGAGTTAATCGGACAGGCATCACAACTGGACAAAACCCCAACTCACAAAGTGTACAGCCGTAAGAGCCACACAAGTACAGTTCAACCATCACCATTCTCAGCCAGTGACGTCGTATCTGATCTGCCCAGGACGGATATCCAGGAATGGGTAGACAGCCTGGAGACCGAAGAGCCCGACTCAGACTATGCTGCCGACGCGACGGAGCACGAGATTAGTGTTACGCCCTCGATGTTGGAGCACGGCGCGCATAATGCCTCGCGCGATCCCATCGCAGACTCTACACGGGAACAGAGTACCTGCATCAAAGCAGAAACTTTGATCAACGTGAGTGTTGCTTCATCGGCCGTAGATCCTTTACTAGGCAGTGTGTGCAAGGCTGAAGACCAAACGAACTTGCAGACTGTAGAAGAAGAAGCTTCAGTGCGTGCGACAACACCAGTTGAATCCGAAATGAGCGGCATTAACCTGTTGGACCAAACGAATGAGTCCATCTTTTCAGAACCACTATTGGTCAGTGATTCAGATTCAGTGGACGAAAATATAAAGGATGAAAAAGAAGAGATTACTGAAACAGATATTGAGAACGTTACGCTCGGCGATGATGAGAAATTAGAGAAAATACATATTGGAGTGGATGAAATTGCTCCTAAAAAGGTAGAAGGTGATGAAGAGAAGGATAAGGAAAACGTTGAAGCCACACCAACTAAGGAGAAGAGTACAGAGAATGTAGAGGGCACTAAACCACATAACAATGTTTCTGATGAGAAGGATAGCTTCCCAATTATGCTGATCGATAGCGATACAGATTCATCAGTTATAGAAGAAACTCCGGCTAAAAGGGGAGTTTTTGAAGCGGTTAAGCGACAAATTCATACAGAAATTATACCAAAAGTTGGAAGTATGCAAAACACTGACGAACCATCGACAGAACAAATGGTCGATGTTAGTGGTACAAGAGTTGTGGAGGCTGACGGAGGTCAAGTCGAGAATGAGCCTAACCAGGACATTACAGCAGAATTCGATAACTTCCAAGAAAACGCCATAGTATTGTGTCCACGGTCGTCAACGCCAGATCAACGCAAGGCGCGTGCGAAACTGTCGCGTAAAACGTTGGGCGCCGAGGAAGACCTGCAATTAACACTCGATCTTGAATTAGAAAAGGCAGAGCTGGAAAAGGCGCGCTTGATAGAGTTGTGTGCTAAGCAAGCGACAAACAAGGCAGAAAGCGCAGTGGGCTTGTATGTAGACGAAGGTGAGCAAGGAAAAGAAGAAAAGAAAGAAGTTATCGAAGTAGAATCCAACGTGGATGAAAAAATTGCGGAGGTTGAAGAAGTGAAACTGACCGACAAGGAAAATGACATAATTTGCTTGGACGAAAATGAAGACGTGAAAGACAAAACGCCGGAAGAGGAAAAGGAAGAGGAGCTGGCTTCGAGTGCGGAATTGGTGGTCTCTGCAGATAATACAGAATCCAGCACTGAGCCAGCTGTTGTTACAAATGAAGATTCAGAAAACTTGAGCTCTAATGTGGCGGATATTCCAGATAGTGCAGAGTCGCTGACAACTGAGTGTAAATCTGTTTTGAATGCAGAAACGACTGAGCCAGTGAGTGAATATAACACTGATGAGTCCAAAGCTGCTGAGAAACCCGATTTAAACAACGAATCTTCAATAGTTGGGCTTGAAGAGAAAAAAGACCAAGTGCGTACTGAAATTGACACAGTTTCAACCGAAGACATCATAACCCCACTGGAGGTAACAGCGCAAATCATTGAGGACATTTATATGGAGGGTGTGGTCGATGGAACTGAAATTCCTTCGCCAAAAGGCGAACCTCAATCAGCTGAAAATGGTGAAAACGTTGATTCTACAGAATGCACTGTGCAAGTAGCTCAAGAAATTCAAGGCGACAGCTCAGAAATTATGGAAGTCGGAGAAAAGTTAACCACAGAAGCGGATATTTTTGTAACGCTCGATGAAACAAAGTCCACAAGTTCTTCCAATATGGCTGAAAACTTGGCGGTGAACGAAAGTCAACTAAACCAGCCTGGAACAGACTCACCGAAAACAGCAGTTTCCGAAAATGTCGAATGTGTCGTTGAAGTTTCTACAATACCCGAAGAAACCAAACCCACAAGCTCAGTCAACGCTGCTGAAAACAACGAGAATGTGGCTGTGAACAAAAATCAACCGGATCAGTCAACAGATTCAGCGAAAACCGTAGGTTTTGATAATCTTGAGTTGGTTGCTGAGGTTAAAGTGCAACCAACAGTTGTTGATGATGCAGAAGAGGAAAGCACAAACAAAAACACACTGGAGACAGAACTAGCCGAAGTGGCACCAACGCGTAGGGACCGTAAGGGTTCACGTTCTAAGCAACATATCGTCACAAATGATGAACAGACAGCTGAAGCGTTAAAACAAGAAACTGTTCGACTGTCGCCAGCTATTGAAGAACCGCTCGAAGAGGAGCCAGCAGCTGAGAAACAAAGCGAAGGTGTGGAAGAGGCTGCTCACAATGAAGCGCAAATATTTATATCAACCGATTATGAAATTAAAATTGAATCTAGTCCTGAAAGTGGGCCTGAGGTAGAGAAAGAAGTGTCAGAGCAAACGAAAGCCGAATCGAAAGTGTCTGTGGACGATACGAATGCTGAGTACGAGCTTAGCGAAGTTGCGAGTGTGGATGCTGCTGAGCAAATATCGACACAATTAAACACACATTCCAGCAGCCCAGTAACTGAATGCGTCTCTAAGCAAGCCATCAGCGAATCTTTAGTAACTGAACCGATAGTAGCTGCAGAAACGAAACCCTTATCACCGCCTACTGAAGTGGAGGAACCCGTGGAAACTGTGACTGTCGCAGACGAAACTAAAGTGAAGGAAACTAAAGTGAAGGAACTCGTGGAAACGGTGACTGTCGCAGACGAAACTAAAGTACGCAAACGTACTCGAAAGGGTTCACAATCCAGCCAGTGTTCTAACCAAGATGACAGTTTGGCACCCAAGCGTAGAGTTGGACGTCGCAAAGCTGGCACACCCATTGAAGTAATTGCAGATAGTTCCAACAGCTCCGATCATACCGAACTCTCAACTGTTGGTGGCGATTTACCGAAACGTCGACGTGGTAATAAGAAGGTGGAGCCATTGTTGGAGGAGGTAGGGGAAGATGTGAGAGCTGCTGAAGAAGTTGAGCAGGTAGTAGTGCAAACAATCTTACCGGGCAACGAAGAGCATCGTCAAAAAGCAGCGGTTGAAGTAATGTCAGCAGCAGTAGCGATTGGAGAACCCACTATTGAAGTGGGCGATGGTGAGGTCGTCTCTGAAGATCGATTGGACCACAATAACGCCACAATTGAGACTGTTGTCGAGAAAGAGCCTGCACAGAAGCGCAGTCGCCGTAAAGCACCTGTTGCAGAGGTCAGTCAGCATTCGTCCTTTGTTGACAGCAATGAAGCATCCACATCTCGACGCCGACGCGGTCGTAAAAATACTGAAGAATCGAATGGTGATCGAATGTTAGATGTTCAAAAGCCAGAAGTTGTCAGCAAAGAAACAAATAAACACGCAAATGTAACAAAAGACAATGTACAGGACGATGCGATCAATGCTGCAACGCTGGACACCGCTACCAGCATCACTTCACCAGCGAATGAAGAGGATATAATAAAGAAAAATGAAAGAGAAGTGGCTGAACAAGCAAAGAAGGAGGAACTGGAACGGCATACTACACCGGAAGCCACGAAACGCCAATACAGAGAAAGAAGAAACCGACAGTTATCTGTCACCATAACTAATGACAATGAAGCGGAGGTGAGACCAACTGTTGAAGAAGTAGCGAGTGTAGAACCAGAAAAAGAAGGGGTAGAAATGAAGCAACCCATTGACAGCAAAAAGAATGCCAAGACTGCCGGCGGGCGAGCTCGTACTACGCGCAGAAAGCATGAAGAAGTTAAAAAAGTGGCCGATGAGGAGATAACCGACGGCCACGAGGAAAAGGAATTGTTTAAAAGTGCATCCAAACCTAGTGAAGAAACTACTGAGGAAGCCAGTCCAAAAGAGAAGGCTGTTGAGGAAGCGGAAAAATCGGCGCCCAGACGCAGAGGTGCGCGCAAAGCAAAAGATCCTAACACGGTAGAGCTGCCAGCACCAAAGCGCAGAGGTGGCAAACGTCGATTGCACGAAGAATTAACAGATGTTCAAGCAGCAAAAGAGGAACCTGTATCCGAGCATGACTCGACAGCAGTTCGGGCAGCAAAGGTTATTGCAGATCTGAGGCGCAAGCAAGAGGAATTGGAGTCGGAATTGCACGATGCGCCTGGAGGCGACGAGACCGAGGAAGATCACGATCACGGCGCTGTTCAAACGGGAAGGAAACGACGTCGTGCGGCTGTGACAGCAACTGCGGTGGCTAAACGTGCTGTACGCGGTAGAGCAAAGAAGGATGATCACTTAGATGAGAGCAAACCGTTGGAAGATAGTTTGCTACACACAACAACACAACCAGATGAAAGTACAGCTCATGTTATGGAAATGGCAGAAGAAGTAAAGACTGAGGCCGTTATCCAAGAAACTGAAATTAAATCGGAAATGCACAGCCTGAAGGAATCTCAAATAGAACAGAATGATTCGATAAAAGCACAGGAGTTGAAGCCGGAAATGGAAGAGCAGAAAGCTGTAACGAAGCCTAAAGGCCGGAAACGTAGAGATTCCCATGTGGAACTAGCGCAGGCTGAAAACTTGGAACATAAAACGGAGACCAAACCCACAGGACGCAAACGCAGAGAGTCTCACATTGAACATAATGAAATTGCAGCAGCGGAGGAAGTGAACCTGGAAAAGTCAAATGATAAAACCGAGACAAAGGAAGCACGGGGACGCAAACGTCGCGAATCTGTCGTTGAACTGCATCCAGCCGACTCAGTGCACACCGATGAGCCGCCACATAAGCGTGGTGCTGTGGACGCGGCACAAATTGAAATCGACACTAAGCCAAACACACCCGAAAACGTGAAGTCAGCTCCACGACGCACTCGCAAGGCTTCCGCACTGGACAGCAGTCAGCACTCGGCGCATGAATTGGATCTATCGACTGGCACACCGCGACGAATGCGCTCGCGCAATGTGCCGCGCCGGGCCGCCACTGCACAGGATCACAACTACGACGAGAGCTCGGACACCGAGGCACAGGCCGAGTTCAAGCGTCGACTTGAACGTCGGGAGCACGCAACCACAGCGAAGGACATCAGCATGACGGAGAAGCCAACTACCAGTCGCGGACGCACACGTAAACCCACCGCCATAGTGCAACAGTACCTTGAGGAGGAGCGGGCTAAAGCGGGCACGCCGAAAAGACGTCTACTGCTGACGCCCCGAAATGAAACGCCCACTTCCGAGAGCCGACACGTGCCGGCACGTCGAGGACGCAAGGCGTCCACCATTGAAATCGAGGCGCTCGGCACTCCGCAGAGCACCAAACGCGGTCGTGGCAAACTAGCAGCAGCGACAGCGACACAGGCAACAGAGGTCTCGGAAGAGTCGCGTTCTGAAATTGAACACGCTTCGGAGCAAGAGGAAACACAAAGCAGTCACACCGAGGAGAAGGAAGTCGTGCCGCGAGTGCCGAGTAGATCTCAGGCGCGGCGCAGAGGGAAGGCCGTGCAAGAGCACGAAGCTGTCGTTGAAGCGGTCGAGTTGGGCGCAAAGCAACCAGTGGAGGCTGAGCCGCACGAAGGAGTGACAGCTGAAGTTGTGTCGGTGCAGCCTGCCAAGCGTGGACGAGCGCGCGGTCGCGCACGCACAGCATCGGCGGACACTGCTGCAGAAGTGGCAACAGTGGCAAAGGAGACAGACGACAAGCCGAAATCGTCGACTCGTGGACGTGGCACACGAGCGCGCACAGCCAAACCAGTGGAGCCGGTAGCAGACGAGGCGGACGTACAGCCGGAAGCCGAACAGCACGAAGCACGTCGTATGGCGTCCGCTTCGACCGTTGTTGGTTCCATAAACGAAGAGGATCTCTTGTCCGTAGGCATTGTGGCGGGCAGTGACAGCCAGATGGATGTGGAAAGTGTGGTCGCTGACGAAGAGGACGAAGACAAACCGCTGGCGACAGTGACTGCGAAGCCGGTAAAGCGCACAGCAGCAGTGCGCAAAGTGGCAAGTAGTACAGACTCGCCGGCGCCCAAGCGCGGGCGTCGCAAGGCAGCCGCTGCCGATGTGGCGCATACAAGCGACGAAACAGAAGCCAACACAACAGCGAGGTCGGCTGGTGGCCGAGGACGGAAAGTGGTGCGCTTCGAGCCGGCTGATGGCGTTGCTGCCGCAACTGCAGCGGCAACGGCTGGTGCCGACTTGATGGATGCTGCTCAAACGGTAGAGCCGACGGAGGCCGCTGCTGCACCGCCAAAACGTGTTACGCGCACACGTCGCAAATAAGTTACTTTGCGCTGAATTGCGACATTATTTTCCTTTACAATTATTTTCATTGAAAGCATATCCCACATACGTAGCCAGACTCACGCATACACACAGAAGTGACCATTACCGGCGAGGAACGGATTAAGCATTATTTTTGTTAGTTTGTTATATTACCTATGTGGACTTTTTGTAGTTTTAATTTATTTTCTCTCAATATTTTCGATTACTCTCAAATAATTATCCACTGGACATGCTCTTTCTGTAGGTTTAGCATTTTTGAAATTATCCTTTACACTTGAAAAACTGCATAAATAATATTTGTTTTTGTATTAATATTACGCTAATTAGCCTGCATATATGCATACATACACACCTACTTTATGTCTGATAAATCAAATACAAAAAATGAATAAAACAAATAAATATAATCGTGTAAGATTTTTTTATGCAATCGATCTTTTAGCCTCTTGCAAAAAAACGAAACTCTTGGATTTGGAGGTTCCGAGTAGTTCTAGGATCATAAATGAAATGTGATTTGGTAACTTTAGTGGAAAGTGAGTTGTCAGTTGTGGCTGATCGTGGATCAGTTCCAATCAAATGCAAAGCAGTGCGTACTCTGTGCATGTTTGCGATCAGCTGAAACGTTTCTGGGATCTGGCAGTGACTTCAAATTATTGCGATACTCAATATTCGCTTTAGGAATAATTGCCGTCTCTACTAAAGGTTTCAGCTTTAGGATTTAGTAGGACCTTGTGTTCTAACTGTACAATAAGGCATCGATCGATTTCACCCACTTTTGATGCTGCAGATAGGGTATCAGCCGCAGCTATGAATATTTTCACTTGTAAGTTGTAATTTTGGCGAAAATCTGTTTAGGTGAGTTGGGTTTATTCGAAATAATCTTCGTACGGTCTGTTCCAGAAGAAAGTGTTCAAGGTCTTTGATAGTAAAATGAAAGGTATTTCCTTTTTTGGCAATTCATTTCAGTGACGCTCGAAACTTTCAAAAGAGAAAGTCGCAGACGTTCGTTAAGAAGCGGGTACAACGGACAAACAATTTTGATGACTTTCCTGAACGAGTAAAACGGAATCGAACTGTGTCGACATTAAATACGACAACGTAATTGTGTAATTAGGAGTCAGGCAGCACAATTACTATATCGTCCTGCGAGACCGAAACCGCTGCTTAGCGCAACCCACATCCAAGAACGCCTAAACTGGGCAGCGATAATTGAGATCACAACTGATTGAAAGTCATTTTTTCGACTGAAGCTACTGTCTGGGCATAGGTTCGGGTGAAGCGTGCCTACACCCTGTCAAAGTAAATGTCTGTGGGTGCTTCTAAGAGAGCAACTTTAGGCAGGGACCGTACCGGTTATGGTTTTTATCAAAAAAGTCAGATTTTAACGGTTATCTTTTGAAAAAATTCAAACTGCCTGATATATTTGTCCGAAAAAATAAGTCACTGTTATTTTTGACCAATAAAATGAAAGTCAAAAGTGGCAGTTATTTTTGCCTGAGAAGATAAATTGCAAAAAATAACAGTTAATTTTAACTTTTATAGTAAAAGCCAAAAATTTTAAAGGCGTTTAATATTCGTGAAGCTGAGGCCATTACCATCACAAAGGTATATTTGAAAAAGTCCAGCGGCAATTTTTTCGTTATGCCTTTTTGATTTGAAAATTGTAAAATAACAGTTATTTTCGGTCCCTGAATTTAGGTGCTTGGAGCTCTTCACACAAAATTTGAACAAGTTTGAGTGCTCACAATTTATAAAAGTGACGTTTCAAAGTCGACCAAGTAGATGTTTGAATCCGATAATGAAAATTGGATCCTGCCAGCGCGGCAATGATCCACTTCTATCGCACTTGGAAGGAGAAGAAATGCGGTATAACCATGGATGGGCTAACCCAATCTCCATACACTCACTCCTTCGAAAACGTCTGGTGCGTTATGAAGAGCCAGTTTGTAGCCTGTTCAAAATTTGAAGCAACTTTAAAGGGTATGTCGAAATATCTGGCGTGCTCTTCCCGCAAGTTGTGCTGAAAATTTCGATTTAATTTGTAAGAACTCAACTCTCAACTAACTTCGACTTTTCGTTTAAGTTAAATTTGCCATAGTAACAGCGGTCGAGTTAAGTTGCCAATTTGCACGCCTACCCAGCTTCTTATTTAAAAAACCAGCTGAATAAATATGTAGTACGCATTTTTTTTGCTGTAGGCAAAAATGATATCATCGTGGAAATTAAGGCCAGCGCCTGGTTTAGACAGTGTGTTTTTGTTTATTTTTTTTTCAAGGAAGGAGTAGATTGGTTGTCAAAAACTGTTTTGGTATAAATGTTTTATTGTTTGAACATGTAAAAAAAAATTGTCCGCTGTGTTACAAAATGGCCGCCGTATCGCGGCGTGAAGTTGGGGTTCATTTTGCATGGTTTCCAGCATGCAGTTCGCAAATCTCGTCAGATCTGAAAAAATCGAATGGCATTCTGTTAAGAACTAATTTGTCTGTAAACTGAACCTAAAATGAGTGAAAAGTAATGAAAATTCCGGAAATGGTGGCATAAGTCGGAAAATGGTACTTTTTGGGTACGCTCACAATGAGCGTACTTTTTTGTTTGTTTGACGATGTGCCTCAAAATGGTCCAGTTTACGCGAACCCATCTGAAGAGTGTGTGTGCCAATTTTTATTAAATTCGATCCATAAGTTTACAAGAATTGATGGCAACCGATGGAAAAACACTAACTTTTCAGGAAACGAGTTTAAAGTTTCGGAGATGAAAAAATAATAGGTTTTCGGTGCGGAGCGCGGTGCTTTGTTCCTGTTCCTTCCTGTTTCTGGCCCGTACAGCGCGGTTGTGGAATGGTCTCCCTGCGGATATTTTCCCCAGCACTTATGATCTCGATGGGTTCAAGTCAAGAGTCCACAACCACTTCTCTCAAAACCCTATCTCCTAACCTTTATATCCTTCCTGAACCAACGCAATGCCTCGCATTAATAGGGGTCATCCCCTGCGCGTTTGTTCGAGTCTTAAAAAAAAAAAAAAAAAAAAACCAGGCGCTGGCCTTAAGCAAAGACTTACTTTTGCTAATAGGCGTTGCTATGGGTTTAGTTGATTAGAATTAAGAAAGAATTGTCCTGTTCAGGTCACACGCCCACTCGTCCCACTAAACAGCCCATTGTGAATAATTCAATTTAAAGATAAAGAAATTCATTACTTATTCCCGAAGCAAATCAATGTGATCACTTCAACTTCAACTACATCCATCCAATCATTGATCCCATAATCAAAACTTTATTATTTGGCAAATTAAACTTTTATTCTTCGTCGTCATCTTGACATGCATACATATTTATTACGGATGTACATATACTCGTACATATGTCGTACGCATATATTTCATAAAATTTGGTATAACTAGACACTTGCAATTTATTATTTGCAGACTTTGTTGCTGTGACATACATACATTCGTTCTGAGCCATATGCGTTTTTTTTTTTTCGTTTTTAATTTTTTTTCTACAAAATATAAAAAACTTTACAATGGAGTACAAATACATTGTGGCTGGTTTTGGTTGAATTGATAGCAAAAAGCGCTAATTAAAAAAAATGAAAAAACAAACTTGAAAATATACACAAAATGCAAATGGAAAACATTTACAATCAATGCGGTGCAATATATGTGTAAATATAAATATATAGTTTTTTTGCGCAAATAAAATAAGCGTTGAACGAGTAATAGCATAATTGAGAGGTTGGCAATTTTGCAAATTGTACAAATGCAAAAAAATAAATTATTTAAATTATATAACATTGAACATAATACACAGAGCGACATAGCACAAACTAATAATGCTAAAAGACTCTAATGGATAATGTAAACAAAAAAAAAACAAAGCAACGACATTGTAGCATTTTAGCTAACCACAAAAAAATTAAATTAAAAAAAAACAAGTAATACTTTGGAAGCTTCTTTAGCAAATAAAATAAACATAAAAAATATTTGCTCTATTCGTCTTTACATCGTTGTGTTGCTCATACACACTTCACTGTGTACAGTGTAAAATATTGAAACTTTCTTCTTAAAGCACTTAGCAGTAAATGCAATTTAGTTGAGTTCTTTGTTATTTTGTTGCTTGCGCTGAGTTCAGAATGGTCAAGTGGCTACTAGGTGCTTCTGATACCTTTTTACAGTAGTGGATGGTGACTGGGGTAGCAGGACTCGATGCACTTGCAAATCATAATGTGAAATCGTAGAAAATCCAATTGTGCGCAGGCTGCTTTAGGCCTTCATCAGTAGATGCGGTTCTGAGCGCAAAGAGTCGGTCAAGTACTGAGTCTTCATGGTCTTCTGAAAGTATCGTTTCTCGTTTGGCGAATTGACATTGTAGACAATGGGGCGTACGCCAACGTTGCGCCACAATTCGGCAATGTGCCTGCAATTAAAAGAAAGAATTGAGATATTTTGCAGCAATGGAAATGTTTAGCATAGTTACAAATTGAACTCCTCCTTGTTGACAAAAACCACACTGATGCCGATTACTGGTGCTATAATGTTGCGGAAAAATGCGCCGTACACGGAAGTGATCAGCGTCGAGGCTTTGAGTACGGTCAATGAGAGCGTTTTTTCCGTCCAAAGTCCGCATATTAGTTCCGGATGTGACTTGCGTAGCTGCAGACACGATTTAAACAACAGCAATTATTAAAATTTTGCAATGAACACATCCGTATGAGACTGCGCACCTGGTAGACGGCATAAGGCGAGCGGCTGACCAGTATTGTGCGTGCGGTGAATTGTACATTCTGACACATGAATTTCTTGAGCGTTTCCAGCATGTGTGCACTGTTGTCCACGATGTGTAGAAACAACGTCAGTCGGTTCCTTTCCAGCAACTGCATGAGCTCCGTCAATGTGAATACCGTTTCTGCCTCAAATTGGGAGCTGAGAAGAAGGACGAGGGCACATGGTTTGCTATTACATTCACCCCTAAATTGTAATGTCTTAACCTTTCTACTTACCCCAACGGATGCAGCTCAGTTATGTTGACTTTTTGCAGTTCTTGCAGAGTGTATCGCGCTATACCGCCGGTCAGTCCGGCACGCTCCAGTGTAGACCGGTTCACAATGACGATTTCACCACACGCCGTCAGGCCGGCCTCCAGAAGAACATTGCGATAGCCGCGCGCTGCGCACTTAACGCCCAACAAGAGGTGCGAGTAAGAAAGTGAAAAGTTATTGATTTTTAATATGAATTCTTTCAATGTTTCAAACGCAGACAACTGCTACAGTTCCTACCCACCCACCCTCGAGCTACTTGACTACTTTTCCCCAGGTATTAGTCACCTTTTTTAATGCAGCTCTCGAGTTTTCGGGCGCATCATAGCCGGCGCCGCGATGTGCAATTGGCCAGTAGGTGAGGTCTTCGGGGGGCGTGCAACCGCCCAGCAGGCTCAGCAGCCGCTTCTCGTCGGGACTCCGTAGCTTGGCGAATTTCGAAATCACGCAGGCTACCAGCAGCACCAGCGTTAGCCATGGTATGCACGCAGACGCCAGGTTGCTCACAAACCAGAACACATTGAAAACGAACGTCAACAGTCGTGCCGAGCACCACAGCAGTTGATAGAGCATTTTCAATAGTGTCCACAGCACGTTTAGGAAACTCATTCAGTCGTTGTTGCTATTGTCCACTACAGCAGTACACTCTACGGCAGAGACAATCTGGTAACAAAGGCTACTTTTGATCTACCTGCAATACGCTTCGAATTTTTGTCTCCTTGCCAAAGGCCATTCACCGATTGCTACCACCAGCCACTCCCACTCTCTTGCGGCAGCACTGTTCGTTCACTTTCTCGGTCTACAGTCACTCCCTCTCCTGCGCCTACTGTGCGACTGTTCAAGCAATTTTCATTCACTAGTCCGAAAACCACTTGCCGAAGTGCAAATTCGCGTTGCCAGGACACTTGACGCGACACTGTTTGACACCACTTACGCCACTCCAACGTCGCTGCTCAGCACTCAAAATGCAATTGCGGTGAAAAGGACTTTCGTTTTCGTTGTACGCCGGGGTAGAAATTGTCTTATACGAATTTTTTGCATCTTCCAAGTGGAGAAGGTAGAATGGTCGAATGGGAATGACAGTAAGAGCCAAAGTCGAAGAAAGGTGAATTGCCGCAAAGTTGAGTTGATGGCGAGTCAGCTGTTGGCACACTACGAAGAGGACAAGAAATGGTTGTGTGATGTGAAGCGAGAGTGCAATGGCGCTGTGGTAAAGCTTACAGCACTGGCAGCGGAAGTGAGGATATACTTTAACCCAATGTAGCCCAAAGTACTTATGGCGTGTGAGTAATTAAAACGCAGTAAAAGTCGTCCATGAAAGCATAATTTTCAGCTAAAGTTGATTTTCTTATATATAAAAATATGTTAAGAAAGCTTATATATAAATATAAAAGTATACGAGAGTAGCGTTTATTAGAAAAAGTTTAAATCATCATCAGATAGGCCAAACCTCAAATAGAATGCAATATAATTTTTAACCACTTAATCGCTTTGTTTCATGCATCTTGATCTGAATTGCTTGACGTTAAGTAAATCCA
Organism: Melieria picta; assembly: GCA_964056695.1. Taxonomy (NCBI): domain Eukaryota; kingdom Metazoa; phylum Arthropoda; class Insecta; order Diptera; family Ulidiidae; genus Melieria; species Melieria picta. The sequence goes on along the minus strand of OZ057398.1, from coordinate 85,771,482 downwards.
AATTACTTATTTAAGAACTTTTTAACATATTTCATATTTTCTTAGATGGAGACACAATGTATTATGAGTTACGGCAAAAGAACCTCATAAGATTTCTTGTAGCGTAATTTGTAGGACCGTGCAGCGTAATTTGTAGGATCGTGTAGAAGTTATTTTGTTAGTGTAGTGTATTTATGTCTGTCGGTAAATCTGTTCAATATACTTTTTCTGTTCGATATTAATTTAATGGATCTTTGTTCCATTTGAAAAATGCCGTAACAATTAATTTTAAATCAAGAATACCGCCAATTTTGTGTCGGGATCTTTTTAGGGCCTTCTTGACCCGTCACAAAACGGTCAAACAGGCAGCACTGTTTTCACTCCACTACGACGTCGTACGTTGTTGCTGGTTGTTGTGTGAATAAATTAGTGAAGAAAATATCACAAAACTAAGAACTGAAAATTAAAATAATACAACAATTCATTACAAAAAGGCGTAGTACATTAAAAGATTTGCTGGACAAAATCTGTGACAAAAAGTAACTGAGTAGTGATTTGTAAACTAAGCAAAATTTATTAAACGCGAGCGCAATTACAGCATAATTTTTTGTCTACAAAAGAAATAAAACACATTGAAGTTGCGACGAAAATTCTGAAATTGTTGAGAACAAGTGATCGAGTAGTGGCAAAAACAAAAGGTGGTGTAGTTGTGCAGCGACAGCAAAGTTACGCCAAGGCCGCAGTGGAACGAGGACGAGTGCAGATAGTTGCCGAAAATGCCAGCCAAGGAGCGCAACATTGCAATGATGGGCTATCGCTCAGTGGGTACGTTCCACGGACAGCAGAGCAGCCCATAATCGTTATCTTCCTTATTTGCGACTAAAACACACAATTGCGTACTTCTTTCTGTTTATTTTTCGTATGACTCCATGTTCTCTTGCGCCGAACAGGCAAATCATCGCTGAGTATACAATTCGTGGAAGGACAGTTTGTGGACTCCTACGATCCGACAATTGAGAATAGTAAGTATAGTATTGTTATGCAGTCGCGCAGCGGAATGGGGGCGACCGCCGCTTACACCATCACCGCACTTTCAACTGCCAATGAAGGGCGTATGAAATGTCAAATCGCTGATCCAATCAATTGACAGCTCGCAGGGCTGCCAGCGGCAGAGGCAGTGGCGTCGTGGTGCGATGAGCGGTCGTTGTCGCTGATTTCTTTCAATAGGCAGTCAATTTCTTGCGTTCGCAAATAAAATAAACAGCATATTTGCTCATATTCTACTGCGATTATGACTTGCAGCGCCGAAACGCAATTAAAAAAAACACGGCCGCTATGCTGTTGTCTGCTGTGCGCTGGCGTTCGAATCTCGTTGAGCAAGTTTTTGCCTCCACGCCGCAACCACACGCTGCCGCTAATTACGCGCTCGCCAACTACGCAGTTTAACGAGTTATCATAATTGTGGAGCATTTCGCATGCAATTTGTGGATGTTGCTCGCTCGTTTCGCAGCGGAAACATGAGCACACAAACCACCATTCACTTGTTCGCCTGATTGTGGACTTTGCACGGGGTATTCCCCTCAGTCCTTTTCGATTTTCATACATATGACATTTTTCTTGCATTATTCATTGCGTTGTGACTTTTCCGTTCCGGCTGATGTGTGTTCGGTAGGAACAATGAGACCGCTGTCGACCCCCCTGGCCATGCTATAGTACAAAGAGCGAACGTTCGATCTGTGGGACTGGGTCCATGCACCTGTCATGTCACAATAAACATCTCGTAATACATATTAATAGAGTGATCAGCTGATTGTGTGTATACATGACGCCATTGTTTGCAGCAAGCAATCTGCAGATATGCAAAAACTTTGAAATTGTAAACTAAGTTCAACTTCAAGTTGTTGGATGATTTTTATACAAATAACTTATCCGCCTTAGAGTTTCTTAGTGGCAAAAAAGATAAACAAAGAACTAGCTTACAGTGCTCAGAGACAGATGTGAAACACAAAACCCAGAGGATTTCGGTCAAGCAGTGAATATGTGCAAATTATACTTCAACTACTTGAAAGCCGTTTGTATGTTTTGAACACATTCTCAGCTTCTATTATTTTGAGCTGTAGCTCTTTCCCAGCACTGTAATTTTTTGGAGTAATGCCGTCAAATTTGTATCAAAGTGAGTCGCGTATGTATGCCTAAGTGTGCCTTTAGGCTTTCGCTCCAACCTAACTTAATCATGCAGGTAGCAAAACTTAACCTCAGCTCAACCAGGCTTTACCTGACTGCTTCCATATCAATTTTTCTGCATAGAAACTTTTCAATTTAATTACACATTGAGGGTTCTTGAGGAAATGCTTTCCTAACATGACAATCTTGTTTCTTCTTGAGCCAAAATTTTAATGAAGATCGATCTGCATCGCATTGAGCGCCTGGTCAGTCACTATCTAAATGAAAGCGTTAAACTTTTTCTCTTCATTGCAGCCTTCACGAAAATGACTCGTGTCAATTCGCAAGACTACGACGTGAAGCTGGTTGACACGGCTGGCCAGGACGAATACAGCATATTCCCCGTGCAATACAGCATGGATTTCCACGGCTACGTACTCGTCTATTCGATAACCAGCCAGAAGTCGTTCGAGGTGATTAAGATCATCTACGAGAAGCTCTTGGATGTGATGGGCAAGAAATAGTAAATCCACGCATTATAAACAGTGCTCCATTTATTACTGAAAGGTGTATTTGCTTGCAGTGTACCTGTAGTGTTAGTAGGCAATAAAACTGATTTGCATCAGGAGCGCACGGTGTCCACGGAGGAGGGCAAGAAACTGGCCGAATCGTGGCGTGCCACGTTCCTGGAAACATCAGCCAAACAAAATGAGGTAACATTCGCATGAAATGAGTTTCTTGGATTATTTTGCTTACACTTGCCGTCTTTGCACTTTTGCAGTCGGTTGCTGACATTTTTCACCAACTGCTCATTTCGATTGAGAACGAGAATGGCAATCCGCAAGAGAAGAACAGCTGCGTGGTTTCGTGAGAAACTGGAACCGTACGCTGCCACAATAACGCTCCCACTGCTGTAACTGCAACTGCAGTTACAGCCACAATCGCTGCATCAACACTAAAGTCGTCATCGTTGTTGGTCGCTGCCGAAGCCGTCATCGACTTTGGCCAGCGTTCGCGTGGAGGCGCTTGTGAGTGCGGCTGTGCGTGCGTGTGGGTGGGGGTTTGAAGTTTTTCTCGACTCTCTGACGGTGCGCTGCAGCGGCAGCCACTCTGAACAAATATTAAGATACCATAAAACAAAAACTGAACTATAAAGAAACATTATTGCTAAGCACATTGAGGCGCAAACGCACTGAAGACATAAATCACAAACAAATAAATTAACACTATCAACTTATACATAGCCGGATCGGAATAGCAACGGGTAATGGAATTGCAATATGTAAACAGGAAACAGCAGAAAATGACAAATGTACGCAAGATTTTCAATCGCACTCGACTACAACCCACCTCACTCTCACACATGCAAAACAACAGCAAAAAGAACAAGCCGCCTCTGCAGTTGCGCGTCTACCCCCCTCCCCTCTTTATCGTTTTAATATCTTTTAATAATTTTAATTTAAAAGTAATTGCAATTTAATTTTAAACAAATTTAATCAAATCTTACTTACAATTTACGATTAGTTAAGCTGTTGCACATGTCCAAGTAGAGTTGTCTCTGCTTTTTCTGCAATATGCTGTTTTGATTTTACATATTTTCTGAGTGTTAATTTTCGTTTGCCGATTTTTTAAATGGGATTCCACACAAAGCAAGCGGGTCTTCACGTCATTTCTCCCAGGTTTGGCCTGGCTTATTACAGATTTGTAGCTTAGTAAATGCCAATGTATTTAAGATTTCTTGAACGAAACTAAATTAAGAAATTGCTTGTAATTGAAAAGATTTTTAATTTAATTTTTTCGGCCAAATATTCCTTTTATTGTTTACTTTTAAACTTCATATCAGAGAAAAGTGTTTGGAAATGTGAAAGATGGAGTTCTTCTTAGATGAAAATTTGTTGTGAACATGCTACAACTTTTTATGTAATTTGTTGTAAAGAAAGAAGAACCGAAATAAATAAAATATAGAATAAACAATTTACAAAGTGTTCATATGAAAGTGAAATACGTGTAAATCGAATTTTATGAAGTTATATTTTTGTGGTAAAGCAACACAAGCGAGTCCTTATCGCGTGGAGTTATTAATCTGGTATTTACTTTTAGTTTGAAAATAGTTGAAATTTTTCTATTTTTCCAGAACACAAATAAATTTGTAGCAGCTGCTTCGAGGTCCATACAAAGTCTTAACATTTTAAGTTTCATTTCACAGTAGTTCCACTAAAGATTTTTAGTGAACGTTGTATGGAAAACTAATAAATAATATAGTCTATCCTTTTTTATAAAAAATATCTAATTAGCATAACTTATTCATAATTTACTTTTTGGCATAAATTTGTGTCTGGACATTTTGAATAGCTGCTTAGTTAAATTTTCAATGATCAAATCTTTTTATACCATGTTTGATGGAAGATTAAATTTTAGCTCTGTAAATATTTGCTCTTTATAAACCAAAGTTACAATATATGAATCAATTGAAGGCTTAAGTGCAGAATAGCGTACCCTCGTGAAAAAAATTAATAAGTATGCTTATACAAAGAAGTTTGGCTCCTGAGTCTAACAAACTAAAAATTTTGCTGGGGAAACGCCTACCAAAGGCGTGGCACGGGGTCAAAGTTCAAAACTTTTATCAAAATAACTCATTCAATTTTCAATCGACTTATATGATATGGGTATCAAACGAAAGGTCTTTTTCATACCTTTATTTTGGTGTACCACATTATATACTTTATATGTACGAGTAAAAAATTATAAGCAAAAAATAATTTTTTTGTTATAAAATTTACAAAACCCGATTTTTTTCTCGAAAAAAACCAAAAGAAAGATATAATAAATTTGTTACCATATATTCTCTACGGAATTCTCTTTACAATGAAATATAGAACATTTGAACTTTTTTGGTTTTATAATTAAATTTATATTGAGTTAAAAGAATGTGCCTGCAAGGGGATTCTACGGTTTCCGTGGCGCCGCCATTTGATGATGTTTTTAGATAGATTGACCGAAAATAAATCGAAAATGAGGAATAAAATTTTTCGATATCTCGCTTCGTTTTCGAGATATCGAGGTTCAAAGTTTTTATATTTCCATATTGTGCACACCTGACTGTTGCCTGATGTGGTGGTGACTCCCATGAGGGTTATTTTTTTAGCGCCCGGCCGAAGGCCGGCCACCTGGGAAAAACTTATTGCCAAAAAAACTATGGCTTGGAACTATGGATTTGAACAAAAAATACTGTGCACACCTGACTGTTGCCTGATGTGGTGGTGACTCCCATGAGAGTTATTTTTCAAGCGCCCGGCCGAAGGCCGGCCACCTGGGAAAAATTTATTGCCAAAAAAACTATGGCTTGGAACTATGGATTTGAACAAAAAATACTGTGCACACCTGACTGTTGCCTGATGTGGTGGTGACTCCCATGAGGGTTATTTTTCAAGAGCCCCGGCCGAAAGCCGGCCACACAAAAGGTACTTGAATGCAGAAATTCTTTGCTTAGGCGCGATATTTAATTAAAACGCATTGAAAAAAAACAAAACTGTATGTTTTTATATTTCATTGAAAAGACAATTCTACACGCTATAATATAGTGTAAATTTTTTTGTATCTTAATAACGAGATTTTTCGAGAAAAAAATCGGGTTTTGTAAATTTTATAAAAAAAAATAATTTTTTGCTTATAATTTTTTACTCGTACAAATAAAGTATATAATGTGGTACACCAAAATAAAGGTATGAAAAAGACCTTTCGTTTGATACCCATATCATATAAATCGATTGAAAATTGAATGAGTTATTTTGATAAAAGTTTTGAACTTTGACCCCGTGCCACGCCTTTGGTAGGCGTTTCCCCAGCAAAATTTTTAGTTTGTTACATTCACAAAACCAAGCTCTATACAGCCAAATTTTTTATTTTTTTTTCACGAGGGTACGCTATTCTGCACTTGTTCCTCAATTGAAACATTACTTATGGTACATCCTTAATAGAATATCTAAAAATTCAACATAGAATAGAAACCGACAAATAGCTTCAGACATTCTTCACTATTTTTAGTCCAGTTGTCAATGAGAAAACAGGCAACACTGTTCAAAACACAGATGACTCATATGATAGTTTTCGCTTGTACTGTACACAGCTGTGACCTGCCTGCGAGCCATTGGAAATCTCCGCGCTTGCTTCATTCTCCCCACGTTCGTGTAACAACAAATATATGACAGCATTTGCCTTTGCTTTTTATATTTGAAACCAACGAACAACGGCAATTGCGATTTTCGAACAAGACACGAACGAGTGCAGGCGGAGAAGCAGACACGGCGCAATTTCGTCTGGCTGTGTGTGAAATAATTAAAACAATTAAAATTATAATTAAGAAGAAGCAAGTTTTGAAAATCTTTTTTGCATACAAAACGAAAATCAGACGAAGAAACAAGTTAACGTAACGTACTTGTTAAATTGAGCTGAAACGCAACGAGCAGAAAGTGAGTGCAACTTGCTAGCCGAAAGAGGAAGATTAAAAAATTCCAGTGTAAAATTTTTCAATCGGATAAAAAATTGTAAAATAGCAGATAATCAGCTCGAAAAGCCGCATAGATGTGACACAGTGTTTTTATGCAACAAAATTTGAAAGTTTTCGTTTTTGTGTACTTTTTTTGGTTGTAGCGTTTGTGTTCAACGTTGAACGGGTTAAATTCCAGTTTTGCTGCACAGAGAACAGCAAAATCAAAAAGAAACGCAAAGCAAACTGCGCGCAGGCAACAACAAACAGACAAACGTAGAATAATTGCAATAATTGTGGATAGGCAGCGAAAAAAGGGCAAACTGTGCCTGCTAATTTTAGTTGAAACTCCGAAGAACTTGCGGTCCGTGCAGCCTCCGCATACACTCATCCATTGTTGTTGCATTTAGACGAATTGCTTTTGGTTTTGGCTCAGGCAAACTTCACCTTTGCAGCTGTCTGTCAGCCCCAGTCGGTGTTGTTGTTGTTGCAGCTGCTGCTGCTGTGCGTGCACTTGAGCGTTTTTGTATGAGTGTGTGGTGTGTGTGGAGTGGTTGCTGAACGAGTGTATAAGCGAGTAACGCGCGCGGTGTGCCAAAAGAGGATCTCGCCATCGTTAGCGCCGTAACCGTCGGTTTCCGTCATTGCTGGTTTCGCAGTCAACATTGCTGTCGCCGTTGCCACTAGTGTTATTGCGGTTTTAGTTGTTGTTGCTTTTGATGTTGGCCTTTCGAGTTGAGCCTATTTTGTTCATACAGCAACAACAAAATAAAAAATAAAAATCATTTGAAAATTGTGCAAACTAATAAAAAGAGAACATACAAATATTGTTCACTGCCTACTGTTAGCCCGAAGGCGAACAAATATCACCACGACTACCATCCAAACCCAAATTGATTCCGTCATCCACCTTCAGCAAGTCAACCACCACCTGGCACCGACAATCACCGCTAGACGCCCACGCACCTTTGAGGCCAAGCAACCACACCGGCTGACACGTTCCCGTGTTGTCGTTGTTCAATAATCTCAATAAAGGTTAGTTGCTTGCATTTTGTTGTAGTAAATTTTATTCTAATAGTTTGGACATACATACAATTTGCAATTTTTAAGCGCTTCGGGTAGAATTATTGCCCTATAGTCCTTGTTCATATCTTTGCACACTGGAGCTTTAAAGCGACATCACATGTATAAAGTCGTGAACATTTTCATCTGTGCACAATTTCTGGGACACTTCTAACTGCTAACTTTTTCCCGTTTTCAAATAAATTTAATGTAAACTTCGATCCTCGTTATAATGGAGAGGAATTTTACAAGCAGGCTTTCTGAAGGAGCCGAGGAACTTGCAGACCGCATAATTCTTCATTGTAATGCTGTGTCTTGTAGTAAATGATGATGCTTAAGGCAATATTAACTTGAAAAGAAAAACGTAACTCATCAAAACTCTCGGAAATTCCTAAATTTGATTGCAAAGTCTACTTTTGTCAATGTCCATCACTGGGCTGAAGGATAACAGTTTCGAGGCTCTAAGTTGTTAACTGTTACTGAGCTTTCTACTCTTAACATCAAGGAAATTAAAAGATTTATATTGGTGGTTTGCCATTTTTTAGTGTTTACGTATGCTTTTAAAAGAAGACTGTCGTTCATTCCTAAGCTAACAGTGGGCGGCAAACACTAAGTATAAACAGTAGTAGGGGGCGCAACAGATCCTTATTAGTCGAATCCAAATCTTCTGGGATAATCATACATTAAAGAAGACTCGTAAGATATATAAATTCGTGGCATGAACGTTACTTCACTATTTTTTGCATTTACATAGTTGACACTGTGGTAACTTTGGGTGCTTTCCCGCTATGGGGCCTAAGTTTTATAAATGAAAATAATGTAGTTCATCATCCTACAATCAGTTAGAATAGTTACTAGCCACTTGTTTGAAATAAGAGATGGTGTGCATCGTGATCAAAGTTTATTGGGTTCCTTCCGAAAATACTTGACAATTTAGTCATTAATTCAATTTGCTTTTTTAATTGAGAAAAGTGAAGTTGACCGACTAATGCCGAATTTTTAATCTTCATGAAAGAATGTACACAGTATTTTGATTGAATATCTTAAAGAGTTTCGATTTTGATTATTGCTAAAGATTGCAATGATTTTCTGTGGTGTTGCCATTCGTAGCTCACTTACACACTTCAAAAGCCTGAGTCATCCATAAGGTCTAGTTTGCAAACTTCTGTGCCGTCTGCCAAAGGATACAGCGATTCCAAAAAGTCCAGTCAACCGTAGTGGCTGCCAACCAGACGAAAGCTGTCATTTTGAAACTTAATTTTGCTTTTGCGAACGTGCCCTCTGCCGTGGCAAGTGTTGTGCATTCTGTATGTTGACGTTAGTGCTTTGCGAAAAAATGTGCAAAGCGAACGTGACAGCAGGTGTTTTTCGATTATTGTATTTCTTTTGTATAATTTTCCAATGGACTGCGCCGCTCCCCGTTTTTTGTTTCTGCTTAATGTTGCAATATTTTTCGATACGATTCCTTCATTCTTTGGCGCGGTTAATAACGTATTTTTTGCTGCTTTCTTTTGACCCTTTTTTGTTGTGCGTTGCTTACGTTTAAAGTTGGCAATCTGCTGGCCAGCCAATGGCGACAAGTAAACGACGTGTACGCAACGCTTCAATACGATGCGAACGTGTACTTTCAGCATTTGCCGTTGTTGCCGCTTGTCAACTGTTACACTTTGTTTTGCGGCGACTTTTATTTTTCGTTGCCATGCCGGATGTGAGACAGAAGCATCGTAAACAAACAAACAAACACGAAAAATACGTTACAAAGCGCGCCTCAGCTGAAAACAGGCCCCGAAATAAGAGAGCAACAATCAGGGGGCAACGGTGCACCAACTCTATGAACAATAATTGTTTTGTTTGCACCTTCATGCTCGCTGTGCTTGAGTGGGCTAATTGGCTGGTGCGGCTGTGGCTCTGCAATCGCCTCGATTTGAGGTTAATTTTGCTTTCGAACGAATCGACTGCGCATCGATACAGCCAATGCCTTCGAGCTTCTGATTGCCAAAGCTGAACAATTAACCTTTTGCCTAAAGTCGATGGAGAGCTTTGAACCGGCAAAGTATCGCTTCGGTCGCGTGTTTTCGAGTTTGCACTTTCGAGTTGCTTGTGCAAGCCGATAACGCCGAAAGGAAGTGCAATTCTTCAATGTTTTCAATCTCGCCTTCCTCTGCGGGCTCGCCGTTAAAAACCCACCATCCGCTCGCATCATGTGGCATATATTTTTCAATATCACTTGTTTTATTTTAATTTTAATTTTTATTAAATTCGCTTTCAATTTTTGTTTTATTTTCATTTACGTACATAAAAGTTGTTGTTGTTTTAAGGGCTCTGGCGCCTGGTGCTTGATTTTAATTAAAGTCATTCACTCAAACTTACTTATTTCTGTGCTTGAATGACATTCAGTACCACTGCTCATAATTTTGCGAGTTCAAGTACAAATAATTTTAGCGCAGTGGAATTGCCACATTTGTTCGCGCTCTGCGGTCGTTTCACCTATGCGCTTGGTTGGTCTGATGTGCAACAAAGTCGCGATATGTCCAAGTTTGGCCTCACCCATACATACACATTCGTAAATAATTTATTTACATACATATTTGTGTGTATTCGTGTGTGTTTGCAATTGTTACAGTATTGTTAAATGGTTTAATTCTTGTTTCATTAGCACACAGAGTGCGCTTTGCTGTGTGTATTGATGCAGCGCCAAGCTGTAGTGAAGTGAGGTAGGAGGGGCTGACAATGTTTTAAGCAGTCTAACAATTTATCTGTGATGTTTCTATGCTGCTATTTTTTCAACTATTGCTCTTTACCCTTTGTGCTTAATGAACTTTAAAGATTAGGAAGTCATAAAGCATTGGAACAGTTCAGAATTTATGTTTTTGACACTGAAATTCTTGAAATTTGTGTAAAGTGTTTATGATTGTCTAAAGTTTTGAAATAATGTTTGTAATGTGTTGTCTCAACCGAGTCGAAAAGGCTCGATGATGTCGAGCCGAAAGGAATGCTCTTTTTATTTTATTTCATTAGCTATGTTTCCGAAATTCCATATTCAAAGGCAGATTCAGTCAAAGTCCGAAAAATTGTAGAATTAAGCCTAAGCTTAAGGGTGTCTCATACGACGTTGGCCATCTAACCTAACCTATACATAAGTACGATTATGATTTTAAAAAAGATCTACTATATAATATGAATAGTAGGTAAAAAATATTTTCAATGATTTATATTAAAGATTTCTTAGATCCTATGACATGACCAAAGTAACTTAGGTTACAATTGGCCACATTACTGCAGTTTATTATGAAATCTTTAGTTTTAAACTCATGCAAACAATAGTCAAAGTATAGAAAATTCTTTTCACAATGTGCACTGCTTGAATTGTGTTGGACTTATAGTCTTTTCAGTTATGTAGGGTGCCGCAAATTACGCTGATTACAAGACTTTGTGGATAATAAAATAGATTTCTATCTTATTTTATTATTGTCCACTGATCTGTAAGATTAACTATTCTAAAAAGAAGAATTCTATGAATTTAAAAACATTTTAGTGGGCTTATTCATTGAAAAATTCATGTTTACTCTGGCCTTATAATCTTTTACAAGCTTTTACTTAAATATTTCTTTCAATACAATGTGGATTTAGCTATAATTTTGAAGAAAATGCAATATATTTTATTTTAGAATGAGAGGAAATGTCATATAATAGTTTCCATACAGCTCAAAGTACAAATTTTGCCTCAAAGGTTAACATTTTGCTAACAAGTGTTACGTTCTTTGTATTTACTGCCTGACAATTTTCCCTTTGCGTTATTTTAATGAGTTACATAAAAATTTGGTAGTCGGTTTATAAGATGATTATTTACACACTCAAGTTTGATTAACCGTAGTGAACCGCAGTCAGAGACGTTTGCAATCCCGGCAAATAGGTTTTGTATGTTAAGAACTACTTTACTACTCTACTACTACTCAGGTCTGGCCTCTCACTAGGCTAAAATAAATCTCCGGCAGTGCAATAAATCCCTTCAATACCCTTCTTTTCCTGTCTAACTCCCTTCTCCCTTACCCTACCTTATGTTACTTAATAAACCGAAACAACATTGTTTTTATTTTCAAAGCCATTCCTTCATATCAGTCTTCAAATTGGTAGAATTAAAAAGTTATAACCGTAGTCCCGGAACTGCCATCTGCAACGTATTGTTTTAAACTTTGCAAAATCAATTTTGCATAAGTTGCAACCGTTAAACACAAGTTTTGCATAAAACAAATTGCTATAATTTAATTCCGTTATATCGGTGTTCGCACCATTTTGGTGCCAACGGTGTCTCGTGCCCATTGCCGGTCGTCGCATTCACCAATTTCGAAAACAATCGTCCCAGCTGTTTCGAATGTAACGCGCTGCTTTTGTGTCCCTTTGTTTCTTTGTGCTTGGCACTGAAAGTTAACCAATTTTATTGCTGTCATTCTTCTCATCAACACGTTGTAATGATCAGAATACTCTTCATGTTTGACTGAAGTCATTGTGTTGCTTTCTCTCTGCCATAGCATGACGTCACTTCTCTCATCACTAAAAGGCATCAACAAATTAAAACGTTATCGAAAACATTGGCAACATTTGAAAAAGACTGATTTCACTGTGTCCAACGTTCGTTTTCCATTAACTCTTTTTGAATTTTGCTTTGCGCTTTGTCTACCCAACAAATGGAACGTTCGTCAAACATTATTTTTAAGTCGAAAAAACTCGTTTGCTGTGTCTGTGTTTTTTGTGATTTTCACTTTACGTCTTGTGTTCGCATCGTTTGTTTTTGTAATTGTGTTTGCTTTGCGCTTTGCGCGAAGATAAAATACAAATCAAGCAAAATTTTATATGTACAATTTTATCTACCACAAGTCTATATGTATTGCGTGCATCTGTGTATATAAATATGTATGTAGTATAGTTTCGCTGATTTGCGACTTTTTACTTAGTTTGAAGTGTGTTTACTTCCTTCAGCATGTTTTCGCTCGATGTTCTAGTCGTTCGAAGTCGGCAAAAGTGTTTGCAAATTCTTCGATAGCGTCGCACTAATTTTCTTGCGTAGTCGTGGCTTTCCACAGTGTCTGCAGCTGCAAATTAAAAACATTCTTAATGATTAGTTAATTGCAAATTTCTTGTTTACTCTAGTTTTATAATCTTTCAAAGCACTTCACTCTAGAGTTTACTTCAATGCACCCTGTATTTGGCTATAACTTTGAAGAATATACCATATATTTCTATATAGATCAACGTTGAAATTAGCGTTTCTTGTGTTATCGTTGCTCTAGAAAGTCGACAGAAGTGTTTGTGAGTTCTTCGATAACGCCGCTCAAATTATGCATGTAGCTTTCTTCAATGGCTGAAGCGTAAATTTCCGCCATTTTATAATTACTTGGTGTAATGTATTTGCCAACGTACTTGTACTTGGATAATAGCGGGTTATTGTGTAATTGTTATTCAGCACATTGAGCCGTATGTAGTAGCGTTGCGTGTAGGCAGTCGAACGTGAAAAAATATTTACAATTCTCCCATATCGAATGTGGGAAATTACTCGCACTTGGCCGCAACTTGAAGCAATTGTTATACTGACTGAACTGCCGCGTGTGAATAAGTTAAGATCGACTTATTCGATGTTATGTGATGGATTTGAATGGGTTTAATAATTACTTACAAATTACCTAAACCGACACATACGATGCCGGGCAGCAATGCAAAGGCCAGTCGCAACCTGCAGGCTTCATATCTAATTGGGTGCCGGGGCATAAGGCATATAGGGAAATGAGACAGTGGACACAATTGCCAAAAGTGGTGTGGGCCTTCCCGCTGAGCAGATCGTAAAGGCCCTGATGCCACTTCGCACCTTCTACAAAGACTTAGAGAATAGCATGAATTGAAAGGCAGAGGCTATGTGGAGGAAGTTAAACACCTGTAGAACTGCAAAAATCACTTAACTGCAGAAACTTCGTGCTTGGACAATCTCGATCAGACTGCAGAACTGTCTTAGGCGTATTGACGTTGCACTGCCAACTAGCAGTTCATGCGCATAGGATGGGTTTGACGGATAGGGAAAGTTGCAGAATGTGCGGGGAAGACGAAGCTCTGGAGATATTAGAACATGTCCTCTGCTTCTACTCCGTCACCTCAAGACGCTTGGCTAGCTTAGAGGAACACGAGTTCGCCGGACTAGAGGAAGAGATGACGCTAGGACCAAAGCACTCGTATTTTCACGGATCACTACTACAATTCATAAACGAATCTCCATCTGGCATCACTAAGGACCTAACAAGGGTATATGTGTGGCCAACCGTGGCCAACCAGTATACCTACCTACCTACCTACCCGATTTCAACCTCGCGTTTAAAAGGAGCATAAAACTGTAGATTGAGGAAATCTATTGCGATAAAACGGACCCTGGCTGACAGATATTATAGATTATATAGCTAATAGTATGATAGATCTGTTTTAGTTTTATGTAATGACCGTAAGTCGCCATAGCTGGGTTTAGCCCGAGAGTCCTTGCTATATGCTTTTTGAAGAATTCTAAGTATTCGCATTCGTTGATTAACTTCTTTTGTATGAGTTTAGTACAAATACTCAAAATTAAGCAATCACAATTTATGTGATCGATGATCCAGATTCAGCTAAGCATAAAAGATCATCTGCACATTGTTGCTTTCGTTTGCAGCTCTCATAACTAGCCCAGTTGATCTGAATCGTATCCATCGAAGCAAATTTACATCTTTTCCCATTAAACAAACTGATTACCACTTGAAATCGATCTCTGCGATTGTTTGCAGCAGCAACTACCACAAAAGGTTTAATTCAGAAGATTTAATTGATGATTCAACTGTCCTCAATCGTATCTAATTTCCGATAATGTAGAAAATTTCATGGGAAAAATCCAAACACATGCTCGACGCGCACATTCGACTGCACTGGGCGGAGGCCGGCTCATTTGTATGATAATTACTGTGGCAAATGCCCATAAACCTTCACCCCAGCTCGAGACAAAGCGCGACTCTGTTGTTGCGCCCCGGCCAGCTGCAGCTTTTCTGCTATCTTGCCCGCAGTCCAGCTTCTTTTCTTTTGCTATATTTGCTCGCGGCGCGTTTGTTTGCATATTTTCATATTTAGTTGCTTTTATTATGGTTTCAGTTTTTTTTTGCGAATGCTTTTTGTTATAATAATAATAATAATGAACTGAGTGACGCCAGCGCTCGTACTTGGCGGTGTCGCCTACATAGCTATTCATCATTGCCGGAATGTGTGCGAGCAGCACCGATAACCCAAGCGGTCTGAGTGCGCGCCGGCCACAGTGTCGACATTTGAGCGTTGATGGGGCGGCTGGAAGAGTTCATAACCCAGCGCAGTGATGATGCATGTGTGGCGCTGGTCAGCGGCCAAGATGCGCAAATGCTGGCAGAAAAACGTTCAACGGTGCTCTGCTCCAATTAGGTTAATCGTGCAATGCGCGCCCGGCCGACGGACAATCAAGTGGCGAAACGTGGGTCATTTAACTTTGTTAGATTTGTGCAGTTGTTTTTTTTTGTGACCGACACATTCCTGTATTGTGCTGTTTTTTTTTGCTGTGAGCAGGTTTTTAATTCAAATGAATTGAATGAAAAATTAAAAGTGCAGAAAGTTACAAAAGGTTGTTTAAATTTATTTTTAAAGCTTTAATTAATTTTGACTTTGTGCAATTGGAGAGTTTTGAAAAGTTATGGGCAATTTTTAATAACAATGAATTTAATTAATTAATTAAATTTTTCTGTTTAAAAATTGATTAATTGCTTTATTATAGGCAAGTCGGTGGGTGTGTAGAAGTGGCAGCTCTCGGACGAGAGCACACTTAGGCCAAATTAGGCACATGGTTATACAGTGTTCATCCTACGGATCCAGAAAGGGCAAGATAATCAGCAGGAATCAATAATGGGACAACCAACCAGGATTAGAACATTCGAAAGCGGTTATTAGGTCATATAATAGGAAAAGATTCGAGATATGTATGAGCCTAACGAAAAACGCTTCTTTCATACGAACTCCTAGTTTCCAGTTTTCTTTGGGCGTAAATTTAGGGGGCACTCTCTAAATAACAGAACAATAGATTTTTTTATGGTATTTATCGGGTACATACATAAAGAATTGGCTAAGATAAAAGTTAGGCTTCCCACAATTACTAAGCAGAAGAAAGATAACGAATTGCAGGTTAATAAATTTTCATAGAGGTTTTCTCTTGTCTTCTGCTGAGAGGGATTTCGCTGCTCGGGAACCGATGCTAGCAACAGGTCAAGACATTGCCGGTTTTATCTAGAGAACGAAGCTAGCTTCATCTGAAACCAAAATAATTTTTTTTTTTATAATAAGGCAGCTATTCAACCAATAGCCGCTTGACATTCATTAAATTTCATATCTGTTTTTTACGAATGTAAATGCTTCCATAAGATATAATTCTCCTCAAAGAACTTTCAAGTTAGATTGGCACCGCCATAGGCCAACAAGCTAAACTTAACATACGAGAGACGTATTTATTTATAAAGCAATTCAAGCGAGAAGAAAGGTGAATTCATTTCACATTCATTTGCCATTGTTGTGTTGTGGATGTGGTGCGGCGGGGCGCGACGTATTCATCAGACTGATGCCGCCTGCCTACCAGTCGGCTCACTGTTGTGTAGTTCATTCCCGCTCCACTCCTTCGTTCCGCTCGAGTTTGTTACGGCGATGGCACCAAGCAATGGAAAACCACAGCAGATTCAATGCGCCAAGCGCCGAACGTTTCGTCGCCACAGTGTGGCCAAAGGTGAATTTAATTAGTTCAATTGCACTTGCGCACTTGACTCTGTTCATTTTTTCCTACACTTGAGGCTATGTTTTGTTTTCGGTTTGCGGTGGCTTTTTCTTTTTGTCGAGTGGGTCTCTCATCTTCATGCCTGGCAGCGTCTCGCTCTGCTGCCGGCCGCTGCATTCGGTTGACCGTGCAGTGCGGCATAAGAACGCGCGCTCCGGCCGCTGTCATTCCGATTCCAACTCATAACGACCGAAGTGCGGCTGCACCGCGTGGTGAGGCGAAGATTGACGGGAAAATTGTTGTGTATTCGGTACAATTACTCATTTCAGTTAATGAAAAACGCCAGCGGGCGTCTCGCCTCCAATGGCACATTAGCGATTTCGAACTCGAGCAAAAGTCGTAAGTGGTGTTGGACGAGTTTCATTCGAAAGAATATTGTAGGTGTGAAAACTATGTGAGAATAAATCTAAGCTATGCTTTAATGGTTAAAAGTTGCCGCTTGTTGCATAATAGCACAGAATAAACAGTATACAGAATGCGCATGTCGACCAGCGAAGCAATCTGAATTTATGGTGGGGGCCGAAAGCAGCAGGGGGGAGATAACAGAGTTTGTTGAACAGAACTTTTGTCTCTGTTAATTTCTCGTGCGACCATGATCTCTGTTATTGTCAACTTCGGTAAGTGCCGAGTGGTGCAGAGCGAGTTCGTGCGCTCGATGCCGGCCATAGAAGTTACTGTTATTTTCAATGAAGCGAATGAAGGGCGATGTGCTATCGTTGTTGTTGTTGATCAGCGAATGAAAATTGTAAATTTTGAATTTTTGTTTCTGGCTGACATTGGCTGGCAATTCCCGACGTGTGTCGGTTAATAAGAACAAGTTTTTTTCATGTTATTATGCGATCGACTTTCTGCGTGAAGAAATTTGTATCTCCTTATGAGCACTTGAATTCTAAGGTTTCGCTAATTTTGGCGTAAATGACTTCTCGCCGCGATTAATTACACTGTGCAAGTCCAAAATTTAGACATGGGGGGGACCTACTGGGTGAGTTTTCTATAGGTATACTGAGTTGAGATCCACCAGCCGTTTGGTAAGATTGGCTCTAGTTTATGTGAAATCCGACTTTGAAGTTTGTCGAGTTCGTCGCTTAAGTCTTCGAACGTTTAAATTCTAATAGGTCCTAAATCATTCCGAATATTGCTTTACTGTCTTCGGCAAGTTTGTAGATATTTTAACGACCAACAAATTTGCTTAAGACACCAATCCAAAAAAAGTACATTTAAACTGTGTAATTGCGATATGTGCATTTTTGAGCGCAGCGCAACGTGGCGTATGAGTGTTAATTATAATTAAATGACACTCATACGCCACGTAGCGCTGCGCAAAAAAATGCACATATCGCAATTACACAGTTTAAATGTACTTTTTTTGGATTGGTGTCTTAAGCAAATTTGTTGGTCGTTAAAATATCTACAAACTTGCCGAAGACAGTAATGCGATATTCGAAACGATTTAGGACTTACTTAAGCGACAAACTGGACTAACATGAGCAAACTTCAAAGTCGGATTTCTCATAAACTAGAGCCAATCTTACCAAACGGCTGGTGGATCTCAACTCAGTATACCTATAGGAAACTCACCCAGTAGGTCCCCCCCATGTCTAAATTTTGGACTTGCACAGTGCTATCATCAATATTAAAAATAGTGTGATATATTTATACCGTAGTGACTTTTTAAGTCAATAAGTTACCCCCTTTTGACATTCATTCTCATATATTTTTGCACGCTACACTCCGTCGTAAAATTGCTACCGACAGCGTATGTACGCACTGCGCTGCACGCAGAATGAACCACAAAGCAAAAAGAATTCAAATTCAATGTTTCAATTCCTAGCCGGCAACAATAACAACAACCATACCTTATTGCTCTTCTCCCCATATATGTAAGAAGCAAGTGGCACTTCGTTTTGTTGGCCGACAACAACAGCACCCACAGCCTGACGCTATTTTCCCTTCGGAGCTGCATGCGATCATTACTTTCATCTTATCTCTGTGCTGTTTGTTCTGTGAAATAACAGAAACGAAAGCTGTCTAGTGCTGTTTGTAATGTTAATAGCAGAGGACGTAATGTTAAATTAACAGTGGTCGTAATATTACGACCCCTTAACATTTTGGAATTTGTATGAGATGCGCGTTCTGTATTACTGTTTATTCTGTGATAATAGTTGGGTACTTTTTAATAGCTTAAAAATGCAAATAAGTTTTTGTTACCCGATTTACATTTCAGTTTTAACAGCGATTTTGAAATATTATTGTTGCAGTTTTTCAAGTTTATGTCTTCTTATCGCGCATGTTTATCTGAATATTAAAGTGAAATTTTAAAAAGTTGCTTGTGTGTGGTTATTGCAATGAATCATCAGTCAGTGGCGACTGGGCAGACATGAGTTGGCAATTCGTTTGGCTAAACGCGTACTTTGCATGTCGACTTTTTCCAGTATTTCTGCAGCAGTATACATGCATACATATCCAGTATGCCCACAAGTAGAGGAAGATGGAGTAGCTGCGACAATGCCAGTCAAATATACATAAATGTGAACACTCAAGACTGGCAGAACAGCTCTTAGCAGAATTAAGGCCGACATTTAGATTTTTAGTTTTCAATGTTGTTGTGTCAAGAAGGACTAGGAAGAACAAATTATATCAGGATTTAGTTTGAAGATCTGTACGTTGATATATGTAAGCTCACCTTTACGACGTCACAGGTCTCTAAGTTCTGCCATAGAGGTATCTCCAGAAAGCCCACACGAACATTTAAATTCGTTATTCTTAAAATATTTTGTTTTTTGATGGAGGCAAGGACAATTTTCATCCACAGTTATCATGTCCACAGCGGAAAAAAGACCCTCCTAGTTACCTCTATTTATCTATCTATCTATCTATCTATCTATCTATCTATCTATCTATCTATCTATCTATCTATCTATCTATCTATCTATCTATCTAACTATCTATCTATCTATCTATCTATCTATCTATCTATCTATCGATCAATTTCCAGAATTGACACTTTGACTTCTTTCTGCTCGTACGCGGTTGTCTGCCAGTTAACCCTTTCGCTACAGGTTTTTACTGGGGAAAGTTAAAATTTTAAATTTTACGTCTTAGGCTTCTATGTGGTTATATTAGCAATATTCCATAAAACATTTTTTTAATTTTTATACTCGGACCCTGTATTTTAGAGTGTTTTTCTATGAGCGCAACCACATTGTTATGGCTGTAATAATGACTTAAACATTAAATTTGTTACGCATAACGAAAATTTGAATATTTCTTCATTTACTTCAGCCAAAATTAAAAAAAAGTACCTAAATTGAAAGAAAACGTCAAATTAAAAAGTTCTCTAATTTTTTCTGCTTCTTCTTCCTTTACTATGTCAAGATATACTATTAAAAAAACGTGTATACCTCTCTTCTTTAAACTTAAATATTCAGTTTATTAATTTCGTATTTTTCCTGAAACTTCAAACTATTCTAAAGACCAACAAAAAAATGTATTCTTGCAACCATAGAGGATGCAGACGTCCACAAAGTAGCATGTTGCCATATGGCAACAAAATAGCGAAAGGGTTAAATCAAAATGTGCCCTTATTTGAATAGATTATAGCTTACTGGCTGCTTCTGGTAGCCGGTAACAGTGGTTGCACCGTGCAACAACAATTTATCGCTTGGAAAATTTGCAACTCCTAAATGCCGCATGATTGAGTTTTTTTTATACTTCTCCTATATAATTTTCTTCTTTAAGCTTCTATATAATTTTACAGGTTTAACTTTTGCACCGCCAACTGCTTTAAACAGTCCAGCGCTGCTCCAAACGGCACAACTTACATATTTCCCGTGGAGATATGGAAAGCCACTGTTCGAAGTTGCATTGCCATCAATGCTTACTTTATCGATTTATGCGACTATTTTGCTTACGAGCGCGTCTTTCCTATTCAGTCTTCTTGTAATTTTCATTGTCTGCACTTTAAAGAGACTTTAATAAAAGACGACAATCATAACAACATCAATCACAGTATCACCATTTTGACTGCTATTTTTACAATTGTAATCATTATTTACGCTCCATTTTTCATTATCAGTCATTATCGACATGACAACGACTGGTAGTACGCGCCACTTCATCATTGTTGTTGGCATTTTGCTGCTTTCCATTGTCCACTTTGGCCTTTTCTCTGAATGTATTTTTACCATTTCGCTATTGTGTTTTTCGAAAACGTTGCAATTGAGCGGCCTTGAAGTTGAATGCCCCCCTCTTGTCGGCCACACACGCCCACTGTCACATTAAGTGCTCGTATTGGCGTTGCTTATATCTTTCTGTATGGTTGTGTTATCGATGGCGTGAAATTGAAATTGTTGCGCACAAGTGCGCGAAAGAGAATCCCACAGCTCTGTAATTATTTGTTGGCAATAACATTTTCTACATTTGCTACTCGTGCAATTTCATTCTAATCATTTGTTGTCAAAATGTTTGTTTACTGATTTACTGATACCTACGGTTTCCTTTTGCGTTCTTCGTTAAAAGAGCAGTAATTTTTTCGAACTTGTGCAATGTCTGTGAGTGGTTCAGTTTGTAATTTGCTTAATTGCTTTTCAGTGCGCGGAAATGCTTGGACAACTTTCGCTATCGTTGCAGATAACTTTCGACAATAAGGCAGTTGGCTGCCAGTTTAGTCGCAATTGTCAAAAGCGTTGTGGCGAAAACGCCTCCAGGCAGACAGACAGACGGACCATTGCGTGTGCGATTATGTATTTGGCAGAGTTGGGTTGGGTGCGTTTTGGCGAACATTCCTTTTGTCGCTTTGAAGCCCATTGTAAATAGCTACGCAGTTGAACTACAGAGTTGCTTTTACCAGCTCCCAGTGGCCATTTCGATAGCTATGCTAAAAGAAATACATAGTAAATTTTATGAGGTCATCGTTCACTAGAAAGACGCAGAAAGAACTTAGGTAGGTAAGGAATTGTGTCTGCATTCTCAGTTTTGCATATTCGCTATTTAGTTGCCACTTTCTTGGAATTGACGATCCAACAAAAGAATAAAAACGGGCATTATAGCCCCTAATAGTTTAGGTAGGTATTAAGTCTGTTACCAGTACCTGTTTAGTTCAGTTTAGTGTGGTTTAAACAGGGTCAACAGTGCTGATTCAAAATATTTGTCTAGCTGGCCGCTAAAGTAGAGGTGCCGTAAAGGGTGTATACGAAAAACTTAGTTACAAACAAATTCATACTCTTTCGTCAAAAATAATACCAGAAGTATGAAATTTATAAATACGAGTATGTAAGTACCGTTAGCGTAGGCTTTGTTTTGCATTACTGTAAATTTTTTTTTAGAAATTTGATTTGGTGTCCAAAAAAAGCTCAACGATATCGACTACGTGCGATTTCAACTTGCACAAAAAACATAAAAATCCAAATTTGTCTGACAATTGAGTTGTAAAACCTGTAAATATTGCAAATTCAAAGGCGACAAAAATGCTGAAGCAGTTGAGTGAACGTTTGGCTACTTGAAGTAAAGTTAGAACTAACATAAACGAAAAGAGTGGTTTATCGTAAAGAAAAGAAATGATAGCAGCATTTAATCAAAATCCATGACCCTCCAACAGATATATGGCTTAAAAAAAATAAGTGAGTATGTTGCACGGATTTGAGAAAATAGTTCGCCGAAAAAAGGTCTTTGGACATATAGTATTCCATTAACAACAATCAGAAATGCCAAAAAAAATCGAAAGCTAAAACTCGTATATCAAAGCTTTACGACAATATTGTTCACAGTTTTGACTTCATCACAATGGGCGGCAAAACGTATATCACCTTCAGTAACTTCAAGCAACTTCTTGGCTAACTATTCTACACGGCTATGAAAAGAGGTTACCTTGCATAATAGTTTAAGGAAAGAAAGGAGACAATTTTGAGAACAAATATATATCCTGGCAATCAAATATTAATCAAATAAGCTCAAGTTTGTTCCGAAGAAATGAAGTCCTCAAAATTGCCCTAAACGTGAAGCATTCGTAAAATTTTTAAAATTTCACAATGGAAAACTACTAAAAACAAAACAAGTGGCGAAAAACAAAAAAAAATTTTAAGTTTAAATAGATTAAGATGCCAACTGTAGTCATCGAAAATCATGTGCAGTGCCATATTGATGGTACTAACTTTAAGCCCCAATCCTTCGAAGTTTCTTCTTGACTATTTTTTTTCGTATACACCCTTTAAATGTCAGAAGTTTTTGTTTTGCTGCGAAACCTTGTCTTTCTAATGCCATCTTTGAAGTGCGCTCAGGCAAATCTGACTCAAAATCTGGCAAAAATCGCGGAAAACCATATTTGCCGTCCAAAATGTTTTTAAAAAACAGATATTTGAGAAATTTGAACTTTAAAACCCCGTTTGCGCGCGTCACTGACATACATATGGACATTGATTAAGCTTAAGTTGGACTTTGGTCATGGTTTTAGCAACCATTTATTTTGCACTTTGCACATAAACGAAAGAGACCGATGGTTTCATACCGACTTACTTCCGAAGATACTGAAAGATAGTTTTCTTTATGTGATGTTTGTTAATCGAATCTCGGATCTACGATATTCTGAATTGTGGCCTTAATCACTAATTTGAAGTATGAGACACCCTACTCTAGTTCAGTCAAACATGAATTCTAGAACCATACACAATACAATTATTTAGCATAGGGCGAAAAGTTCGATTGCATTGGCTGCGAAACTCGAAAGTGTTCTACACAACTATTGTCTCTAAAAAGAGAAAAAATATGGATTGTTTGGGTCCTCTGGTTTTAAACAATTATTGCCTCTAAAAAGAAAGAAAACAAGGATTGTTGGGGCCCTCATAGGATGCTGTCTCATTGGCAGACATGCTAGAAGATTAAGTCTATTTAAAAATGATTTCTTCAGCAGCTGCGGACACTGTCGGGCACTTGTTTTGCAACTGTTAAGCACTGTTGCCAACTTAGTGCTTTTCGAACTTTTAGTGCTTTTTTTTTATTTCAAAGACACCAAGCCTAATTCATGCTTTGAAAAAATGTAAGTTGTTTTTAATAACTGGAGTGTTATACAACACTATATTTCATTTAACACCTATATAACACTGGAATGTTGGACTAAAAAATCATTGTTTGGATATTACATGACAACCGAAGTGATCCTCCTTGGTGGAATTGCTACTTAGGTCACGGTTGCCACTGATCTGCAATAGATTTCCTATATTAGGACAACTATCACCTTTTTTTTTTGCTCATCAGTGCTTTCTGAGTGGAAAAACGCGTTTTTTTGCGGTTTTAGTGCTTTCTGAAATAGAAAAGTTGGCAACCGTGCTGTTCAGAGTTCGCTAATAAATCGAAACCTCATCTGGGTAGCTGTTTTTTTTTTTAAGACCTGGCAGTGCTGCCAGGTCAAAGTTGTATACATAACCTCACTAAAACGAAATCCTTTAATCAATTTGTCAGGAGTTTTTAACCAAACTAGAAAATAACTATAATTGCTAAATGTTTTGCAAACATTCCGAAAAACATTGGCACCCTTAAATCATTCTTGACTATCGTTTTGCTAATGG
The DNA here is from genome assembly GCA_964056695.1 of Melieria picta. Classification (NCBI taxonomy): domain Eukaryota; kingdom Metazoa; phylum Arthropoda; class Insecta; order Diptera; family Ulidiidae; genus Melieria; species Melieria picta. The sequence goes on along the minus strand of OZ057398.1, from coordinate 85,747,388 downwards.
CGCAAATTCGCATCACATTTCCGTCGCTATGCACTGTGCGTTCAATACTAATTAACACAATTGAAGCTGCCCAGATCGATTCGAATTATTTTGTCCTCTTCTGAACTCTTTATCTTCTTTTCCCTCACTTGTTTTTTCCATCTAATTGCTTTATTGCTTCTTGTTTCATATATCCGTAAATGGTCCAAATTAGCCAACAAAGCAATTCAGCGGTGTTTGCTGGTTATTGTTCTTTTTTTTTGGAGAAAATGTGTTTTGCTAAAACTAAACACTAAAACATTTGAGCTATTGACGTCATTCAACCTGAGTCGACGTCTGTTTTTGGCCGTTATTGCTGCGGCACTGCACACTTGCTTCGCCCGACTCAATTGGCCGAAACAACCACGCAAATGAGTTGGTGTGTTTTTTTATATTCCGCCAAGAAAAATTAGCAATCTGGTGTTGAAATTCAAACTGTGAAAAATAGGAAATCAATGAAAAATGTTTTGGGCGGCGTATTTGCATAAAACTTCCCACATAGCCGGTAACTGGCGGCTGGAAAAAAAAACGAGTCAAAGTTCTGCTGTTTCATGCAAAGTGTCTTTGTTTTTATTGTTGTGTAATTTTTGGCGTATTTACTGTAACGCAATTAACCCAGCGCGCTGTGCCCGGCACGGCAATGAACGAGCGTTGCATACAACAACAGCAGTAACAAAAAAACACAACAACAACAATGAAAGCAACAGCAACATTTCAATGGCCTCAAATACGGCGACACGTCTGATAAGAGAGCAAATAAACCAAATAAAAAAGTTCAAACAAATACGAACGCAATGGAAAACCAATAATCGTCAAAATTGCGTCGTCGTGTTTTTGCATACGATTTGTTTTTTTTTCGATTTCGTGTTTTTTTTTTTTGCAAAAAATCAAAAGCATTATTTTTGTTTTGTCTTATTTGCTATGCCTTTGGTGCGTTAAACTTTGATGCGGTGGCAGCGTTTCCGCTCAATTTAACGCTCATAAAAACCTCATAAAATTCTTTCCTTTCAAAGTTTTGGAATTTCTTTGGAAGCAAAATTTTAATAATTTACAAAGAAAGTGACATGTCTTGTAGCATTCTGTTGTTTGGCGGCAGTATTCCTAGCTTCTTTCAATTAGGCACGCAATGAACTCCATTGACCTCAGCTGTTGACTTACAGTCAAAAACGCCATTCAGAAAAATTGGCAAAGTTCGTCATTTGTTTGACGAATAGAAGCGACAATAGCCAGTTGTGCATTGCACCACAACTTGGCGCCACTTTTGCACTCACTCATCACTCGTACATTGCTAAATTTATTTATTATTTTTTGTTTGGTTTATGGCATTTGTTGCATGCCAGTCGTGCTGACTGACCAAGTGCCTGACGGGTTGGTGCGTTTTGTTTCGAGATAATATTGGCGACAGCGACATCAGCTCCAGCTGAATTCCTCTGGCGCCTCTCATTTGCATGCGTGCATTCGCTTTTGGAGCAAAAACACACACGCGCATTTCCTCAAATCATTATCATTTTTGGTTATTTCAGAAATGTTTATTTCGTCTGAATTACTCGCTTTGCCCTACATGTGGTTCGTTGATACACTCAGTGGCGACAGCCAAGTTGGTCTTTTGTTTGGTCTGGTCACCCAGTCAACAACAGACGCGCGTGAAGATATTCGTATATATGATATCAAGTGTGAAATTAGAGCAATGTTTTATAATAAAGCTTTGTCTTAAATGTGTTTTGTTGTTAATTTTTGTCAATGCAAAACTAGAAAATGTGATTATAGATGTGACATAGTGCACTGGGCAGAATAAAATAATGGATTATAATAAAAGTTTGTAACATTTCTATGCATTTGTCAATACAAAAAAAAACTATGAGGTTAGGTTAATCGGTTGTTGGGAATCGTTTTTAGAACAGATGGGGATCCGCTTTGATGTCAGGTGGACAAGGGAAGCAAACTGCATGTGTACAATGTCTATAGAGAGTCTTACTTTAGCACTTCTGCCAGCTTAACCCTTTCAGTCACAATGTCCAATATATTGGACTACAGCCCATACAATTCATACAGAACGGGTTTATTTTCATGTCGCAAAGGGTTAATTTTATCTCCTAAGTCATACTTTTCCTAATCATTTTGGATTTCCTTGAACATTTCACTACCACATGACTGGAAGCGACCTGCAGTTTTGAGCCAAATAGCACTTTGCAAGTTTTTTCTTGGGCAATTAGTTTACTTGAAGATATTTTCTAAAGGATTCGAGATCAGCCATCAAATTAAAATGTTAATTATTTTCTAGTTGCGAATAAATTCTGACTTGTGGTTCAATGCAGTAACCACAGAGCTTCGACTGTTTGTGTTAAATAAGTACCTGATGATATTGACTAATCTAAGATCAATGAAACGTGTTCAAGAGTATTAATTGGTCAGATTGTCAGTGAGTAGTTGAACATTAACATTTTTGTACTGTGCGCTAGTAGGAACAAATTGTTTCTATTAGTAACTTTCTATTTCGAATTTGATATTGTTGAGATGAAGTCTTCTGAGTGCGTGTTGAATTTTAATGTCGACTGGCGTTGGGTTTAATGTTACGCACCCATTTCCACGCTTCATCGTTTCTCTGAGCCACAAAACAGTGTTATACCTAACAAGAATATGGCTGTGCCGGGGTGAATTCAAGCTGTTGTGCCAATTAAGTTTGGTGAGGTTTGAGTTACTTGTCCATGACGGGGCCAAAAATATTAAAATTGTTTTGTAAAGTCTGTTTTGTTTTCCTGCAACCATGAAAAAATTTGTTTTGTGACTTTTACTCTAAAATATCTGTGTAAGAAACCAGATATTATCTTCAAGATATTGCAAGATATTTCGTTTTTTGTTGCTTAATACTCGTAACCATCATTCCAGTCATATGGTTTTTCTTTTTCATAATTCAATGACTTTAAAATGGATTAAGCTGGATTCGAATGGATGATCTTTCATTGTTCTCGCATAGATAGTTGTGTTCAGTAATCGATTAGAAACGCGCTAAACATTGAATAAGTTTGAATAGAGACGAATAGAGCGTGTCGTATAGATTCAGCCCGCCCAATAAAATACTTTTGTAAAAGCTGTAGGAAGTGATAGTGGAAGTGCCTTGATACATCTTTTATTAAGTTCTGGGCAGCTTGAAACTTACACAGAATTAAAGAGCCGAGTTATCACAAAGGACGAAATCGGGTTGTATGCACCTTTTGTAGTGTTCTGGATGGTTTGAAACTAAAACAAAACTACACAGCCAAGAAATCACAATGCCCACTGATTCGTTCCATAGACAAAAATCCAAAATTTTATGGTGTCAGAATTTAACGATTTCGTCATTTGAAAGGTAATACTGCGATTAAGAAAACACCAAAAAATCTGTGCAAAATATTAATTACTGTGTGTGCAAAAGCGGCTCAAAGTTGAAACTTTTTTCACAAAAAAATGTAAACACATATTTTCTGTTTTTTTAGTCTATTAAGTAAAACAAATTGTAAAAATACATGGTTACAAAGAAGTTGCTAAAACTTTCAATATAGATTAAGAAATGATATAAATAATAAAATAAATTTTGCAAAGCTGGGGCTTTTACTTCACTTTTAATTTAAAATATTTGTAAAAATTTAAAATCTGAAAATTGGCAAAACTTAGAGCAAAATATCTAAAAAGTATGTGAAAGTATGTTCCTGGATTTTATTTTATTTTCAGAAGCATTCTTTCTTTGTCGAATAATGTAATTATGTCCTCCGATATCTTCCGATCTCAGAAATAATTCAATTTTAAAATACACCTATACACCTATTTTTCGACAAAATTTATTTTAGTCATCCCCAAAAGTATGCAATCAGCACGAAAAGTTTGAAAAAGTGCACAAATGCAAAACATACATCTATTGTTATCATTTTTATTTCAAAACTAAAGGGATACAATTTCTGTTACTCTTTGCAATTATAAATGTGGACGTGACTTATTAAATGTAAAATCTGAAAAATCTAGCCAACACACATGTTCCTAAAGCTTATCAAAAATGACGAAAATTGCATTTTGAAGTCTCAGGCATAGCCAACTACAAAAGTTTAAGAACAACAAAATGGAGATTTCAATTCAGCAGACCACGATTAACTAGTATACCAAATTTTATTGTAAACAGACCACTCCTTCTAATTTTGTTCCGCGGTTGTATGGAGTCGAATCACTGTGGCCCAATGGCCCAATTTGGACTTTATCGCCTTTACAGGCTGAACTGAAAACAACCCGTTTTACTTAAAGGAAATAGCTTAAACCTTCGAGAGTGGACTCTTTCCCCTATGAAGAAGTTTATAAATCGTTGTTCAAAATCGGCACAAAACTGTAGATCCCTTTGCTTTCATGTGCAAAATTGCTCTCACAACCCATATGGTTTTATAAGTCCGAGTTTAATTCTCGTCATCGGACTGTCGCACCGCCTTGTCATAGTGCCAATGCAAAATTGACGCATTAACGCGAAAGTGCGCCAGAGTCCATACAACCGAACTTAACGCCCCCCATTCGCAATCACAATTGAACGTCGTCAATTCGTCAAAGAGACAGCCGGCCCAAACGTGACCACAAAATATACGCATTGCAATTCAACTGATTAGCCACTAATATGGATTCCTTATATAATTTCGTCATAATTTTTTAGAAAACAAATAAACGAGTAGGAGGAGGTGTCTGAAATTCCAGCAAAGCGTCAGCGTCATGATTTGTCGCATCTGTGCGCCTTATCTCGTCGTATTAAATGCGCAACTTTTCGTACCACTCGGCACAGTACGTCGCCAACATTTTCAAAATAAACATTCAGCTGAACTGGTTTGGGTTTCTTGCTCGCGTGCAAGTCTGGAGGCGAATTTCCGTGATTTATTTTAATTGAATTGTATAATAAGAAGTCGAGCTCTGTGGCTGACTGAAGTGTCCACTGAAAATTGGAGTGAACTGAGACAAGACAAATTAAGCTGAATTGATGAGAATGCGGCCCAATTGAAATTGGGTTAGCTTAATTAGTCGCTGCTTTCATAATAGAAAACGCTTGAAAACTGTGAGTGGTGAGTGCTGTGTGTTAGGTCAAGTAAGGCGTAGCAGACGTTATTTCTCTTGTGTGACATGTTCATCTTCACTGAAATTTTGACTTATTAATTACGTCTTTTCGCAATTGTTTTGGTGTTTTTGCAGTTTGTACATTACATTGTGCGGCGATATGACGATTCCATCACGACCGGCGCCTGCGCCTCCCATGGCACGCGGTCAAAGTGCCGCTGCTGGCGCCAATGCCAGCATCGAGCAATTACGCCTTCAATTGCAGCAACAACAGCAGCAGCAACAACAAAATGGTGGCATACAAAAGCTGACCATCAAGCTGCCGCCGCCACCCAGGGGACCAAATAGTATTTTAAACAACAATAACAACATCAACAATCTTCACAACCACAACGACAGCAACTCGTCCTCGATAACGCGCAAATTTCCACAGGCTCGCTACACGCCGGCCACCAACTGGGATGACTCGCCGTTCGGACAAGTGTCGTCGGCAGCCACAACGAATGGCAATGCGAAAAAAGTGCCGCCGCCACGCCCACCACCGCCCAAGGTGCAGGTGAACGGCCGCAAAGCGAACATTGTAGCGGTGCCGCTGGCGCAGTCCACCAACATACTGAGCAACATTTTCCACCGCAAGAAGAGCACACGCTCGTCATCGACTGGTGCTGCCTCGCGCGTGTACAGTGTCAGCAGTGGTGCTCGCACCAACTCCGTCACCACCACCACTAACACCGCAGCGACAGCGGCAAACATCAACAGCAATTTGTACAACAGCAACAGCCACGCCACCGCCAATTGGAATGCCAACTGGAACAGCAGCTTCACGTCCAGCTCGCTGACTTCGCTAAATGTCGCAGCGCCCGGTGCCGCACACGAGGCACAGCTGATCAGCTTCGATTCGCCGCCCAGCTCGCCCACATTCACGCAAAAATCGAACAGCGACTGCCTGAGCGTCGACAGTTTCAGTTCGGACTCGAACTTCAGTTCGCCCAACAATGGCAGCGTATCGCAGCCGGAGAGCGGCTTCGAGGATGACTTTAGCGCGACGGCGGCACGCAGCCGTCCGGCTACCACCAGTCCGCTGGACCCGTGGGAGGCGTTCGACGCCTTCGGCACCGACAATAGCGCATCACTGTATGGCAGCGCGGCCGCCATTGGCACAGCGCCGGTGCGCAACCTCAACAGCATCAACACGCGCATGCAGGCCAGCAACGATAATCCGCTGTGCAATGGCAAGAGTCTCTTGCCGCCGGCGCAGTCGCTAGCCGCGCCCACCATTATCAAACCGAAAGTGTCGCAGAAGCCGCGTGCACCCAAGCCGCCGCTGCTGCCGAAGCCCGGCTTCGGGGTGCTGCAGAGTCACGAGCCGGAAACGCCGCCATCGCCGCCAATGCCACAGTGTCCGCCGCCGCCACCGCCGCCGACCGCTGTGACATTGTTGGATGTGATATCGGGCAAAGCGGACGCGCTGCAGCTGGGCAGCTACATGGAGGAAGAGGAGGTGCGTCAACCGTACGGTGTGGCACTCTACGATTTCGACGGTGTGGAAGAGGGCGATCTTAGCTTTAGGGTGAGTACCACTTGAACAAACTTTTTAGAATTGATTGCGATAATGAAGCTTTTGTTTTTTTTTGTTTGTTGTAGGAAAATGAGAAAATCTACTTACTCGAGCAGGTGAGCGCGGAGTGGTATCGCGGACGTACTCGTTCCGGCTGTGAGGGTATTTTTCCATCAAATTACGTTGATGTAAAGGTACCACTGTCAGCGACAACAGCTACAACAGCACCAGAGCCAGCACCAGCCCCAATGACAACGTCCAAGTATCAACAACACAACGGCTATAGCAGCAGCAACAGCAGCAGTAGCAGATTAGCACTACGAGTGCGTTGCCTATTCAATTTCCCTGCGGAATACGATGGCGATCTAGCTTTGAAGGTATGTTTGAGAGAATCTGTGTGAGTTGGTGTTGGGGTAAATTCTGATCGTAAATTATGTGTTTGAGCCATTTGCATTCGATTTTTATAAAATCGAATCGAGAAGAAACAATTTTTAATTTCGCTTACAATGATTTTATTATAACATTATTGGTTAATGTTATCAATTAATTAAGCTGATTAAAAAAAAAAATGTAGGGGCTTAAAAGATTTTTTCAATGAATATTACGTTGCAAAAAATACCTGAAAATTATAATATTTATAGACTAATTGACTCTTAAAGAAAAATCTAAGCTTGGCTTTTTATAGACTGAAGCAATATGGATGTTTAATCACTTGAGCCAAAAATTATACTATTACAAAACTTCACTACACTACACTAACTGCATTTTGTTGTATATGATTGCAACATTTCACTTGTGACACCAACTAATGTTGGTAATTTCTGTTTATTTGCAGGAGAACGACATGGTCACCATACTCTATAAAATCAATGAAGACTGGCTCTTTGGAGAGATCGATGGCAGGCAAGGACAGTTCCCATCAAACTTTCTCGAGTACGAGCCCGCCAACATACCGATGCCTTAAATTGAACGGATGACTTTCACATTTGTCGACTTTTCGATTTTGGAAAAATGTTGAAGTGTATTTTTTGTATCTTTTGTCTCCTAACAATACCGAAACTGATGTCGTCTTCTGTACACACGTTTTTTCTACAGTTTTAATGAAGAAAGTATGTTGTGAATTGTGCTTAACCGGCTCGAAATGTTTGTGTAACGCGGAATTGAAACGTTGATTGAAACAGGCTAAAATACGCTGTATTCTGTACTCGTACTAAAATGAATCTTTTTCCTTTTTAGGTAGCAGACATGTAGTCATGTATGTGTGTATTGTGTGCTAATTGTAATTAAATTTAAAAGAGAAAAAGGAGAAAACCCAAACACATAACACTGGTATACAGTTTGTACATTTAATGGCGCATATGCGGTCGACATCTAGTTTTGTGAACGCTAATGAAATGATAAGTGGTACTTTTTATCGAGCTAACTTGGCACTTTACAATTTCATATCAGTTAACTGATGAGACTTTTTCTAATGTAACTTATAAAAGTAAATAGTGAATAGCAACAACAACAGCGGCAAATGCCGCAAATGTCTTAATAGAAAGTTGAAACACTCGTGCACTCAAATGTAATTACATCTACTCGCTTATACAACCTGCTAGGATTCTATATACTAAACGGCAACCACAAAACGCAAATCACACACTCGCTTAGACACATGAAGAACACAAATTAATTGTAGTTTTTATATGAAATTCAAGTGATTATTGTCATGTATTGTTTTTCGCTTCTTCGCACAGTTAGCAAATCCTTAATCTTATATGCAATTTCATGCTATTTAGATAGTCAACGTTTAGCTCATCTCCGCGCCACCGCCAATCAGTTGACTGGAGAAAAATAGAAATGCAAATTGATTTATAATATTTTGCTTTAAATTTAGTTTTAAATATATACATAGGATAAATATTTGTTTTGTTTCTATTGTGCACATGCTGGCAACGGAATGAATAATTTGTCTGGTCACGAGCTGTATTGTATTATTTTGTTATTATTTGAATAATTTTCTTCATGTTCGGACTGTTGGCTTTTATTGTTGTGAAACGCAATTGCCATCACAAATACGAAACGAAACAAACACCACACTACAATTACTATCACATAGTTTAGAATTTACGTACAATTGTTTTTAGTTAGCTGCCAATCGAAAGTGAAGAACATGCATTGTGCGTGCCTCCTGTGCTACCGTTTAATGTCAGACTACTGCGATCCAAATGAGTATATGTATTGTATAATGTAGAGGAGTGCAAAAGCAGAATTGTGTGAGTTAACAATATGTATTAGTATAAGTACGTTTACATTTACAAATATATATATGAATAAAGTAATCAACATATTGCCAAGAAAGTGAAGTAGTGCAACAAAAATATGTGTATTTGATTTATTTTTATTTTTATATTTCATGTTATCTGATTTATGGACATGGACTTCTGAAAGGATTTGGTGTACTGTGATGGAACTTGAAGCAGCACAGTTAAGATACAATCAGCGCCTTGGCAAATGACTCCCAACCCTCACACAAAACGCTCTTTAGGACCTTATAAGCGACAAAGGGCAATCTGATGCGTTGGCGTACATTGTGGGGTCTCTTTAAGTGCAGAGTGCTGAAGTTCCAATTGTTCCGGGCGGCCGTGAATAACCACTGGCAGTGCATCTCATTATAATTTTTTGTCGTGCTATGGTCGTTGTATAACTATTTGAATCTCATAAATAGTAACTCCGTTATTGTCGAATTGGTGCACTGTGATGCTTTCTCTAATAGTTGGTTGTTGGTTCGGCTATCACCTTTCAAATAGGTGCTTACACGTATAGTACTGTTCCTCATTGAACCTCAGCATACCCTGTTCTTCAGAAATGCCCTAAAAGTGTATTCAACTCAACAACTTGGTTAACAACTTACCTGACAATTTGGTTGTCTACTCTTTTTCAGTCTTTTCAAGTTTCTGTAATCACTAAAGGTTAGGTTATATTGGCTATCAGTAACGCCACGCATATACCCCATGAGGTTCTTAGAGATGCCAGTCGAAGTTTGGTTTAGGAGTGATCGATGTAATGATCTATTAGAATTTCAATATCTTAGTAAAACTATTTTGCGATTTTCCAACGAGGTCGCACACCTTGCTTAGATACCTGTTCGAGTTCAGAAAAGGGCGCTTGACTTACGAAAACCACAGAATAGAAGAATTAATGCTGTTAATTCTGTTCTAAAACTTAAAGTGTGGTTTTTTCGCAAACAGTATTTTATTTTCAAGCTTGATTCAATTAGTATCAATTTGAGCAAATAAAAAATATTTGGTTATTTTCTGCTTTGTTTCAAATAATTAAACTTTTTCTAAATTAGTCGAGTTCCTTAAAATTCAATTACATTGTGATTGTGAAGCAATTATAATTGTGAATGGGTCGCGCACTCTACTGGTTATTGATTTGCGTCATGCGCAGTGAATGCTGTTGCCTATTTTTAGGCGAAGCATCAACAGTCATCTCAAATTTGCAAGCATCAGATATCGTTTAATATTTTGCAAATAGAAAAACCAACTACTCACATTTAAATAAACATTTTTTTAACAAATAAAACTTAAAGTGTTTATAGCCAAAATGTCGGAATATCAAAATGTGCTGGGCAATGTAGGTGGGGCAGGTATATAAATTTTTTTCTTTTTATATTTGCTTATGTTTTTATTTACTGTGCCATATTTTGTGTGGTAGATGATGCGGACAATGAGTCGGTGGAGGTGTTACGCGAACGCTTGAACGAGATGAAGCGCCTGATGAGCGAACGCACTGCCCAACAGCAACAGAATCCCGCCAGCACGGAGCAGGTGTGGACCACCAAACGACACACCTCGACCGGCATCATTGATGGCAATTTTCTGAGCGTTGCCTTCGGTGGGGCGCTGCTGGTAATCGTTTCGGTTTCTGTTTACGCTTTCTACAATCTGTATCATGCCATACTGAAAAAGTTCCCATCGAAGCATGAGGAGCTATAAGCCCAACACTTGGCTAAAAATGTGGTGGAAGAATTGTTAAATCCTGAACGCGTGTAATTGAGTAACATTTCAAGAGTATCATTTAGCTGTAATTTTAAATAAAATAAAAAAAGGAAATCGAGAGTAAACAAGTTTTCAGTAAATTTTTAAAGATGAAATTAATTCAAAGAAATTAATAGTTGGGTTAGAACATGCACATTACAGTTCATTCATAAATGTAATTCGTTAAAAATTTATAACTAAGTTTTGATTTATTAAAGCGATGAACAAAAACCTGTTAACAATTTTCAATCCCATCTTGTGGGCATTTCTAATTCTTATGATAAATTGTAATTGTAGTTTTGAGCATTAAGCTACGCAAATTTGTAGCTTAACAACAAGGAAGGCCGTCCTTATAGGATACAAGTTTATTTAACTTTCTGTTTAGGTCAATCTTCCAACCGTTCACACAAGTCTTTCTAAACTAAGATGCTATAAAATGCAACCCTGTACGACGAATGTCCCGAATAATATCGTAAAGCATAAAACCAAAAACAATGGCGAAAATGCACCAAAGAGAATTTAAAACCGTGGAAACACGTGTGACAATTTCCAGTCAACGAATGGACTGGCGTAATTTTGTAAAGTTGTTGAAAAAGTAGTAAAAGTTGTATTAAAAGCACATAAATGGGTTTGACCAAGCAATATTTGGCGTACCGGCCAATCGACAGCTTCAACATAATTGCCAGTGGCCGCGCGAATGTAAACTTTGTGATTTACAACAAAATCGAGGGCCGATATGCAGTGACTGCTGCAGCGGAAAACGCCATCGTTTGGGATTTGAGGTATATGCGCAACGAATATGCACATTGTTGAGCGATAACGTCTAATTGTTGTTGTGATCGCAGATTGGGCGAGCGCGTACTGACATTGCGTCGCGGTAAGCAGGAGGTGACTGCTCTGCGCACTTCTCCAGATCGCATGCACATTGCGGTGGGCTACGTGGATGGTGTGGTGGAGCTGTTCGATATGACTGCGCCGGAGCGTGCAGTCTGCTCGCTGGCGCTGCACAAAAGCGCCGTGTCAGTGCTGCGTTACGATGACATGGGCATGCGACTCGTTTCGGGCAGTTTGGATACGGAGCTGGTGGTTGTGGATGTGGTCGAACAGGCGGGCCGTCAACGTCTCATTGGCCACAATGCGCCCGTAACGGATGCTCATTTTCTGCAGCGCTTAGGTGAGCAGCATATTGTGGTGAGCTGTTCCAAGGACACGCAAATAAAATTCTGGAATCTGGAGACACAGTTCTGCTTTAAAACGATTGTGGACAATCGTACCGAGGTGTGGGCATTGGCATTGGTGGGAAACCTGATGGTGGCCGGCTGCAGTGAGAGCGCCATGAACGTGTATAGGTTAAAGCGGCGCGAACCCGACGGAACGGATGTGACTGGTGTGGACGCTGCCGTGGAGGGGCTGTGCATTGATGATGAGGACACCATCAGTCCCATAGCGGTGATCAATTGTGGTGCAATACAACGTGCGGGCAAGGGACGTTGTGTGAATCTGGTTGTCGATCCAGCAGAGCGCGTCATTAGCTGCCATGGCACCAACGATCTAATTGAGAATTTTTACTTTTGTACGGAGGAGGAAGCAAAAGAGCGGCTGGCGAAACGCTTAAAGAAGGCACGGAAAGCGGCAACAGCTATGGATGTGGATGGCGCAGAGCAGTCCGAGGTTTATATCTCAAAGAATCTGAGTCTGAGCGATAAGATCAAACGACTGGAGAGCGTGAAGGTCAAGCAGAAGATCAAGTCTATTGACATATTGCTGGGCGGGGGCGACGAGCTGCGTGTGCTGGTTAGCCTGGCCAACAACAGTCTTCAGCTGCACAGCCTGGATGCGTCCAGCACGCGTAAGAAATCAGTCGAGTCGGTGAAGCAGCTGCGTGCACTAACACGCGCTGGTCACCAGTCGGAGGTGCGTTGTGTTTGCTTCAGCTCTGATTCACTGGCGATTGGTTCGGGCGCCGGCGAGTCGTTCAAATTCTGGAATCGCGATTCGATGCAGTGTCTGCGTACTGTGCCTGCCGACTACATATTGTGTGCAACCTTTGTGCCGGGCGATCGTTACGTGCTGCTCGGCCTGAAGAGTGGGAAATTGCTGATCGTGGACGTGGGTGCTGCCGACATTGTGGAGGAGATTCCGGCGCACGAAAGCGAACTGTGGGCGATAACACTGCTGCCCGATCAGAAGGGTTGCGTGACGGGCAGCAGCGACACAACGGTGAAAATCTGGACATTTGAACTGGTGGACAACGTGACGGTTGGGGGTGATGGTGCAGGTGAAGTGGATGTGGCGCGTCCGAAAGTGCTGTCGCTGCTGCACAAGAATACGCTGAAACTGGAAGAGACGGTGCTATGCGTGCGCGTCAGTCCCGACATGAAGTACTTGGCCGTGGGATTGTTGGATGCGACGGTGAAGATCTTCTTTCTGGATACGTTCAAATTCTATCTCTCGCTGTATGGACACAAGTTGCCCGTATTGTGTCTGGACATAAGCTATGATTCAGCGCTGATTGCCACCGGTTCGGCCGATCGCAACGTGAAGATTTGGGGCTTGGATTTCGGCGATTGTCATCGGTCGCTATTTGCGCACGACGACTCGGTGATGGGACTGCAGTTCATACCCAAGACACATATGTTTTTCAGCTGCGGCAAGGATGGCATGGTCAAGCAGTGGGACGGAGACAGTTTCGAAAAAATTATAACGCTACCAGGTGAGCAATAACCACATTGTTACCCTCAAATGTTCTTCGATTTTTCGTTTCATAGCTCAACATTTATTCGACACTAAAATCATTAAATTCATTTTTCAGGCCACATTGGTGAGGCTTACAATTTGGCCGTCAGTCCCAATGGCAAGTTTCTGGTCAGCTGCGGCTCCGATCGTACATTGCGTCTGTTCGAGCGCACTGACGAGCCCATCGTGTTGCAGGATGTACAGGAGGAGGAGCGTGAAGAAATGGAAAATCAAAAGTTGGCCACCGGCGATGACAGTGCAGTGCCGCTGCTGCCCGGCCTGAAGTTGCCATCACGTAAGACCGTTGGCGCTGAGAAGGCTGCCGAAACCATACTGGAGTGCCTGGAAATCAGCAAGCAATACGAAGCCGAGCCCGACGAGAAACCCGAATTGCATCCGCTCATGCGCGCTCTGGACGTCGACAACACAGACGACTACCTCTTCGTGGTGCTGAGTCGCATACGCGCCTCCGATCTGGAAGAAGCGTTGCTGTTGCTGCCCTTCTCCAGTGTCTGCGAAGTGTTGGAACGACTGCCGCGTCTGGTGGAGCGCCGCAACGATGACCTGGAGCTGCTGTGCAAAGTCACCGTATTTCTGTTCAAAGTGCATATGAAACCAATCACCGGCGCCAAGAGTATGAAGCCGCTGCTGACGCGTCTAGTGGCGGCGCTGCAGCGCGACGTGGACGGGCTGCGCGATGTGATCGGCATGAATGTGCATGCGCTGGCGCTGCTGCAGCACGAAGTGGAAGAGCGCGAGGGTGTCGAGCTCTTTCACGAGGCGACACAAGAGCGCAAGAAGCGCGAGAAAAAAAGACGCGAGGCCACCAAACGTCGACTGGCCATACAAATCACGTGAACCACACAACCTGCGTCCGCGTCGTCGTTACAAATTTCTTTTAAGCCTAAACCTTTGTATGTGTAAAATAATAATATTAAAAAAATAGAATATAAAATTATGAAACATTTATTGCAAATTCGCTATTGCTTTGGCTGTCGATGAGGATCGGCCATCGTCGCTATGGTAAGTTAAATGGCTTTCGTTTACATTTTTTTCATTTGTCCGAGTTGTGTATGTTACAGTGCAATGCACATGTGCGCATATGCTGGCCGCATTGTGTAAGCGTTGCGTTAGTGGTTGGGATGGCTGGGTAAATGACGTTTGACCCGTACGCTGTTATAATCATCATAAAAAATTGTTTTACAATTTTACATTAAAAAAAATAAAAAAAAAATTATCACAAAACGAGATAGAGTGGGCAGTGGATGGGTGAAAGGGATAATTACTTTAACAAAATAAAGCAACACAATTTTAGTTTTACTAATTACAAATGCCAGCTTTTGGATATGCAGATGCTCCGCTTGCGCAACAGGCTATAAAATGAAAGAAGAGATTTGTTAGAATGTTTGCTGAACTTAAGGAAAATTTTGAAAAATACGTAGATATTTGTAATAAATTTATAACAATGCATAAAGAATAAATGAGGAGGTCCATAGCAAAATACAATAATTCCGCCAGAACAATTTTTTGGATAAACGAATAAATTTGTTATGGACCTCCTCAAATAGCGAAACTCCAAAATAAACCCGATTCAACTCTAAGAATTGTAGGATTATCACTTTTTGAGCTCCGATCTTTTTGAGCGTTTGATCTTTATACCTGTTAATCTATTTGATGGAAATACTACAATGGGCGAATTTGGCAGCGAACTCACAGTAAAGGTTTGACTTATTTGAAATTTCTGTACCTCAAATTTGACTTGGATATTTAAGTCGATATGTTTTTTCGCGAATTTTTTCGTCAATCTGTAAGAACCAAAGGCAAGGGAGAGGAATCCCTCACAGTGTTGTGTGTGAGCCCAATGCCATTTTAAGCCATAAGAGTGAGAGAGAGAGATGTGAATGGGTCTGTAATGCACTGAGATCAGTAATGATCTATTGTGCTCCCTACTACCAATAGTTAGAGAACATCCCCTGGACCCACCCACCTAGTGAAATTTAAAAACTCACGGGTGTTCAGGTATGCGATGTTTTCCAGGCGATACCTGGGCCAGCCAAGGCTGGCCCAGGTATCGCCTGCTGTGATATACACAGCGCAGTATTATGTGCTCTGGCGTCTCCTCTGCTGTTTCTTAGAGTCTACAAACGTGTTTCCTCAGCGAGAAACCATAGTTTTTACCTAAAATTTTCATGACAAACAAAATTGTTGGCGGGTTTCAAGCCCCAAATCTCTTCTTGCATGCGCCACTTTCCCCATAACTTCATTATTTAAGCTGTTTTTCATTGTAATTCGAAATATGTGTGGATACGGAAATGCTCCCTAATTATTCTCATGTACTCTCGACACAATGCTAATTAGGATCTAGTCGAAAATTAATCATACTTACTGCCACATCGTGAAAAGGTGCCCGGTGGTCCATAGCTCAGTTTTTGTATTGTGCACTTTTCGATCGGTGCAGTTGGTTTGCAGTACGAAGATTTATTGGCCCAAGGTAGGGCTTGCTTGGGCGGCGGGCAATTCGGCAGGTAACTTAGTTTGTAGGTGGTACATTTCTCAATGGGGCCATCGGAACGGCATACACCCGGACGCGGCAATACGGGATCGGGACGACGATATTCGCACACATTGACTGGCATATAAGACAGCTTGTTGATGGTACACTTTTCTAGACCGGCCGTGGCCCGACCTATCATTGCCTCGGGTCTAATAGGACTACGACGACATATTGGCTTCGGCACAAAGTCGTGCTTCTGCGTTGTCATGCAGTAGAACGGACCACAGGCCTTAATGCCATTTTCTTGTGGTCGAACCGGTTGCGTTCGCGCAACGCAACAATTCGGCTGATACGAAAGCTATGAAGGGGAGAATCATGCTTAAATATTTTTATAGAAAATAATGAATGATAATGAAAATAATGACTGATTTGAATGTTATGACGAATGGAGTGTAAATAACGTAATGACAAATTTTAAAGTGTAAAGTTGATATAGCTATAGGAGATCCATTTACGTTTGATCCATTTACAGCTCATTCAGATTCTAACCCCACTCTTCCACTTTTTTATTCACTTTCTGAAACCCCACTTTCCACACCTGCATGTGAAATAGTGGCCTCATCTTAATATTTAGCTAATACCTAAACCTTTATCGTCGCCTTATATTCTCCATTTGTATTCGAAAGGGTAATATAAGGAAACAGTGTTCTTTCGCTTTGCTCCGCATGGAACTCAGAAACGGAACTCGTACAACTAATTGCCACTGCCAGAGACAATTTTCTTTGGACAGCGCCATCGCTTACGGTGTAAGTTCGTAGACCGAAGTGATAATTGGTGGACTGATCGATGCCTGCTCACCTTTTGTATGGTGCACCTTTCCATTGGGCCAGTGGGCATACAAATGCCGCCAGTGGGCCTTATCGGGTCCGGTTTGCAGCAGCGCGCATTCACCGGCATGTAGCTGAGTTTGTAGACGGTGTTGCCGTCGTTGAAATCAGTGCCGAGGCTCTTGATGCCGGTGAGGGGCGTAATGGGCCGCTGGCGCGATACGCAGCAGGACGGTAAGTAGCTCAGGTTGTACGTGGTGCAGAGATTTTGGTAGGGCGGTGGCACTAGGCGTGTCTTCTCGGCCCACGGCATCGGTTCCTTAGCCGGCAAGCACACCGGCAGGTAGCTGAGCTTCTGTACGGTGCACTTCTCGCTGGGACCGGTGGGTCGCGCATAGTTGCTTCCTTGCGTGATTGGCTTGGGCGGTGGATTCTGGCAGACGTCGACCGGCATGTACGACAGCTTGTTGATGGTGCAGCGCTCGAGCGGATCGTTCACAGGCCAGATGCCAGGCGTTGGCTTGATGGGATCGCGCTTGCTGTAGCACTTGGGCACGAAGTCGTGCTTCTGTGAGGTCATCGCGTAGAGAGGCCCGCAGAACTTTAGTCCGTTCTCCGGCGGCCTAATGGGCGCTGCGCGCCCCTGCGCGCATGGCGGCATGTAGGAGAGCTTCTGCACGGTACAATTCTCCATGCGACCGGTGGCGCTGCTAAGATTGGGACAGGGCCGAATCGGCTTGGCGCGATAGCAGTCGCCACAGTTGGCGAAATAGGAGCGTTTGTAAATGGTGGCCGTGTCCATGGGCGCCGACGAGCGCATTATGTTCGCTATGGGGCGAATGGGCTGAACGCGCGCCGGCTGCTGATAGCAGCAGCTGGAAAAGTCGTTGCATTCGCATCGGCAGGAACAATCGCCGCCCGGCGGACACGGCGGAAATGCGGGTGGCGCCTGACAGGGATCGCACTTGGCCGGACAGTAGGCGTCGCATGTGATGGGTGCATCGCCGCAAGGATTCCCTGTACACTCGTCTGGGACTTCACATACAACTTGGCTGCCAGCGCGATGGTCCCAAAAAAGAAAATCAATTTCAACATAACACTTTCCTTCTAACAATGCAGCATAGAGTGCCTAACAGTGAAATCGAATGCTGCAGTCTGGCAACACTTGCGCCAGCGAAAAACGTTAGACATTCGAATGCGAATAGCGAGGGTCACTTACGCACACATAACGGCTGCGGGAAATTCGTATAGGGGGGTGTACGGGAAGCTGGGCCACACAAACTATTTGCTACACAAACGGAAGCGGATGAATTTTGACTGTTCGATTGTTCAAAAAAAGGGATTAATTTATGAAAACACAGCGGACAAATTTAAAATTTTGTGACGACGAAAACGAAAACGTGTTTTTTAAATCAAAAACTGAATGGAAAATCAAGTGCTTGCTTGGCACAGTCCAGGCACATTAAACAAGATAGTGGCACTATTCCAGCTGGTTAAACTTTTTTCGACTTTTTTTCTCAATCACGGGTAGGCCATAGTAATGATGCATCATGGGCCATAGTGAAATAAGGGGTGGACTGACTATTAAACATTTTTGTTTCTTTTTCGTTTAGAGCAAACGTAGCAGTATTGCAAGATTAGCGATTTTGCCATTAGATCTGCCTCGCCCGCTGTTTGTTCATGCTTTGGGCCGCGAGTCTAAAGCGACGCTCGACCCCAGGTTCTTTAAAACTTCGTTGTGGCCAACACCTACATAGATATAGAAAACTTTTTCTTTTGGCGGCTGTAATCGCAGCAGGAAATGGTGGAGGGTCAAGAATAAAAATACCCATGAAAAGCACTCAACCGGCTGTTCGGAAACGGCATAAATGTGTGGGTTCCTTTTATCCGGGTAAAAGTTCATGACTATAACCGTCCCAAATATCTGAATCTTGTAAACATTTTAGGAGAAAAATTGGTATTGGGCTCAAAAGTTGTGTACGGAAGCCCCCAATGAAAACATTTGCACGCCACTGCGTTTGACGAAGGGTGGTACCAGTTGCGCCATTGCACATTGTTCTTCTCCAATGAGGTTTCATGCATTCTTTTTGCATAACTCAAATAAAACACTTTCAGTTTTCAGTTACTCGCTTTTGGTACGCCGTAATTTATTTTGTTTTCAGCATTTTTTCGCTTAACAGTTAATGAACGAGCCTAAGATTTTAGTTTTTTTTTAACATTTACGAATAACTTATGAATGTGTCGGCTTAGAAATGTGTTAACAAAATTAAATTCCGGATGTTGACTTAAAGGTAAGAAACCGATGCAGACTTGCTGCGCAAGTTTTGTTTTTGAGGCAAATTAATTGAAAACCAGGCACACGATCAGAAGAAAAGTTGAAGAAATGAAATTAAAAGCACTTAATTGTAAAAGTTTTAAGGAACACAAGGGTTAATTTGAGAGAAAAGTTTGCCGTATGAGTTGAATGACTGCACTGTGAGAGACACTTCCAGGGTGTGGCACGCAGCAATTGGTGCGCAACGCTGTGGTCAGCTTAAAAGATGGGTTTGTAAATATAACTAGCCAAATTTTATTTCGAATATCTTTTTTTGACGACATATATGTATACTTTTTTTGGAGCAATTTTTAAACTCTAGGTATGCTGTAGTTGTGTGTATATGTGTCTTCTTTTCAATAATGACAATATTGTTTTTGCTGTTGTTTTCTTTGTTGTTCTTTATTAACATATTTATTTTTAATTTTAGCGTTTTTCTTTACTTGATAATTACTTCTATTTAAAGAATTATTTAAATATATTTCTGTTTAGAGAGTTTTCAACTTCCGCTATATGCATGTAGATTGGTAATATGTACGTGTGGTTGTAGTGGGGCATATGTATATTGTTTGTGTGTATGTATGTGTGTATGTCAGAGTGTGCGGGTGTGTCATTTACCATCGCTTGACCATCTAGGTCCGCTGCCCTAATGCTTCAACTTCAATGCACAGATGTTATATTTGTTGTTTTTGTTTTGTATACAAATAAATTTCACAAAATTTCGAAATAAATGTTGACGCCTTCAATGCCTCCTCTCTCTGCTACGCTCCACCAGGGTGACAGTATTCTTTGCTTTCCTTATTTCCTTTCTTGTGATTTGTTTAACTTTTTAACTAGCTTTCGTTTTGTTACAGTTTTGCTTTTTGCTCTTTTCAAATTTTCATTTTGTTTAGTTCTTCCTCTTGATTTGACTCCCGCTTATTTCTTGTTAATCATATGTTGTCCACGGAGTCGGCGTCGTCCTCTGAACTAATCTCATCACCGAACTCGATGTCCTCGTCGAAGCCGTCCTCAACGAATGTGACTGTGTCATTGATGCGCACCGATTCGGGGAACTCGCCATAGGTCTTCAGATTTCTGGCCTCATCAGGGGTGTACTTCAATATGACATCGGCCTTGGAGTCCTGATAGTCGCGCAAGCCGACCAAAATAATATCGCCTTGATTGATCCACACCTAAAGGCAGCACAAGAGAATCACTGATCAGTAAGTGTTGCATATATTAGAAACAAAATTGTTGCGTAAAAAACTCTTAAGCATAAAAAACCTTTAAGCCAAATATAAACATGAATGCTGCTGCCAGCGCGACGATCCGTCGGGGACGACTAATTGCTATCGGAATTTATGTTCTCAACTACGCATGTGAAATTCAATTGAATTCATATTGCGTGAGCAAGAAGTACACCAAACGACAGCCGAGTCAATTTGGGAAAATTAGCTGAAATTGAGCTGAAAAGCTTAAGAATGTAAGCTATGCCGATTGTTCGTTGGCACAGGTGATAAGGCAGGCCGTCTAGATAGCGGTCGAAAGCCGAGAGGACATATGCGAAAAAGAAGAGCCAAGTAAGTGGAGTTGGCGCTGAGGAGCAGAAGAACAATTATACAGAAAATTTGTACTTAGCACCCAGTGTCAATTATCATTGATGGTGTTGCGTTCCCTTTGTATGTGTGGTGCTGAACTGGTTATGAACCGGTTTAATCAATTTTGACAACAAACAGAAAATTAAGAATTTCAAGGAGAAATGCTCAGTCTAAACAAATCAGATGGTTCTATTAATTTTTTGGAATTTCAAGATTGTTTTATCAGCAAAGGTGAGTAATCAAGCCAGAAAGGCTCAACCAAAATGCATGTTTAATTAAAAATGCGTATTTATTTATTAATTAGTTATTCAATAATTAGTCAAAGAAGGCGTGGCTAGAGAAGACTCTGACAGAAGTTACTTAATACTACCACCGACGGCAGTAAACAGAAGAACGAAACACTTGAAGACCTCCTCGTGGACCAAAAGAAGCGAATATGACAAGTGCGTAACACTGGGGCCCGAAGTTTCCAAAGAGACAAATACTATTTCTGAGTGGAAAAGGGCCCGAAAAACACTGCTTTCGAATATTCACGGACACCTCCAGAACGGAACATGGAGCGGGTAACGAGACTTCGAGCTTCTTAGATGGAATGGGCTCTGAGACTGCAGTTGGACGAAACTTATGCTTCCGACATCTTAGAGAAATGCTCACAGTTTCCTGTCTCTGTCTACACAGATTTCCCCAGAGTTCGGTAGAAAATTAACAGGGTATCTCTGAGTGCTGCGCTTGACCGAGATCTTTCAGGATTTTGCTAACGCAGGGGAATTACAGTAATTGGATCTTCATAAAAAGATTAACGCTATTTGAACCCTGAACTCATAGCAATGCTTACTTCATAAAGGACTGTAATGGCTTACGAGCGATTAAATATCTAAAAAACTTGAAATACGAAGCAATGCCCAAGGGTTTTCGAAAAGTTTCATTCGGTAGTAAAACCTTTAAACAATGCCATGAAAAAACAGTTCGAATTGCTGTTCGGCATTAGGAAAATTCTCAGTGTAATCGATTTATATAAAGTTCAAGTTTCAAGACTTTAGATGTACAGAATTATGATTAAATGTAAAAAATATGGCAGGCGTTCAATCACAAAACCCCAGAGATTTGATTCTAGTACTGAATTCTATGATTTAAAACCTTTAAGGTAGTGTGAGATTCCACATTCGACAATTATGGGGCACTTGTTACAAATTGTTTTCGGCTGAAATTCGGAATGAAAATGTGTTGCGGTGCGCTCAATTTTGTTCGAATTTGAAATTGTTGAATCAGTTTCAAATTTTAATTATGAAAATTTGTAATTAATTGCCAGGAAAGCCTGGAATTCGAATGGGCTGTAAAAGTTGACTTTGATGCCGGCAGTTACCGACAAGTGACAGTTATAAAACTTTCCAAAATTAGTTTGATTTGATTATAAAATAATTGGGTAACTTAGCGTATTGACAGATGGCGGCGGCATCATCATTTGAATATCTAAGGTCGTGGACATTTACAAGTCTACAGACAAGGCACAAGCAAGTGTTGCACTTAACAGGATCTTATCAGCAGATCTTCAGAACACGCCGACGAAACAACGCAATTGCAAGCGGTGGATAAAACGGTGACGCACAACGCGAAGGAGGATGAGTCCCCGATAAATCACATTTCCCATACTCGCACTCCGATAAGCCGCATTCTGAACGTGTGACTGACGCGGTGCGTGAGATGGTACAACGTCATTGCCACCGTCTCAGAGCGACTCGGCGGGCAATTACGATTTTATTGCTAGGCCGCGGCGATGATAAGCCGACTGTCTGACTGATGAATGGGCGCGCATTGCCACATAACCGTTGTGGAAAGCACCGAACGTGTGACAGCCCCTCGCCAAGAAGGCATGTACAGTGAGGGTGGCGAAGCGGCAGGCGGCGCCGATGTGTCAATAGATTGGAATTTTCTGAGTAAGTGCAAGGCAGCGGGAAACTCGGCATTTAAGGCTTTTGCCAAAAATGGCAATAACGCGGGTGGGTAGGCAAGAGGATTCCGACTAAACGCTACGATTTTCCCCATTTATTTTAAACTGATAAGCACACTGATACTCGGTAATTGGGCGATAAGCAGTCGCGAGTCTTGCAATCACTTCGTACGTGTTCGTTGCGCGGCCCGAAACGGCGCAACGCGGCCCATCGCTTAAAAGCCGGTGGGAGCGCGTGGGCCCGTCAAAAAGCGAAGAACACTTGAAAGCAACACAAATCGGCGAAAGAAACGCGAGCAACAAACCGTTTTAAAATCGTTGTGAAATACCCGCAACAGTGAATTAAATCCAACAAGCAATCACGGCGTGCAGCACAATTTGTCACAGTGAACAGCCCAAACACAAAATGATACTAAATTGGAAATGTCTCTACATAATACTTGTGATTTTAATTACAACAATAATGGTGGCAATGGGAGCAAATGCACCGCTGCCGGCCAGCAAGGCTACCACAATGGCCGGCATGCGGCCTTACGCTTTGGGATACTTGGAGAACCGACGCACCTTCTCGGAGAAGCCAAGAGTGTGGGCGGAGAAGTTTTTGGCGAAACGTGAAGCCGCGCCCCACTCGGCACCCTACATTGTGTCCATACAAACTATGTCGCCGAACGGCGGCCTGGTGCACTACTGCGCCGGAACTATAATCAACGAGAACTGGATCCTGACGGCGGCGCACTGCGTCACCTCTGCGGAAACTGTGCAGAATGCAATCATCATGGCTGGCTGCCACGACATTCAAGGCACCGACGAGGGCGACTGCGTGCAGGTGCGCAGTATCGACGGCTACGTCAGCCACGAGCTCTTCCTGGGCGGCGTCAATCCCTACGATATTGCACTGATCTACACCAAGACCCCGCTGACGTACACGCCGTACGTGCAGCCCGCCCAGCTGCCCGAGCAGGACGCCCTACCCGAGGGCTCTGGTACGCTGTACGGCTGGGGCAATGTGTCCATGACGCTGGTGCCGAACTACCCGCATCGCCTGCAGGAGGCCGACATGCCCATACTGGACATGGAGTTGTGCGAGCGCGTGCTGGCCGCATCGGGCTTGAATCTGCACGAGACGAACCTGTGCACGGGTCCGCTCAACGGCGGTCTCAGCATCTGTACAGCAGACTCTGGCGGCCCGCTGGTGCAGCAGTGCTGCGACTACTACGATCAGGGCTACACCGTCATCGGCATTGTGTCGTGGGGCAAGGTGCCCTGCGGCCAGAAGAACGCACCGTCTGTGTTCGTGCGCGTGTCGGCGTTTACCAGCTGGATCAACCAGGTCATATCGACGGCAACCTACAGCGAGTAAAAGTCGACGATGCCAGGGGAGAGAGAAGACGCAGAAGAGACTGACGGTGCGATCTCGAAGATTTGTTTAGAATATTTTAATAAGAATTTAATTAATTTAATCATTTAAATATTAAAACAATATTAGAACACACTTGAAATGCAATTTTAGTACAAATATTAATGTATTAAAAAAAATTATGACTACTATGTAATCTCAATTATAGGTTTAATTAATTATTTAAATTTAACTTTACTAGGTCAATGGAGACTTTAAACATTGAAATATATAAATGTACAAAACATTAAAACAAAAATTATTTCACATTTATGGGACAACTACAGTATTTTAAAAAGTAGATGTAAAAATTAAATATATATTAAAAAAGTATTGTAAGGAAGTATTGTAAATACAATACAAAAATATATGTGAAAAATTTAAATATATTCACAAAAATCAAATAAAATTAATGAATGCAAAATATATGTATGTACATAAAAGAATATAAATTAAGAAGTAAAAAATTAGAAATTTAAAGAATGAATAATAAATAAATAAAACTGCCTATTTTTTTAAATTAAATTTTGTGTTTTTCCTTTAATGTTTGAGGAGGAATAAATCAGTCTTAGAACAAAAATAAAAAAATTAAAAACAAAAAAATTAAAAAATAATAAATAAAATTTAAAAAATAAATAAAACTAAAAGCAAATGAATAGAAATTCAATAAATAAATTAAAAAATAAATAAATACAATAAATAAAATTTGAAATTAAATATAAATAAATGAAATAAATTAAAATATTCCAAAATAAAGTAAATAGCATGTGATAAAAAAGATTTTATTTATTAAAACAAAATACAGTCGAACTTCCCTGTAGTGAACTTCTATATAATGAAGTTCTCCGTATAATGAATTAATTTCAAAGACACAGCTTTATCCTTCTATTCTAAGTGCATTTTGATCTCCTTATAATGAATTTCCATATAGTGAATATTTCTCTACAATGAATAAATTTTTTAGTTGAAAACTTCGCTTTCATTCGTTTTTTGTCTCCATATAATGAATGCTATTTTCTGTCACGCATATTAACAACACTGAATACCGAAAAAAAGTAACATATTTAGGGGAACCCCAGAAGAAATGGCCAGTGAAAAAGAATTGGCGGATGCGGTGTTACCTACATTGGGACGAATTTTTACTTCTCTTGATGTACTTCGAACGTTTGTGGAGATGAAGAGCAACGTATCGAATAATGTTTTTAAGTCTCTAAATGTATTAGAAGGCTTTGTTGAAGAAGAAAAGTGGAAGGGTGTAATCCAAAGTAAAATACCTCATTATTTTAAATAAAAGATAAAAAAAATCATAATTTCTATATAATGAAGTTTCTATATAATGAAGCTTTTTTCTGGTCCCGTGCGAATTCATTACAGGGAAGTTCGACTGTAATAAATAATATACATGTAAAAATATGTAAATAATAACGTACATGTCTAATAAATAAAAAAATCTAAAAATGAAATAAACTACACTACACACACAGCATTCATAAAGGACTATTTAAGCTGGATGCTTAATGCTGTTTTGAAAATTGCGAAAACCACAGCTCACATAAGCCAAAAGAAATCCATGCTGAAAAATTACTCATATTTCTTTGCCGAGTTATCGCTGAAGAATGCAAAGTATAAGTTGGCTATTGCAATCCAGCCAGCCACCAGCTATTGATAAGACAAATGTAGATGTAGCAACATATACTCCGCTACCAAAAAATACTTGAATGTCACTGTGAAATGTTTGATGATTTGAACAGTTGGTTGGATTTGTTCAAGTGACTTCTCGACTATTATTTTAGGAAGCTATGTGATGTTTGCTGACGGAGATATACACACAATAGTCGTATGTAGATACCATCGATTGGGAAGTTTCGCACTGGTATTTGCAACAGCAAGCTGTGAGATTGCTTCTCGGAAGAAAACCACAATTTATTGACGTCAATGCAGTGGCAGTGAATTGAGCCAACTTGTTATCTTTTATACGCGCGTTTAATTAGAGCAGCGTTTCACACCGTAAAACATATCGCACACGCACTACAAAAGTGACACAACTCAAAATTTTTCAATTTCGGGTTTATGTGTTAATACTGTGCACAATGCATAAATCTACCAATCAGCAAAAGCTCAGTATATTTTGTCGTTGTTAACTGTTACAAAAATACAGTTAGGTCTCTTTTCATGTCAGAAGTTTGATGCTATTTGATTGCTGCAGCTCAATGCAAAAGAGTCCTAACTCAAATTGTGTCACTTTTGACGAAATAAATTTTTGTTAAAGTTAATTTTAAGCAAAATTCTGAAAATTTTTGTATAGGGTAAAGGCACTAGTAACCGGCCACTTAACTTTTTTCCTGACTTTGTTTCGCCATATGTTTCGAAGTATTCAATGTATTCCAAATTAATATACCAATATATAATCTATATAGTATTCTAAATCAGTAACGATATACAATTTTTAGGAAACATTCTATTTTTTGTAGCTATTTACGTTTTTAGGAAAAATGTCATTTTGTGCTAGTATCCGGACACTTTTTTCAGTAATCGGCCATAAAAACTTCAGTTACCGGCCACTTGAAAGAAAATTGTAATTAATGCAAATTTATGTGTGCTCGTCTAACCACTTGTCAAAACAATTAGAAACATATACGAAAAAGGTTTCGCTTTTCATCCATCCACTTTCGGTTCGACCAAGAAACGAATTTTCTGGCATACTATTCACAATTTCCTTTGGTGGCCTTAAGTATGGGAATATTACCATAGGTGATATTCATTCATTCAGGCATTTGTCCAATGGCAGAAAAAGTGATTAAAATAGTAATTGTTTCTTTTTCATTAGAAGTTGTAACCTGATATAAATTTGTATACCCTATGGGAGCAATTACTTTAGCCGTTTTGTGGCACAACGAAAAGCTGGTTTCGTCAACATTAAATATTCGAGATGGGTCTTCCATGATATCTTCTTGATTAGAGCTTATCAGATAATTTTTAAGTTCCGAAAACCATCCCCTTATCGATTCGTCTGTGACAATTGCTCTGGCTTTGCCAATACTCTCTGCTTCTCGATTCGTCAATGCAGGATTTCGATTTAAGAATAGCTTAAACCAGGTTTTTCCAGGTCTATTATCCTTAAATGGAGTTTTTCTGTGGCTGTCTTTTATTATTTTTTGGACTGTGTTCAGAAGGTCATCTTTTTTTAAAGGAAAACCAGATTTGCTCAAATTTATTATTTATTTTTTTCTTTGTCGGGAATCTTTCTGTTTCTCACACTAAAGCTTGTTTACTATAAAATTTTACATAATCATATGTATATAATATGTATTAGAAATCTTGTGTGATACTAGCTGAATGAATAATTCAAGCCGGCCGGATACTGAAACTTCTACTATTTTGAAAATTTTAATTATCGGCCGCCCCGGCCGGTAACTGAAAACAAGGCAAAATGTGTTCCACTATCCGGCCGCTTCTTTTTTTCATGTAAATATAGAAATGTTGTTATATTTGTTTCACATAATGCATTACTCATAGTTTTATCTAATTACACA
Organism: Melieria picta; assembly: GCA_964056695.1. NCBI lineage: Eukaryota > Metazoa > Arthropoda > Insecta > Diptera > Ulidiidae > Melieria > Melieria picta. The sequence goes on along the minus strand of OZ057398.1, from coordinate 85,719,904 downwards.
AACACTTATCACTGCAATTTTCTTGTAAAAATTATATTAAACTTACATTTGTTCACCACATGCACTTTAACCAAAAATATAGAAATACCGTGTCCGCACACTAGAACATCAATTCACTTATGAAGATTTATTTATAAGAAATAAAGTTGTCATGGTCTATAAATGCTTTATATGTGCATGTGTTTGGAAAACTTCATAGTTTTAAATGATATTTTGACATATGAAGCAAATTTAACCGTCTTCTTATTTTAAGAGCAAAAAGGAGAAAGTGGCCGGTTACTGGAGGGTGGCCGATAATTAGTGCAACTACCCTATATTTTTAATTTTTAAAATTAATTATGAATTTTCAAAATTTTTCTTTCAACTTTTTAACTTTCATTTATAATTATTAAATGCAGAAAAAGTGGCATAACTTGAAATAGTTCCGTAATTATTGAATTAAAATATCATCAAAACAGTCACAACTCAAAATTTTGGATTTTCTAGTGTAAATAAAAAAAAAATTCTTGGAACTTATCAAAAAGCATAATCTGTAAGGATTTTCTACTGAACGGTCTATTCGTTATTAAAAAAAATGTTTATTTAGCTCAAAAACAGTTTTTTGCGTTTCCTGAAAAATCACAAATTTTGAGTTGTGTCACTTTTGTCGTGCGTGTGCGATATATGGAATTTTTTGTAATTCAATGTAGCGATGATTCATTAAGCTCCTCAAAAAGTTGTATGTTTGACTCATAAAAAATTTACGCCAATATGTGTGCATAGGCTGTGTGTCTGCGCATCGTTCAGCGAAGCATTTTGATTGGGGTTTTCCAGGAAACATTTGTTTGCGAGAATGGAAATTAGTATTGACTGTAATTATGAGCGTTTGTTGTGCTCTTAATGCTGACATTTTCAATTGAAGAAAGTATTAATTTAGCACAATATTTACAAACTTTTAACTGCTAAAAAGTTTCTTTCTATTTCCCAAATAAAAAAGGACTGAAAAATTAGAATTCGCATATCGCAAAGTCAGAGATTGTAAAGAAGACAATTAACAAAGAAGAAGACAAGTAACAAATTAAGTGCCAACCGGTTTTTTATGAAAATCTTCACTGAAGACGAAGCAGGTTTTTTGTTAGAAATATGTATGAAAGTATATATTGAATATGCTTTTAATATATTATATTGAATATAGATTTCTGAGCCATCACCGATCTGTTATCGATAAAGTCCAATGAGAAACAACCCTCGTCGTATGCTTTCGTGCGACGCGGCAGCCAAGTTAGATGTTCAATCCAGTAAGGAATTATCAAATATTAGTAAATAGTGAAAATCAGCCGGTTGACATATGGACGGATGAACACTGCTAAATAGGTTCTACTTCTTTTGGGTGTTACAAAGTGCTGGTCAGCGAGTACATACCCTACCACATTACTGTATGCTACAAAAGGACAAAAAACCTTCACAGTTGAAAGATCAAATTTCAAACACGATATAATCAAGTAATTTACGCTTAGAGTTGATCATTTTTTGATAGGGGAAAGTGGGGTAATGACGGCATAGTTTTCATTTAGCATCAAAACATATCCAAAAATTGATATTTTTGATCAAATCAGAGTTAAGGGCACAACTCGAACACATATGCTAATAAAGTGCATCGGCAGATTTCAAAAATTCTGATTTTAACTATAAAAAATTAGTATCTATAAAAAAAGTTGGTTTTTGTCATTTAGAAAAATGGTGGGGTAATGACGGCCACTCAAAAAAACCGACCAGAAATCGCACAAATATCAACACAAATCGCTGTGAATGCTTAATAAAGGCTCCGTGAAGAAAAACAAATGGAAATTTGACATTTTTGTAATTGTAACTTTATTGATAGCTCACAAAAAGCGGAAGAGAAACGAAATTGAAACATATTGAAAAAAATGCCTCAAACTTACAATACAACGATATTAATTTTCATCCTCATCGTCGAGATCTGAGTCGCAGTTGCGACATGTGTAATAATAGCGCATTTGAACTACTTTTTTTTCCACGCATTTCAAATGGAATGGCCGCTTGCACGTACTGCACTTAATATCATCATGCGGATTCCAAAAATACTTCTTAATGACATGGCCGTCGTTACCCCACCTCTAGTGGCCGTCATTCCCCCACTGACCTCATTTTGCGCAAGCATGCAGTACAAATAAACTATGCAAGACACATGACAAATTTTACTTGATTTAGAAAGCTAATATCAATAGCAACATTTTAACATATTTACCTTGATTGTGGAGCTGAAAGTGTTGACGAAATAATCGATATTTTGAACACCTTATAAAACTTTCGGGTAGTTACGTATCGGCACTGGTCTGGAACTACAAGTTATAATAAATCCACACACTTCCGCTTCTACTTAAAAACAAGCTTACGGAACAAGCTTTCTGTTACAGTAAACGGTTTAGACCTACGTCAACTTTAAGTACCAAAAATGGTGATGGCCGTCATTACCCCATGGCCGTCATTACCCCACTTTCCCCTATACTTAAAAATTACGACTGTGATTTTTTTGCAAGAAATACTACAGTCGTGTCTGGGTATAGTGAACACCCTATATAGTGAACACCCAAATTTTGACATGGAGCCTCTAAATCATGAACAAAATTTTGAAAGCAATTTTAAGCAAAAAGTGTATTTTGAGCAAATAAAACGAGCAACTTATCGGTAAAGTCATAAATACTACGGCACAGAAGTAGCCGTTGGTGTCAGCAGACAGTTTGCTCGAGTGTTTTATAGATTCTATAAAACGTGTGACAAAAGTGTGCGCACAAAATATATTTAATATATTTATTTAGTTGAAATTGTTAGGACTGCACTGTAAATTTTTGTTAAAACTTTGATTAGATACTGCAGCTGCACCAGTCGAATTAATAAATGTCAATTTAAACATATTTACGACACCAATTAAAAATTAGTGTAGTAATGATGAGGTGGCAAACAAATGAAGGCAAATCAACTAAGCCAGCTGTGCACTATGAAACTAATGTCCAATCAATCACAGCAATATTGTCATTAAACACTGCAGCGTTACTTATGACATAGGAATGCATTTATTTCTATGGACTTGAGGCAGACTTCAGTCGATAATTAGGCGCATGCGCTCAAGTGTTTGTCCAGCATGTGCAATCGACATTCAAATATCGGTGGCGCTTATCATTGGCGGCTCCTATCAATGAATTCTTAACAGATTACTGGCTCTTATAATTAAACGGATTTTGCTTTGTATGTTTTTATTTACTTTTTTGCTTTTATGAATAATTTCTACGCAGTTGAGAAGCGAGTGTGAGGCCTTTACAAACACAGGCGCAATTTCACAAAAGTTCCCGGTAGGGGCAATTTGTCAAATTTTTGTTTAAAGATTAATTCAAAACTTACAAGTGGATTAAATTGAGTTTGGAATTGATTAATCGAAGCAGCGCCAACGATAGTTGTTTAATGGGCAAAAAATACGAATAAAAAGTCAACTGTGGCCTTGTTTGATGAAAGCAGATACAAGTAAATACTTGAGACTGAAAAAATGCCAAAAATTACAATCTTCCCCAATAAATGAAACAGCTTCAATACATGCGAAAAAATCACATATTCATTTTTTTATATGAAAAAAGTAACCGAAGCTATCTCTTTGAACAATTAATATTCAGAATGCAGTGCATCTAATACATCAATTATACTACAATAAATAAACCACTCCTTCTGGATTCAGTTTTTCAAAGATATAGATGGTAAAAAAGTAGCTATTAGCTTACCATCTATTTCGAAAAGAAGTGAATGTGATATATCGTTGATTTTCAGGGCAAATTGGCCAGTGACAAGTAGTCCATGCAGGTAGGAAAAAGCTGTTGTAATTCAGTAGACAGTGTTTTGGACTACAAGTCGGTCAACACCGAATGCATACAATTCCTTTTCTAGTACTCCACAGACAATGATAAAATATTTAAATTGTATGACTGCGGAAGCTCAGCGTTATCATATAATATATGTTAGTACATAAATATGTGGGCAGATGCGCTGCCTAAAGAAATTTATATGACACGCAGTTGAACGCGGGAGTAGTTATGCTTATCATAGTCTTAGTATTTGGAAGAACCAGTTCTGGTTTTTCAAGAACGAAGCCAGATTTTTGTGTACAAAGTACAAAGAACCAGTTCTGGGTTTTAAAGAACGAAGCCAGATTTTTGTGTACAAAGTTTCATTATATCTCACAAAAACTATAATTATTTGATATAATCCTAATTAGACAGATATTAATCATTCTTCCAGGATTTGAGAACCAATTTTTGTCTTTAAATAAGAAAGGAAAACTTTTGTCTATTTTATTTTGTTTTTGAGTTTGATTTTGCCTCACAAACATTTTATTTATTATGAGCATAATTAGGCAGAATTATGGCACCTTGGGATATTTAGTGCATGATGGCAATTAATATTTTATCCAAACAATTTCATAAAGTTTTATGGATACATGTCACATCTAGTTTCAGTTGCAAATGTTCATATATGGAGTGTTATTTTAGTTAAAATTATGCTAAAATTAAAATTTTGAATAGGTTTCCTATTTGAGGAGTTTACTTACAAAAAGGCTTATATCCACTTTTGAGATTTTTTCGTTTTTTCGCTCTAATCTATTCTTTGCCATGAGATGTATGTGCCTATGGATCAGTTTCCTACCAAAGTTGTTTTTATCCTATATTTAAAGCATGCCAAACATTGAGTTTGCCACCAAAAGAGCACATATCCAGTCTCTATCTTGTCTTGTCTTTAATAGAAAATTTTACACCAAAACGGCATATATCCATATAAAACCTATTCCATTAAAATATCTTTTTTTTCAAAAGGGCACATATCCACAATGAGTTTTCTGCCGAATTTTTCTTGTGTAGTTTAGTACATTATCGCTTGAGAGCAGAACTTGCCAAGGACGTGATTTACATTGTCTAACTCTTCCCCTCAACAGGTGACGCCACCGTGAGGTCCTTGTGCACTCTGATTGGTCATTGTGCGCCATCTTAGCCTTCACACTGTCACCAATGTTTATATACGGAAACCGCCACTATTAACATATGTTAATATTTTTCTTTTCATCCGTTTTATAAAGACAGTTTTCATTTTTTGAGCTAAGTTGGTAAGCAAAAACATAAAGTGGACTGTGCTTAAGAGATTTTTGGTTCAAATGCGGAAGGGGGAAAAGGGATGAATGGGGTTTCAGCCCCTACAACGTGGCCGAATTAGTTGCTTTTTTAAAGAAATGCCATAAAAATGCATTGTCAAATATATTCTCATCAAATTCCGTATTTAAGACTTTTGGCTAATACTATATCACATGTCCAAATTTGAACGAGAGCGGCCAACTATATCATATAGCTGCCATAGAAACGATCGCTCAAAAATGTGTTGCATTGCAATTTGTACAAAAGGGCTAAAACTTGTAACAAACGTTTGCATTTGAAAACTGAACTAAGCACGCTTCGCATTCAGTATTGTTGTGTACTATAGCAACAGCATTTCGGAAAATCGATCAGTAAAGAAAAACAGAGGGACGTAGAGCACCTGTTATTAACCCATTTTGGAAAAGAATGGAAAGATAACCCGGATCTTAAGTGGTACATCCCCCTTGTTGGACAACCTATTTCACCGGAAGAAGATGAAATTGACAGCAGCTTCGAAGAATGTGACTGTCTCGACAGCAATGAAAATGGAGTTCACATTTAATATGTCATTCTAATAATATTGTAAAAAATAAATTTTATTAAAGTTTATAAAACAGCTGTTTTTTTTACCAAAAGGGAACATATCCCATTTTCACACCAAAAAGGCACATATCCAAATTAAAATCAGGTGTAACTCGCAATGAAACGCACGCAGAGGTTGGAACTTTTGGTAGTATATTACTTAGCCTAAGACGGAATTAATTTAGTAAACAAAAAAAATCAGTTAATTTTTTAATTGCCGTAAAACGTTTTTCTTAATTTCTCAAAAAAAATCAGAAGTGGATATAAGCCTTTTTGTAAGTAAACTCCTCATTTGATCTTTGAATGTACTAACTACACTTCATTCCGATTCTCAATAATAATTCAATTTTTTTTTAATGTGAAAATATTTACAAATTGAATTTATTTTAAATTCTGAGTAGCTTAGAAAAAAATTTGTACCAGGTTAACATTTTTGCATTTCAGAAAATGTATGTACAGATTAAAAGTACCAAAATTATCCTTATTGAAATTTACCTGCGTTGTGAGCTTTTGACTAATAGAATTATTATCCTAAAGTTTCAGGCTGTAACCTAACAAGGCTAACATGTTTCACCTTGACACTATTGCGTTGCATTGTGAGGCGAGTAAATGCAAGCAAAAAGATCGCAACGTCTTTGTTTCAGTTTTTATTGGTTGACTGGTGGGGGACGGGGTGGCTCGTTGGTTGGGTTTAACGCGAAATTTCATAAAACTGCGCACAAGACACCACAGCAAAGTAATGTTAAAAAATGCAAAGGAATACCAAAATAATCGCACAACTATTTAAATTTGCAACAAACCAATAAAATCAAGCGAAAAATATTGAAGTCATTGCACGCGCTTATGGAGTGCGTCCCCCCAGGTATCTTTCCTACTCACTGGCGCACATTTCGCACATGAAATTTCCGTCTGCCCCCTACCACCCACTACAGCACAAAACGTTTTTCAATTACCTTCTTCCTGAGTTTCCCCCGAATGTGACACAGGCGTTTGACCCCGTCGAAGCACATCGCCTCCAGGCGGCCGTTGCCCAACATTTTCGTGACCTGTGCATACTCCTGCTGGTCTTCTTTGAAAATCAATTCACGTTTCTCGAATTCGTTTTCATTCTTTCCACGACGACGATTTTTGCCTCCTTTTCCCTTATTCTTGGGCATTTTGCTGGTGTTGTCGCTCTACTTGGCTAGTTTCGCCTTTAATGATTTGATATTCCTTGCTTTGCGTTGCTTTTATGCACTTCCAATTTGTGTCCTACATGAAATTTATAAACTCGTGTTGAATTTTATGCAATTTTCAGAATAAATTCGCCATTAATTTGTTGAAAATTTCACTTACGAAAATGCTTGAAAACGTCGTGCTGAACTTTTTCGTTTCGAGTCTTTCGACAGAAAAGGAATGAGTAATAATGATTCCATGTGTTTTCTGCAACACACACATTGCCTACGCATGAGTGCAAGTGAGATGGCTAGAGTGTGCTGGGCAGTGAATAAAGATGGCTGTGCAAAGAATTGTGAACAATGACAGGGCTGCAATTAAGCAGCAAGGTTGAAGTGCAAATTTAAAGACAGAGTACTTCAATGCAAACCACTGAGTTGAATGTTTCTCTTAAAGTTTGAGAAACATGAAATGTAAAATTTATGATATTGAAATAGTTGTGACGACTTGTAATATAAAGAGTACAATTAATGTAAATAATCAGTTATACATAACGTCTGTAGAAAATAGATGAATTGATTGGTAAAAGGAACTGAAGTTATTGTTGGGAAGTTTGATTGAAATGTGATACAAATTTTAGCAAATACTTATTGGTATTAGAGACAAGGTTTATTTTAATATACCCTGATAAGGGAATGCAAAATTTGGGCAAATTTAAACTTGGCACCACCAATGAGCAGCTGTCAACAGGCATAACCTCAAATAAATAATCACTGTGGTAGGGACTGCATTTGAAATAAACAAACCCAGATGCCTCCGAAAAAGGATGCCAAAGGAAAGGATAGTAAAGGCGGCGCAGGCAAAAAGGGTAGCGCCGCTGGTGGTTCTGCTGAAGACAAAGGTATGTTCTACCTAAATTTCACAAATGGTTTAACTTTAAGCAACGACTTGCTTGTCTAGGCAAAGAAAAAAAGGGAGGCAGTGCAGTAAAGGTGCGACATATCCTTTGCGAGAAGCAGGGCAAGATACTCGAAGCGCTGGAAAAACTGAAGGCCGGCCAGAAGTTTCCCGAAGTGGCAGCGGCTTACAGCGAGGATAAAGCACGCCAAGGGGGCGACTTAGGCTGGCAGATACGTGGCGCCATGGTGGGTCCCTTTCAGGATGCGGCTTTTGCGCTGCCCGTGTCGAATGTGAACAATCCCGTGTACACCGATCCCCCCATCAAAACGAAATTTGGCTATCACATCATTATGGTGGAAGGAAAGAAGTAAGGAAGATGCAATTTTTCAAATAGTTTTTAAATAAAAATGCGTTCGTTTTGTATTACAAAAGCATTGAGTGAATTATATTCGTATGGACACGTTCAACCTAGTAAAACGTTCTAGGAGTCTTTACAAGTACAGTATTTTAACAAAAATCTCCATCATAGGGTGTCGCTTTGGCTCCGCGTGAAAGCCAGCGCTGGCGTCTGCATTTGCGTCTTTGTCGCTATTTCTTGCCGGCGTCTTCCTTTAGACCGACGGTACGGTTGAACACGATGCGTTCCTTGCTGGTATCCGGGTCCACGGAGAAAAAGCCGATGCGTTCAAATTGGAACTTGTCGTAGACGCGTACGTCGGCGAGTGTGCGATCGGCGTACGACTGCAACACCGACATAGAGTGCGGGTTGATATCAGATAGGAACCCGCCAGGTACCTCGTTTGGATCTTCGGGGTTCTTGTGCTTGAACAGCAGGTCGTACAGGCGCACTTCAATGCGAATTGGCTGCGAAACCCACTGAATAAAGGCCTTCGGTTTCTCCGCTTGTTCGCTGGATGTGCACTCACAGATGAGCTCCAACACGGCCCCCGTTTCTGGGCATTGCTTCACCTCCTTTACGGTGATGACGAGACCGGCGTGGCGCAATCCCACGGACTGATCGGCGGCCAGTCGTCGGTAGCCTTTCTCGGGCTGCAGCTTGAAGTCGCTCTGCTCAATATAAATGACGCGATCGAGTGTGACTTTGTGGCTGCCCAGCTCAAGATTTTGTGGGAAATTTGGCACCTCCACCTGGATGGGACCTTTGTGCGGGAAGTTGAGCAACGTTACTTTCAGTGGCTCTAACACGACCAGGCGACGCGGCGCGCTAACATTTAACACGTCTCGAACGGCCGCCTCCAACATGGAGGGGTCAACAGATATTTGTGCGCCCGTGACGCCCATCTGGGCACAGAAGTTGTTGATGGCTTCTGACGGGAAGCCGCGGCGGCGCAGTGCCGTGAGTGTGAAGAGGCGTGGATCGTCCCAGTCGCTGACAATGCGCTCCGTGATGAGCTTAGCGATCTTGCGCTTGGAGACGAGCGCATAGTTCATGTTGAGGCGGCCGTACTCCCACTGCACGGGGCAGTAGATGTCGAGCGCATTGCACAGCCAATAGTAGGAAGAGCGGCGCGATTGGAACTCCTTTGTGCATAGCGAGTGAGTGATGTTCTCGATGGAGTCGCAAAGACAGTGCGTGTAGTCGTAGGTGGGGTAGATGCACCTAACAGGGCGAGGGAATGGGTAATATAAAAAATTGCATGTTTATAAACGACAGACGCACTCACCATTCATTGCCGGTGCGATGGTGAGGTATGAATTTGATACGGTATGCCACCGGATCCTGTTTGCCCTCCTCCAGCGTCAGTTTGAGTCGTAACGTGGCCGCACCCTCGTCGATTTTGCCGTTTTTCATATCATCGAAGAGCTGTTGCGACTCCTCTATGGGCCGCTCGCGCCACGGACTCGGCTTGGGGTTGAAGCCCTTCATCTCGTCGGCGCTTTGGTGGCACACGTAGGCCAGGCCTTTGCGTATCAACACCACAGCCCATTCGTGCAGCTGCTTAAAATAATCCGAGGAGTGCGTCACCTTGTACGGCTTGTAGCCCAGCCATTCGACCATGTCGTGTATGCCCACGAAGAACTTTTCCTCCTCCTTCTCGGGATTGGTGTCGTCGTAACGCAGGTAGCACACGCCACCCTGAGAAGCGGCGTAGCCAAAGTTAATGTTAATAGCCTTAGCGTGGCCGATGTGCAGAATGCCATTCGGTTCGGGTGGAAAGCGGGTGTGCACTTTGCCGCCCGTTTGGCGCAAGTGCTCCTTGAGCAAACACTCCGTGTGCTCGGTCACCACATAACCATCGGTCTTGTAGTTCTCGCCTGGTGCATGGAAATGCACTTTGGTCTTCATCAGCTCAGCAATGGTGCGCGCACCATCGCTGGACTCTTCCGCTGTTGCTGCTATGGCATTTGCACTGTTTGTCTGTTCCGGTGTCACTTTTGGTTTCTCTTTCTTCTTATCAGTTTTTGGTGGTGGCTTGAGATCTTCATCTGTCTTGGGTCCCAGCAAATCGAATATCTCCACATCAATGGCGGCTTTCACTGACTTGGCGTCCGCCCATTTCAGTTGTGAACGCACTTCCTGCATTATCTTGAAGGCATTAAAGTGATAGCGCTGTTCCAGCAGCGCTGCCTTGTGCTGTGCCATTTGCTGTTGCACCACCCGCTCGATCTCCTCCGGGGTGACCACCACGCCCACACCGCATTCGCGTTCGAACTCCACGATGTCGATGGCGGCGCTTTTTTTCTGTCCACACTTTAGCAAATATTCGAGCGCTGCATCCACGCGCATCGTGGTGTCCAGTTTATGCTCCACAATGTAGTGGGCCAAAAGCGGCAGCTCTTCTATAATTTGCGGCTTAATCTTGCTGGCCATGTGGTACAGCAACATGCCCACACCTTCTGTCAGCGGCACACTCTTTGCGACCGCTAGCGCTTGTTGTAGATTTTTGGTGACATTGGCGTTCTTGAGCGTTTCTTTGGCCTTTTGCTCGCTCATGCCGAGCGTCTGAAATTGTGCGATCAACTCATGCTCCGCCATACTGCGCTGCTCTGGTTGATTGCGTGAGATATGTAGTTTTATTTATGATTTTCTTCAAGCTTTGTGAAATTTACCTTATCTGTTGTAACAGAAATTGCTGATGAAAAACTCGGATTGGTTGAACTAATGGAATTCTCGGTGACAGCCGGACGGAAAGCGCAATGTGGCAAAACTGTCAAATGCAGCTGATGCAACAGATGGCGTGTAAGTGCAATAGTTACAGAGTTGCATTTTGCACAATTTTTTCTTGATGTGGAAATACTTGAAATAAAGTAAAAAAAAAATTGTATAAGTTGCATTTGGTGCAAATTTCGTCTCTAAGATAATCATCTTAGCCATGGTACAATAATAATATGCTTTTTGTACCAAGATTTAGACGATAGCATGAAGAAATTCTGCCTAAAGAGTAATGACAAACTACTAAAAGAGTTTAACGAAGACAGCAACCGCAAAGTGTTGCTTATTTTCTTACTTGTTGAATCAGCTGTTTTTGTATTTGCATGAAAACAAACGGTGCAGTTCTAGAAGCGCGCAGACGACTTTCTGAACGGAATAAACTATTTGAGAATATTAAACAAGTAAACATCTTGGTTATCGCAAATGGCGTCCATAATGCGCCCAATGCTCAATAAAATTCCCGGCATGCCACGGGCTAAAGAGGACAGTCGCATCAAAGATTTGACCAAGTTGTCGCGTGTGGAGTTGCTAGATCTTCACGCGAGAGAAGCGAAATTGCTGGCCAACAAGTAAGTTTCTTTTATTGACAACATACCGATTGTGAAATTAAACACTGGCATCTTAGAGCAAACTTAAATCGCCTGCCGGATAAGGGCGAACGCATTAAAATCTTCTACGCCAAAGTGGAGGCCGAACTGGAGCGACGCACCAATGTCGACGAAGCGGCGATGTTGTTTTCTGAACTAAATATAGCAGACAAGGGTGAACATACCTTAAATGAATTGGAGTGGCGTGGTCGCCTGAATGGCAACGGGGAAGCAGACGATCCCACAAACGATGTGCTGGACAGCGACGATGAGGCGGATGTGGACCCTCTGCGTATATTGGCACAAGGCAGCATGCACGAGCGTCGAACGCAGGTGCTTCCGCCAGAACCACAGCTAATAACCGCTGCTGATCTGGCAGAGATTGAGTCCTTTAAAGCGGATTCACCCGATTCCGGCGTGGCTGCGGCCGATTCTACAAGCGGCTCGAGTGATAGTCCAATGCATTCGGCGGAAGAAGTGGTTGATGTAAAAATTGTGGCTATAGATGTGAGAGAAAAGTTGCCGCAACTGAAGCCGAAATTTCAGCAAATCATTGAGAAATTGCCTTCGTCCAACGCGAGCTCCACAACGAGCGACTGTTACTGCAGCGCGCCGGCACTGCCGGATATGGAGCAGCACGTGCGCTATTTGATGGAGAAAAGCGAAGCACAGCCGACTTCACAGCGCGAGAAGTTCATGCCCTACCGCACAACCATTTCTAACGTACATGATCCGGCGAAAGAACGCGCGCGCAAGCATGGCTACCACTGGGAAGTGACAGCAGCGACGCCGCCGCCCATACAGCACAACGGCACCAAACTATTGCCGCTGCTCGACTCGGTGGAACTACAGACCAGCTACTTGGCAAAATTGAAGGTGCGGAGTTAATGAGAATTCGTTGAAATTTGTTAAAAATTAAAAAGTTGTTAATTGCAGGAGCTGCACGAAAAACAAGCGTTTGGGCGCTTGGCTGCCAGACTGGAGCGTCTTGATCATCGACAGCTGCATCTGCCTAACGCCGAGGAGCTGAAAAGAAACATTGCATTCACTGCATATCGTTTGCCGCGCATTCGCATTGAGGGCGAAAGCCGCATTAACGACGTTGATGAAGTGCTCGATCCGCTGGATGAGGAACTGCCGGGTGGCGGCGTCACCTACACGGTGCTTGATTAGTTTTGAATACAATTAAGGTTTAGTTTAAGTATTTGTATTGTTTAGGGTTTTTTGTATTTGCTCAACATGTAAACATTTAACATTCATGTAAATTGATGCTAGATTTTTTTTTCGTTGATGGCAAATGCCTCAAGAACTCGAAACGTATTAGTAAATAAACGAATAATTTATATAAGAAAAGTTCAGTAGTTTCTCGTAGCGTTTGCTTCAAATCGAGTAGAACTGTGTGGCTGTTGAAGCTTGCAGCTCGATTTGTCCCATTTTGAATTGCAGACGCTGCAGCCATTTAAGCAGTGCATCGGAGGGATGTGTCTGCTGTTCCTCGTAGTCCGGCGCATAGTCGCGCACATTCTGTAGACGCACATGTAAGGTATCTGAGAGCTGAATGGGAGAAGGAATGTGAAATTTTAGGGTAAATATTAATTAGTTTTGGCTTTACCTGCGTCTGCGATGATAACACGGGACTCCAGAGGGGCAAAAGCTTGGCCAAAATTGTGGAGTTAGTTTCCTTGAGCGCTTCGAGCAGACTAAGGAAGTGCAAATTGACCATTTCCGAGAGCTGAAAAGTTGGGATTTAAAATATTCGATACGATAAAAAATTTATTTTCGGCAATAAACTAAAAATAAAATTTGAATAGGTACTTAAAACATTATTTTTACTATCTCTATTCGAAACACACCTTGGCATTGGGATTTTGCGTAAAGTCCGCGCTTGCAGTGGCCTCCTTGACCGGCTTTGCGTGCGAGACCAGCTGCAGAATGCAGGGCGTGACCTTGGCCCAAAACTCGAACAGCACACCCATTGTGTTGCCTTCGGTATTGCTGGAGGTGTGTGCAATCTGCTCCAGATAAACCGTCCACAGCTGGCACAGCGTAAAGGCATGGAAGAGCGACGACATGTGCAGCACCGATGTCTTGGACTGTTCGGCGAAACCGGCGAAAATGACCTGAATGTGATCGGCAATGTGGCACGAGGCCTCCTGCGGCACGGGCTGGGAAATGGGCACGCCCTGGTGTTGATGTTGGTGATGGTAGTGCACGGTGGTGGGCACGGGCGGTGGCGCAGCGTTGGCATGGTGTTCGGCGCGACGCTGCGTGAGCGCCATGTGCGTGAGCGAGCCGAGCAGCAGCCAGGACAGCAGACGCATGTGGCCCACGCATTCGGTGAACTCCTTGGGGCTGTGCAAGAGTGAGAAGTAGCTGTATAATGGATACGTTGAAATTGCACCGAGACTTACCCCTGCTGCAGCGACGATGGCGCATTGTTCAGCCACGGCAGATAACGAGTGACCGCTTTGTTGTCGCGCGAGTTGCCGCGCGACATTTCCAGCGCCAAATATTGTGCAACAGCGCCTTTCAAAACGCCGCCCAATGTGTCCTCGCCAAGACCATTTTGTATTTGGCCGTTCTTGAAGTTCTGCAGACAGCGAGAGCACAATTTCATTTGTCAATAAAATGAAACGGAAATGCTTAGGAAATCCTAACCTTAATTTTGCTCAAAGTGTGAAAGTCGGCCAGAAAATCGATGACATCGTTTATGTACTGGCGTAGGCACTCGGCCGCATTGGTGGTGAGCGTGGGCGCTGTCTCCGGCAGTCCGGCTAGAGTGCCCGGCGGCAGCGTGCCGCCCGCATCGTGCAGCACAAAGCTGACAATCAACAGCAGGTTGTTGTCGGGTATGTTGGTTTTGAACTTGAGCGCCTGCACGAATTCGAAGATCAGTTGGCGACACAGCAGCATCTTGTCGCGGTCCTTTGCGAACGAGCGTCCGTTCAGCGTGCACAGGTCGTAGACGGTGCTGTACTCGAGGTTGGTGTTCTGCACGCAGTAGCCGAGAATTTTGGAGTAGGGGTCCAGCAGCGTTTTGGGCACAATGTTCAGGCGCAATGTGGCCACTATTATGTCCAGCATGTACTCGGGACTGGCCAGATTGGGCATGATGACGATGACTTGTCGCAGCAGCGACTCCATGGCTTGCATTGCCTGCTGCCAGACGGCTTGGCCGGCGCTGGCCTCCGGCGGCACGCACTGCAAGTACTCGGCCATGTTGCGGAAGATCACCGGCAACTGTTCGATGGGCAGCGACTTTTTGGAAGTCAGCGCTTCGCAAACCATATAAATGGGACTGGTGGCGTTCAGTTCCTGGAAGTCTTGCAAAGCTTTTGCGATGCTGCGGAAAGAGCTGCGACGGATTTTCACTGCAAGAGATAAAATTGGGTTATGGCGAAAATGCATTTGAAAAGCATTGATTTGGCTTACTTTTGACTTGTGTCTGGAAGACCTGCAAGAATATGCCGTTCGGTGCGAGCTGGTGGAGCACACAGCGTATGAACTGCAAGGCCACGGCCTGTGCGCTACAGACCAGCGGAGGGCCGTTCTCGCTCTGCCAGGAGTGGGTGCAGGTTAGGCAAATCCTGCAAAAGGAAAGCAGACCATTTTTAAGATATTCGTTAAAGTTGCTTGTGACAGGACACACAACCTGGAGGTGATGGTAAGTATTTCCGGCAGGAAGGGCGCCGCCATGGCCGGCTCGCGGTGTATGAATGTGCCCAATACGACAATCAAGATGCCGATTTCTTCGTCGGTGTACTCTTCGATGAGCGCGCCACAGTCCGAGCAACGTTCGCAAACGGTATAATCGCCTACGCGTCGTGTGCTCTGCAAAGATTTTCAAGTTATTGTGTTGCAAAATTCCAACTATGAACTGTTACTGGTTGTATATAAAAAACCAGACAACTCACCACTCGATTTGGCTGCAGCGCTGCGCCGCTCTGTCCACTGCCGTTTTCGTTGCCATCGTCGATATCTTCGTCGCGTTCTTCGGGCGGCTGGTAGGGCGGCGGCGGCCAGGAGCCCGCATACCGCGACCGTATGTCCGGCATTGCACTCGAATCGACGGTGAAAGGCGCCAACTTTTGACGCGGCCGCTTGGGTGCCTCCGTTTTGCCAGCCGCTCCGGCGCCCGTTGCTGCTGTGCCGCTGCCTACGGGTCGCGGCTCCTGCGATACGCTCTTCAATATGGACGAGTGAAGATCCTGCTGAGCGGCCGCATTGGGTGGCGACTCCAGCGCGACCTGCTTGATGAGACGTCGCGGCGATGTTGTGCGGCTGCTGGGCGTCACGTCGTCTTTGGTGCTCTCCGACACATCGAGACTGTCCTGCTTTAGGTGGCTTATATCCGGCAGATTGAGTCCTTCACGCACGCGATCCACCAAAGCGGATACTGACTCTTGGGTGCCGATCGGCAGCAAACGCTCCGGTGTGGGAATTTCCAGCGCGGCAATGTTCTTGGGCGGTGGCAAGTTGCTCGAGTCCAGCTCGTCTGTGGGATTTGGCATGACGTTCATTTTGGAGAGCGGCGAGTCCGGCGAACCGTATGCCTTGTCGGAGCGTTTCAGCGACTTGCCGGCGGGTTTCTTGTGGTTGGCGCCGAGGCGCGAATCTTCGGTACCAGTGGAGGAGGATGAGGTGCCGGCGTTGCACTCGACAATCGTCTTGTGACGGCCAATTGGCTTTTTGCCTGCGCCCTGCTGCTGTTGTTGTTGCTGTTGTTGAGTTTGGTGTAGTAGCTGTTGCTGTTGTTGTTGTTGATTTTGTTGTGTGGTTGTGGTTTGTGTTTGCTGTTGTTGTTGTTGTTTTTTATCTGAGCTCTCGGTGCTGCTATTGGTCGAGCGGTTGCCATTGCTCGAGGTCAGCGATTTGGAATTGCTGTCGCTGGATTTCGTTTGGATGTCCTGTAGCGCGCCCAGAGCCTTCAGATGATTGGTTGCAATGGCGGCGAACATTTTCGATGTAGAAGCGGCGGCGTTTTCGATTGATTTGTTGCGCACTGTGATGGCGCGATGCACATCGACCGGCGGTGACACGATGGCCGTTTCGGTGGTCTCGGTGCCCACCAGCGGCGTGACAATCATGCGCACGCCCTCCTGCAGGCTGTGGCGTGTGTGTGTGGTGACCACAGTGGTGCTAACCGTTTCGCCAGTCGACTTGATTTTGGTGGTGTAGGTGTCGCCGGTTTTGGTAGTGATCATGGACTTGTGCGTCTTCGACGACTTCTAATTGCATTAAAAAAGCGTAGGCAATGTTTAGTGCAACATTTAGCGGGCGTCAGTTGTGCGAACTTACCTCTTCGGTGTAGTCTGTGGTGCGTACCGGGCGACCCTTGAGGACGTCAATTTTGGTTGTGTGCACCTCTTCAAAGTGTATTGTGTCTTCAAAAGAGCCCTAAAAGAAAAGAATCAATCAGGTTCTTGCGAAGCGAGTCAATCAACTATGGACGAACCGGTGCGCTGCTGCCGTGTAAAGTACTGTCGGACAAATCACTCTCCGGTATGGCCACCAACTCCGACTCGGTCTCGTCGGCCTCCAAGCTGGAGTCGTTGTACTTGCGAAATGCGTGCTGCAATTTCGGCGTGAAGGCCACATTTTGTCCTTTGCTCTTCGAAGCGGCGCTGGTGCCCTCCGACGGAAACATGGGGCTGGCCGGCGGGCTCTGGTCCTTGTCGTCGGGGTCAGTGCCCAACGACGGCTGGCTGACATCGCGCGACCGCGACGTGCCCTGTATGTCCAGAATGGTGGTGGTCGGTATGCGGCGGCACTGGTGGAAGTGCGAGCGCAGGCTGTTCATCACCATGCGCATGGCCGATATGACGTAGGCGCTCAGCGGCGGCTGTGTGTAGGAGTACTTGTAGAGCACCACCAGTATGGTCAACATCCAGTTGCGGCGCGGATACTGCTCCAGGGACCACAGCGAATAGTTGAACACCAAATTCTGGTAGCAGTCGGCCGCCGAATTGTTCGGGTTCGGCGCGTAGAGTATGATCTGCATGACGGACGGCAGTATCAGGCCGCCGATTAGGTGATTCTGATCCAGCACTTGCGGCAAATTGGCCAGAAAGGCGTTGAAAACGGCAGAGGCGCTGAGGTGTGATAGGGGAGACAAGCGAGGTTGAGGTTATAATCGAAATTGCATGGAAAGCGGCACTCACCGCAAAGCTTCGGGCGTGGTGTGGAATGTCTTGTCAATCTGATTGTGGCCCAGCAGTAGAAACAAATGCTTCAACACGATATTTTGTGTTTTGGTCATGGGTTTGTCCTCGGACGGGAACGCCTGGTCGGTGCGCGACATGAATTGCATCAGGAGGAACACCAGCAGATGTATGGTTTCGCGATCGGACTCCTCCAGTTCGGTAATGCGGCTCAGCAGTCCAATGAGATTCTCATCGTTGATGCCGCCCAGCGAGTGGATGTGACAATCTATAGTGTGGCAGATTGGTAGACTTTAGCTGGGGCAGGTAGTTAGAAGCGGGGGACGTGGTTTGAAAAATACCAAAGTGCATCAACAATTCGGGTGCATTGGAGCGGCTCGCTTGGATATTTTTCAAACACTCATTTCCGGTTTTTACAAATTTACAACAGTTGTTAACGGTTCTCTGATAGAGTTTTGTAGAGTTATGTACATTGATGTGTGTAGACATTACACTGACAAGCTGATGGAGATACATACCAGTATGGAAGGGGGTTACACATAGTGTTTGGTTTAGTAAAAACACACACGAGGTTTCGAAAACGTTTCAAAGTATGCAACACATGTAAACATTAGTAAGATATATGTAGTTGTGATACAAGTATATATAACTGTATGAAGGAACTATACACAAAACACCAAAGATATAATGCGATGAGCTTACAACATTTAGTTGAAATGAATGAATGTAAATATGTGAATGGATTCAAGATAATGAAAGAAAAATTTTGATAAGAACTTAAGAAGCAAATTTGTTAGTACTTAGAATATTTAACTAGAGAATCATTCAACAGTAAAGTTGAAACCATAACCTAAAAATTATTGTTGTTATTTATCCGACACTATAATGCAAATTAAACGAAATCTGTCAACTTTGTATTAAATGCCACAAATATGATTAAGTTGCAAGTTATAAGACGACGCACAGTGGGGCGTCCCCATATATCGCATGGCCAAAAATAGTAAACGTGGTTTAATTTTGACGAAATTTGGTACCCGCCCATTTTTTAGAGTAATTAAGAAAAATACGAAAACTTGTGAAAATTAGACTACTGCCACGCCCACCCCCCATATTGAAAAAATCTTTGTTATTCGATAACTTGGCCACTACTAACACTAGAAAGATAAAATTTTATACACAATATCACTAGAGTATAATCTATAATTGTGCCAAAAATGGGCAGTCTACCACGCCTACTTTAAAAGTTCGTATAAGCCTCAAATGAATTAATCGGTACATATGTATATTTTGCCATTTTTTTAAGTTTTCGATGTTTTTCATATTGGCCCCTCTTCAATTCGCTCTTAAGTTTATTTGCCACAAATATTTGCATGCATTTGTAGTGCCAGCCGGTCGAGTTAAACAACGCGACGGCAGCTACACATAAAATAGCTTAAAAAATTGTACAAAAGATGCCACTATAAAAAAATGAATTACATGCGGGTCTGCAGGCCTCTGCAGCTGAAACTTTGCAAACGTGTTCTACATACTTGTAATTTAGTGAAACAATCGAAATTGGAAAGGCTCCCTAGGGCTTTTCGAGATATTTAATTTTGAAGTTTGCACTTAAACTTTTTCTAGGGCTCAAAATGCCTCTACCTTCAAATAACGGTAGTTAGCGAACAGTAATAACCAAAACAAAGAAAAAGGCATTGCCTGACTATAAAAACCTAAAACATAAAATAAAAAATCAGGTATACTAAAATAATAACTGTAACCATTAGAAAAAACACCTTTAGTTTCGCAAGGTTAAATTTATATTTTTCCTTACATTTGTGTTCACGCAATATATGAAGTTTAAAACTTTCGTGAGACTACAAAACTTAAAATGTTTTTAAAATTCCTTTTGATATAGCTTAGTTGAAGATTTGGCTTCGATCGTGCTTACTTATTTTTTCAAAAAAAATATTTTTATTTTTTTATTTTTGGCCACGGACGCCCCACTGTGCGACGCCATCTACAATTAAAATCTATCATTCTCCCAATATTTAAGTAAATAGACTCACATAAGTAAATAGATGATGATAGAAGTAGATAGATGTCTGGGGACCTTAGAATAGAATTTGATTATTGCACTGAGACTAGAAGTCATCTATTATGCCCTGGGGACCATAACATAAACCAGGATTTCTGCAGTAAACTGAGTAAAACACTGGACTGGATAACTTAGCTAAAAAGTGCTAGGAAGAAGACTTCTGTTAACTTGAACAAAGAATTACATAAAGCCATGGCCAAAGGTCTATTCGATAGTTGCATAACCTCAAACCTTAATAAAAATGAAATTTCATGTTGTGAATAATCTAAAGAAACCTAAGGTACGTCATTGGGTAGCGAGCCTAAAAGGATTCCCAGATGGCTGCATTGATAACGAGAAATGAAAAATTCAGACGACACATAGCACACGACTCAACTTTGCAGAGGCGAAGATTTGTAGTCGGTATAACCTAAAGACAGAAGATATGTTGGATAAAAGTAAGTTTTCCTGTTTCCAACCTTTCCTTTAACTTTTTTCAAATCAATTTGTGGCATGACCAAATAATATCGAATAAACACAGCAGGTGTGCAATGTATTTAAGTACTTAACCCTTTCGCTATTTTGTTGCCATATGGCAACATGCTACTTTGTGGACGTCTACATCCTCTATGGTTGCAAGAATACATTTTTTTGTTGGTCTTTAGAATGGTTTAAAGTTTTAGGAAAACTACGAAACTAATAAACTGAATATTTAAGTTTAAAGAAGAGATGGTATATCTTGACATAGTAAAGGAAGAAGAAGCAGAAAAAATTAGAGAATTTTTTTATTTGACGTTTTCTTTCAATTTAGATATTTTATTTTTTTATTTTTGGCTGAAGTAAATGAAGAAATATTCAGATTTTCGTTATGCGTAAAAAGTTTTATGTTTAAGAAATTATTATAGCCACAACGATGTGGTTGCTCTCATAGAAAAACACTCTAAAATACAGGGTCCGAGTATAAAAATTAAAAAATTTCTTATGGAATGTTGCTAATATAACCACATAGAAGTCTAAGACGTAAAATTTAAAATTTTAACTTTTCCCAGTAAAAACCTGTAGCGAAAGGGTTAAATATTAAATTTTTAAGGTCCAACTCGTTCATGACAACATTGGAGTACTGAAAACGATTTTTTTCTGGAAAATAGGCTGTAATCGGGGTGTTAAAAGTATTGACCGAAATTTGTTGAAAACAAATTTTTTTTTTTTTTATTATAATTCTAAAAAATTTAACTACTTATAAATTTTTAACAGTGTATATAAAAAATTGCTACTTAACCCTTTCAGTCACAATGTTCAATATATTGGACTACAGCCCATACAATTCATACAGAACGGGTTTATTTTCATGTCGGAAAGGGTTAACTTTATTACATATGCAATTATTATAGAATTGAGCACAAGTTAACTGCAAAGTGAAGTCCTCTATGGTCAGTAATGATTTTTTTGAATGAAAATTGGAGTTGAAAATTGGTGTTGCCACTTTATTAGTTGCAAAACCACCAATTACTGACTTTTAGATCATATTAAAGATTGAAAAATGAGCAAAAAAACAAATTATTTCATGCGAAATATAGAATAATTTTGACTACGGTTTTCAACAACTTTCTACTTTCATTTTTTTTAAATTTCTTTTAATTATTTTAAGAATTTATCGGTACGAGTACAGCAACGTCTCTTCAAGTAGATCAGTCTTTAACTTAAGTCTTATGTTTGTATGAAAAGATTCTTATAGATTCTTATTGGAATTTAAGGCCAATATATGAAAACAAATTAAATTTCAAACCATACAAACAACTACAAAATGCCCTTTATTAATGGAAATGAAAACCATAGATTACAACAACACCATAAGGATTAGTGTACACCAGCATTCGCTCGCCAAAAGGAAATTTAATCGACAGCGGCAAAAAAAGCTGTAAGAAAGTGTTGAGGTGAGGTTAAGTATTTCACACAGTCGCAAGAGTTGCCCATACATATGTATGTTAGTTATATACATAAGTATGTACATATGTACGGCTGCAAGTATGTTACGCAGAAGAATTGAGAAGAACGCAAAATAGTTTTCGTTGAAATAAAGAGAGCCAATTCATAAATACAGAGACAAATAAAACAATTTAAACAACTGAGGAGGGGGAAAACATCAGCCGATAGATTTATGAAAATAAGCAGATGCACACCATCACTTTTGCTAATGAGACGTTGACGGACATGCTCTACAACCTACCTTGGGGTGCCGGTGCGGCAGGAGCAGTAGCAGAGGCGGCCGCCGCGCTGCCGCCGCAGCCGACATCGCAAGTGCAGTACAGCAGGGGCGCCGCTGAAGCTGTGGGACTGGGACTGGGCGCCGTGGCGGCCGGAGTGGGCGGCAACAGGTTGGGGGCGGACGGGTGCTTTTGGAAGTGGGAGTGGTAGGAGTGGTGCGGCGTCGGGTTGGGGTTGGGGGTGTGGGCTTGGGCCGGTGTTGATAATGTCGGTGGTTGCGTTGAAGGTGGTTTGTGTGGTTCAGCTTCGGGCACCGTTGGCATTGGGCTGTGCACGAGCGTTTGACTAGGCGGTACACAATGCACTAAATACTGATGACTCTGACTGTGAGCTGAGGCTAACGTTGATGTTGTGGCTACTGGTGCGCTACTACTAGAATGGACGAAATGCGGGGCGGAGCTGGGATTGAACGAGGCGGAGAAGAAAAAGTGGCCGCTATGCGACGCGGTGGCGGAGGACGCCGCATGGGATGGATTGTGGATGGGACAGGGTGGTTGGGGCGGCAGCTTGGGGGCGGCGGTGTGGTGGTGGTGATGTGGGAAGTGGTGGAATTGGTGGTGGTGGTGCGCTGATTGTTGTGAATGGGACGACACAGTATGCGTGGCATGACCGCTGTGCCCCGGACGGGTATGTTGTGAGAATTGTGTGGGAGCGCTACTGGCTGTTGCACAACTATGACTAGTAACATTAGTGTGGTTGCCACTAGAGCCTAAAAACTGACCCAGTCCGAAGCGAGACGTTTTCCGCTTGAGAATGGGCGCCGATATTTGACGGCTGTAGATCTTCTCCTTTTCGGGCACTGAAACGAGAGCGAACCGTCCGTCAGGTGAAAATGGCAAAGGAATGCTGAAAAATCTATCGCGTGGAACTTACCAAACTTGGAGTCCTGTCGCGGCACCATGCTGGCCGGCGCCGACATTGTTCGCTTGTAGGGCCACTTTGTGCCGAAGGAGGCGCTCAGCGTTTTGGCCATGCTGCCGCTGGTGTCCGATTGACTTAGAGCCTCGCGTGCCTTCAGTATTTTCGACGACAGCGCCTCGCTGCCGTTTTCCGAATTGCGCAGATCACGCAGGCACGAAATGTCGCCGCACTTCTCCAGATTGATTTGCGCCTCGACGAAGAGCGTGTCGAAGCGGTTCAGAAAGAACTCCCACGAGAGAATCTTGCGATCGGAGAGGGAATTGTGCAACTGATAGACCGACTGCAGCACCACTGGCCGATCCACAATGAACAGGTCGAATTGTGATTCCAAGCAGAAGAGGAGTGACCGAATTGCCGTATCATGTATGGTGCCGATGTAGAGCGTCGCGCGCTGTGCCACGTACACATTGATGTCATCCATGCTGGCGATCAGATGACAAAATGCCGTAGCGAGTGCCGTCTGGAGGCCCACCTCGCTGCGCAGTGGCGTCGAGTCCATGAATCGTGTAATTACGGTTACTCGTTCGACTGCTGTGAATCGGATACGCCAGTCGGTGTCGTGGAATGCCTCCTGGACGACGCGCCAAAAGACATCGGAGCCGAGCGGCAGCGTGATGCAGTGCAACAACAGTGGAACGCCAGCCTGACAAATGTGCGAATGTTCAGCGTTGCATAGTTCCCAGAGGCTGTAAGAGGGTTGTTGGGAACGAATATAAACGAAAGGAAGTATAGATTTGCTGAGCGGCCTACTTCTTGATCAGCAGATTCTCCTGGCACCAGATGAAGAAACCGCGATGCTCGCGTGCTGCCTTGGCCAGAGCGTCGCCATGCAGCGCCATCACATTGAGGCATTGAAGTACATAGTACAGTATTTCCGGTTTCTTGATTGTGGGTATTTCCTGAAACAAATCAATGATTAACATTGGAAAGTTAAACTTAAGAGTTGAAGAAGAAAAATGTATAAGAGTTGCACGAAGCAATACAAATTAATTGTGAATCACATTTTTGAAAAATACTCTCATAAGATAAAACAAAGTTGAATGGTTGGTCATCAAGTGGTTACAAAATATACCCAACATTGATAAAAAAACACAGTTCAGACTCGAAACTGGCGACTTAAAAAAATCTTGCAAAAAATTAAATTCGAACTCTTTTATAAATGGGTAATCTATATCTTATCTTTTTTTTTAGGTACATGAAATATTAATTTCACTTTTGTTTATGTTGTTCTAATTTCAATTGCATTCCGTTAGTACCGTTAGTAGTTGGTGTATGTATTGCAGCGTCTGCGGCAGTTGATCCAACGTAAATTTAAATTTTCCAACCGATGTGTGCCAGAAATCTTCTCCATCCTCTTCTTCCTCGTCATCGTCCGAAACGCTGCCATTCTCACCGCCAACGCCACCGGTGCTGCCATTGGCACCGCCATTTTCACCCATTACCGAGGCTTTGGTGACGCTGACATTAGCGCTGCCTAGCATTGTAAAACAACAATAATAAGGAAAGAAAATCTCAATTGCGACTTAGTAATATGGATTTTACATAGCAGATCAATATAGGTTTTTTAATGTAGTTTTGAGTATTTTTTTCGTAATTTTTTGCTACTAAAAGTCATACAGTTTTATTCTAATCCCTCAGTTGTATTTTACTGATTTACGTAAATATATAACATTCAAAAATCGTGCATACTTCTCTTCTTCAAACTTAAAACACTCAGTTTACTAATTTTGTATTATTGCTAAAGATTCAAACTATTCTGAGGACCAACACAAAAATGTATCCTTGAAATTATAGAGGGTTCAGACGTCCACAAAGTAGCACGCCTAATTTAGTATAACCTTAAAATTTCCGTTTTTTCACAGCCCACAAAAACGAACCACAATCAAAAAAAGTATTTGAGTATTAAACCAAAAAAAAAAATTTCAAATACATAGTTTCAACTTACCCACATCTGCATCGGATAGTGTTATGGAACGTGCTATGGCACGATCGGTGGGCAGTATAGAGGCCAGGTCCAATTGCTCGGAAACCGTCTCCACAGTGGCTGTCATAATCTAAATTGAGTTTGTTAAGAATTTTAAAGAAATACAATTTAAGTGCAATATTCACTCAGCGTTGCCAACAATTTATACAAGTATTTACAGTTATTTTACATATACATATATACATATGTATACTTATATGGATCAGTTATTGGTACGTAAATGTTTTGATCGGTGTACAAATTAGCAATTATTGCAGTAGCTATACAAAGTTAAATATTTACACAGACACTCGATGTTTGGTAATAAAAAATTCGTGAAACATATTTACGTATTTTATATGTACGAGTAACAATAAGTTGTGCATTGTGTAGAAATTGAGGAGAGTGAAAATAAACGTGAAACACTTTTCGGTGGTGATTCTTAGAGATGTTGCCTGGCGACAACTGGTGCTGCACAATAAACATTATCCATTTCGACATGCCAACATCTATGTACGAGTATATGTGAGCGGTAATCAAATGAGGCAATTTAACAAAAGGCGTAAATGTGTAAATAATATGTACAGTATCTGTGGTAAATATACACAAATGGAAGATTAGGTTAGTTTGGTCTGCATTGCTGTTGCTTTGTTAATTGTTACATTTTACATTTATTTATAAATTGAAATTTTTGTTTTTTTGTTTAGTTAATAATTTGATATTCACACACATACAAGATACTTTGAGACAATTGAAAAATATTTCGAATTGCAATTTAATTTAAAAGGAAATCAAGTTGAGAATTTAATTGGAATAATTTGTTTATGGAAATAAGGCTTGGAGTAAGTGACAGTTGGAGAAGTGTAAAAGTTGAAAAAAGATTGAAACTATGAAAATTTAGAGATCAGTGGATATGAAATTCAGAATTGCAAGGAGTACTAGTGGAAGGAGAGAGAAGTTTCAAAGCGAAGGAAGCTTGAAGGGAAAATATCACTTAATGTGGGTAAAATATGTTTAAAAATTAAAGTATGGTGTGAGAAGAGTTTGTGATAGGCGAACATAATTTAGGAACAAAAACTCATATGAAATTGTGACAACATGTTCAACTGTTCTTTGAGTTTTAGTTCTCTGTGCGCCGAGTTCGTTTGACTTGTGTTTCGAACTGGAATTCCATTTGTTTTATCACTCGGTGCACTTAACACTATGCTACACTAAAAATAATACACCAAAAGCTGTTATAACTGATGTGAAATCTATGAGATTAACTATGAAAAAAGAAGATAGTTTCACTTTTTATATTTGGCGGTCATAGTTTTAGAGTTTTTATTCTCTGTACTCAGTTGACTCGTATTTCAAACTAGATGCTTATCTAAATTGTTATCCAATTTACCTAATGCACTGAACCACAACGGCCCGTACTCGCTAACAAAAAAAAAAAAAAAAATAATAATAATAATACCAAACACTTTTACAATTAGTTTGAAATGTATGGGACCAATTATGAAAAAAATAATGATTTTTAAGACTAAAATAGTAATTTCATTCTTTAAATTAAATTCTTTTATTAGATTGTGAAATTAAAAATTCAAATAACCCATTAGGGCCCGAAGAACGCTTTTTACGACTTATTTAATGACTTTGTTTGACATAAAATCGAATGGAAAAATCCATCAAAATGTTTTTTGACGTAAAATTTTGTGATTCGTTCGACTGCTGTGAATCGAATACGCCAGTCGGTTTTAAATCTTAAAAATCATTCAAATTTCAATTAACTCATTAGGGCCCGAATGAATACACCTCAGGGCCTATTCAGCGACTTTTTCGGTATAAAATCGAAATCGAAAATCGATCAAAATGTTTTTTGACGTAAAATTGTGTGAAATATGTAATAAAAATTAATTTAAAAAAAATCATTTTTCATTTAATGACAAATATTATTTTTTTTAATTGAAAATCGTTTTCTTGACAATTTTGTATTGAAATTCCAAAAAATTTCTCTGAAACTTTCGAGTTCATGAGCTCTTAACTTGATAACCCACAGATTATTTATTTATTTTTGTAGATCCAATACGACGAAATAAAAGGTATTATATAATAAAAATAAATCAAGTTTTTTCCATTAGATGATTTTAGTAATCTGTGTCACGCTAGAAGGCGTTAGAAATTTAATATTTCGTACAAAGAAAAAAACTTCTTGCTCGACACAGTTTTGTTTTCGCTTCAAAAATGAATATGAACAAATAGAAAAATGCTCTGGAAGGCCAATTGTTGAAAATATCCATAAAATCATGGCTGACCAAACCAGGATTGACGCTCAAGAAGGTTTTGCTGTGTGTTTGGTGGGACTGACAGAGATTATAAACTGTTCTCATATGGCCAAACTCTTGATTCGGAACTGTATCTAAACAATTGGACCGTCTGAAAGGAATCAATCGCACAGAAGCTGTCATTATAGCTTTGGCCAAGGATCAGCCAGGAGACGAATTTTATTGCATCAGGACAACGCCAGGTCAGGTCACACATGTCGATAGTGACTGAGAGGTTCCTATGCATTCACCCTATAGTGAATCTGGACCTGACATCACCTGGACCTGTTTACAGCCTGCTTCTGTCTATGGGGAATGTTTTTGCTGTTAAAAAGTTTACTCAAGAGAAGCTTGTAAAAATCGATTGTGCCAGGTTTTGGCCAATAAGAACGAGGGTTTCTATGAAAAAGGTATAACGAAATTATTTTCGGACCAAAAACAGCTAAATGTCACTTTCAGATTATTTTCAAACAATTCAAAAAAATTAAAGGAACCGATTTTGACATAAATAGAAAAAAACATGACAAATATTTTGCCAAAGAGGTTCCCTATTGCATTAACCCAATACTCCTCAAATCGATCTCTGATTCATTGAAATGCAGCCCATACGCTCGATCACTTTTTTGCCATAATAGTCAATTATAGCTGGACACTACGAAAATTGTCTTTTTTGATTTCCTAGAATTTTCTTGTTTTTTGTTGTTGTTTGTGTTGAAACTATTGTATGAATCATGGTCAATTTTTTTTAACATTATGACACAAATGACAAATAATTTTTCATATATCTCTCTTTTTGCCATCCAAAAAAGAGGTCGTCCGTCTTTCTGCCTGACTTGAATAATTTCACTATGAAAAGAACTTAATTTGTTTTTTACCAAAATTCTGAAAAATAAATTTTGTTAAATAAAAAATGGCCATACAAAAAGAGGCCTTCCTCTTCCTGCTTCACTTGAATAATTTCACTATGAAAAGAACTAAATTTGTTTTTTACCAAAATTCTGAAAAATAAATTCTGTTAAATAAAAAATTGCCAACAGTTTTAATTTAAATCGAAAATATTTCCAGTGGAACTACCTTCTTCTTTCTACTATAACTTCACCTCTTTTCAAGTCATTATTTTGAAAATTTCAGTTTAAGTTTGAGGAATTATAATCTCACTTTGAAGTTTCTAGTTTTGCCTGAAAATGTTAAATATGCCTATGAACTTCCTTACTCTACATACTGCAATATGAATCCACCTACTCACCTACGAGTACTTAGAAAGTTCTTATGATCAGGCCCGTGCGCAGAATTCGTTTATGGGGGGGGTTTTGACATATGTGTATCATGTTAGGTTATGAAGTTAATAAAAAATAATAAGAAACTTTTCTTATAAATGAAGACATTTTATTGTGTCTTGAATTGATATTCGGTTATTATATAGGGTTTTCCAACAAGAGGTGTTATTTTGGTATTCAAAGAAAAATGCAATTTTTTGAGATAAATGATCGGATGTTTATTTAATAATAAAGAAGAAGGTATGCCGTTAATAATGAAAAACAACAATAACTTTCATGAAATTTTCCATAACCAAATCGCAAAGTGGCTGCCCTATGTCCTCGATAGCCTCACGAATTCTATCTTCGAGGTCTTGAATCGACGCTGGGCTGTTGGCGTACACCTTATCTTTCACGTGGCCCCAAAGGAAGAAGTCGCAATGTGTTAAATCACAAGATCTCGGTGGCCAATTGTGATCACCTCTTCCAGAGATAACACGGTCCGGAAACTTTTCCCGCAAAAGAGCAATGGTTTCGTTGCTCGTGTGGCACGTAGCGCCGTCTTGTTGAAAGTAAACGTTGTCCAGATCAATACCATCCAACTCCGACCATAAAAAATCATTAATCATCTCTCGATAGCGCAATCCATTCACCGTAACTGTTGATCCAACCTCATTTTCGAAAAAGTAAGGTCCAATGACCCCGCCGGACCATAAACCGCACCAAACAGTCACACGTTGAGGATGGAGAGGCTTCTCAACAATAACTCTTGGGTTTTCCGAGCCCCAGATGCGACAATTTTGCTTGTTGGCGTAGCCACCGAGGTGGAAATGGGCCTCATCAGTCAAGATGATTTTTCGATGGAATTCCGGATCATTTTCATGCATTTCAAGGACCCAATCAGCAAAGACACGACGTTCTTGATGATCGGTCGGCTTGAGTTCTTGTGTTAACTGAAATTTATAAGCCTTAAGACCCAAGTCTTTATGCAAAATACGGTGTAATGACATTTTTGGAATGCTCAATTCCAAAGAACGACGAGGAATCGACAAACCTGGGTTTTCTTCAACACTTTGGGCTACAGCAGCAATATTTTCAGTTGTTCTTGAGCGACGTGCACGGGTTTTATTCTTCACATCACTAACTTGTCCCAGCAGCTCGAATTTTTCCACCAATTTCTGTATTGCGGTCCGACAAGGTGCTTCACGACGACCCAAAAATGCTTTAGTTTTGCGAACTGTGACTGCAAGATTTTCTCCATTTTTGTAGTGAATTTTAATAATTTCAATGCGTTGTTGAAGTGTGTCTCGTTCCATTTTTAGTAATGGCGTAGTTTCTACTTGTCAAGTGTCAAAGAATAAAAGCTTCAAAAGTGACAGCTACCGAAATACCGGGGGATTCAAAATAACACCTCTTGTTGGAAAACCCTATATAATAAATTAACTCTGCGAGGTGTAGAAAAAAACTTCTCCAAAACTCTTTGCGGATCGACCTCGACATCGCGATGAATATTGAGCGAGGCTAATCCGTTCAGCCGATCTTCAGACATTGTTGACCTGAGGTAAGTCTTGAGGCGACGCAATGTTGAAAAGGAGCGTTCATTCGTCGCTGTCGTTACAGGCAGAACTGCCAAAATGCGAAGCATTTGATGAACATTTGGAAACGCATCTCCATTGCACACATCGAGTGCTTCAAACGAATTTTTAACGTTCTTTCCGGCGATGCGTTGACGCCAAAGTTTGACTTCGTCTACCCAGATGTCACGGGAATCATCCCGCAAAATTGAAGAGTATGGTTCAAACAATTGAGCGCAGGGTTCTTCTTGAGCTCAGATGCGCCTTCTATACATTTCATATTCTTTGGTTGTATCGATACTATCGATGGTTGCATTCACAATGACACTGATAATAGGAGGTAAAAAAGGCGGGAAAATTCAAAAAAAACGTGCACAAGATCGAGAAAGTTGAGAATGTCGAAACAAAAATTGACCACAAAATATTTATTATCAAGTCGGTTTGACTTTCGTAGAATAAGGACTATTGCTAGTGGAAAATTATGTGGAAAAATTCTCGATGGGGGGGGGTTAGAACCCCCAAAACCCCCCCTGCGCACGGGCCTGCTTATGATCAACAGAAACTTTCTCTAATCAAAACTGAAAACGTTGTACACATACAAAAAATCTACCTATACTATGAAATCTTTTACTATAGTTTTGTTTAAACTAGAATTATTTATATAACATAGAAGAACCAAAGCATAATGAAAAGTAGACAAAAAGCAGTAGAAAATGTTAAACCGCGCCCTAAGGGACTTTGGTTTAAAATTGTTGTGTTTGGTTGGTGGTTCGGTGTAGATGTCATCACTGCGGTGTAAACTATCAGTGGTGTGGTGTGTTCATCAAGAAATCAAGATCAAGATAATGTGTGTATAGAGCTGGTTATATATTTTTTGTACATGTATATATACATTTAACATAGAGTAAACAATTCGGCTGTTGCTTTTTACGTTTTTCTCACAAAATGTATGATACATCGAGGAATCGAAAGCAAAACAATAACCAAAACCAATCATATGTGTAACATAATCGAATCCACGAAATCAGGAGAATAAGTACTTCGAATTTGAATGCACAAAGTACCTCGTCTGTGGCGTGAACTTTTCTCAATTCAATACTATCAACTGAATGCCCATTATCGTTACTCTATAAAAAAGGATACATAAACAAATGAATGATAAACAACGATTTTTTGCTTTTTCGTTTTTGTAAAAACAACTAAGTAAAGGTCAATTCTCAAGTTAGCATATAGCATTGGTTTTATGTTTTCATAAAAAAATGTCGAATCGAAGCAATAAGGATGTGATGCGGTGTGTGTGTGTGTGGGGAGGGTCGGGTGGGATAATTCGGTTATGTAAATTGTAAGTAAATTGTATATATATATTCATGTAACTATAACAATAAATATGTATGGTTTGGTTTTGTATGTTCAACTTAACCTCAATTTAACGTTTCTTTCAATGTTTTAGCTTAACACATCAACGGAATTCATTATTTCAACAATACATACTGTTCTTTTTTGTTTTTGTTTTTCGTTCTATCATAAATGTAAATTGTTCTTTAAATGTAGAAAATCGTGTAGAGAAATCATTGAACGCAATCAAAATTAAAAAAAAACGGAAACTTGTTGTTTTTGTTGGTTGTTTCCTTTTACTTGCTGTGTGCAATACATACGGAACAAACGTGCGGCATGTGCACGAGCACACCGCCCACCGAATGCGGCTCCGGCTGGGGCACTGCGACGGGCACCGGTCCTGCGTGTTGGCGGGGCGCACAATTGAAAAAGCAAAGAGAACAGGTTTGTTAGTAAAGAGCGGCGCGCAAGGCTGGTCGGAGTAAAGTTCAAATGCACATTGATGGGCACTAAGGGGCGTAACACTAATTGAACCATATTTTTCATAAATGATTTATTTTATTATGTTTTTGAAGGGGGAACAAAGGCAGCATTCGCTAAAACGCATGCAATATATTCCATTTCTGGGCTATTGGGTGCTAAGGCTACAATTTTTAAATCATAAACAATTTTGGCTTTAAATGAAAATATGAATTTATAGATCAACGATGAAATTTTATGCTAGAATTAGGAACTTGCATGCATAGTGTTTGAAGTGAAAGTGTTTTAATGTGAAAGTTGTGAGTTTTGTAAGCAGTTTAAAATCTGTTTGGCATTGATCGATGAAGGTTAGGTTAGGTTAGGTTATGGTGGCTGCCTGTGTAAGAGATTCACTTCTATTGGAGGCGTATTGTGAGGCCCATTTTGACATATTTCACCCGTTTTTGTTACAGCAGAGGGGACCTACAGTTTAACGCCGAATCCGAACGGCGGTTCGCAGTTTTTTCTTTCACACTTGAAGGTTTGGCCATTGCCTGCCAAGAGTGTACTTGTGCGATTCTTGTAATTCTCATCTGCCTCATGTGGATAGCGATAGAAGTAGACGAGTGTCAGCCCAAGCTAAGAATCGAAACTAGGGCCTCTGGTATGAGAAGCCAGCGCACTATCGAGGCCGGCATCGATGAAGGTTTGTGCGAGCGAGAGAGAAGACAAAATGAATTATATAAAATTTTGAAGAACGTTTTAGGGGAGCAGTATGAGCTGTTTAAAGACAGGAACGTAGTACAGCGTATCAACATCCAGCTTGGCCATGTTTTCTGTGTGGACAATGAAGTTCCGGCGAAAAAGCTACTCGAAGCGGTTGAAGGTCGACGACGAAGAGAGTGACCATATTGTCTACGCTCAAGTTGCTGTAGTTTTCGTTGCTTCGAGGATCCTATCCCCTCCTATACCTCGCGCCTTAAGCTAATTAACTTAAAATCCCTTCAAAGCGGGAGAAGTATCCTATCATTTTCTTTCGTTTTTGATGTTGTTAATGGTGCTATCAATTGCCCTGCTCTTCTGGGTAGGATCCTCTTTAATTCGCCGCTGAAATTCCTTCGGAATCCAGAGCCATTTCATATTCGTTTCCTTGAGGACGAACTACGTGCTAAATGCTTCTCTTTCCAGAGCATTGTTAGAGCTCAATAAACTCTTTGTATCGTTGGACATTGATTTTGCGCTCCCTTGAGTCACTCAATCTCGACGTGATTTACTTAGTTAAGTTTTTCTTAGAAGCTTTTACCTTAGTTCATAGCGACTTAGTATGTAAGGACATTTTGTTTCATTTTTATAGTCTGTAAGAACTCCTGCCGATAGACCAAATCAAATAAATAAATAAACATCTTCAAATAAAGGACCAAGCTGAGCGGGTTGTTATAGCCAGTTACGTAAGTATTTTTAGGAAAAAATTAACCTAAAGTTAGAACAACAGATGTCTACATCCACACATAGTTTTTTTTCTAGGTTTATTACATACAAATTTGGCTTGGAAGGGCAAAGGACTAAAAGAAGTGATTAAAAAAACGACTTGAACGGTTGTCAATGGCATCTGAAACCAATGGCTTAACTAGCTTTTAAAATGTTGGCATGCAATTCCACTCGAAAACCCTATTGGGTCCATTGTGAATTTCTTTATTTTTGAATCCGGTATCCTTTCCTATGTGGGTTCCCTATAGATTCAGAGGCGTTCTTTTGGGAACCATTTGGTCTTGGCGAAAGAATTTGTATAGATCAGTATTTAGCTACTGCCACAAGCCCATCGAAGAACCTTTCCCCAAGAGTTTGGAGGCGTTGTTCCTGTAGTGATGGAAAGTAACATAGAAGTTGCTCGAATGATTCCACTGCATCTTCGTCTCTGCAACTTCTGAATAAATCGTCGACCGCCATTAGCATAGCATTACTCAAAACTCACTGGTCCAAAATATCCACTGGTTTTGTAAGATCTAAATAAATATGGTATCAAAATGAGCCTTTTTGGCCAAAAAGGCGAAAGTTAACTACACTGTGAATAGTTCCATCAAAGCCTATAAAACACACAAGTGTTGTACTATCTTTGGTTCTATCGACTAGGTCACCAATATTGTCGGTAAAGAATGCACTATAAGTAGTTCTGTCAAAGCCATAAGTGTTGTATTATAATACAATTATCTCTGCTTCTATCGACTAGATCGCCTTTATTGCCAAAGAAATTTCCAAAAGTGGTCACTCTTCTCTTGAAGAGTGGACATGCGCGAGAGATGAAGTTAATTTTTGTTTCTTTCTCCTGGTTGTCCATACAACTCATGCAAAAATCATTAGAAAACAGTCCCAACCCTCAGGCACGTAAGAAAAAGTATAAATTTTTGATTCCTCATTCTTAACAATTTAAAATCGTTTAACTTTTTAATTCTTAAAAATTTAAAACTTCTTCAAGCACTGTCTTTCGATTTCTATTCGTACATTAGAATGAACAGATTTTAAACTGCATACAAAATCTGAAGAAATGCCAGCGTTGAGTGAGTTGCATGCAAGTGTTGTGGAGCGTTCGGCGCTGCAATGTGTGGTGTTTGATGGGCTTTCGCGCACAGTTAAAAATTTCGTAAGAAAATTAAAAGTTGCACGACAAAGAAATGTTTGCAAGCTCGATTCTATCGGGAAATCGTATCAAAAATGGCAGCAAGTGCAACAAATTGTGTGTTTAAGTGAAAGCTAAACTGTGGCCGAAGAGAAGCTGGACAGTTGTTAAAGAGCAGAAAATTCGGTTTTCCAGTGTAACAGTGTTGTAAAGTATCTTGTGAGATTGTAGTTGTTCTTATTTTGTATTTTGTTACTTGATTTTTTTTAGGTGTGGCGTGTTCGTTGGCAAAGTCGTATCGCATGGACTTTGGGTGTTATTAATTTGGTTAATTATGCTTTTTTCTGTTTAAATGGCATCGTTTAAGAATGCAACGTTTTTAATTTAAATCAATCAACCAACCAATCAATTAATTAATCAATCAATGAATTAATCAATCCATAAAAGTATGTTAGATATGTAAAGAATACGAGAAGTTAGTTGTTGGTACGATGCTTCACCTGCCATAATTATAATTTTCCCATCGTCTGAAAAGAATTGATCTAGCTTAAAGATATCTTAAGTGGTTTTTGGGAAGTTGGTAAAAATATTTAGCAGTTTAGTTAAAAGATCGTTTAGTTATACGTATTTTTAGTTTAGAATGTTGTTGTTGTTAGGCGGGAATGTGACGCGCAGTGACAGAGAGTGAGTACAGAGCGGAAACGCGTTAGAAGATAGGAAGAGAAATAGAGATAGAGAGATAGTGAGAAAGTGATACAAGACATGTTGTTTAAGTGTTATAGGAAAGAGTTTATATTGCATAAAATATCGGGTCATCGAATTTGCAATTGTTGAAGCTTTACGGTGAGAGCATAAATCTGGTGAGTTTTTTGGAGAGTTGAGAAAGTTTGGACACAATTTTGAATATTTTGCTATACTTGCAGATGAAACGATTGAAAGAAATTTTTTTGAGATTTTGTAGAATAAAGTGGAACATGGCTGGGTGTCGAGTGAGAAAGAGTACGTTTGACCTTTGGCAATTTGTTGTTTATACTAGTTTGTAAATATGTCATAAAGAGGTACAAAACTCAGATCATACAGGTGCAATATCTAAGGTAGTTCAAATGAATGTCAACAGTTAAGTATTTTGGTGGGGTCTACACGTTCGACTCGGGAACGAGGACGCTTTCTTCGTCGCCATCTTCGACTATCGAAGCACAACACTACTCGAGTGTGGAGAACTTTGAGTACATGTAACAATTTACAGTGGAGTTTCACAAGGATTTAATTTAAGTATTTGTATTAGTTACAATGGAATTGCGACGCTTTGCAGCCGGCAGAGCAATTCCAGTGTAGTTAGGTTAGCAGTGAGATTTATAGAGTTGTGTAGGGAATTGTAATATCAAGCACCTGCAAAGCCGCCCAGCGGTCCCAGCGGTATGGGCAGGGGCGCCATGGACAGTGAGACGTCGCGATCGCGTGACTTCTCCTTGTCGCTTTCGGGTGGACTCTTGCGCGAGGACTTTTCCTCTTCGATGATGTCTTCAATGGGCACCTGCAAGCGTTGCACAAATAAACAAACTCAATTCATGGCACAAGGCTGTCTGGAGGACAGTTGGAATGGTGATTACATCGGGTGGCCGCACAGGATTGAGCGGTGCCATGAACTGCACCAGCTTGGTGGCCAGCTGGTGCCACATGATCGAGGCCTCACAGTAGGCGCACTCGGCCACCTGCAAAGTATAGAACTTCATCACAAAATGTCACGCCTTGATCGCGTCGCAATATAGCCCACTACCTTCAGCGAGCAAACATGACTGCTGAGGCCCACACGCGCCGCCGTCACCATGCATTTGATCAGCCGCGAGACGTTCTCGCAGACGGCGGTGTGTATGCCCATGTGCTGCTCGATGTCCTGCAGCTCCATTTGCTTCAGCAAAATGTCCAACATCAGTATGCAACAGGTGAGATTGTGTTCGGCGTCGGTGGAGAATTCGGTGTGACGATTGGTGGGCGCCTCGTCATCGGAAATGGCCGACGTGTTGCCGGAGTCGTCCTCCACAACGGGCGCTACAAAAATACAGCTTAGAAAATGCGCACCGACCTTTGAGCACACACACTCACAGATGGAACTGCGCCGCGGCGGATTGACAACGTCGCTCTTCTGCTCCTTCGTGGGCACCTTGGGGCCCTTGCTCTGATTCTCCTTTTCGCGCATTAGTTCGTGCTGCACGCCGCACTTCATGATGCGCACACCGTCGCCAAACATGGCAAACAGCTGCACGAGCGGTATGAGTATGCCCAGCTTCGAGAGGATCTGCAGCCAGTGCAGTGCCTGCTGCTGCACCTTGGCGGTGGTCTTCTCGAAGCGTATGGCCACAAAGTTGTACATGGTCTTGGCATCGAAGCCGAGCGGCGACATTTCCGGGTCCAGAATTTTGCTCAGCACAATTTTCAGTTCGTTCAACTCCTTCTCGGCAACGTCATTGGTGATGGCCTCCATCCAGTGCGGCATGACGTAGTCCCAGATCTCGGAGGTGATCACCTCGTACGGCACCAGGCAGATGAGGCGTTGCAGACCTTCCTTCAGGTGGCTGGTGCGAGAGGCCAGCGTTTCCCAGTGGCCGCCGACGCGTGCATATTCGGGCGGATGGGGCAACAGGCATGAGATAAAGACCTGGAAGAAGAAGAGCGCGCATTAGAATAGGCTGCAACGAATGACCCAACCAAAGTCACGTTTACATTATAATGAATGCGGCAGATTTCCTTGAGCCAATCGCATACATGTTCCACCTTCAGTTTCTCAATGGTGCTCTCAATCTGACCAGCTGTTGTACGAAAAGGAAGAAAGGAAGGAAGGAAGGAAGGAAGAGGAAGGAAGGCAGGAAGGAAGGAAGGAAGGAAGGAAGGAAGGAAGGAAGGAAGGAAGGAAGGAAGGAAGGAAGGAAGGAAGGAACAACGAATGGAAGGAATGAAGGAACGAAGGAAGGAAGGAAGGATGGAAGAAAGGAAGGAAGGAAGAAAGGAAGAAAGGAAGGATGGAAGAAAGGAAGGAAGGAAGGAAGGAAAGAAGGAAGGAAGGAAGAAAGGAAGAAAGAAAGGAAGGAAGAAAAGAACGAATGAAGGAAGGAAGGAAGGAAGTTAGTTTAGGTCTTCAGAAGGGTCACCAACTCACCATCGTACGAGTACGCTGTGACATGAAACCAGTGGAACAGCATGCTCAGTATGCGTCCCAGTATCTCCACTGGTGTGTCCGGTGTGGGCGTACAGCGTCCCACGAGCAGCCAGATGCCGTAGCGACCCAACATCTGTCGCTCCTCCAGCGATATGCTGTCCACTTGACCGTTGATGCCGTTCTTCTTCGGATCCAAGCTCTCCTTGCCCGGTTCGAAATTCAGCGGTTTTGCCTCGCGCAATAGACTCACCACCGACTCTACCATGTGCATCTGCATTTCGGCGTCCATTTGCCAGATGATCTGCAGACTGCGATGCACCACATGATCGCCGCCGCGACGCGAATTGTGCCGGTTGCTGTGACACTGCGAGCAATAGCGAATCGGATGATTGCCGTTGTAGCTGGCGCACTCGGTGGAGAAGCAAATGGAGAAGGCGGCCTTTTCGGTGGAGCGGCAATTCTTGTTCTCGCACACCATCGACACCTGCTGCATGGGGTGCAGTATGTCGCCGAACTCGAGATTGGCGTGCTTGCGATGAATCTCGTTGGCGCACTCGATGCAGAGATACAGCGGCGGCGGACAGTCGGGCGCGTAGGTAATACTGATGCTGTGATCGTAGCACACTTTGGCGGCCTCGGCATTGCCCGCATTGGGACACTGCTCGCTCTGGCAGACAAAGGGCACCATGTCGTCTGGGGGCGGGGAAAAAGAAAGAGAGAGAGAGATAGGAGAAGAGAGGGAATTAAATTGAGTCTGTTTTACTTGTTAATTTCGACAGCAGCACTTTGCGATCGAATAGATTGGGATCGAAAGCGGGCCAATAGTAGAAGAGCAGCTTGGCGGCAGACGAGCGCGATACCGAAGTTCCGTAGGCTATGACACAGAGAATGTCCTTGACAACGTTGTGCTTGAGTGTCATGAGACATTCCAGCAGCTGACAATGATGGGCTGTGTTCGAAATGGAATCGATTAGAAAACCAGTACTAAAGTGATTGTGTGGTAAAGTTGTGCCCTTACCGGGATTGTGAGAGTACTGCAGCACCATCATGATCACCGATGAGACAGATTGACAAGCTTGACATTCCTGCTCGTCACCGCTGCGACGCGCTAAAATATGTAAATGTTCAAATGAAATCAGTATTTTGCAGTTTTCAGGTTTGGAAAAGCAGCAGAAAATATTATATTGTTTTTCTTATAGACTGAACTACTAAATACTTAGAACAAGTTGAGGAGTCCATTTCAAAAACTGTTTATTTAATAAGTCCTAAATATATGTATCTTAAATATATCTGAGAAAAATGCTTGTATAAATAAATACACTCAAACTTCCCTATAACCGAATTCTATACAACGATACAACGAAGTCTTCTCTATTACGAATTGATTTCAAGACCACAGCTTTTCCGTTCTACATTAAGTGCCTTTTGATGGCCTCATAATGAATTCCCATACTTATTTTCCTATATCGATCTTCTCCACAACGATGCAACGAAGTCCTCTTTGTTTCGCATTGATTTCAAGAGGCCAGCTTTTTGTTCTATTTTTAGTGCCTTTTGATGACCTCATAATGAATTCTCAAAGAAGAATTTTACTAAAGAATTTTACTCAACAACGAACCAGGTTTGCAACTGGAATTATTACTTTCATGTCATGTAGCGAATTTTTCAAATAATTGTTCTTTAATATATATCCGCGCTTCTATACTTCGTACTACGAGAGCCGACTCGAAATAGGAAATGGCTAGGAAGAAAAAGATATGAACGGATGGAGAAAACAGTAAAACATATTTCAGGAATCCCCTTTTGGCATGAATTTATTTATCAGTTGAAGTATTTCGAACCTTTCTGGAGATGAGTAACTTTTTTAAGGGGTTTGACAATTTTTTTAAGTAGAATGAAGAGAATTTTGTTGAAGAAATAAGTGTATAATTTAAACATGAACTACTGATTATTTTAAATGGAAATTTCATTGGATATTTTAAACATTTCTAGAGATAACAACATAAAAAAATATAATTTCTGCATAACGATTTTTCTATGTAACAAAGTGAAATTCTGATTTCGTACGGACTCGCTGTAGGGATGTTGAACTATATAAACTGACGTCGGCATAACATTGGAAGCTTCTGGAGGACATTATAGAAGCAACACTTGGAGCAGAATCATTAGTTTTCAGTAGGAGCCTTTTAAGGTAATTGATATGAAGGTAAGTTAGGAACAGAGTTTTGGAAAGGAATATAAATGGGTGTTTGTCTCATATTTGAAACCTCCTGGAACTACTGAGAGCAGAGAGGACCTATTTCGCAAATGCATGAACTTAGAATTACATAGCACATAGGGAGGTTTTTGGGCTTCAAACCCCCGAAATACAGAATTGTTGGGGCAAAATATGGTTTCGAATGGAACTATGCTTAAAAGTGGTACGCAATCCTCCAACTGAAATTCTGTGTGCGCTACTTTCAGAGAGTATTTTGCCTAAACAGTAGTAACGGTAAATTTTTTATGAATAAATATTTGATATTGGTTCAGTTATTATTTGTAAATAGAAAAAAATATAAACATTCTCTGGGTCAATAAAATTTCTTACGGAAGGTTAGTACGTCAAAGATAGTTCTAACTTAGAAAATGGAGGCAGGGAAGAAGCGTTTGTAAATAGAAATTATGGCTAGTGGGTTCGGTGTCCATACCTGTAAAAGCAAATTCTGAACAGCTTTGAAGTAATTTGTAGATTTTTCGAGCACTTTCTTCGAGCTTTGACTTTAATTCTATTTTTGTTTTTAATTTTTTCGTCTAAGCAGTTTCTTAGCAAATTTAAAAAAATGTGAGATTCTGCGTATCGATATCGATTAATAGATAGATTAATGTCGCCTCTGGCCCTTAACGGCGCTGAGAACTATAAGGATTCCCATATGAACCTTTCTCCCTAATATCAAGAAAGCTGAAGCTTAAAGAAGAAAGTTTGGTTAAGCTGTTGTAAAAAAAAGACCTTGGACGATTTATATGAATACCGAATTTAAATCTTTTTCTACTTGTTAACATGAACACAATTTTGAACATCTTTCTATTGGAATCGCATTGACCAGACAACTTTGAATATCTTTAGATTGGAATCGCATTGACCAGACTTACTGATGGTGAATGGTAGAACATAATAGCAGAGCGCGTTGACAATATCCTGATGCAAGGCTGGTGGCAGCACAGAGATAGTAGAGCTGACTAGATAGGGCAGGTTATCAATTAGGTCCTTGTCGAGAAACGGTAGTATGCAGCATAGACACTGCAGTAGAGCCCTTCCGAAAGCTGCAACACAAAGCCGAAGAAATAATTGAATCAAATATTCATGTTTAACAATAGAAAAACTAAAGTTTACCTATTTGTCCGTACTGTACGCAAGGTGCCACATCAATCAGCATGGTGAGGGCATTGTAAAGATTGCCATATTCTAAGTTGGGATAGGCCGACATGCGTGTAGGATCCTCAGAGGGGTCGCGTATAAGTTCGTGCGGTGAAGTGAGCACATCTTTTAGGACAGCTGTGTCATATGAGTAAAAATTA
Source organism: Melieria picta (assembly GCA_964056695.1). NCBI lineage: Eukaryota > Metazoa > Arthropoda > Insecta > Diptera > Ulidiidae > Melieria > Melieria picta. The sequence continues at coordinate 85,678,721 of OZ057398.1, read as the reverse complement.
CATTTGGATTGAGCAACAATGAGGTTATGTATGCGCTTACTTAGTAGGGTCTGAGAAAAGTATTTGATATTGTTGGCAATATCGACGCCAGAGGGCGTGGGTGGAAGATTTTGCAATAGGCGAACATGATGTTCATGAAGACATCTCAATTTTGCCTGAACTGCAATAAGCCAAATTAGACGAACATGAATTGATCTATGCAAGAAGAACAAGAAGAAAACATTGTTGGATATACTTACAAGCGGCAGCACGAGTGCCCATGTTGATGAGTTGCACCTTAAAGCTACCGGTCATTATATCAGACAAATCCTTCGCATTGCCGAAACTGCTGCCGAAGGACTTAGCATTCTACAAATAAAATATAAACATTTCATATTTATTTCAACCCAATTTTAAGTTCTTTACTGCTGCAATGTGAATTTTTGCAGCACTAAAGTTACATAACACACGCCCAAAAAATTCCACAACTGCTGCAGGATGCTGTGAAAAATGCTTAAAACTGCACAAATTTCACCTATTTGCGCCAAATTTCATGGCACTCGTATTGAGTGAAGTTTTGTGCTTGAAATGCTGTTGAAATTACCTCGAAATTTGTTAGTTTCTTCAATAGATGTGCAATTTTTTACGGTTTATGCTCAAACACACTGCAACGACGAAAAATTTTCTATCCCAATTGTGAAAATTTCGCGTTCGTGTATGTATCCGTGCAGTTATCTATCTGGAACGCAGCAGCAGCTGTGCACAATTTACACTTGTCAGCCCAAGTTTAGGCGAGTTTTCGGCAGTGCGGTTTTACAGCTCTCAGCTGTATGAAGAACTTTCTAGTCGATCTATTATGGAATATCACGTATTGAAACACAATTTCATCTAATTAATTTGCTTCCATTCGGCTACTTATCTCTCATTCGACCTGAACTTGAGCCGACACGTGCAGCTCCTCTCGCTTCGCTTTGCGCGCAGTTCTGGTCGCTGATAAGCCATCGCGCACACTTGTAAAATCAATAAAAACCGCGCGCTGGAAGAGTGTCCGGCCATCAGCTGTGCCGCCAGGACATGCGCCCTACGCATGTTTTTGTTTATCCGCCAGCAAACGCGCGCCACAAGTGTTTCTGTTTGTAAACATTCGGCTCCAGTGCCGGTGATAAGAGCCGCCAATCTGCCGCTTTGCCGGCTTTGTTTACAAACATTGCTCAGCTGTTGCGCAGCGTTTTGTAAACAATGCAACAGAGAGCCAGCAACAGGTAGCGAGAGCGCGGAGAGTGAGAGCAGAAATGTTTGGACATTGTATCGTAAATTTTGTCAGATGGGGTGGTTTTTATGTGCTCAACATAAAAACCACTAGAAATTTGTTGCAATGAATAATTATTTATTTAATATTATAATTCATTGAAATAAATAAATAAATGAAAAATAAATTAAAAAAATTTTAAATATTTAGAATCAAATGAAAAGGAGTTAAATTAAAATTATTATTATTAATTTTAATTTAATAAACAAAAAAATATACAAACAAATTCAAAATGTGAAATATTTTGAATCAATTGAAAAATAATAAAAAAGAAGAATAATAAAAATATTAATAAAAAATTTTAAATATTTAGAATCAAATGAAAAATAATTAAATATTCTAATCTAGAGAATAATATTTTGGCTGTTTGTATGAATGTTTCTATAAAGAAATTGAAAGTTTTTTATAATATATTTTAATTATTTTTCTATATAAGATTTTAGAGCAACTTTTGAACAGCTATAAAATAATTTTTCGTTTTTTGCACGCACTAAGCATTCTTTTGTATTTTGTATTTTGTTTATTGTTTATTAATTAAGTCTAATCAAATTACAGACTTAGAGAAATAAAAGGTGTAAATTCAAACAAAATCGAAAAATATACTTAAAGGTACTTATAATTAGATAACAAGGTGCAAAATACGTTTAACGGTAATGCGAGATCAATATCCAAAGAATTTGTGAGGCTATTAAATTCAGTTAAAACTCTAGTAATAGGAGCATTTTTGGCATAATTGGTCTTGTTAAGGCCAACATAAAAGAGCTCAGAAGTCGAAGGCTTTTGAAGTCGATGGCTTTGCCTTTAGTTATATTTATAATTTTTATTTATTTTATTTTTTATTATTTTATTTTATTTTATATTATTTTTTTTATTTTATTTTATTTTTTATTATTTTATTTTATTTTATATTATTTTATTTTTTTATTTTATTTTATTTTATTTTAATTTTGTTTTTATTTTTCAATCACCCTAAAAAATGTGAAAATTTGATAAAAAATTGTGCACAAAAACAAATCTAAAGTTTTTTAGATTAGGTTAGGTTGGAGTTGCAGTTGGAGAATTCTCCCGAAAAAGCTCACGTAAGCACAAAAATTCAATTTGTATGAATTTTAAATCATATATATTTTCATAAAAATTTCTATATATACAGGGTGGCGCAAAAGTCATCACCATATCGGCAGATGCTATAACTTTTGCAAAGGGCGGCAAAAGTAAATTTTGATTTAACATTAATTATTTAATTAATTAATTAAATTATTCATTCATTTATTCATTTATTCTTTCATTCATACACAAATTAGAGCCAAAGAGCCACTGGGTGACAACTTTTGCGCCACCCTGTATAATTTAAATTATGGAGCTGTGCATCACTACTATTGAAGAAAAAGCCGCAGAAACTACAATGATTGAAGCTGTTTTATTCATTCGAAACAAATAACCCAACATTTTTTTATTTACATACAAAAAATTGTCTATCCTGACTGACTGACTAACTGATTCCAGCCAATACAGCCCAAACCGTTGAAGCTACAAACATAAAAATTAAATTGTAGGTATTTTGAAGGTAGGTTTTTTTTCGTAAATGAACCTCCGCTAAGACGGAATGTTTGGAAATTCGGGGTCTAAAGGAGCAAAACATGGGTTAAGGTGTCATATGAAGAAACCTGATTTAATGGATTTAGTGATTTAAGGTATCATGGCACGTTAGAAAGGGGCATTTTTAATGATTTACAAAATTATTTATTTTTCAGCTCCTTTATTATCAATCTTTTTGAAAATTTTTTTACAATATAATGAAGGTTTAAGGAACACAACAAAATTCTTTTTTTAGCATATTGTCTCTTATCTAGGTGGAGCTGAAGTCGCGTAGAAAAAAAAACACATCCTCCATTGCGGACACTTAATCTCCGGATTGGCTCGACCGATTTTAAAAAAAAATTTTTAGTTCTCTTTATTAACTTATTTTTTACAAGAATCGACCACAATATTGAAGAAAATTTTTTATTTAAAAATACTTTTTCTCGGGGAAAAAGGTGAAAAACGCAGTAAATTTTTGACACTTTTTTTCAAAAAGCTCCTATCCTTTTATTTTTAGCGTTTTTTTTATTTTTCTGGTGAATTCCTGTGTCCGCAAGCTTAATAATTATGAATCGGTTTTGGTTTTTTGTTTCAGATTAGCCGATTCGGAGATTAAGTGTCCGCAATGGAGGATTTGTTTTTTTTTGTTACGCGACTTACGCTCCACCTATATAAGAGACAATATGCTAAAAAAAAAAAATAATTTTTTTTGTATTCCTTAAACCATCAATATATTGTAAAAAAATTTTCAAAAAGATTGATAATAAAGGAGCTGAAAAATAAATAATTTTTTAAATCATTAAAAATTCCCCTTTCTAACGTGCCATGATACCTTAAAATACTCCAAAACAAAAATAATTCGATACGTGTTTTTCACTTTTTCGAAAAATAAAATTTAACGGCTTAAACGATGGGTTAAAAATTTGTATGGCGAAACATGATTTCATCGAGTTTAACTTTAGCATTTCAATTAAGATATTACACTAAATAAAATTTTTTTTCCAAAATAACCATTTTTTTCAAGTGTTGTTATGGTGAACTGCCATGGGAAACCATGTGACTTTATATTTTAGATATAGGATATGTTCAGCAATTTTATGTTGAATATTACGGGTAACATTTTTGTGGAATATCTTAACCCTCTAGCTCCTATTTTGATGTGTCAATTTGACCCTTTTTTCCTAGAATGCCAAAAAATGTAATTTGAAACAGGACTTTTAAAGAAAAAATGTACCACGCAAATATTCGATATAAAATTCTACTATAGTTCTATGAATACACCAAAGCTCAAAATTTCACTTGAACGCGAAAAATAAGTCAAAACTGAAGATGTGTTTAAGGGTTAATTTCGTATGAAAAATTAGATTCAAAGCATTGCATCAAAGCCTTTCGATGACTTTTGTAGAAGAAGACTTTTTTGACTTTAGACAACTTTTGTAAATAGAAAAAGTTTGCATAGTACAACTGTTGTTTTGTACTAAATATCTTTGATTGCATTTCATTTGTAAAATTATAATAATTATGATTACTTAAATAAATAAGAAATGATTCTAGTAGATTCTACATAGGTATATTAACCAAAATTTCAAGACAATCGGTTTAGTAGCTGTTGAGATTTACATAGTTTGGTTTACTTTGAGAAATACAAATCGAGAAAAAACACTTTTATGTATAATTTTAACCATTCTCGAAATTGTGATCTAATATTTGTAAACGATCTTTCTGAAGTTAAAATATTAAAAAAAAAGAAAGAACAAATTGAAGTTTTAATATTAAACATTTAAATTTGTCAATTCCGGCAGGCTGTTTTACGTGACCGCAATTAGAATGTGGAATTCATTGCCAATTAATATTAAAAGTGTATCTAATAGCCGCATCTTTAAGCATCTTCTTTTCCTAATTATCTATCTCCCTATATCTTCACATCTCTCTTTCTCTGTTTTCCTCCTTATCTTATCATTTCCTAAATACTAACTGCTATTTTCAATTTTATTTATATTTAGTACTATTTATTATTATTACTCTGTTTTAATGCATTTTTTTTGTAGCATTTAAAAGTTAAAACTTGTATGCTGAAATTAACCAATAAATAAATAAATTAAATAAATAAATTAATTAAAAATTAAAATAAGGGTTTTAATAACTCCTTCAAATGTTCGATTTGGTTTAATGCCAACAGTCTAAAAAATTCGAATACAAACTTCAAGTTCCTGTATTTTTAAGTACTTGAAGTCAGACATAGTTTCAGGATACTAAAACTCGAATTGTTCAGAACTCAAATAGTCAATAGTCCGTAAAATTCTACCATTGGAGTAGTGTTGAATAGGGTTAAGCGTAAACAATATGAACAATAATCTGATCACTATAATTCGCTATAAGAACGACTCAACCTTTCAATCTTTAATGACTATCAGGGTTCCATAGGTTTATGTCCTATTTGAATTTTTAACTTCTTTGAGTCATTAAAAATGTGAAAGTAGACATTTATTTGGGTCACATACAGATGTCCCTTTGATCGTGAAAGGATTAACTACGCATTTGCAGTTCCTTATTTTACATTACTATATATTTGTGACATTTTGCAATCGCCAAACTGTTGTCCACAACACCCTGGCGGCACCGCATCGCTTCAGCCCGACACATAAAGCAACCTGTGGCAAAAAATTCATCCAACACGCGTTGGCATTTCTCTTCAAATATTCGAAATTTTTCTTTTTGACTTCAAATACAAAAACCCGAAAATCACTTCTATTCTTGAATTTTTTTCTAATTTTGTGTATAACAATAAACAATAACAACAACAGTGGCTACAGCAGGAAACAGCGACACAACGGCAGCCAGTACATTAGTAGCAACACCAGCCGCACTACCAGCCATCGCAGCAGACATGTCGCAGAGCATATCCTCGACGCCGCAAATGTGCGACATTCCGCTGTCGGTGGACGAGCACGGCGACCCGCTGGCCGACGCACACAAAATGCCGCCCTCGAAGACCAACTCGCTGAAGCGCTTCTTCAAGATGCCGCAGAAGCGCGTCGGCGGCGAGCAGGTGCCGCCCACCACCAGCGAAGCGGTGCTGGAGACGAGCAAAAACAAGGACCCTGACGTGGCCGGCGAGCTGGGCGCCAAGGCGGGGACCAAGACCATCAGGGAGGCGGCGAAGCGCTTCAGCATGCGTCTGGGCAGCGTACACAAAGTCGGTAAGCAGCGCGCGCAGTGTCCTCATTGTAATTTCGAACAGACCTACTGAACTTGTTCCGTTACGTCGAACAGTGGAGACCGCCGACCAGGGCAACATGATGAGCGGCAGTACGAGCCGACTGAAAAGCTCCATCTCCAACTACTGGAATACGGTGTTCAAGCGCACCGGCAAGAAGGCCCACAACCAGCCGACCAAAACCGCTGCCGAAGTGGACGACGACGACGACGATGCCGAAGTGGAGGCTGTGGAGACGAAAATCCGCGAAGAGGTGCACACGCTGCCCATTTCCGAAGACGTCGCGGAGGAGCCGGCCAAGCCATAGAACGCCGCCCGATCGCCAGCACGCCGCACTGCGCCAAAATCTCAATGTACATTAATCGATTCAAGCAACGCTTCTTGCAATTTTAGCAAATTTTTTATGTTTGAAATTTGTGATTCGCACTTTGCACCAGCGATTTTTCAATGAGGCAAATAAAAAAATTTGTCATTGTACAATTGGCGTTGGTCAGCTACTTTCGTGCGGTAATCGAGCACCGCAAATAACAATCAGAGTTCAAGGTTCGGTTAAATCAGCTGGAAATGTTGCCAACGTGTGGATGCAACAAAGCTCGACACTCGCTGCTGTCGTCGAGTTTCGTTGGCGCTGGCATTATCCCCGCTTATCGTTCGAACGTGTAACGGCACAGTTCAAAGGGTTAGCGGAACGTAATATCCGAACTTTTACTTTCCCAAATGGAAGCGAACGTAAATAGTCCTGTTGGAGGAGGACAACCAAAATGGCCAAAAATTACCCCTTGTTGACGAACAAAGTTTACCCTCAGCTGAGCGTTGCTGCCTATTTGGTAACTCGAGATTGTCTGCTGGAATCCTTACAACGTTTGACTGATTTTATTGCACTCTCGGTAGGTGAGTTGTGCTTCACTCCAACTTTTTGGTTTTTAGAAAATGCTGTAACGATGTTGCTAATATTTATAATGCAGCGCCATTGTGAAGAGGGCTGGCTGAAAATTTATTGAGCACACTTGTGGTTTTTTGATTCATTTCGCACTTACAAATTAATTAATATCTCCCCTTGTCGAGTGACCAATGAAATGTAATGTGTTAAAGCGGTGTAAAATTGTTGTAAGTCCGAAATGACAACACACCCTATTTTTACATGATATCATAGTAAAACATTGGAGTACAATGCTTCATATTACTTAGTTACATTTCACTAAATGCAGAGAGTTCGATATTTCTTGATAATCTTGATACGATATTCCTTGGTAGGTAAGCAAATAGTTGTCTTCATTTCAATTACTGTTTTCGGATTGTTTAGACTGTAAAATACTTTTTGGAAAAATTTGCTCTTATCACTTTTACAAAGATCAATAAAGATGGTTGGTTATATATAAAAATATGGTAGGCTTTCGATTACGATTGAAAAAAGATACTCTAACATAAATATTTTCTGGTTGGGTTGAAGTGGCTGTCGGGGCATGTAACCTTGGCGTAAGAAAAAAATTGGTCCATGCTGTTATCACAAATTCAGCAATAACGACTAAATATTCTAACATGTGACCAAATTCTAGAGTCTAAACACTCTTTTTTTGTTTGTTTGTTTTTTTTTATAACAAATATAGAAATATATATAAAATATGTGTAAAAATATATTTAAGTATTTGATATTCATTCATCCTGAGGACATCATAGGAGGCTGTACTTGGGCTTGTAGAAGAGAACATCCATCACCTAAACCCCCGTGAGTAACTAAATTTCATTAGGTTGGTGGGATTAGGGGATGTTCTCTAAAACTTGTAGGGAGTACAACAGATCATCTTTGGTATCAGTGCTACTAACCCCTATTAAATCGATCTATCTATCTAATATTCATTCATCTTAGCTAAAAGTCTTAGTTAAAAGTTTTTTTGAAAGTTCCAATGAGAAACGGCATCCCTTATTACTGCGAAGACTTACTTCGGTTCTGAAAGAAGGCGAAGATTAGGAGACATATGCAGTTTTGAAAGATTCATTCACCTCCAAGTCTAGGCCAATTCTAGGTAATTTATAAAGGGCTATGACCTATGTTAGCTCTCTTCTGCTATAAGAGGTCTGTAAGAGTTAGGAGACATGGTTTTCAAGAAAGAACCTGTGTTGAACCTGCTAAGGTAATAATTGCTGGGAAAGATTTTTGCAGGAAGACCATTCCACCATAGTGCCGTAAGGGCCAGAAACAACTAACGAGTGGTGCTTTGGAATATCTTATCAGCGTGTAATGTACCTCGCCTGATGGCATTCAATTGCTCAACTTTGCCGAGTAGTTTTCAAAGAGTATCTATAGAATAGAGTCATGCAAGTCACTTTTCGACAATGCTCCAAGAATTCAATGAAGTTGGTTGCTTTTCTGGTTTCAATAAACATTGTTGTATGGCTCTGAACACAGTTTTAAAGCTCCAAATAGGTTTTAAAATCTGCGCCTACAGGTGCGAGTTCAATTTGAGCTCATCAATGTTTTACGAACTTTTTTCCAAATGTACGAAAGTCAAAATAAAGGCTGGTATTCGTATATTTTACGAACTGTTGTGGACTTTGACTGTCGTTATCAGCAGCACAATGAAAAATTAATGATTTGTTTATTAAAATTTTTGCAATAATAAATTACACAGGGCAAGAAATTTCGACTTTTGGTCGGCTTTTCTGGGTTTGACATCAGTTCTAGGGTAATTAGGGAGCGCTGATTTCGAATCCGCAAACCGTTTTTAAAACTTAGTTTCCGTTTTCGCAAAAAAATGGGCGTGTCACTATTTCGGATTTTCCTTGACTTTTTTCACGTTTTCGATTGTAATTTCTAAACTAATAAACCGGTTGACATCATTTTCACCTCGTTGCATTAGCAACACCGCACGGCTTCTTTTCCAATGCAATTTTTTTGTATAAGTTTTAAAATTCCGCGGTAATTGGACCTCAAAGTCGGAAAATATGGAATTTCAAGGCGTTTTCTTTGATGGCCAATAACATGTAAATTTTTCGTAAATCAAGTATCAAGTTAGGTGTTAAATGAAAGCGGAAACATCAAGTAATAGAACACAGCCAAATTATTTGGTGTGATTCCCAATCTCATCGAAATAATAGCAAAAATGTACCATAGTCATTTTCATAATTGTTCATACTTTTTCCTCAAAAAATTTGGGGCCTCAAAATATGCAAAGTTTTTAATTTTGTTTTGTTTTGAGCAATTCAAAATTTTTTGTTTGTTGCTTGTATTCCAGACTGCAAATGGAACATAGAAAAGAGCATATTTTGAGGCCCTTAATTTTTTAAGAAAAAGTATGAAAAATTATGAAAATGACTATGGTACATTTTTGCAATTATTTCGATGAGAATGGGAATCACACCAATTAATTTGGCTGTGTTCTATTACTTGATGTTTCCACTTTCGTGTTATACATAACTCGATAATTGATTTACGAAAAATGTGCATGTTTTTGAACATTAAATAAAACGCCATGAAATTCCATATTTTCCGACTTTGAGGTCCAATTGCCGCGGATTTTTAAAACTTATACAAATAAATTACATTGGAAAAGATGCCGTGCGGTGTTGTAAATGCCACAAAGAGAAAATCATGTCAACCGGTTTATTGGGTTAGAAATTACAATCGAAAACGTGAAAAAAGTCAAGGAAAATCCGAAATAGTGACACGCCCATTTTTTGCGAAAACGGAAACTAAGTTTTAAAAACGGTTTGCGGATTCGAAATCAGCGCTCCCTAATTACCCTAGAACTGATGTCAAACCCAGAAAAGCCATTTTGCTGTTGATCAGTGTTATTTGATATTAAGTTATTAATTAAAACTTAAACTTTTTTAACTTAATTTTAATAATTAAAACTTTTTTTAATTATTAAAATTATTTCAAATTGGATAAAATAAAAGGATAATAAATTATTTGGCATTAAATAGTGTATACGAATTTTTTGTAATTATTACAATTATTTCAAATTGGATGGAATGAAAGAATAATTGGTGACTATCGCCTGATTTCAGGCTTGACCGACGAGCTGTTCTCGGAATTCGCTAGCTTTAGTATGCCACTAAATTCCTGCAAGTTGACGATAGAGGAAGTGATGAACCGCCACCAACTTCTTGGGGCCTTAGATACAGGGTGGCGCCAAAGTTGTTACCCAGTGTTCTTTGGCTCTAATTTGTTTATGAATGAATGATTAGGAAGGATTTATTCAGCCAAAGAACACTGGGTGTTTGTGCCAGGTGACAACTTTTGTGCCACCCTGTATATGCAAAACTGCAACAAATCTAGTTAAAGTGGGTGAGGATGCGTCAAAAAGTCTGCTAAACTTTAACCGGGGAACGCTGGTCCTTGGCAGTTAGGCTAGAAGATTGTGGCTAGGCCTCACAGCCAACGATTTTTGCAGAAACTTCAGATATGTTGAGAAGGAAGAAGTCATTATCCACTTGTTTTGCATCTGTTTCGTTCTTTGCGGGGATGTGAAACTAAGGGTTTCACCATATTGCCAACTTTGATGACATAATAGAGGTTCACACCAAGGACATTAAAGTCTTCAGCACCGGTTCGAGAAGGCGTTAACCTTTTCGCTATATGTTTTTATTGGGGAAAATTAAAATTTGAAATTTATCGATTTAGTCTTTCGTGTGGTATTATCAACAACATCTCTTACTAATTTTTTTTAAATTTTTGTTACCGAACCCTGTTTTTTAGAGTGTTTTCATATGAGAGCAACTATATTGTTGTGGCTGTAAAAATTACTTACACATAATTTCAGCTAAATTAACTACAAAATGTATCTGAGTCAAAGTAAAAAGTCAAATTAGAAATTTCTCTTACTTTTTTCCGCTTTTTTTTAACATTAAAAAACGTGTATACTTGTTTTTTTTTAACTAAAATATTCAGTTAATTAATTTTGTATTATTTTTAAAACTTTAAACTATTACTATAACTCTTGGCCATTATTTTCCTAAAAATCTGTGCATATATCAGAGACTGTTGAACTTGGACACACCCCATCCATATGTCTTTCTATCTCATGTATGTAGAATGTGTATGAATCATTTCTCAGCCATCATCATTCATCATAAACGCACTCATTCAATTAACACTGAGTGCAAATAAATTAAAAATGTCAACAGTTTAATAAATAAAATCACCAATCAATAAAACTCCACACCGGGAGCTGCTGATCGCAACTGATTGCGTGTGTCGGATGTGCCAAAGCAATAACAAAGGCAACAGATCAGACAAGCTGACGATCGATTGTTGTTGTTGTGAGGCTGGTGTGGTTGTTGGAATGAGAACAAAAAACAGCAACAACAATGTAAAAGCAATGGAGAGCAACGCAAAGTCGGGCGCCAACAATGCAAATTGAAGGTTTACTATTTTAAACCGCAACAGACGGAACGCCAATCATAAATACGATCGATTTATTATGAGCGACGCGATGAGAAGCGGCCACATTGCGACCATTGCACGCGTCGCGATTTTGTGGCACCTGAGTGCGGCAGCGAGGCACAGTTTGCACGTGTTGTTGCAACAATGGCGGCCACTATGGAGTTTTTAATGGGGCACAAGAGGCTGTGGCCTGCGCTCAGATTTGCCAGCGCAGCACAGAAAAAGAAATTAATGAGGCAACTCATTAATCATGACCGCTGATTATGCATGCAATGCGAAATTTCTCGCAATAAGTCAATGTTGCCCGTTTGGCAGCGCAGCGTGCTATGCACGTGTGTGTGTGTGTGTAGGTGAATGTGTGCATGCGAGTGCGTGCAACATGTTCTGCTGCATTCACTGGCTGACTGCAACTTTGCGTATGCCACATTGGCTGAAGCCACTTCTTGTGTTGTGGCATGTCTGCTGCGTTGTCCGCTCACTGAATGCGCGTTGCCAAGCGGCTGTTACAGCATTCGACTCTGGGCCGCTATTGCTGCCTCACTTGGTGCGTGTGTTGTCTACTAGTTGGAATATTGTTTGCCTTTCCACTGGCTTTCTTTATTTATTTTGTTGCTAACCTTTTGACCAAATGTTGTAGCTTTGGCACAGGCGGTAGTTGTTGTTGTTGGCCAAAATGACACCAGTTGGTCATTCGCTTGCAGCAGCACCAAATGCTGTAAAGCACACGCGCAGCAACACAACACACACGCACAGACACAGACATAAGACAGAAGAACAACGCTCCCAATGACAACAACAACAACAACAAAAACAACAGCAACATCAGCATTAGCAACAGCAACCAGCGTCAACTTCTGAAAACGCACACTTGCTGCATGCTTTGCTTTTGTTGTGTTGTGTTGCGTTACGTTGCGTAGCTTCCCATTTTTTTGTGTCGGTATTGTTGTTAGTGTTTGTTGCTTTTACTGCTGCTGGAAGATTGATGTTGTACATTGCGTTTACTTGCAAAATTATTTATTCACTTTGTTTTGTTCGTTTCGTTTTTTTGGCGTTGCCGCCGCCGCCGTCGGTTCCTTTCACCGCTAACGCCTCCACTTTCTGCCACTTCACCGGTTTGCTGGTTTTCTCCATCACTTTAGAGTGTCGCCGTTAGTGTTGCTCATTTGGGTGGTGCTATCGTTGTTGTTCTTCATGTTGTAGTTTTTGTTGTTGTAGTTTTTGTCCATTAGTTAAGCTAAGCAAATGTTTGTGTACATTAATGGTACATCGCCAGCAATTCTTCATTGTGCACCGGCAAAAGTGGCAAATCGTGTTGTTGTTTTTTTTTTACCGACTCGTCTCGTGCGCAATTTCTCCGCACTTTTTCCGCATTTCAATTAATTGTATACAAAACATATTTTTTTACATTTTACAATTTGGTTTCAATAATGGCACTGCTAGTGCAATGACATAATTATCAAAAATTCACAATTAACTAGTCGAAAATGGACTTTCTTAGAGTGGGTCACGCATTCCTTGTAATTCGATTTTTTTGGATCCATCGCTGTTTAGTTTTATTTCTTTTACTTGTACTTCCTGCATATAAAATCTGGAAAATAGTCAACTTTGACTCAAATGGCATTTTTTGGCAGTGTTGCCAGATATCTGAATGATATTCTGATAAATTAAATAAAAAAATTTAAATTTCTTTCCAAACATTCAAAAAATCATCTAAATTTTTTTTAATTTTGTTATTATAAAATAAGGATTTAATCTTCTAATAAAAAAATTAAAATATATTTATTTTTTTTTATTAAAGCCTTTTTATTGATTCAGCTTCAGCGTAACTTAACACAATAAAACATATAAAAAATTCAGGGACTTAACTATTATAAGTTTTTTAAGAAATTAATTGCAATGTAACTATTACAAAGCAACATAAATTTTATTTGTTGATTATAATTATTATTTGCGACAATTAATTTTTACGTTGCATAATAACTGTTATGAGAAATAAATATTTTTTCATTCTGGATAATTATTATTTTGGGATTTTTTTGTTTACGTTGCATCATAACTTTTATTTATGACTTTTTTTATTTACGTTACCGATAACTATTATTTTGAGAAATTTTTTTTTACGTTGCTTCATAACTTTTATTTATGATTTTTTTTATTTACGTTACCGATAACTATTATTTGAACGAAAACTTTTTTTACGTTGCCTCATAACTTTTATGAAAGACATTTTTTTTATTTACGTTGCCTTACCACATTTTGAGTATGAATTGATTTTTAATTATTTAGTTGTTGGTGCAAATAAGGTTTCTGCAGTTAATTTGCGTTTGTCAATTTAAAACAATTAAAAATTTATTCATATCCAAAATGTAGTAATTCAACGTAAAAAATTTTGTTTTCAAAATAATAGTTATCGGCAACGTAAATGAAAAAAAAATTATAAATAAAAGTTATGAAGCAACGTAAAAAAAAATTTCTCAAAATAATAGTTATCGGTAACGTAAATTAAAAAAGTCATAAATAAAAGTTATGAAGCAATGTGAAAAACAAAAATCCCAAAATAATAATTATCGACAACGAAAAATATATTTGTTACTTATAACAGTTATTATGCAACTCAAAAATATTTATTACATGATAATAGTTATAGGCGACGTAAAAAATTTCTTATTGGGAATAATTATTATAAAACAATAATTTTAGAAATTTCTTAAATTAGGGCAATTTTTTCATTCCCAAAAATATGGATAATAATTATTTTAGGTCTTTGAAAAAATTAGATTGGTATGAAATGTTGCTTTTGTAATCTTCCTTCATTCATTGCATAAATTATACACATTGAAACATAAAATTTATTTTAATTAAATTAGCACTTGAATATTCAATATTCGAGGCTTCAGTGCCACCAATAATGTCAAAAGTGTCACCATCGAAATCTCCTAAACTTTCTCCTAAACAATTCTTCCTCCTAAAAATTCTCTTAAGAGGCCAAGCATCTCCTAGATCTAGAAGGAAATCTCTTGATCTGGCAACACTGTTTTTGTCAACTTCCAACCTATTTTCAAGCGTTTCGTTCGATTCACCTTGATGGATGTTGTAGCTATTTGCCAACGAAAAGTAATTTTTTGTCACTATGCATTTTGTTAAATAAGTAAAATTTTTATACGAGCCAAGCATTGCAAATGTTTTAGAAATATGCAAACACTTATTCGGAAGTAGCGTTTTGAATAAAGAAATTACTGAGCACTTGGCTTGAACTCACCAAACTTTTGTTGGTCAAAATTTTCACAGAGAGACGATTTAATAATCGTGCAAAAGAGATCAGAAATAAACTTGAAATGAAATTTTACTACAAGTTGTTACATAAAATGCATAAATTTCATGTTCACTTATTCATCAATAGGGGTATTCACATCGAGCTCGTTACCCGGTTGTTTTGTGCTGTATTTTATTTCTGTAAAAGAATCAAACAAAAACAAAATACACTCACAAAACTATCGAGTACCGCACTAACCAAGTAACGAGCTCGGTGTGAATACTCCCTAATATTTTTCTTGGAATACAAATAAGTCAGTGTTGTTGTTGTTGTCCCTCTAGAATCAATTTTTCCTGTACCAATCCTTGTTTATAGAACAAATTATGACCATAACTTTGACTTTTAAGCAACTTCGACGTGATTTTGTTTTTTAGATTTTAATATGACTTTAATCTTTCAATCAATACCTTCATTCCAATGGCAGTTGACTTGTCGACATTGTTACGATAATTAGTTTTGCTGACGAAAGCAGGCGTAGTTCGTATCGCTGAGCTGTGCCAAATTTAAATACACTGAAATTCCTTAACGCAGTTTAACACTGTAGTCATTAATTGAAAATTATCCAAAGTATCTATCTTCAGTTTTACTTCACTTCGTATTAAACCGTTGCTTGTCAAAACCAAACTGACTGCAGCACCATTTTCAGCTGTCGTTTTTACTTGTCTGCCTGGAGCGGAACTTGTTTTCGAAAAATGCAGCATTGCCTCGAGTCGTCTCTGCGATAATTCCCGCAAAACTAATAGGGGTACCGGTTAATTCGTGCGTTTTTTTTTGGAAAATTGAAGCTTTGTTGTGAAAAAATTGTTAAAAATTTAATATTCAAAGTATTGTCCATCACTAGCTATAACTTTTTCCCATTTTTCTGGCAATTCACGAATACCCTTTCTGAAAAATTCGGCCGGCTTTTCCGCTTTCCACGAATCGATCCAATTTTTGACTTCTTCATAATTGGAGAAGTGCTGGTCAGCCAGGCCATGTTGCATTGATCGGAAGAGATAGTAATCGGATGGCGCTAGGTCTGGACTATAGGGCGGGTGGGGTAGGACATTCCATTTGAGCGTTTCAAGGAAGGTTTTGACGACCTGTGCAACATGTGGCCGAGCATTGTCATGTTGCAAAATTACCTTGCCGTGCCTTTGTTCATATTCCGGCCGTTTTTCGCGCAGTGCTCGGCTCAAACGCATCAATTGTCGTCGGTAGACTTCCCCTGTGATCGTTTCGTTCGAGCAATGTCTCAAATTCGTGATCTTCAAACTTTTTTGGCTGTCCGGGCCGTTCATCGTCCTCCAAGTCAAAATTGCCACTTTTGAACCGTGCAAACCACGTACGCTCAGATAGAGCATGCACACCATACACTTCCACCAAAATACGATGACTTTCGGCAGCCTTTTTCTTCATATTGAAGTAATGAAGAAGTACTCCCCGTAAAAACACTTTATTCGGCACAAAATTCGACATTTTCAGAGTAAAAAAAAGTATTGTTGTTTACGCTTCAGTTAAATGACACATACTGATTCTGAAACTATATGATAATAGCTTTCCAACACATATTCAACAAAGGTTCACAAAATCAAGTTACGCCATCTGTTAGAAAACCCTAAAGGTATGCAATGCTCTTGCTGCCGTCAAATGTCCTTTCAGTGTTGCCTATGCTAAGGGGCCCGCAGTTGTGCAGGGCTTATCGTCACAATATAAAACACGTAGATCAATGTCTCGTCAATAGATACGATGGACGATCTGCCTACAGAATAGTTTTAGAAGAATATTTATTGGTCTGATTGATCCAAACCACTTCCACTGCTACTCGTTTGCAATAAAATGGCCTTTCTGTGGCCTCAAGTAGGGGAAGGGACTATGACGAAAAGTCTTAGATTGGCATTTTTATAAGATCCAATTGACATAAAATTACAAAGATCCAGACCCAAAGACCAAAAAGATTGCAGTATGTCCGCTTTTGATTGAAACTATTGGAAATGGCTCAAATCTCAAATCTTAGCGAACAACATTGGTTTCAGTGATAGAGCACAGTTTTGGTTAAATGATGCCAGCAGAATTTGGACGAAAGTCTTTCACTGGTTCTCCATTACGTTCGAAAAAATTTCCTTTTTCCAACAGATTTTTTTAGATTTCTTTATGCTCCAAAGAGTGGTTAACCCTAGAAAGACCGCAAGTTTATCATACATACAAAGACTAAATATCATATCCGCTGATATCTCGAAAAGTACACATGGGAGTAGGCTAATTTTTCACAAAATAAAATAAAAATGTATATAAAATTTTTCGCGATTTTTCAACAAAAGTTGATAGAAATAGTAGAGAAAACTACCGCAATGGTCTTTCTAGTGTTAACGAGATTTTTTTCATAATAGATTTTTAACGAATTCTCTATGCATGTCCCACGAGACTCAAACTTGTAAAACAAACATTCGATTTTCCACAAAATTTAAAAAAAATTGCATATAAAATTCTCCTTGTTCAACAATTCAATCAAATGAAAGAATTTTAATAAATGGTGTGCAACAATTGGCGCCCAGTAGCTGCAATTTTGTTGTCCAAGCAGCCGTGGCATTGTTGTCATTTAATTTTGTTTGTGATTAATTTTCAATGCGGCCAACCGTTGCCAGCAAATGCCAAAGGGAACAACAACAACAATAAAAGTGTGCATTGTTTTTAAAGACACTGCAATGCAACACACATACATATGTGTGTGTGTGTTTGTGTACACGTGAATCCATAACAGCAGCAGCAGCAAAATAAGGATATCATAAAAAACAACTATTCAAACAACAACAACAACAACGTTAACCAATGACTGCAAAACAAGTGAGTTGGTATGTGAATTGTTTGGCAATGCACAGTGTTTTCGCAATGAACAAAAGTAGAAGAAATATTTAGTACCAAGTGAAATGATATTGGATTCATTTTAAAGAAAAATGTTTCAATAAGAAAGAAGAAAAAGTATTTAAAGCATAAGTAATTTTTTAGCTTGCTTACAGCTGATCAAAGTTTACATTATTCGATTTGCATTAATTAAACATGATTTAATTTGACAATTAAACAAGAGATGAATGGACAAGAAATCCTGAATCTATATAACTGACCATGTTTATAATAATGTTTTAATTTTTTTTCAGTTTTTCATACTGAACACGAGTCCTTATGAGCATAAGACACTTCCAAATGTTATACGCTCTGACTCGCTCGAGAGCGGAACACATTAAAAAGCTATCAAATGTATAAGAAATATTCAAACGAAAAACAAAATCAATTAAAAAAAATAATTTCTGAACTCCTTAATGAAAATTCGATTTCTATGTTATCCTTATCCATTAATATAGTAAATTTCATCAAATTCGCACAAATTTTGCATTTTTTTACCATCTTTTGTGTGCAGACAGCGCACTGTGCGTTGGGTTCGAACAATTGGTCGCCTTTTGTGTGCAACGTCAAAGGCGAACAGTCACAACGATTGTTTGTACTCTTGTTAAATAAACACAATGCGCACAACAATGAATTATAACACAGTCGAAGCAAAATAACCCGTGGCACAGTCGGCTCAATCGGACCTCTGTGTGTGTGTGTACTGGCCAGTTGTGCGGCCAATAAAGCCCGCTGCGACTGCAATTGCAACTGCGAGCCTGTTGTGCTGAAAACAACCAATAAAAACGCCATGGAAATTGCACTGCGCGCTTTGGCGCATACATTTTACGGTTCGATTTGTGAATGAAAATCCGTGGGCATCTGCTTTCAATGGCTGCCACGGTGGGCAAGTGGAATTTGTCAACCACAACTTCATTCATGGAATGAGCTGGTAAATTTCAATAAAAATTGTACATACAGTCCAATTGTGGTGTGGAATTATTGTTGTTGTTTTTGTTATAGGTTCAACAATGCAATTGATTTGTTGTATATTCACAATTGTTTCTCAAATAGGTCATGCAAATGCTGTAGTAACTTATTCGAATGTGTAGCTTATTAGGTTTTAAAGGATAAAAGTAGGAATCGCTTATAATGAGCTAAAAATTTGAGATTAGGTTAGGTGAGCTTGGGAGATGGTCTGACCATTATTGACTAATAATGAACTGAGAATTTCACAAACACTTTCGGAAATAATGAGACAATGTTAGGTTAGGTGAGCTTGGGAGATGGTCAAAACATCTTAGACCATGTTCAAGATTTCATTAGACTATGCTGACAATTTCTAAATATTGAGAAATTCCAAGAACATCTGGATATGTTTTGGAATTGAAAAAATGAATTAAATAGAAATGTGGGGCAAAATTTTAATTTATAATATCCTATCGACTAGGTTCTGTAGAGATATCATCACAAAATAATTTACCCAATTGAGTCTTTTTTCGAAAGGGTGCAGCATAAGTACAAAGAGGATGAAGTAAATTTGTTTCATGTAATTTCTGTTCCATGTAATTTCTGTTGAAATCATTAAAAAACAGTTCTAACTTTTTTGCTTGGGTGTCTTTTACCACTAAAACACAGTGGTCAGCCAATAGGTCTGTTTGGTTACGGATAATTTGTACGAATTTGTACAAATTTTTACTGGATCCTGTTTGTGTACGCCATATCTCTTGCAACGAAAGAGAAACTGAGAGCGTAAAGTGACAGTTTATTTCGGGAGAATTTGCAAGATTTTAATGGAGAAATTTTTGCTAGTAACTTTTAGCCAGTAAGAAGAAGAACAAGAAAATCATATGATTGGCAGCCATATGATTGACTGCAGGTTAGGTTAGGTTAGGTCGGGAAGGGTGTGTGCGACCCAGAGGGCGCACTTCCACTCGGAGGCCAAAATGGCCCATTGTGAATCTCTTCTTAGAGAGTTCTAGAGCTAACCAATGGCTCTCAGTCCAGGGCAATGATTGACTGCAAAGACAAATAATTTTTGCTAACATTTGGAGAAATGGAACCTGCAAGGAAATTGTGCTTTCGTGAGTCTGCTGACCGACAACCGTCTTGCACAGCTTTACCTGCTACAGCTGAAAGAAAAGAATCGAAGATTGAGCCCAACGAACCATTTGCCTTTTGCATTAAATGTCTGAATAAACTTGAGTCTCCCGTCAGCTTCAAACCTCAAATAAACCTTTTAAATCAGCTGTTTATTTTTTCTTTATACTTCTTTTTCTCTGTTTATGCTCTTTTTATTGTGAATATGCCAAGTTCCACTGGTGTAACCAAGAGTTAAAACTTGCAAATTCTTACAAATTTCTGTTTGTTTACTTTTTTGGATAAATAGTTTCATTTTTGGGACCGTAAGCTCTCCTGATATTTTTTTACTGGATAATTTTTACTGGAAAAGTTCCCAAACAGACCTAATGTGATCATGTCAATGCTCCTTCACTTCATGACTTCAGTCGTCCTACGAGAAAAGCGGTATACAGTTTTGCTGCCTCTTGTTCAGATCCTGGGAATGAGCCCGTTAAATATTGCTCCCGAATATTCACGGATGCCTCCAGAGCAGAACATGGTTCCGGCTCTAGTGTCTACATCGAATCAATTGGGGCTCGGCAGTTCTTGGCCCTAGGTTCGCCTGCATCTGGGTTTCAGGCAGAGATGCATGCTATACTTGAGGCAATAACCTTGGTTGGGAATAGCGAGTGGAGAGGCAGATCCATCTGTGTCTGTAGTGAAGTCCAAACTGCGCTCATGGCCTTAGACAGCCCACCAACCATCTGCGCCGTAGTCAAGGCCTACAAATCCGAGCTGAATTATGTCGACAGATACAAAAGCCTTACGCTTGCTTTTGTCCCGGATCACGCTAGAATTGCGCGTAATGAGACCTCAACCACCTTTGCTAGAATGTCCTCTAAGGCTGCATTTATCGAACCTGAACCTGTTTTGAATCTCCCATCTGTGGCCATCAAAGGGTCGCTAACAAATGGATCAGTTCAACCCACGAGTGAGCATGACAGACTGAGAGCGGCTGCAGTTGGACAAAACTTAAGCTTTCTGTCATCTCAGACAAATGCTTGCAGTTTCTTCTGTCCCTATGGAGGAGGGACTGCAGGCAGTTGGTTGGCCTAATGAATCGCCATTTTTTATGTGCAAATCACAAGGAAATTGTTAAGCATATGTGATAATGCTCTATGTCCTATCTGTGGGGAGAATGATGAGACGATGAGTCTGTTCCGCGTATGCCAGAATCAGGTTTGAGATATTTGGCACTGATGTGTTCAAAAGCGACCACTTTAGCTCTTTGCACCACAGAATCTGCTCACATTTCTCCGTAGGTCAGGTAGATTTAAAGCAATTTAACAAGGGACATCAAGTCGCAGTACAATGGACATATCCAGTGGCGCACAAAGAGGGGAGATTTTGGGGATTCAAACCCCCAAATACGAAAATTCCTGGTGCAAAATATGGTTACAAATGGAATTGAGCTGAAAAGGTAAAAATCCCCCTCCCCTCCCACAAAACGAAATCCTGTGTGCCCCACTGGGCATATCTCTGTTTAAGTGCTGCGCTTACTAGACTGTTCCGACAAGGAAAATCAAATTTTTTTAGGCATTGACTCGTCAGGATACTAATCAGAGTTCTTAGCTGGTCAGAATTTTCTTGAACAATCTGGAACGTTTGAATGGGTCAAATTCGGCACGCAATCAGATCTGTATTGCCTTCAGCCTCAGAATGTAGCAAACCTGTCATCAATGTATTTTGTTGTTGTAAGTGGCTAAATGAGTGCTGTCTCTAGTGATCTGTCGATCCCACCTCTAATCCCTTCCTTTCCTTGTCCTTTTGTACTCATGTTTCCCCCTATTTTCTGCTCCCCGGTTTCGGCCGTTTGTGTCGGTCAATGTTTACTGTGCTCTTTGTTATTCGTTATTCATATCGCATTGAATAAAGATCCCCAAAACCGAACTCCCGCGTTTTCATTTCCCCGTTCCGCCGCAATACGAATTAAACAGTAAGAAAGTTCAATAGGTTTGTTCTTGTGTCAAGGTAATTCTCACAGATTATTTATGCCACCACTACTTATATCTTTTTCTATGGTAATTAGTCTCTTCTAAAATTGGTTTATGACTCTTAACTCTTTCAGTACAAAACACAACTAGGGCGTTATATATGTTTTCTAGAATTTTCTTCTAAAATCGGTTAGCATTAACTGCTCTCTTCCACGCAGAAAGTTACAAAATAACGGCGCACAAGCCAACTCAGGGAGTTGCAGTCGCAGTTACCTTCCTTCCTATTCAGCACTAACCGAAACCTTCCTGTTTCCAACTCTTTTCATCAAAGTGCACTGAATCTTTAACATGTATGAAGGCACTTTTACAAACACACACACACATATGTACATATGTACTGCATGCAGCCATAACAACCACTTTTCCATCATTTCCTCAGCACAAAACATCCCAACACAGCGACTGTGCAAACAAAACACTTCGACAAAATATGTTTTGTGTGCGAGTTGTAATCCCCGAACGTATTCGCTGCGAGCGCTGCACTTGTGGGTGTTGAGAATCCTTGACAACTTCAAGAGTCAACAACGTGCAGCAAATTCCTCGTTGACAGGAATTTCAAATAAATCATAAACATGCCCGATGAAATATGTTTGTGTCGGCAGCAGTCAACAACAACAACAACAACAACAGCAACGTCAAAACCAATAACAAACGTGTTGACAACAAAAGCACAATAAATAAAACAACCGCAACAATAGCGACTGCAACAACAATAAAAGCAAGAAAAAGCTATTTAAACGCAACAAAACGAAAATGTGGCAAAAGAACAACAATAACAACTAAACGAGTAACGAGTTGCACTGCTGTTGCTGTTGGCCCGCAGACAACAAAGTGTGAATTTTATGCGCTTTTTCACGTTGCAATTTGCAGCAATTGCACGAGTAATTGCTGACAGCAACAGCAACAGCAACAGCAACAGCAACAGCAGCAGCAGCAGCAGCGGCGGTGGCATTGGCAACGCTGACAATAGCCGGAAGTGCCGCGGGTGTGTGGAATCACATTCACTTACGCACACACACACACACACACATAAACAATCAGACGCGCACAGATGCAAAACACGCAGCTGAGCCGTTGCACAAACACACAGACAAACAGACAGACAGATAGATGGACAGACACACATTGCCACCGGATTTAAAATTTGAATATGCAACACAATAGCGCCGATTGGCAATGCAAGGGGCATTAACAGCAGCCGGCATTGGCGTTGGAGCGAGTGCGGGGAGCGGGACTAGTGCGGCACATTGCCAGCCACGAAATGCCTTTTGGCAAAGAACTTCAAATATCGGCGGTGGCGCATCAGTTGCAACGCCACAAACGCAATTGGCATTCATGGCAGCAATAACAACAACAACAACCTTAATAATAACAACAACAATGACAATGACAGCAATAAAAGCCGCCATCAAGTGCTGCTAATGTTGGCAATCGTTGGTGTTGTTCCAACGAAACGTTGGAGTTGGCCCGTTGGCAGCGACTTGTGGGTTGTCTGGGGTGGATGCTTGGCAACGGTGGTGTTGTTGTCGATAGTCCCCCTCCAGGCCACTTGGCAGGCATTCAACGAGAAATGTTTTCGACTGTTTTGCTGTATGTTTGTTTTTTAAGTGGAACTTAAGTCGGTGTTATTTTTTTTATCTGCACTGCACTAAAAATTCACAACAACAATTTCCTTCGTCGTATATCAATAAATACTGAAGAATGCTAATACAAAAATAATTTTGTCTATTCACTTTAATATTGACTTTATTTATGACTAACATAAATGCTCGAATTATTCGGGTTTTTTCTATTTAAAGCTGAACTCTTGCTGCATTCGCACCCAAAGTGTCAATGTGAGAAAAATAAATTTCACGCATTTTATTAGCTGTTAAAAAGTGATAAATTTCATTTATTAAATCACACACATCAAACAGTTAATAAATGTTCCAGGCATTGGCATTGAGTTGAAGTATTCTATTTGTTAATTTTGTTATCTTCCTGTGTGCTTTTCAATATTTACAATATTTTATGATTTTATTGATACGATTGAGGTGAAGTTATCACAGATATCACTTATGTAAATTAAACATTTCTCTTGAGTATCGTAAACTTGATATCGATCATTGACTTTGGCAGGTGCAATAAAATCAAATGCCGCAAGCATTGGAAACCATACTGGGAAAATAAGTTAGTGCCACCCAAAATGGTTTTGATTCAATTAGAAATAAAATTATTTCATTAAAAATAGGTCGATTTTTTTGAAATCATGAATTTTTTATTTTCTTCGTCTTGCGTCTTTCGTTACACCCGTAGTCCCTCATTCCTCCCTTGTGGGATAAGAAATCTGATTAGCGGGAAAATTAATTTTTGTTAAGCATATTTTAACTTATGGTATGTCTGCTAAAAATTTCATTAAAACAGTTTCTAAAGTCTTTTTACTCTTCATTTTTTGATGTATAAGAGATCGAATCATTTCGGAGTAAAAGTTTTGTCTGGTTCCAGTAAGAATTTCGAGCTCCCAGAAAAAATTTTATGAAAATAGCTTGAATATTGGTGAATTTTGTCAGCGTTAAGTGATTGTTGGAAGATTGTTAAAAAATGTAGTAACATCAATTGAACCGGAAAGACAAATGATGAAACTTCATCATTTTCATTCATCATCATCTCATTAATGACACTGAAGCATTGCATTTTTCAAACTTAATTACAATTTAATAATTATTAAGAAGCCGAAGTCCCTGGCAGTTAGCGCTTTAGTCTTTAAGTGTGATAATTATTTATAATTGTTACTTTAATAAATAATAACAATAATACCTAAATAAATATCAATTTCCTCAAAGTGTCTGATTGCATTGTTTCTATATGATTTTTTCGTAGTTATTTTTTGATTTTTTTTATATTGTTTAAAAATATCTGAAAATACATGTTTAGGGTTTTATGAGATACAAATTTATTTAATTTCATTTATTAATGACAAAAATAAAAAAATTAAGGGATGTTTTAAATATTAAGAAGGAAATTTCAATAATTTTGTAGATTTAGCAAAAATTCATTTTCAGGTATCTGACAACACTGGTCTGGAACGTGAAAGTTTTCCTCCACTTGCAGATGTTCACACAGCTGGCCTCCAACTTCCTTCTAGTCTAAATTGAAACAGCTTGGTTAGGAATTGAACTCTGTTTTTGATATTTCATTTCTTCTCACTCGTTTGATGCTCTTTTATAGTTTCAGGCATTCAAACAGCAAACCTCCAGCCAGCCTTTTAGTCTGACTTGAAAGCGCCTGTGTGGGAATAGTCCCAGAGTTTCCACTTCTCGTATGTTTTCATGCAGCTGTAGATATTCATATAGTAGACCTTCACCCACTCTATCGCCTAATTTGGAACTGTCCGTAAAGAAACTGCCGCCGGTGTTTAATATTCACACATCAGATCTCCCCCACTAACTCAACACTAACTTTGAAGACACACTCATCTAACTTTGAAGACCGCAATATTTGTTACTTCAGCTAGTTACCAATGCTCGGATGCTCTGCTCCAGTTGCAGATATTCACATAGCTGATCTCCAATCACCCTTTCGTCTAATTTGGAATTGGAATTGTCTACATGGAAACTGAGCCCGGTTTTTTTTATTATATCTTCTTGCTCCCACTCGTTGGATGCTTTTCTAAAGTTTATAGAAGATTTCCAGTTAAGATAACAGATCTGCACCCATCCTCTCGTCTAACTTGGAAGAGTCTGTGTAGGAGCTGGATTGTTATACTTCATCTCGTTCTCACTCCTCGAATGTTCTCTTCTAGTTGCAGATATTCATACAGCAGACGTGCAGGTCCCTCTCGTCTAACTTGGAAATGTCTGCATAGAAACTTAACTTGGTTTTTGATATTTCATCTTTCACTATTTTCGGGTGTTATATAGGTCTAAACTTTTATGTTGACGAAGCACGGAAAGTTAACATATTTACTGAACTTAATTCGATCCAATGAAACCTCATCCATTCGTGTAATACATAGAAACTGGCTGTCTTATAAAAACTATAATTTTCCAAACATTAAAAAATTTGCAAATTAATTTAGATACGTAAGCCAAATCTTACTCTCTACTGGAAGAAATATTGAAATACTCGAAAACGGAAAAGGCCTTGCTGAAAAGTAGAAAATCCTAAGACACTTTTATGCCATCGCACAGTTATTCGACTCCATACAACCGCGGGACAACATTAGAAGGAGTGGTCCGTTCTTCATAAATTTGGTATACTAGTTAATCATGGTCTGCTGAATTCAAATCTCTATTTTGTTTTTCTTAAACTGTTGTAGTTTTGCAATGCCTGAGACTTAAGTTTGCAAATTTCGTCATTTTTGAAGAGCTATAGCACCAAGTGTGTTGGCTAGATTTTTCAGATTTTACATTTAATCGGTAACGTCAACATTGATAATTGCAAAAAGGAACAGAAATTGTCTTACATCGCTTTGGTTTTGCAATAAAAATGATAATAATAGACGTATGTTTTGCTTTTTTGCAGATTTTCTAATTTTTCATGCTGATTGCATACTTTTAGGCATAAATAAAATAAATTTTGTCGAAAAATACGTGTGGTATTGCTGCATACTTTCAGGCAGCAGATTAACAATATGGCAACAATTTGGCAACAATTTGGCAACACAACTTTGGCAACAATATGGCAACAATTTGGCAACATTGGCAACGGAATTTTGAGTTTTGTACGGACGGAGTTTTGTACGCAAACTTATTCTGCACCGTTTTGTGGGGGCTATTCAGTTATTCAAATTACTTTTCAAATTGAATTATTTTCTGAGATCGGAAGATATCGGAGGATGTAATTACATTATACGACAAAGGAAGAATGCTTCTTAAAATAAAAAAAATCCAGCAACATACTTTCACATACTTTTTAGATATTTTCCTCTAAGTTTTGTCAATTTTCAGAGTTTGAATTTAGAAAAATATTTTGAATTAATAGTGCAGTAAAAGACTAAGCTTTGCAAATTTTGAAAAAATATTAAAAGCGAAAATCACCACATCATTTCTTAATCTATATTAAAAGTTTCAGCCACTTCTTGGTAACAATGTATTTTTAAAATTTTTTTTACTCAATAGACTAAAAAACAGAAAATGTGTGTTTAAATTTTTTTGTGAAAAAAGTTTCAACTTTGCGCCGCTTTTGCACAGATTAATAATTGTTTTTTTGCACAGATTTTTTGGGGTTTTCTTAGTTGGAGTTTTGCCTTTCAAATGACATCAAAATCGTTAAATTCTGAGACTATAAATTTTTGGAATTTTGTCTATGGAACGAATCACTGTGCATCGTTCTGATATCATAAGAAAAACGGCAGCTCCTTCTTCTAACTCAGCTATTGCGGTCCTCTGCAGTCAGCTCAAACCAGCCAGATGGCTTAACGAAGTTCTGCAGATTCTCTTTATTGACCGATTCGAGGTTATCCAAATCTTGGAACAGGCGACTTCCGATGTTTTTCACCTTAATCTGAGAGTTCTGAAAAATGACAGAACAGATGAGCTATAATTTCCTCTTTCATTCCTCCTCTTTCATTAAAGCAGCCGAAGTCTTACCAACAAAGTTTAATCGATATCTTTCAAAGCAGTCACAACGGTACTAATGTGCTATCTACTCAGTGCTTTAGTGTTTAAACTTCCTGATCATTTATTCATTATTTATATAAGCAAAATCTTACTCTCTACTGCAAGAAATATTGAAATACTCGAAAACATAGAAGAATTTGTATGAAGATTAAATTTAATTCAGATTTTAGATTCATTTAGGAAAAATTTTAAGAATATTAAATGTTATTTAGACCGTTAAAATCTTTCTTTAAATTAAAAAAAAAATTGAATTGAAATATTCAAAAATGTTTTGCAAGTGTGGAATTTGTTTGCCATTCAGTTGTCTGCGGTTTTTGCCGTTTGTGGCTTTTAGCGTTTTGTTGCTTGCATTAGTTGGTACCGTACACGCTTTTTCTTCTTCTTCATTATTACTGTTATTATTGTTTGTTGCCATGCCTTGGTTTCGGCTGTGTGTCTGCAGCCACTTTTCTTTGCGGCTTTTGCTGCATTTCACGCACAATTACCATAAATGGCGATGCGTTAATTAAATTGCAGATTTAACGCTGCCAATTCGCCTCGCCATACCGCAATGCATCGCTTGTGGTTGTTCTTGTTGTTGTTGTTGTTGCTTTTTTGCTACTTGCATAATGAGCGTTTGGTTTTTTGTACGCAACAAATACAATAAAATGGTTGGAATTTTGCTGTTAACTTTTTTCACATTCGATGCATTTTTTTGCACGAATTCAAATTGCGCTGGCATTGTGTGCGTGTGTGATTGCGTGTGTGTGTGAGTGTGACTGCTCCAAAGCCAAGATTCATTCGTGCTCCAGTTTGTTTTTGTGCGCCTTCATTGTTGACTTTGCTAGTTTGTTTGCCAGTCTTGCGGTCTGTGTGCGGTGCGGTTTTCACTCGACTTTTACCGGTGCGCTCGCGCGGCCGGTGGCTCGTTTGCGACCGCCGATCGCCGGTTGCGGCATTTGTCTCACTATCGGCAACAGCATCCGTATCGTCGTATCGCATATCGGCTGCACTTGGCCGGTGGCTTTTAGCACGCTCCGCGCGTTTTCGTACATACTTCGTACTCTTTTCGGCTCTTTGCGCTTTGCCGCGCCGCCGCACAAAGCTGCTGGAATCAGATAAGTTGTCGGCAGCACTTTTTGTCGCTGCCAAATGTCCTGCGAATGGGCTTTTCTTTCGATGGCTCGATTGCCGTTGCCTGCTGGCCACATTTTTGTTCTTATTATCGTCGTATCGTCGTTGTTGTTGTTGGGTTTGCTGTCGTTGTGGTCGCCGGAAAAAATTAAATTGTTAAACCTTTGCGCTGCTGCCATGTTTGTTGCATGTTGCTAGCTATTGTTGTGCTTTTTATTGTTATAGTTATTGTTGCTGATGTTGTTGTTGTTGTCCTCTTGCTGCTGCCCATTGTTATTCGAGTGATGTGTTGTTTTTGCTCTGCTTGCAGCTGCCTCTGATTTAGCTGTATCTATCTTCCAGTGGTTGCCATCTAATCGCTTTCTAATAGTATCTCGCATGTATCTCTGTGTTACCATTTAATTTTCTGTTACTTGTCAACTGCGCTTGTTAGGATAATACATTTTTTTCCTGCGCCAGTTACACATTGCAGAGGTTCTCAAACCTTGAAGAGTGACACTTCACTTCACTTGACCCACTTGGTTGGTAACCTTTTGTTCTACGAGTAAAAGTTAACGGATTGAAGGAAAGACCGAAAGGAACCGAACCGAACCGAAGAAAGAAAGAAAGAAAGTGGTAAAGTTTGAGATCTGGTCCATCTGAAACGCATCGTTGTTTTTTTATTAAATATGTTATATATGCCTCTGTTACAAACGGAAAATTAAAATAAGAAAAGAAATATCAAAAAATATGATTTTTGAAATAAAACTGTTAATAGATACACCAATACCTCAATTTGCGTCGTGGTTACGTTCCAAAAAAACACGACGCAAATTGAAACGATGCAAAGTGAATTATGATTTTCTATAGCAAACCATGTAAAGATCGAAGATAGGTTCCAGGGTTACGAAAATACTACTTTTTAAAAAGAAAATTTAACAAAGTAAACATTTAAAAAACAAAAATAATATAACTCAGCCAATAAATAAATTGGAAAAATATTTACCTTTTTTGTAACCAGAAACAACCTGTAAAAATTTATAAAAATTTATTATTCTCTTTTAAAAAAAAGCAAAACACACTAATTGAAACTGAATTCTAAAATTAGCAAAACAAAGTGAAAATAAAACTGTATTAACATTGCGTTGATTTTCAGTTAGAAAGGGAATCCCCGAGTTTTGATGGCATGGCGCAATTAGAAACATAAGTCGTGCCATCTTTTAGAAAAAAAAGAAAATTTCAAAAAAAAAATTAAAGACAAGCCCTAAACAACGCAACTTCGAAAATCTAACGACGCACAGTGAAAATTAGTACTAATTCAGCAGCGACGCAACTTCGAAAAAACGCAAAACGAAACGACGCAAAGCGAGGTATTGGTGTACTTGAACTTTAGATTACTCAAAATTTTCGCTATAAGCTTTCGTAGAATCAAATGTTTTTAGTTTCAGTTGACCTTTGTGACCCAACACTTCTAAAACCCAAAGTATTCCAGAAAAAACCGACAGTTGGTAACTCTATTTAGCAGCTTAATGCAAAAAATTTTAGTGAAAGTGGCTAGATCGGACTGGATATGGGTCAAATGAAGGACAAGTTAGGGTAGGTTAAAGTTAAATTATTTAAAAAATTAAAGATTGAAATTTTTTATAGTACTTTTACTATTATAACTACACCTAATTCTGTTTTTACACGGTAGATTGGTTCCAGGAAAAACCATGTAAAAAAACCGTGTAAGAAAAGACATTGATCGTATGCAAAAATGCTTAAACCTATTAAAATTAGGAAACAAGGATTTTTTAAGAACAAATATTCATGTTTATTTTATTAAATCACATATATAATGTGTATTTACATAAACATAGTTATTAACTAAAAAAAAACAGCTATGTTGTTAACAAAAAGAATAGATTATTCAATTTTTAAGGTAAAAAAAAAGATAATCATAAATACAGGAACAAAATATTAACACATTTCAATTGCTCTGACAAGTAAATTTGCTTGTATCCACAAAAAGGGAATTTCCCTAAATATGTGATATGAACATATTTCGAAAAATTAAATTTGACAAAAAAATTTAAGCCCAAAAGATTTTGAATCGTGCTAAATGGAATAAAATCGTGTAAACAAATTTAAAATTGTTTTCTTTTCAAACCGTGTTAAATCAAAATCGTGTAAAAAAAGACCGTGTAAAAACAGAATTAGGTATATAACATTATTGATAGATACAGTTAGATTAGTTTACGATCAACTGAACCGACATAGCAAATGATTAAACTTTTTACCAGTGAGAAAGTGTACAACTAAGTGTACAAGTAAGTTTGATAGCGAAACATTTGGTCTCATTAACACTAGAAATACCGCAAGTTTTTCATACCTACAAAGACTAAATATTATATCCGCTGATATCTCGAAAAGTAAAACTCGGATTTGGCTAATTGTAATTGTAGAACCCTAATTGTAGAACTAATTGTGGAACCCGATAAAAAAATAAAAATCATCAAAGCAAAAGTTGATAGAAATACTAAAGAAAATGCAAATATTTAATGAAAAATTGTCAAAATGACCGACATGGTCTTTTTAGTGTTAAAAGCACTGAAGAATTAAACATTGCCAGTTAAACTGTTAATTTCATCAAAGTTAGTTATGCAATGAATTCATAATTAAATTAGATTGTCTCGTTTTTATATGAAATTGTAGTTATTTTTTAGGTTATATTATTTAAAACAAATTTTCGTAATGGGAAAATGTACTGTCGTAAGGTCGTAGTGGGAAAATGCCTGGTGTGAACCCATGAAAAACTAAAAAAAATTACCATCGAAGATTAAGTTAAATTAGTTTGATTTCCTATCATTCTACGGTTTGGTTAGGTTAGATCATATAATAGGTTAGTCATAGATATCTATGAAGTTCTTCATCTCCTGATTTTAAGAAACATACAAACTTTTAAACTTAATTACGAAGGTTCGTAAGCCTCGTCAAATTGGCGACAATGTTTTGCTGTTCTTTATGTCAAAGTTTGTAGTCTTAAGTCTCGTTTCCAACAGATAAACTTTTCTAAATCAGTTTTGAAAATTTCTTTTATTAGATATCAATTGAGAATTGTCCAGATACTTGCAAAAAACAATTGTAAAAAAGAAAATCTGTTTCATTAAGTATTTAAAAATAAACTTTATAGGAATGCAAATTCTTTCAGGCGTTTTTAAAACGCCAAAGGTTCGTAACAAAAATTATAAGAATAAGTTTCGTAATTTAGGGTTAATACATTGAAAAATGTTCTGCAACATGTAAAGTTCCCTTCAAATTTTTGCAGTTTGGAAATCGCTGAGAAAATTGTCATTTTTGTTACTCACTTCATTGACTTTTTATGCTGTACAGTACTAACGGTTTGTGTATGTGTGTGTGTGTATGTGTGGTTTAACGTATTAATAAATTAGAAATCTGTTTTTTGCTATTAATTCGCTGGTTACCCTTTTGCACTGTTGCCATTTTTTTATAACATAAAAATTTTGCAAGCGACGTTTGTGAATTGAGTTGTAAGTCGCTTTAAAGTAGCACATGCAACATTAGACGAGTCGCTTAGCGGCAGTGAGGCATCTGACAATTGGCAATTCTGCTTCTTCAATAAATAAGCTGCTTAATGGAGCACACACACATACAGAGCTTTTACCGATCGAGTGCGACTGCTTGCCGCCCATTTTGCCTTTAAAAATACTTTAAGCGACTTAAGTGAAACACTTGCACTGCTTTGAAATTTTTAATCAGTTATTTTTGACTTTGAAAAGTTTCCCACAACGCTTCGCAACGCCACTTTTGCTAATTTTTATTGTCAAGTGCGCAATTAAAATAAAAACGTGAGCCGCAAAATAAAAACTTGTTTAATATTCGTAATAATAAAACTATAAAACTAAGTATTTTTAATTTGATATTATTATCGTTGTTGTTGTTGCTGTCCAACAATTAACAACCGCAGCATTATTAACCTTGTTGTGCACGAGGCATGATGCGGCTCCAGCTGGCTGTCCGTCCGTCCGTGCGTCTGTCAGTTGCATTGCTTGTCCGCCCAGCGTTGTGGCGATGCGCTCATCTAATGCCAAAAACCTTTTTGTCGCTTTGCCTGTTTGTTGTTATTGTTGTTTGGTTTTTTCCAAACATTAATCACATTTTTTATTTGCATAACGTTTTGTGCATTTTTCGTTTTTGTTAATTGCATTGTTTTTGCTTTTGTTGGTTTTCAACGATTTACCATTTTTGCACCCACTAATTGTTCGCTATGCGATTAAATGTTTGCTTTGCTTTTTTGCTGGCTTTTGCTGTAGTTGTTTTAGTTGTTGTTGCCGGCCAAATGCAAATCCGGCAACCTGATGCATTATCAACAATTATTGTACACTGAATTGCAACACTGTGCATTGCAATTATTGCCGGTGACACAATCGCTTCGCTGCAGTCGGCGATGTGAAGATTCATGAAAATGCTGGAAATGGAGATTTTTGCATTGATTATTTCCATTGAATTCGTAAGCGGATTATGCGATGGCAATAATATTTTATGGAACAAAAAATTCAACAGAATTTGTCATTTTGTTTGGAAAGCTTTCAATGAGAATTTACATGAAAAAATATTAAAATATAAAATTAAACATTAATGATAAAAAAAATAAAAATAAATGATAAAAAAATTATTAAATGCCATACATACATATACATACGTATATTCATATGTATATGTTCGAGTATTATTATTACTATTATTAGTATTGTTGGGGCTATTAACACATTGCTGACCGGCAACTTTTCTGAAATTTACCTCATGTGCCCGGCTATTGTTTTGAAAGCGGATGTGGAAGTAAAACAATATAAACTTTAATAAATTTTATTTATTATTTAACTCTTAACCCTCTAGTTCCCAAGAAGGTCTGTAGACATCCTAAGCTTAAAAAAATTCTGTAAATTACACCTTATGATTTTTTTAGCTGATTTTACACGTATGGAATGGGGAATCTTCACTTTACAAAATAAATGTAGTCAGTTAACGGTGCCACATGCACAACGGCAGTAATTGTAAAACAAAGTTTAAGTTTCGTGAGAAAGTAAGCAAATAATTACACTGTGCAAGTCCAAAATTTAGACATGGGGGGACCTATTGGGTGAGTTTCCTATAGGTATACTGAGTTGAGATCCACCAGCCGTTTGGTAAGATTGGCTCTAGTTTATGAGAAATCCGACTTTGAAGTTTGGTAATTGTCGTCAAGTTTGTCGCTTAAGTAGGTCCTAAATCGTTCCGAATATCGCTTTACTGTCTTCGGCAAGTTTGTAGATATTTTAACGACCAACACATTTGCTTAAGACACCAATCCAAAAAAAATACATTTAAACTGTGTAATTGCGATATGTGCATTTTTGAGCTCAGCGCAACGTGGCGTATGAGTGTCATTTAATTATAATTAACGTGGCGTATGAGTGTCAATTATATGAGTGTTAATTATAATTAAATGACACTCATACGCCACGTTGCGCTGAGCTCAAAAATGCACATATCGCAATTACACAGTTTAAATGTATTTTTTTTGGATTGGTGTCTTAAGCAAATGTGTTGGTCGTTAAAATATCTACAAACTTGCCGAAGACAGTAAAGCGATATTCGGAACGATTTAGGACCTACTTAAGCGACAAACTTGACGACAATTACCAAACTTCAAAGTCGGATTTCTCATAAACTAGAGCCAATCTTACCAAACGGCTGGTGGATCTCAACTTAGTATACCTATAGAAAACTCACCCAGTGGGTCCCCCCCATGTCTAAATTTTTGAGGGCAAATTTCACGCACAGTGTTATTTTTGAAATTGTGTGAAAAACAAAAATTATTTTAAATAAATTGTGAGCCTCAATAAAACTAAAAAAATTACTGGTGCGCAGTTGTTAGTGTTCTTTGAGAAAATAAAAAAAAATTATGGAAACAGTTGTTACACTCCTCCAGCCCTGCATGACATCGTATCCAAGATTGAAGCAGGGCTGGAAGCTGACCATTACACTTTGGGCGTCTTCGTGGATATTGAGGGGGCTTTTGACAATGCAACCTTTGACTCGATATGCTCAGCAGCCAGAATGCATGGGGTAAATGAGACCCTGATAAGGTGGATCCGCTCCATGCTCTCCGGGAGATTGCTGACCGTTGGTGAGAGTGATAGCAATTCGGTCACGGCAGAGGTCGGACGGGGATGTCCCCAGGGTGGTGTCCTCTCTCCGCTGCTGTGGTGTTTCGTGGTCGACTCTCTACTAAGGGAGATGCAGGATCTCGGAATACATGTCCAAGCATACGCGGACGATGTCTGTGCACTAGTATCAGGACGATCCCTCAGGATAATTTGCAAAAAAATGCAGAAAGTCCTGGATAAGATTGATAACTGGTGCACAGGACAGGGTCTTTCCGTTAATCCCAGTAAAACGACTTTGGTCCTATTTACTAGGAAGCGGAAGCTGGATGGTCTCGAACTGCCAGTACTGAAAGGTGTGACCCTCAGTCTATCCACGGAGGTGAAATATCTAGGGGTTATCCTAGACAGGAAACTAACGTGGAAGATGCATGTCTTGACGAAAGTAGACCGTGCGCTGAAGGTTTTCCAACAGTGCCGTCGAGCTTTTAGCAAGACCTGGGGCCTGAAGCCTGCGGTGGTCCTCTGGATATATACCGCACTCATCAGACCCATAATTACGTACGCATCGGTAGTCTGGTGGAGACGAACAATGGTTAAGTCCGCAGCTTTGGCTCTGAACAGACTACAAAGAAGTGTATGTATATGCATTACGGGTGCCATGAGCACTGTCTCAGGTGATGCCCTTAATGCCATGCTTGACCTGCTTCCCCTAGACCTAAAAGTTCAAGAGGAAGCGATGAAAGCGACATGTCGGCTATATTCCTATGGATACTGGCACGACAACAAGGGATCGGGTCATGGAGAAATCTTCAAGAGGTTGTCAGCGCAATATCCGTTGCTGCTGGCCCCTAAGGATTGCCTAATACCCGTAGTATCCTTTAGGAGGAACTTTGAAGTGAGGTTCCCAACGCGCGACCAATGGGACAACCCACAGGCCATGCTAGGGGATCTGACGGATATTTTCTTCACTGACGGATCCAAGACCGATAAAGGTACTGGAGCTGGATGGCACCTCGATGGAAGTGTCAACTGCTACTACTCACTGGGTGGGCTGACTACCGTCTTTCAGACGGAAGTCTTCGCCATTCTGAAGGTAGCGGAATGGATAATTGGGAGGAAATGGTGCGGGAAACATATAGGAGTCTGTAGTGATAGTCAAGCTGCACTTAAGGCCCTGGAGAACGCGCGTGTTACCTCTAAGATTGTCCAAGAATGTAAGTTGAAGCTAAAATCAGTCGCGAGACGTAATAAGCTCCAACTTATCTGGGTTCCGGGACACTGCGGTGTTCTAGGTAACGAAACTGCCGATGAACTGGCTAACTGTGGATCAGGGTGTACACCCATGGGACCAGAACCAATAATCGGCACCAGTCTAGCAGGAACCCTGGACTGGATCAGGTCCTGTGTAAATAACCTACTCAGAGAACGTTGGTCTAGCTTGGGAAGCTGTAAAACTGCCAAGTGTTTTGTGAAAAGCCCGAACAGGAAAGCAGGGAATTTCCTCCTGAAGCTGGGAAGGAAAGACCTCCGTCGAATGGTCGGGTTAATCACAGGACACAATCCATGGGGGCGACATATGGCCAACATGGGCATCATCGAGGATCCGACTTGCATGTCTTGCCTGGAGGAGGTTGATAGTACAGAGCACTTTCTCTGTGCATGTCCTGCCTTCTCTAGAACGAGATTGCGCACGCTGGGTTCAGATGTAATGAGAATGGACGAAGTTCATTCTCTCACCCTGTGTGATCTCCTGAGATTCATTAATGAGTCCGGGAAATTTGCACAGGAGACCTCATAGCCCTTTCTCCCTTTCCACCCACTTTCTCTTTTTCTCTTTCCCATTCCAATCTCCTCTATCAACCTTTTTCCTGAGCCTTAAGTACAATGGGCTATAAAGCCTGAGTGCTTGAGGTAATGACCTCCCTTAGGTTATTTCCTCGGCTCCCCCTCACATCCATCCATCCATCCATCCATCCTCCTACCTAACCCAAACCCTAGAGTGTCTGTAGGCCTGCTTGGGATGATAAGCGTAAATAATTAACGGTCATTGATGATATTTTTTCGCTATTTAAGCATTATTTTTCTATTTGAATCGAAATTTTGACACACCACAATGTAAAAAAGATCATGTCACTGCAAAAATTTATACTAAGGCGTTGTCTGTGGGGGTAGATGAGAGAACTAGTCTCCCCTAGTCCTTTATTTCATGGAGTAGATTTGTCGACATCTGTGTGAAAAGATAACAAGGAATTAAAAAAAATAAGAATCGCCATATATATATACCTATACCGATTTTTGTAGTTTTCCTAGTTTATACACCCCCCAAAAGCAGTGTATAAACCACCCCACGACACACTACCCCTCGCCTTACCCCCACCCCTTTTAATTTATTGTCTATTGCATGCAGAACTGAAACTGTTACCCGTTATTTATGTTTACATATATTAAAAAAAATTAAAAATTTAAATTAATTTAAAAAAAAATGTTCATATGCGATTTTTTTTGGTTTGTTTCCCAAGCAGGCCTCTAGGCCTTCTACTTTCTACACCCTCTATCACGCCTCCTATTGACATGAAATTTTGTTTACCGAACAAACATTCCTTCTCCACCACAAAACTATATTATCACTGGTAATTTTTTTAACAAGATTAAAAACTTGGGAACTAGAGGGTTAGTATGTCTTTTTCGTATGATAAAAAGTATACCAATCACCATCACAAATCAACAATCAAGCTTATCACATGTTTACTCGTGACCACGAAAACACGAGATAACTCGTGACCGGTCAGCAAAGTGTTAAGCACCGCGGCCAGTATTGGATTTTTTGTGCCTTAATTGAACCATCTAAGTTGAGGCTTTGTTTTAATTAATTTAAACACTCTTTGGGGTTCTAGGCTTCAGATCTTCTTCGGGGCTAAGGTAAAACTCTGACCTTCTTTGCTCTTTGTGCAGTTTTCAATAGGTTATGAGTACAATATACGCCAAAAAATCTCACCAAAAAACTGATCATATCATAGAAAAACTCCAGATTGGTTAAATTCAAAATCACCTAAGTAAAAATTCATCAACATATAAATCATACCTTTTTTAATTTGGTACGATTTGCTACCGTCTACAACAAACAAATTTCTTTGCACAAAATTGTCAAAATTGTCTACTACCACACAAATTTTCATCACCCAAACATATTCAAATCTATAGAAATTTAACGTTCGCTTTGTTGTTTTACATGCACCGTTACGTGGCTATAAGCCATCAATTATATTTAATGCAGCAGCGTCTGCATGCTGCCACTTCTACTATTTTTGTTGTATTCACTGCCAAACCATAAGATGGCTGCCACTTCCGCCAATGCGGTCAGCGTGACTGGGTCTCTCTTGGCTGTCGGCTGAAAAATGCGTTTGCGTTCGATCTGAGATCCTCGGCGACAATGTGTGCCAGTGCTGCTGCTTTCCGTGCCATTGTACGTCACAAGGTGCCAGGCCATTACTATTCGAGTGTCCACTAAATGTCAATTAAGTGGGCATTGCCCGGAGTGCGACACCGTAAACAAACAACTACAGCACTGCCAATGCAAAGGAGACTTGCCCAGTGTGTGTTATGGGCATATGACACAAGTATACGTCGTACATCACTATGGGCAATGGTGACTTTGTTGTCAGTGGATTTTGCAATACTGAATGTAGGAGAGCAAGAAAATGTTGGAATAATTTGAGATAACCGAATGAGGAACTTAAGTGCGGTAAGTGTATGTATGGAACTTGTACTAACTGAAGACTGATGAATAGATTTGTGGATGTTTAGAAAAGATTAAATGTTTTTAGAGTGCTAAGTCGAATGGATTATTGTACTTGGCCCTACAGAAGAGGCAGAAAGCAAGACAGATAGATATAGGAACGCGAGATCATAAGTGGGTGTTTACTCTCACTAAAACTTTAGCTGATTGAAGGCTCTTGAATAGATTTGTGGGTGAATAGGAAAAACAACAGCCAGTACTCAGTTGAAGGGATCATTGCAATCGGTCTAAAAATAAAGACAAAAAGAGAAGACAGAGAGTGACAGGAACGAGGGGTCATAAATAGGGTTTTCCTATCTTCCAAAACAAGAGCTGAATGAAGGCTCTTGAATAGATATGTGGGTGGATGGGAAAGACAACAGCCAGTTCTCAGTCGAAGCGATCATTGCAATCGGTCTAAAAGGAAAGACAAAAAACAAGACAGAGAGTAAAAGAACTATCGGCCATAAATGAGGTCTTGCTCTCTCCAAAACAAGAGCTGATTGAAGGCTTTTGGATAGATTAAACAAAGACAAAAAGCATCTAAAAAAGACGAAGAGCAAGACAGAGGTGATAGGAATGAGAGATGGTAAATGGGGTTTTACTCTTTTCAAACTTCAATTGACTGAAGACTGATGAAAAGGTTTGTGGGTGGGTAGGAAAAACGAAAGCATTTTAAATCACTTAATTGAAGGAATCATTGTACCTGGCTCTACAAAAAGGACTAGTAGCAAGACAGAGAGTTATAGGAATGAGAGGTCATAAATGGAGTTCTGTTTTCCTAAAACTTTGGCTGATTGAAGACTGATGGATAGGTTTGTGGGTGGATAGAAAACAGTAGCTTTGTTTCCCCAAACTTCAGCTAACTGATGGATAGAATTGTGGACAGATAGGAAAGTCAACAACCTTTCAGTGCATTAAGTCAAAGAGATCATTGCAATCGGTCTAGGTTGCGGTGGCTGCCTCTGTATGAGACACACTCGGTCTAAAAGGAAAGACAAAAAGACAAGACCGAGAGTGATAGGTTTTGTTCTCCAAAAACTTTGGCTGATTGAAGACTGATGGATAGGTTTGTGGGTGGATAGGAAAGGGATTGTTGTAATCAGTCTTAAAGGAAAGGTTGAGAGCAAGACAGAGAGTAATAGGAATGAGAGATCATGAATGGGGTTTTACTCTTTTCAAACTCTAACTGACTGAAGACTGATGGATAGGTGTGTGTGTCCGTTGGTCAAAAAGCAAAAACAGTGGTAAGAATGAGGGATCATAAATGCGGTTTTGCTTTCCCCAAACTTCAGCTAACTGATGGCTAGATTTATGGGTGAGCCTTTCAGTTCACTAAGTCGAAGTGATAATTGTTCTGGGCCCTGCAGAAGAGACTGAAAGCAACTCAAGGAGTGACAGGAATGAGAGATTATAAATTATATCCCAAAATATCTCTGCTTCCCTGAGGTATGTATGAATATCAATGAGGGGCATCACGGTAAGCCTCACTTATCCTCATAATAGTGTTCACTAATATGCTTTTGTGAGCAAAGGAAACGTGGTTTGTTAGGGGATATCTTGATTCATACAAAGTGTTGGTGTCATTGTGGCGTATTCGAAAAGTTAGTTATAAGAAAAGTTACTTATGGTTACAGGGGCGGATTCAGAAAAATATTTTGGGGGGTTTCAAAAAGTAATTCTTTAATATTCATAAAATTCCAAAAAATGCCTTTTAATTTGTATGCAGTTTTAAAGTCGATCCTAACCCTCAAATGCATATTGATGCCTTTAGACACAATAACGTATTTGTGTATATCGTCAAATTAATTCCCGATATAATATTTTGAAACGACTACCACATTCGAAATCTGTTTGCTAATATTTTGTAGTTCATTAATATTTAATTCACTTTTCAGTGGTTTTCTTTGTTAAAAAGATAAACCTATGTTCATTTAGCAAACGTGAAAATAATTCATGCATTTGAGGGCTAATATTTCGGGGGGTTTCAACCTCCAAAACTCCCCTGAATCCACCACTGTATGGTTAGCCTCCAATAACAGCAAATAAAAAAAGCACTTCATAAGATTTTCGAACCAAAGTTTTTGACGACTATTCGATACAAATGAATCATGAGTTTTATGAACTGTCTAACTCTGAAGTAAGGTTGAAAAACATGAGTCATTGATCCTCAAGCCATTTTAAACATTCAAAGCTCTATTAAAAACAACCATAAAAGAAATTACTATTTTTTTTTTTTAAAGTATGCAGAAAATTAATATGGAAATAGAAGTTTAATATGAAAGTGAAGTTGGATTCCATGGATCACCCATCAACCATGCAAATCTGGTACCTAAAGGCTGCTTCCACTTCACATTATCTGAAGATGAGATAAATCGCAGCTTCATATTTATTTCTAAGAAGCCTCCATGTTCACTAACTACATTAGTATGTATGATCGATGATGCTGCGGCAACGTGTCTTCTTGCTGCACTTTGCGTAGCAACATGCCGCACATGTGAAACCACAAAAGCGTAACCGACTTGCAGACAACAGAATTCACATTGAAAAACTGCAACATGTAAACAAAGCCAACTAACAGCAAACAACCGGTGAAGGTTACATTACACGAGATGCGGAAAATAAAAGGAAAGATGACAATTAATGCTCTAATAATGCTGCCAACCGCATACGGCAAAGAAAAAGCGCAAATGAAGAGTAAAAGTTGCAGAAGATCACACTCGGTCCATAGCCAACGGCAGCTGACGAATGGCAATGCGTGCGCAGTTGCCGGCTAAACTTCCGCTAAAGACGTTGTCAAACAATCGCGAAAAATGCTGCACGCCGGCCACTACTTTTGGCTAATAGGATTTTGGCTGATGGGCCTACAAGCGGCGTATTTGAGTGACTTTGTGACAGTGCATCGCCAACAGAATCGCACACTGCGTGACGAGTCAGAAGTGGATGAACCGCTCAGCAATTTGAAATTGAGCAGAAATCAACTGGAAGTGCGCGCGTTCTACGACTTTGGCGATCGCTACAGGTTGCGTTTCAGGCCGCTGCATTCAATGCCGCGTCTATTTTGGCACAAGTTTCCGCAGCCGCAAGCTGAGGAACCGCAAACGCAGCCAACTCAAACGCCAGCACCACCAACCGATGCTCCGGACGAGCCGGAGACGGAAGAGCCCACAGAAATGCTGCCAACCGTGGCACCCACTACCCCAGCTGCCACAATGACCAGCACCACAAAGCGCACCGCTGTCACCAGCAGTCGAGCGCCACCTCGACCCGGCAGCACCGCAAACACCGTAATGCGCCCGTCCGCGAATCGCTTGAAGACGCAGCTGCTCTTCGGCTCGCCCATCGAAGCGAATCTGATACAAACGAAAACGAAGAGCAAGGGCTTTCTCAGCCTGTTCGAGGTAATCAAATTTCCGAACAACAAATGTTCGGTGTTTATGGGCGACATTCGCAGCATGGAGGGCGTGTGCTATCACGAGTTCGAGTGCAAAAGTCTGGGCGGCATACCGACCGAACGCTGTGCCGAAGGTGTGGGCGTGTGTTGCATATGTTAGTATATTTTAGAAAAAACATGGAATCTGTTTTATTTGACAAATCTTTTAATTGAAAATCAGTTCTAACTGGCTGTGGCGATGTCACCAAGCAGCCAGTGGTCTACTTTGAGAGCCCCAACTATCCGAATCCGGTGCACGAAATGATGATGTGTGTGCTGATCATAAATGTGCGCAATAATGTGCAGCAGTTGCGTTTGGATTTTCTAATGTTTGAGGTTAGGTTCTTCATAGTTGAGTACTTAAATTGATTTATTGATTGATGGTGTTGTTTTTATTTGATCAACAGTTAAATAGACCAACCAATGGCGACTGTCTGGATGATCAGTTTATTGTATCGGGACATAACATCAATTTTGTGGTGCCAGTGTTGTGTGGCATTAACACAGGTCAACACAGTGAGTGAAGCTGCAATTTTCCTGAACTATAACTTTTTAAAAAAAATATTCTTTGACTTTTTCCAGTGTATATTCATGTGGGCAATTCCTATGAGAACAAAATCTATCTATCATTCTTTTCTAAGATTGCCGCTGGTGGAAGGTCTTTTAACATAAAAGTGACACAGGTAATTTGTTTGAATAGCGAAGTCAAAACTAGATCAATTTTGTTTTTATAATTTCAATATCAAAAATAAATTTTGTTAGTGGATGAATGAATGAATATATTGAGTAAGAAACTAAACGTTAGAAAGCCGCCAAAACCAAAGTTATCAGATGATAAGTGAGCTTAGAAGGACAATGGATAAAAAGAAATATGTTTGTTGTAGAAAAAGTTGTAAAGAGGAACGCATAGATGAATGAAGGCATGTCAAAATAACAACACTCAAGCTTAGGTCAATTAGACACGTTTAGGTTAATAACTCATTCTGATAGACACTTTTAGTTCAATTAGGCTCATTTTGATAGCACAGCATCTATAGCTTCCCCTATAATTCTAGCTAATCGGAATAAGTTTTGAAGTATATTAAGTACTGCATCCAATGATATTGCTGACTCTGGGCCTCTTATGAGATTCAGCGATTTTTCAGTCCAGTCTTGCCTACAGAACGAATTCTTACAGACTACTTAAAAACAGTGAACAAGTTAAGCTTAAATCTAGAGAAATATGAATTAAAATCTATGATGTCTATAGAACCATCTGGGCCACCAGGTGTTAACTATATTAAGTGAAGAGGATATTTATTTGATTTAAAAATGTGCTAAAAAAGCCTCTATAACACTGAATAAAAAAATAAAATGTTTTCCTTAAATAACAAAATTCTGACAACGGATTCTGGTAGAAGGGCAAAAAAATATACGTGTTTTGGCGTGTATCATAGACGTAAATATTCAGTAGATTGGTACTGGAATGTTCTGGTGTACTATGACTTATACTGAAATTTTGCGTTAAAAATTTTTTCCGTACATAGGATCTCATTTTGCGGGGTTTTGCGCACAATTGTTGGGCTCGATTCCATTTGAAACCATATTTTGCACCAGAAATTTTTGTATTTTGGGGGTGTTTGAACTCCCAAACCCCAGAAAAATCCAGTTTTGTAGAATACCACCAATTTTAAATAAGTAAACAATTAATTCTTAAACTCTTCTTCAGTTTTTAGTTATTGATGGCATTTAAGTAACATTTTTAGCTTTGGTGTATTCAGAGACTTATAGTAAAATTTTATTGCGAATATTTTCGTAATACATTTCTTCTTAAAAAGTCCCGTCAAAGGAAGTTTTTTGGCATTTTATGTAAAAAGGTTAGGTTAGGGTCAAATTTATCCATAAAAATAGGAGCAAGAGGGTTAAAATGTTTCACAAAAATGTTTCCCCTAGTATTTTACATAAAATTGATGAACACATTCTATACCTAAAATTTAAGATTACGTGGTTTTCATATGCTGATTCACAATTGGATTGTGCAAACGAGAGTAACTTTGACTCCCTTAAAAAAATTTAGACGTAAACTTCAAAATGTATATTCTTTTAAAAGATTTTTTTTGAAGACTTACTCTATGTACCCTGTCTCTTTTTACTAACAATGCAGTGCTGTTAAAATGGGGTTTCTCAATTCTTAAACACTTTTTCAGTTTTGACTTATTTCTGTCGTTAAAGTAAAATTTTTAGCTTTGGTGTATTCAGAGACTTATAGTGAAATTTTATTGCGAATATTTTCGTAATACATTTCTTCCTAAAAAGTCCTGCTTCAAAGGGCATTTTTGGCATTTTAGAGAAAAAAGACTCAAATTGATCCATATACATGGGAGTTAGAGGGTTAAAATGTTCCACAAAAGTGTTCACCGTAGTATTTTACATTAAATTTCTGACCACATCATATACCCAAAATGTAAGGTCACACAATACAAATGTGCAAAAGAAGGCAAACTTCGACCCCTCCTAAAAAAAGTCGAAGTCCAAAAGCAAATCCAAAACTTTTATTGGATAGTTTTTTATATACACAACTTTAGTTCCTTTTTCGTATTCCATCTTCTGAAATCAAGTACAAAAGTGCATGAAATTGGTTCAAATTTCAATATTTCTGAAATTGTAAATTGTTTTCTAATACAAGTTCAGTAGTTAATTTTAAGAGGAATTTTTTGGTTTCGTGCTAAAAGCGAGATAAAGTTTTTAATTTGGTTCCGTTTTAGTGATTTATTTAGCAGTGTTATTTTATTGCTTTACACAATTTGCATAAAAATGTGATTGAATTCTACTTAGACCATGCCTTGAATTCTATCCTAACGAAAATAAATATACATAGGTAGGCAGGAGTGGCTGCCCCAAGGCGGAGCCCACGTAGGCCATTAATGTCCATTGTGA
The DNA here is from genome assembly GCA_964056695.1 of Melieria picta. NCBI lineage: Eukaryota > Metazoa > Arthropoda > Insecta > Diptera > Ulidiidae > Melieria > Melieria picta. The sequence goes on along the minus strand of OZ057398.1, from coordinate 85,634,000 downwards.
TACCACAATCAATCGAGCTTTAGTCCACTCACTCATTGAACCAATTGGAGCTTCTTACAAAGCTTAGAAGACAGCGAATAGTCTTATCAGCTTAGTTAAGAAACTGCTTAGGTGATTCTTCCTTGTAAGCAAGATAAGTTGCTTTATTCAAAAGAAGAAAGAATCACCAAAGCAGTTTCTTAGCCATAGAAGGTGAAGTTGATTTTCTCTCTCTTCCTCGTCCACACAGCTACGACAGGAGTCGTTTGAAAACAACCTTTTAGAGTGGGTGCCAATTGAGCAGTGACCCGCCAGAACTTCAATCATGGTTCAAATTTGGTCCGGTTTAGCTATGACAGAAGTCATTAGAAATCAACTCCAACTTTCTTTTGTGGGTGCCAATTGAACAGTGACCCATCCGAGCTTCAATCATGGTTCTGATCTGGTCTGTTAAAGTTAAAGGTTCGCCAAATTTGGCACAGAAAAACTTGTGTTAAAATTTACTAAATATAGTAAAAATATTATGTTGTACTTTTATTTCTATAATTTAACAAATTTTTATCGTCAGCTCGAAAGTGATCTCGCACCAGACGGCTGCCTACAATACTTCACGGAAACAGAGGGTTTGGTCAAGTCGTTCAACTACGATGTGGAAGGCTCAATTGTGGATAACAGAGAAGCCACTTACTTGGTAACTGCCCTAAATTCCGTTCAATGCTTTCACAATGGAAAATATTTTGCCATGTTTGAATACTTTGCAGAACAATCTAAATTATGCAATTTGCTTGCAACGTGCCAAGGACATTTGTTCGGTGACATATACAGTGGAACAGCTGGGCGGCGATCAGCTGGACTTTCAAATTGTCAATAAGGATGAAGGTTCGTCGAATGATTTTATTAAATAATATTTCATCATTGTGTGATGGTTCATAATTTTTAAAAATGTATAATAATCACTTATTTTTCATTAATTTTGTTTCGTTTTTATTTCCAAACCTTCGCTGACAGAGGAAAATGACTTGGTGCCCGATGGTCAGGCGGGCGCCGGCATCTTCAACTGTCCCGACGACTACATCGCCGTCAACCAGGTGCGCCTGTGCGGCGAACGCTTCAACGACGGCATCGAGTCCGAGGACTTTACCATGCACGCGCCCGTGAAGGATGTCGCTGCGGGACCAATTATTCTGCCCGTTCGCACCGATGCCGAGTATGTGGGACGCGGCTTTCGGCTGCTCTACAAACAGGAACTATGTGTTTGAGTTGTTTGTTGTGTTGTTGAAATGTTTCTTGGAGTGCATTTGCAAAGGCAATGAAAATTTGAATAAACAGAAAAATCCAGCTGCCAGTTGACGCCGCTGACATGACAAATTTCTGAACTCTTGCATCGCGAGTGCGCCACTGCGGTGGGCAGCCGCGTTGACTTGTTCCAGTTACGCTTGAATTTGAATTGCAAAATGCGGACATGGGAAAGCGGCAACGGTTCAGCTCGTCTGCCGGTGCACTGCGAACGTCGTCTGTCCCTTGGCGGCAGTGTTTTCACCAGTCGCTGCCTTGTCGACTGCTGGGCGGCTGTCGATTTGATTTATGCCGCTCACCTTTCTTCCTCCACTTTTTCTGTGTCGCAACGGTTTCCCACAGTTGGGTGACGATAAGCGAAATAGCGTTACTCGTGTGATCCACTGATCGTGTCACATTTAGCAGTATCTCCGTCGCCTTGTCGTTGGCGTACTTGTCGCCGTTTGTTGTTGCCGCCACCGCCAGCACCAGTGCGGCAATTGTCAACGTCTGCGCGCTGTCGCCGTGGCCACTCAAAGCGTTTCGAATTTGATTTCGGCACATTTTGGCGTATGTCATGGCACCACCTACACCCCGGCCCCATGCACCTCGCCCCCCTGTCGCACTCTCGCCGCACACTGTGTCGCCGGTCGGAAAGTTCGAAGTTCGTGCGGCTGGCTTTCGATTGGTCGCTATGTGTTTGTTGTTGGCAGGTTTTCCACATTTTCGTTCTGCATCCAATGATGAAATTTAAAGTGCTCAACTGTGACAACAACAAAATGTAATTTGGTTTAGGGTTTAGGCTTTTTTTTGTTTCCGTCTATGATAAATTCGAAATTAACCCACGCCTTCTTTTATAGCGGTACTTTAACATATATTTGCATATCATTTTATTGGCTGCGCTTTGCATCTTGCACTCACAATTCAACTTGTGGCAACTTAAGAGGCGTTTTTTCGTTTTCGATCGTTGTGTTTCTTCGTGTTTTCCCGCATGTCAAGCAATGTTTGACAATTTCGCAGCGACCGGACAGTGGCAGATTTCGCGCGATTAATTAATTGAATTGAATTTTATTTTGTTTTATTTTGTTTTATTTTATTTTATTTTGTTTTATTTTATTTTATTTTATTTTATTCTATTCTATTCTATTCTATTCTATTCTATTCTATTCTATTCTATTCTATTCTATTCTATTCTATTCTATTCTATTCTATTCTATTCTATTCTATTCTATTCTATTCTATTCTATTCTATTCTATTCTATTCTATTCTATTCTATTCTATTCTATTCTATTCTATTCTATTCTATTCTATTCTATTCTATTCTATTCTATTCTATTCTATTCTATTCTATTCTATTCTATTCTATTCTATTCTATTCTATTCTATTCTATTCTATTCTATTCTATTCTATTCTATTCTATTCTATTCTATTCTATTCTATTCTATTCTATTCTATTCTATTCTATTCTATTCTATTCTATTCTATTCTATTCTATTCTATTCTATTCTATTCTATTCTATTCTATTCTATTCTATTCTATTCTATTCTATTCTATTCTATTCTATTCTATTCTATTCTATTCTATTCTATTCTATTCTATTCTATTCTATTCTATTCTATTCTATTCTATTCTATTCTATTCTATTCTATTCTATTCTATTTTATTTTATTTTATTTTATTTTATTTTATTTTATTTTAGTTTTTCTTAAATTTTTGTGTTTTATTTTTTCCATTCCTTTTCTTTCCTCACCTCATCTTATCTCATCTCATCTATCTCAACTCATTTCATCACATATTTTGTTTTATTTTATTTTATGTTTTTTTATTTAATTAATTTAATTTAATTTTATTTTATTTTGTTTTATTTTATTTTATTTTATTTTATTTTATTTTATTTTATTTTATTTTATTTTATTTTATTTTATTTTATTTTATTTTATTTTAGTCTATTTTATTTTATTTTATTTTATTTTATTTTATTTTTTCTTAAATTTTTGTGTTTTATTTTTTCCATTCCTTTTCTTTCCTCACCTCATCTTATCTCATCTCATCTCATTTCATCACATATTTTGTTTTATTTTATTTTGTTTTATTTTATTTTGTTTTATTTTATTTTGTTCATTTTATTTTATTTTATTTTAGTTTATTTGATTTTATTTTTTATTTTTTTATTTTATTTTATTTTATTTTAGTTTAGTTTAGTTTATTTTCTTTTTTTCAATTTTTTTGTTTTATTTTATTTTATTCCATTCCATTCTTTTCCTTTTCTCTCATCTCATCTCATATATCTCATCCATCTCAACTCATCTCATCTCAAATCAGCTCAACTTAACTCAACTCAACTCAACTCAACTCAACTCATCTCATCTCATCTCATCTCATCTCATCTCATCTCATTTCATTTCATACCTTATCTCATGTCATCTCCGCACATATCATCTCATCTTATTTTATTTCATACCTCATCTCATCTCGTTTCGTCTCATCTAATCACATCTATGCTTAGAGATTATCTCATCTTAGCACAACAATTTAAATCACATCACATCATATCACATCGCCTCACCTCACCACACTTTCCCTCATTTAACTTAATCTGATCTCATCATACGTGTGACTCAACCGAGTCTTAATAGAGTCTTACTAGGATACCGACTCTCGATGTGATGTAATTTGGTTTGATGTGATGTTAATGATCTGATTTGATCTCTGTTAGTTGATTTAATTTCAAGTGATTTGATCTGATGCAAATTTCATCTATGGATCCGATGGAACTGAACTGATGTGATAATATCAATAAAAGTTAACTGAGATTGAATATGTTGTGATCTCGTTTTATTTGATCTGATCTATTTTTTTTTATCTGATCTATTTTCCTTAAGTCTAATACTTTTCCGATGTGATCTAATCTAATTAAATGTAATATTGTTTGGTATCTGAAAGATATTTCATACCATGTCATCTGATGTGATCTAATCTCTGTCAGATGATCTCATTTCAAGTGATTTGATTCAATGCGATTGGCTGCGATGTGATCGAAAGCAAAGTGTTGATTGGATGTGATGACTTCTTTTTCATTTGACTTGATGTTAGGTGAAAATTGGCTGAATTGATCTGATCTTATTTCTAATCAAATCTGATCTCGTTTTTGAGTCGCACATTACCTCAATTGATATAGGTTGGGTTAGATTGGCTGGCCCCCGAATTCGATGTAATCTTTAGATATGATATCATCTGATAGCTTTTTTGATTTTATTTGATTTGATGGGAAGTTTTATGATTTTTTAATGCTATTTTCTGATTGATTTTTTGATTGATGATTTGATTGATTTGATTTCAGTCCTGTAATAACACCTAATTGTAACCGATATGAAGTCATTTCAACGACATAATTTAATTTCAATATCTTTCAATTTATTTGATCTCAAATGAGCGAATCTAATGATAGCCTAAATCTGATCTGATGTGATCTGACCTCAGCTCAGTTCAGCAATTTAATTTCTTCCAAATTTATCACACTTTATCTCAGCTCTTCTTACCACTTTTGTCTTCTAAACGTTTTCCTCACACCATCACTGACACTGCTCGATATTAACTCTTAACTTTTATATTTGTCAAACATTTCGAGCATCACAACCACTGTTGCTCCCCCAACGACAATAGGACAATAAATAAAATCCCTTCAGGGCGTAACATGCACCACATTAAAAATTGAAAATCCACCGACTACAGCAATCAAAAGATTCTCATGTTGTTGCATAAGCAAAAGCAACAACAACGACCGCAGCAACAAGTAGACAAAAGTCGGTTGTAGGAGAAAATGTTGCAAATGACTGAGACCTCCTGCCAAACTGACGTGCTCGGCGACGCCTTTTGTCACAGTTGCAATTTGTGTGCCGTTTTGGGGCCCAGACGGCAGGTTCCGCTTCGCAGCCTGGACGAGAAAAACCGTAAATAAAACGCCAAGACGAAAAATCATCAAACAAAAAATAAATAAAACAAGCGCACACAGCGAGGAAGAGAATTGCAATTTTACACATTTGCATAATTTAATCAATTCGCAATGATGTCGGCAACAATGGCGGCCATTTAATTGCAGCTAATGCCGACATGTCGGCAACAGCTGAAACGTGTAGCACAGCCGCCAGCGAAAAGGGCACAAACGCGAATCGGCGCTGATGAACTTTTCAATTTGATCGCTATCGGCCGATTGTTGGCCGTAAATCACGGCACATTACCGCGCTGCGGCCGATGTAAATTCCAAGCCGCTGCGCCATTCGATTGCGGCAATATTAAAATGTTATTGGCAATTGATTTGGCCAATTGCGCTGAGGCTGTTTAATTGTGTGCCGCTCAAAATTCCATTCCGCCGCGTTCAAATGTTGCCGATCAATCGTTGCCGATAATCGAACGCCAAATAAATACGATCGATCGTTTAGACAACACCGATATAATAACAAACAACAACAACAAAAACAATAACAATAAATGAAGATGGCACACAAAGAAGCGAAGCCACAAATATTTGCAGCACGAGCAAAGTCAATAAAGATTTAGCCGATTGGCGATCGACAAATGCTGACTTTATTAAAATTGCAGGCAGCAGCGGGAATTCGTTGTCGTTCGCAGTTGAAATATTTATTTAAATGTTGTCTGTTGTTTACGGACAACAAGCAAGTTGGCGCTCGCTTACAGAAGGAGTTGTTATTGTTGTTGCTGCTGTTAGAGTTCGAGTTGTTATTGGCGTGTTTGTGGTGATTGTTGCGGCTGGTGTTGGCAGGCGACCACCAAATGAGTTTTAATTACATGTCGTAAAGAAATTGATTAAAGTTGCTAAACCTTTTTTGCTGCTTTCGCCCTTCTCTTCTGCGCTTTCGTTGTTATTTGGTGTTGTCGAATTTTTTTTTTGTCTTACTGACTGCAATAATAAAGCGATCACCGGCGACACAGCTGGAACACCTACGGCAAACAAATTTGTTATTAATATTCACATTCTTATAAATTCTGTATGTATGGGTTGACATATTTATGTTTGTTTGTGTGCATTCAGCGTCATTGAGGTTTCGTGAAGGCTGCTCGCAGAGCTTAGAAAAGTATATGTTTTTTAATTTAATTATAAAACATTATTTATATTCAGTTATAATTAATATATAATTATAATTAATTACAAGTTCAGTTATAAATAAATAAATATTTATGTAGAAATGACAAACGTAGACGTAGGACAACTAGAACCGGGCGGTCCTTTTGAAATACAACTCTGACAAACGGACAAACGAAGCGGCGGAGGAAGAGAAGAATATTCGTGACTAAAACTTCCGCGTAAACGGACAGAACGGAAGCTGCCAATGGCGCAGCTTTTACTTATTTTATTATCAAATAAAACTTTATAAAATCTAAATCGTGTTTCACTAAATCCACGGAAGGTCACGGATCATACATTTATACCACATTAAAAAAAAATTCCGTGCAGTAATAATGATGTATTTTTTAATAAAAAAATATGTAAAGTTATAATTTTCATTAATGGAATAAAATTACAAAAAACTACTCGGCACAAAACATGCGCTTAAAAACAAAAGTATTTTTTAGATTAATTTTTGATCGCTGAATACAAAACTGTAAATAAAAAAAATTTAAGATGGTTTTAAAAAAAATCGTCTCTCTCTCTTCATCATCCGATCAATGTAAGCGGTCCAAAAGGTAATGCCGTATTCTTTCCAACGATGTACGGATTGTCCCAATGCGATGAGCCCATTATTTGTCAACTAGTGTAATCTATAAATTTACAACTAGCGTTACATATCGCTTTATGACATTGTTTTCATAAAAAAGCTCGGCCAATATTTTTTTTCTCAGAAGGTGGAACCCATTTCCATAAACATGAACCCATTTCCATAAACATAAACCCAAAGCATGAACCCATTTCTATCGACATGAACCCATTTCCATTGGCATGAACCCATTTCTATAAACATAAATCCATTTCCATCCGGTGAAAGGACCAAGTTGAGGATGTTATTTCTGATCGGTGGTGCTTGCACCAAGTTTAAAGTTAATAGATCTATTAAATCATGATTCTCCATATAAAAAAGTCTTAACCCATTGTTGACCATGTCAGATTCCGATTTTCGAAAAACTGAATAACATGTTTTAAAACATTTTTTGTTTGGAGAACTTTCACCAAGTTTAAAGTCAAATGGCGGATTAATTCATATTTTTTTCACATTTTTGAACCTATCAGATTCTGATTTTCGGAAAACTGAAAAAAATGTATAGAATTATTTATGATTTGGAATACTTTAACTAAGTTTAAAATCAATATGCGTTTTTCCGTATAAAATCTTGACTCATTTTTTAACTTGGCACTTGGCACGGAGGCGTCTCTCATGGGATCTGACCCATCACTTAAGACTGTTAGCGATGGGCTAATCACTCTGGCAAAACTTCAATCCATTTAAGTAATCAACACCGGGCAATCACCTTGTTGAGACTATTTGCATCCAATCGAGGAAGAATAATTATATGAATAATGTCCGGTTCAGACAACGAAATAAATTGAGGCTATTTAGTTCTAAATTGAGTTTATTGCTTTTGGTGTTCACACACCTCAATTTAGTTGTGATGTTGTTTTCGGAAATGTTATCGAACATGTTCTTGTTTTGACGGAAGAAAGGTTTTGTTTTCTGTTTATGTATAAAAAAGTTCTTAAAAACATTTATTGAACATTTAGTAATATTTATTCCACATCCCTACTGATGCACACAATTTTGAAACGAAATTTCAAAACAAGCAAATGTTAACCCTTTCGCTACAGGTTTTTACTGGGGAAAGTTAAAATTTTAAATTTTACGTCTTAGACTTCTATGTGGTTATATTAGCAATATTCCATAAAACATTTTTTTAATTTTTATACTCGGACCCTGTATTTTAGAGTGTTTTTCTATGAGAGCAACCCCATCGTTGTGGCTATCATAATTACTTAAACATAAAACTTTTTACGCATAACGAAAATTTGCATATTTCTTCATTTACTTCAGCCAAAATTTAAAAAAAGTATCTAAATTGAAAGAAAGCGTCAAATTAAAAAGTTCTCTAATTTTTCTGCTTCTTCTTCCTTTACTATGTCAAGATATACCATTTAAAAACCGGTGTATACTACTCTTCTTTAAACTTAAATATTCAGTTTATTAATTTCGTATTTTTCCTAAAACTTCAAACTATTCTAAAGCCCAACAAAAAAATGTATTCTTGCAACCATAGAGGATGTAGACGTCCACAAAGTAGCATGTTGCCATATGGCAACAAAATAGCGAAAGGGTTAACAAAAGTCTTTCGCTCCTGTGAGTTTTTCATTTTTGTTTTGGTTCCGTTAGTTGTTAATGAATTTTTTTATCGATAACAGCAGGACACAGGGTTGCATGGCGAATCGAGCCTAACAATAGAATGCCCAGGGTAGTCATTTTGACTACATTGAGGTCTTTTATTGTAAATAACTTTTATTGCATCGCTTCCTAAAAAAACATCTTACGTGAATTTTACTAATTTTTAAAGCAAATGGAATAAATAAATTAAAAATATTGTAAACAAATTTTTGGCCCCAATTTTGCAACATTTACCTTAAATGCCCAAAAGGAGTCATTTTGACCACCTATATAAAATTTTCAAGAAATCTTACTGATAAATAGACAAATATGCATCTTCAATTGTGAAATATTAAAATTTCAAGAAATTGCAAATATTAAAAAAAAATATCATAGTAGGTTGTGACAATTCCCAAGTTTTTAAATCCAAAATTCACTCACAAAATTCATTCACAAATTCCAAATTCGATTCTATTTTATCCCATTTATGTGTAAAGTACGCCATTATATTTAAATGAATTTACTTTGTAAACCACAAAAAAATAAAAATGAAGTACTTATTTTAATTTAATCTAATGTGCATTTATTCATATTTGATACTTAAAAACCAATAAAATAAAAAAAGAGTCAGTAAAAAATATTGTAGCAAAATGATTACCTATGGGCATTTTAGGTAGGTCAAATTGTCGGGCATTCTAGTGTTAATTTAAAGTGAATTTAGTGCTAGTTGCAATTAGCCAAACTGATATTTTTGTATGACAAATTGAGTTCAATTTAAAGCTAAATTGAGGATAAATTGAGAAAATGTTTGAATGGCGCAATTTAGCTGGCTGTCTGAATAGGGTGTAATATGGAATTAAAAATATAATTAAAAAATTACAAAATTATGGAAATCGAAAAGTCGTACACTATTTCATGTCTTACAAGTGTAAATGCAACAAATTTATAAATATATATTGAATATATATTGCCACCTCTTCATTTCGGCCAATGCAACATGCAAATGAATAGCATAGTTTTTTTTAACGATTGCCGGCCAGTTAGATTTTACGAGTATAAATAATAATCATTAATAGCTGCACTTATAGCCGCAACCTCTACGGGGGAATTTCCATAAAGTCTGAGGTGAGAATATTCACAGACGAGTCCGGTGTCGGCTAGAGCGCTTCGCATGCGGCTGTACAAGTTGTAACTATTAAAAATAAAAACAGTGAGTGATCATTAAATTAAAAATAGATAAAAATCTCGCAACGCTAACGATCCGACAGCTCGGACGCGGCTGAGCCAACAACCAAAGTTGCAGCCATTGCAAATATTTCGCACAACACAACACAACGTTGAGGTTAGAATGAGACGTGCAGATAATGAAAAACCGGGTAACAAATTAATTTGTCATAATAGCCAAGTACCCTGACTTACAGCATTGATCGGGTGGGTTGTGCGGTGTCTGGCGGGCAGACGACGAGCAGAATCACAGACGGCTGGCGGCAGACTGCAGACAACACGCAATGCCACAGCAAAACAACAACACGGACAACAATCATTGTTCACTCGGCCGAACATAGTAGTTTGGGGAATGTTCGAACTGCACGACTGTCAACAACAACAACAACAAAACACAATTACAACAACAATGGCGACATTGTCGAATGTTTGGCCACATGTGCATTTAGTTTTAAGCATTTTTAATTGAAAAAACATGTTTTACGAGCGTTGCTAACAACGACAAGCGCATCCAGATGCCGAACGTCAGTTGCCAGCCAACAATGGCGCTGCAACGGCCCAACTCATCATCGACCAGTCGACGAAATCGCTTCAGCATTCGTCTACGCGTCGCTGGCTTTTATTTATTTTCATTGATTTCCAATAAGTAGAAGCAAAAGCACGCCAAAGCGCATTCTAGACGCGCGCATCATTGCAACTAAGATGCAACAACACAGTCGTCGCGTCAGCAATAACAATAACAACAACAACAAGAACAGCTTGGCGCATTCGGTTTTCAGTCTTTAATCGATTAGACAAGCAACGGACACATTTTATACTCGAAGCTGCGGCTACCTGCAAGCTGACTTCACCCATAAGCACACACACACACACACACACACACTCCTGAATAGTGTCTGTGTAGCTGCGTATTTGTGTGTAATTACTGCGTAATTAAAGTGTGAAGCCATCTGCATTTTTTACTTGCACTTTGCGTTGCTTTGATTTTGGGCCGCTTTTAGTCCGTCCAGCTGTATTGGACACTTCTTGGCCTCGTTCACACTGTGCAAAGTGAGCAACAACAATTGAGCATGTTTCAGTCGATCCTTAACGACTTATTTATGCCCTGCCATCCAATGCAAAGTCTTGTTCGACTGTGTAATAAGGATTTTTCTCATTTCTCATGTAGAAATCGGCTTTAATTATCTTTAAGCTCCCTTTTAACCGCTCGGAAGCATTTTACAGGTAGTGAACTAGTGGATAGAATCTACCCAAACCGATTCTGTACTCATTTTCCCAAAGAATCTGTCAGAATTTATAACGAAGAATCAAACCTGAGACTGAGCTTCGCTTCAGGCATTTCTCAGTGCAATAAGGATTTTTCTCATTTCTCATGTAGAAATCGGCTTTAATTATCTTTAAGCTCCCTTTTAACCGCTCGGAAGCATTTTACAGGTAGTGAACTAGTGGATAGAATCTACCCAAACCGATTCTGTACTCATTTTCCCAAAGAATCTGTCAGAATTTATAACGAAGAATCAAACCTGAGACTGAGCTTCGCTTCAGGCATTTCTCAGTGCGTTAAAAAGTCCATAACAAATCGAATATGCCCTGGCAACCCTATTGCCCCCGCCCTACACTACAACCCTATAGTCCAATAACCAGACTAGGGGACATAATCTACCCAAACCGATTCTATTCTGATTCTAAACAACAAATTGACATCTTTTTTCATAGGAAGTCGTATTCATTTCCCCAAAGAATCTGTAAGAATCTATAACGTAGAATCAAACCTGAGACTGAGCTTCGCTTCAGGCATTTCTCAGTGCGTTAAAGAGTCCATAACAAATCAAATATGCCCTGGCATCCCTATTCCCCCCGGCCCCTGTCCCCCTCCGCAGCGCATAGAAACCTATAAAAATTGATTGCATGCACTTTTTGGTTGCATTCTTTCTCTCTCTCTCTCTGTTTTGCTAATTATTCATTGATGTTTTTGTATTATCATGCAAGAGTTTTTGTTTTTACTTTTTTTGCAAAATCTTTCGCCAACGTGGTTTTTCAGTTGTTTATTATTATTATTGTTGTTGTTGTTGTTGCATTTGCCAATGTCGATGATGAGTAATTAAATTTACATAAATTAATTTTCAATCACTTGCACTTTTTTGCTTCTACCGTTTTACTATTTTTTTGCTACATCAAGTATACTCGTATCTTGTTGTGTGTGTGTGTTGCTGTTGTTGTTAAGCTTCTTTGAGTATTTTTACGCAGCCGCCTCATTTGATTTCAACGCCGTGTCCCTACATTCGCCGCCGCTTTTATTGCCCGCTCGAAACAAAATCGATTATGCAGATTTGGTTTTTTGTTTTTTTGCGTTTTATATTTTCTTGGGTTTATTTATTTTCTTACTTTGCAGCATCTATGGGAAAATTGCAATCGTTTCGTTGTGCAATAATTGTAATTGAAATAAATGAAATCGATTAGCATTATTTGTCGTTACGGAATAGAGTTGCAGTTGGTCGGCACCTTTTGTGGGCAATGGGCGCCAAGAACGCTGGGCCCGCTTTGCATATGAATTTTGTCTAACAGTCGAGATGGAAGTTGTCACCTGAAAGGTGATTTGTTAATTGACACAAAAATACTTCAAATAACGGTGCCTATGTCATTATATGACCTTTCATGGATGACCTTTCATGGATGCTATTCTGTTTCTATGGTTTCTATGCGTACGGACCCAGATGTGAATACCTGTGTGAAAAATTTTAGGCTGTTGTGTTTAATACTAAAATACAGTACTTTTCGTTTATAACGAACCCGTTTAAAACGATTTTCCGCCTAAAACGAACCAATTTCAAAAGTACGCGCTTTATGTTTTCGCTTATTACGGACCCCTTTTAAAGCGAACTTTCGGTTAAAACGAACCATTTGGCCCGGTCCATCGAAGTTCGCTTTAAGCGAAAAGTACTGTATTAACAAATTAGAATTTTTGTCTGAATTTATTATGATTTATTTTTTACAATAACGCTGTGCAACAAAGATCAACAAATTTGAAAACCCACAAACAAATCGATAAACTCGAAAAACTTGAAGTCAAATATAGTAAAACCATGATTCAGTAACAGACACTTTCTTACCGAAAGTGACTGGTTTTATTTGTGTTATTCATATGGATGAATAATTTAGGTTTATACCTAATTTATTTTGTAAAGATAGACAAGCTTCCATTAAAATTTGATGCAATTATTTATATATTTAGGGACTAAAGTATAAAGACATCCAAATATTTGCTTAAACGATTAAAGGTTCAAGTTCGAAATTTGAAAATTTAAAAAGTAGTAGTGCGGCTTCAAATTAATTTTCTCCCGGAAGGCGCAATCTTTTCAATGAATCTTGAGTAAAACTGCGTTTTTATTGTGTCTCTCTGAAGTCAGTACTTTTTTTTTAATATTTCCAAATATTTTTTTTAATATTAAACAAAAAATATCTATAACATTGAGCGCAATATTGATATTCTAATTAACATGGGTATTAAATGAATGAGACAATTTTTTCAAATTAAAAAATAATAATTTTTTTGAATAACGTTTTTGTTTATTGTTTATTAAAGGACATTTTCAATAATTATTCGCCTTTAAAATGACCAAAAATATTTGTTTTGGAAAAAATATGTCTGAAGGACACCATTCCCGAATTTCGCCCTTGTAACAACGTTTAAAAAAAAATCTAAAAAAACTATAAACGTAGTTTTACTACATTTGGTTCCTAGTTTTGAGTGTAAATAGATTTTTTCGTGTGTAAAATTGGCAGCTTGATAATTTTTGAATTCTTAGACAATAAAGAGGTAAAATTTAATCTTTCATGTGGAAATCGTTCTCGTTCTTCTTCTTACATCTTGATGATTGTTGGAGAGAAATATCAAATCCCCTATCAATCTTATAAAATCGTGAGAAACTGATTCTTGAACGATCATAATGGAACTATAAACATTTACAATTCTGATTGTGTTGGTCATATTTTTATATAAAAAATTCGTTCTGATTAAAAAATTATGCTGAGAAATACTTTTTGAAAACCACAACATTTAACGAGCAGATCTCTGCCAAGGACATCACTGCAGATCTCCTGAAGCTAAAGTTAATTTGAGATCAATTAAACTACTCGATAAAAAGTGGGCTGTAACCTAAAACCAAAAGTATTTTTGGGTCGCTGACACCAAACTGAAAATCAAAACATTTTCTTAAGCGTTTTAGAAAAATCTTCCAAAAACCAGTTTTTATGTTATATCAGTTATGATCTCATAGCTTGTAAACGAATCATCCGACTAACACAAGCGTTATGAACCTACAGGCTGAGATCCAAAACATATATATTTTTTCTTGCTTTTCATATTTTGGTCCTGAAAGTTCAAAATAAAAAATTTAGTTAAAAGGAGACTATTTTCCTCTTTCATTTGATACCCATATCTTCATCATTGTACAACTGCAAATATTAAAAAAACTTTAAATCATTGAAATGTTTATGTTCTTGAAATTTTAAAGTATTTTTGAAAGGACTTCGGGACAGAAAATTAAAAACTGACTATGCCAGGTTTCTATGAATGACCTCTAGTTTCACGCCTATGCCAACATTTGGATGGGTCTCGACAAAAGTTTTTTGTTGCACTGTTTAATAAATGTAAAGTTGGTGTTTTCACTCAGTGCTTCATAATTTTGGTATTTTTGTTTCGTTTCTATTGATGTTAGGCTAAGGATTTGCACAAATATATATAAAAGATATATCTTTGATCTTAGATTTCAAAACGAGAGGTGATAATTTATTTTATCTATAAAAAATAAAAAAATAAATGTTTTTGAAAATGGTACTTTTTTAACTTTCACCGTCAGTAACTTCCCCAAATCTCACCGGATTTGGACAATCTATATATCGCTAGAAAGGATAAGGTATTACCTTCCGCTTGTGTTAGTTGGATGATTCGTTTACGAGATATGTGCTCATAACTAAAATAACAGGGGAAAAATAAGAGAAGAAAACTGGTTTTTCGAAGATTTTTCGAAAACGCTTTGTAAACAAATGTTTTGATTTTCAGTCTCGTGTTCTGCAGCCCAAAGGAAACACTTTTATTTCTAGGTGAATTTTTTGTGTCGAGTGGTGTAATTCATCACAGTGACTTGACGACTGGATGCCAACCCCTGAATAATTCTTTTTCTAATGATAGATTCTAGAAGTCTGTACTTAGGTAAGTCATAAATCATCTGTTTAGGTCATCTACCTGTTTTATAATATTTTTTAGGAGACCAACTGTCAATGGCTTCACCTACTCGTACCTAATCAGCCACTGACATACGGGTAAAGCTTTTTCAATCGTCCATGATGGCTTGTTATCTTTGTCAATGACCTGATTCGGTTGTACAGTATTTATTCTGTTTATTCTGTAATTTCATTCAACTAGTTTGTCGCACATTATTTCTTTCACGAAAAACTACTTTCGCCAACTATAAATAATGTTTGGCTGTGCTTTTCCCTCCACTACTCACCACTACTTAGTTATAAAACGCAGTTATTCCCAGCATACCTTCATCTATGTACATACAGACATACGCAATTTCGAGACCTGGAATGCCCATCATTTGCTTGCATTACATCCAACCGCTCGTAATCAATTTATCAGCTTCATAAATATGCAACTGTAGCCTACATAAATGATGTATGTATGTATGTATGTACTAATGTAAAGTAGAGAGCACAAGTATGCGCGGCATTTGTACGCTTCGCACAAGTCGACATTTTTCCCATGCTGCCGACAACAACAAATCATAAATTAACAAAATTTACGACTTTGAAAATTGCTACTACTACCACAGCCGCCAGAGCCGTCGAAAGATTTTGACTTTCGGCGTTTTGGTTGTTTTTTGTTTTTGGACTTTTGCCTTTGTTTTACATTTTCGCGCTTCACGTTTTGCGCTGAGCTAAACTTTTAATTACCAATAAACTAAATTTCTTAATTTTCCACAAAAATAAAATAAATTTTTCGCATTACACACACATCAGTTTCTGCGGATATTTTAACGCTGCAGTTTCGCTATTTTGCCTTCTTCCTTTGTTATTTGCATCATCGTAAAATTGTGCTTTTCTAGTAAAATGTACACTGACAGAAATCAGAGTGTTGGAAATGTTTAGCAAAAAACTCGAACATTGCTGGTGAACTTGTGGTTAATGCTATTATTATATATTGTTGGGTGCAGTGCGCACGCAGGGGGTTTTAGGGGTTCAAACCCCCCAAATACAAAAATTGCTGGTGCAAAATATTGGTTTCAAATAGAATGAGCTCAAAAGTGATACGAAAACGCCCCACCCCCTTAAATGAAATTCTCTGTGCCTTCACAGAGGCACAGAGAATGGTGAAGGCTCGGTCAGGTTGGACAATGATGTGACTAGGATTCAAGAAATACATAGAAATTCATATAAGAAAGAAGAAATATGTGAAGCCAAAAATAAATATTAAATAAAACAATTTTTTACAATATTTTGCCGTAATTTTTTTTAGCGTGTATCCAGCTTCCTGCGTCATCCACACAATGGCCACTGCCGCTTCACTCATAAGGCCGACATGGAACTGGGCCAAAAGTTTTCATATTCTCATAAAAGTTTTATTGAAATCTTTTAATCCTTTTCGATTAGGTTAAAACTTATGATGGAATCAAAATTATATATTTTATATTTCTAATATATTTTGAATATTTTATTTCTCATTTTCCATATTGGAAATTTTACTTTAAATATTTTAAATTTTATATTTTTTACTTAAATACAAATTTTTATTTTAATTTGAAATTTTCATTTTAATTTGAATACAAATTTAAAACTAAAATTTTAATTTTAATCTTAAATTTTTTATTTTACATTTCATGTGTCTATTTTATAATTTTTCAACCGTTTCTCTCATAAAAGTTCTACTGAATTCTTTGAATCCTCTTCGATTATGTTAGAAGATATAATGGAATCAAAATTTTATATTTTTTATTTATAATGTATTTTTAATATTTTATATTTCATTTTCCATATTGGAAATTTTACTTTTAATATTTTAAATTTTATATATTTTTTATTTAAATTTTAATTAAAATTTGAAACTAAGATTTTAATTTAATTCTTAATTTTTGTATTTTACATTTTACATTTCATGTGTCTATTTTATAATTTGTCATCTGTTTCTTATGTAATTCGGCCCAAACCCTTAGGGTGCGATCCTGGCCTTGTTGCACATTTCCACTGTTGCAAGGCACTAAAACTGCGGCAATCAATGTTGGCGTAAAGCGTGCAACAGGCAACTCGCGTAAGCCACACTCGACAGTTTTATGATTTTTTCCACGTTGCCACACGGTAATGACACCACAACGCCACCAACTGCAACACCAAACTGCAACAACAGCAGCGTCCAGACGCAGCCAGTGTTGCCTTCAAAATAGTCGAAAGTCATAAAAAAGGGTAAAAACTATTTATAAATTTTTTCATACTTTTTTCAGTTATTTTGTGTGCATTTTGTTGTTGTTGTTGCTAAGAAACGCTTAAAACTTACGTAAATGCGCGTCTGGTAAGCGTCAGCCGCATCCGAGGCAGCGGCAACGTTAAACCTTTTCGTGTTGACGGTCTCATTTGTTCCCTGAATTACGACGCTCGAACGCGCGACTGTTGCTGCGCACTCGGCCGGCGCGTTTTTACGATGCTACGCGTCGCATTTGCCGCGCGTTCAATCTGCATCAAAGTGGAAAATGAGAAAAAGCTCGAATGCAAAATAGCGCAGCCAACTTCACGTCGTAATTAAACTGTCTGCGTTTTTGGCGCTCAGTCACAGCCACTGCCGCCTGGCCACTTCCCGCTTTACCGCTACAACTGTCCATACATACTCGTACGTAGTGTTGTTCCTGCCGCTTGCGGTGTTTTGTTGTAATTTGTGTAGTAATTTCGAGCGCGGATTTGCGAATCGCCCATTGACTGGTTCGGCTTGGCTCGGTGCTGACTGCACTCCAATCTGCCACTGTCAATAATATTTTTTGTTGCAACCTGTCCGGCTGCATGGCTTATTGCCATTTTCTGGGGATAGAAACTTATTGCACTTCTCTGTGCTTGACTGCGCTTAAGAAGGCAGCGGCCAGTTGCAACGCTTACTTGAATTTTCATTTTCTCGTTAAGTGAATTTCCATGAAAAGTCGTTTGTTTAGGCCGCAAACACTTGACTGATGTGCTTCATTTATGTACATGTGGGAAATTATGGGCCCATATCGAGCGTACGTACGAGTATGCATGCAGCAGGACTACTTTGAGTGATCAAGAACTTGAAAAGTTGTCGACTTTTGTGAGAGTAAAAAGGGTAAACTTTGGTGAAATGATTTAATTTTTTGCATGTTGTAAAAACCTTAGAAACAACTTTGGCTTCATAGCATCGGAACTCCATTTGGGTTTCAATATCGTTGTTTGAGTCTAACCGGAGTTCATAACGCAATTAGGAACCCAAGAACGCAGCTGCGACACGTGGATTATATTCACATTTTTGAAGTCTACCACAAAGAATAATTCTCTCAACAAACACAATTTTTACAATAAATAAAATAAAGAAAATATATACAATAAATAGAATAAAATAAAAAAATAAAATTATATTAAACAAAACCAAACAAAATAAAATAAAATAAAATATTTATTTTTATTTATTTATTATTATCAATACCGTAAAATAAATTACAATAATTGAAAGAAAACTAGCATTAGCGACTAAGGCCTTCCGCTGTCGGTTGAGTGAGCTTAGATTTCGTACAAAAGTCCAAGTTTTTTTATTAGCAATGTGCAATTTTTTATGTTGTCTTCTGTTGGTGTTGTAAGTATTTCCATTGTGTTTTGGTTAAGTTGATGTTTCTGTTTGATTTTGGATATCACTCTGCATGTAGAGAGGAGGTGTGTTATCGTCAGATCTTCTGCATTGCAAAATGTGCATATCGCTCTTGGAGTTCTGTTGAACAGGTGTTGATGTGTAAGGCGAGTGTGTCCTAGTCGTAATCGGGTGTACATTACAGCTTCTCTTCGTCTGATAGACAATGGGAATTGGGGGGATGTGAGGTTGGAGTTTATTGTTTTATAGTGGTGGTTAATATTTGATATCGAGGTGTCGCGTAGTCTGATTTTGTATTGTTTTATTATTTCGTGTCGTATGTCCTGCTTGTTTGAGGTGTTTTGAAGATGTAACGGTGATTTCGCTGCAGCTTTGGCAGCTTCATCGGCAATGTTGTTTCCATGTATTCCTATATGGCTTGGAACCCAGCATATCTTTATGTTTTTACTGGTGTTCAGAATATCACGAATTTGGGCTATTGTATTTTCTGTATTATTGGAGTTAAGGACTGCTTTTATTGTTGAGAGTGAGTCCGTGAATATAATGTATTTGACTTTGTGTTTTTTTACGTACTGTGCTGCGTAAAGGATCGCCTCGGCTTCGGCTGTGAAGATGCTTGTGTAGTTTGGTAAGAGGATGGCTCTTAGTGTGTTACCGTTTTCGTGAACTACACTGTATGCTGTGGAATTTTTGTTTTTTGTTCCATCCGTAAAAAGTGCTTGCCATTCTGTGTGTTTAGTACGTATTTCCATGAATAATTTGCGGTAAATTTTAGGGTCGGTGTTATTCTTGTGTCGGTCGTGTAGATCTAGTATTATAGATTCGGATTTAAATTGCCATGGTGGAGATTTTAGTCTTGATTTGGGAATAGGAGTTGCATCGATGTTGCATTTTTTTCCGGCATCCAGGATTCTTTGTATTGCTGATTCGCGTTTTGTTGGTTTTTTACGTTTCATCCGGTTCTGTGTGAGGTCGTTAATTTTCGATCCGTGTGAGTGTATGAGTGTTGGAATAAGTCGTGCTGTTGTTAGCCATATTCTATTGTTTAGTGTGGGTAGTCCAGCTTCCGTTAAGAGGTTGGGAATGGGGGTAGTTCGGAATGCTCCCAGTGCCAATCGTGCTGCATTGTGATATATTGATGAAAGTTTGCGTAGGTTTGTGGCTGATGTGTATCCGAAGAGGGGGAGGCCGTAGTCGATTTTCGTTAAAATAATTGTTTTTACTATGTATACTAAAGAGTTTGTGTTGCATTCGAGTTTGATATTGCTTAGGCATTTGATTATGTTTAGTCTACTCATAAGATTCTTGCATAAGTGATTTATATGTTCATTCCATGTATACTTTTTGTTGAAAATGAGTCCTAGAATGCTTAAATTTTCGTTGCCGCTTATAGTGAGTGAGTCTAGTTGTAGATTTGGAGGTTGGCATTTTTGTTTTTTGCATATGTGAATGGATTTGGATTTTTCAACTGAAATCTTCGTGCCACTATATAAACACCAAGGTTTTATTTTAGAATATAGCGTTTGTAGGTTAACTGTTAGATCGTTGTTGTTTTTAAATTTTGCGTATATGTATAGGTCGTCGGCATATATTATATGTTTGAAGTATTTGTGATTGTTAATTATTTTACTAAGTTTATCTGTTGCTACTAGGAATAGAGTTACTGATAATGGAGATCCTTGAGGTATACCGTTTTTTAGTGGGTGGGGATCTGAGTAGTAGCCATTTACTTTGGTTCGAATTTTCCTGTTGGACATGAAACTTATAACAAAATTTATTATTTTTGGGCCAAGGCGCCACTCAATTAATTGGTCGATGATTGAGTGTATTCCAATCCGATCAAATGCCTTTTCTGAGTCGAAGGCTACAATTGACAGATGTCCTTTTGCGGACAGCGTGTTTGAGATAAATTCGTCGAGCGCTACTAATGCATCCATTGTACTTTTCCCGCTTTTGTAGGCTGTTTGGTTTTCAGAAAGTAATTTTCGTTCGCATAGGTACCACATTATTCTTTTTGATACCATTTTTTCGACTATTTTCGACATGCAGGGGAGTAATGAAATGGGCCGGTAGCCTTCGGTGCGATTTTTTGCTTTGTTTGGTTTGGGTATAGGTATTGTCACAGCAGTTTTCCATTGTTGGGGTATGATACTAGTATTGAAAATGTCGTTGTAGGTATTGCATAAATAATCTTTGAAGTTATTTGTTAGATTTTTTAAAATGGGGTAAGATAGTTGGTCGAAACCTGGTGTTTTTCCTTTCAAAGCGGCTAGACACGAATTAAGTTCTAGTACCGTAAAAGGTTTTTCTATTTGTTTTGCTGTGGGGTTTATTGCGTGGGTTACGGTTATGTGATTGGGAATGGTGTTTTTGTGGGATACGAATTCGTTGTCAAAGTTTGAATCGTTTGCGTAGTTTGCCCAATTGAGTGCGAGTGTGTTTGCAATTTCTGTTGGATTTGAGGTCGATGTACCGTCTCCTTTTTCAAGTGAGTGTATTTGTATGCTTTTATTTACTCTCGCTAGGGATCTGATTTTATCCCAGAGTAAGCTCATGGGCGTGTTAGGGCTAATTTCGCTCGTAAAAATTAGAAATGAGTTCCTTTTTGCTTTTTTAACTTCTCTTTTGAATTTTGCATTTATTTTTTTGTAGCTTAGCGCGTTTTCTAATGTTTGGTTTCTTTTAAATTTTTTCCAATGTTCTTTTTTTTCCTGTTGCAGTTTTGCTAGGTCACCGTTCCACCAGCATACTTCTCTTGTGTGTTTGTTGTTTCCACTGCGCGGGATAGACTGGTATGCTGCACTTTTTATTTTCTTTGTTAGGATAGCTACTTTGTGGTTAATATTGTTAGGACAATGAGGAGTCAGCGGAGTATTTTTTAATATGAGTTGATATTTTTCCCAGTTTGCGATGTTTGTTAAGAATCTAGGAACAGCTTTTTTGGGAGTTTTATCGTTTTTAAAGAGTGTGATCCAGATAGGGAAGTGGTCGCTACCGCATAAGGTGTTTTCTAGGCGCCAGTTAGTTGCTAGATTTAGCGGGGGGGTTACCATTGTAAGGTCGATGTTGGTTAGCGTATTTCGGGTGGAGAAGTGCGTTGGAGAGTTGTCGTTAAGTAGGATTATGTTGTTTTCTTCTATGAATTTGGATATCAGCTTTCCTTTTTTGTTGAAGGATGTGGATCCCCATAGGGTGCTCCAAGCGTTGAAGTCCCCCAGCAAAACTATGGGCTTGTTTATATTCATAATTAATGCGTTTAGGTCATTTTCCGTGATATCTTCTTGTGGCGCTATATATACATTTATTAAGATAAAGGGAATTTCTGAATTTACTTGCATTGCTATGTTTAGAATTGGAGAGTTGATTGTGATGTAGTTGTGTTGGATTGTCTTAGATACAAGTAAAGCTACTCCCCGTTTTGCTTGCATGTTTGGTCCTAAGTCATTTTTTCCGTAGAAGGTGTAATTATTTGGTATTAAGGAGGGGTGGGGGGCTGTGGTTAGGTGCGTTTCTTGTAGTGATATTATTTCGGGGTGATTCTTTTTGGTTAATATTTGCAGCTCGCTAAAATTATTGCGGTAACCGTTTATATTCCATTGCAGAATATTTAGGACCATTATGGGTAGTTTAGTGAGCGTAATTCTTTTTTACTCACATACATATGTATCGTTAAGTATACATATGGGAGAAAGATTAGTATAGTTCCATGTCTTCTCTTGGATTTGAGCTGCGTGTGTTTCTTTTTGAGTGGAGTGAAGCTTTTTTGGATGTACTGGGCTCTTCATCTGAGGAGATGTTGTGGAGAATGTGTGAGAGATTTTGGAGAGTTTCGGTGTGTTGTGTTGAGTTTGATATTGTTAGTTGTTTTTTTTCCTTTTGGTTTATATTGGTTTGGTTGGGTTGGGTATGGTTTGCTGGTTGTATGATGGGTTTGTTGTTTTTGTTTAGAGTTTCGATTGGACTTTGTGGTATTGTTGTTAAGTTTTTTTGGAGGTTGTTGGGGTTAACGTTTTTTTCTGGTAGTAATTGGTCGAGTGTTTCTTTAGGAGAATTTTTTTGGAAGTCGTTTTGGTGTTTATTTATTTCTTGTGTTGCTTCTGTGAAAGTGCATTTGTTAATAATCTTGTATTTTAATATGGCATGCCTTTTTTTGTATGTTGGACAGTTCTTGTTGTTTGAGCGGTGTTGTTGTTTGCAGTTTATGCATTCTACTTTTCTGCAAAGCTCGGGTGCGTGTTCGCTGCTGGCGCAGATGTGACACTTTTTTTCGTTTTTGCAGTGGTTTTTTGTATGTCCAATAATGTGACAGTTTTTGCATTGCATTGGTGCAGGTATGTATGGCTCAATTTTTGCTTTTTGCCATGCGATGTCTATTTCTTGTGGTAGGTCATAGAGGTTAAACGAAAGTATGTGTAGAGGAGTATTTATGGTTTGTCCGTCCTTGTATTTTATTATTTTTTTGCATTGAACTACATTTTGTTCTTGCAGTCCTTCAACTATTTCTTTCTCAGTTAGTGACACTAGGGCTTGAGAGTATACGACACCTTTGACGGTATTAAGTGTGGGGTGTAGTTGAACCGTGATGTCACATAGGTTTGAGAGTTTTGTTGCTTTTAAGAATTTATTTGTTTGGTTGGCATTTTTTGTTAGAATGAGAAGATTACCATCTCTTGTGAATGAAGTTGTTAATGTTTTTTCGGTGGTAATGCTTTCCAGTGCTTTAGAAATTAGAAAAATGTTGAAATTTTTGATGGGTTTGTTTGTGTCTGTGTTTTTTATTATGATGAATTTCGGGCATGTGAATTTGTTTTGTGTGGCTGGTAGTTGTTGATTTTTTGTTAGTTTTGGAAAGTCGAAGTTGTTGTCTATATTTATTTTTTTCCGTTTGGGTTCTTGCTGGGCAAGAATGGTATAGTAGTTTCCCCCTCCTGGGTCGGCAGGCATTGTATTACGCTGTTTCAGACGTGAGTGTGTGGAAGAAAGAGCACGAGTGAAGCAAACGAACGATTTTTTGCCAAGAAAAACAACTATAACACGAGCGAAATTAGAGTGACGAAAAGTCGACCTGTCTCGGTGGGAGATGATGCATAAAATAAAATAAAATAAAATAAAATAAAATAAAATAAAATAAAATAAAATATAATAAAATAAAATAAAATATAATAGAATAAAAAAAAAAAAATAAAATAAAATAAAATAAAATAAAATAAAATAAATTAAAATAAAATAAAATAAAATCAAATAAAATAAAATGAAAATAAATTAATAAAACACAGAACACTGACACTGCCGACTGAGTGGACAAATGTCGAATGAAACTTTATTGGTCCTTGAGATCGATGGTGAATCGTTTTTTTTTTTTACTCTCTCTCCAGCTAAAGCAAAGTTCTCAATGAAACAAGTTGTAGATGGAATAGATTAGACTTTCTACACATATTTCAAGTTTTTGTTTGAATCAGGATTAGTTGATGATGATTACCATTTTTATGTATGTTTTATAAATTTCTCAAAAAACTTTCCACGTTACTTTGAATTGACAAAAAATTCATTTGAAAAAATTAACAAAACAATAAGAAATCAAATATTTCTAAAGAAGCATTTTTTCGTAGAGATTATGAGATAAGATTAAGTTAGGTTCGGTTCGAGAGCTCATGGAGAAACGGCAACCATTCATAAAGTTACCTGTGAAAAAACCTCCAACCAGCCGTTCAGAAGCAGCATAAAACTGTGGGTCACTTCCATCTGTAAAAAAGTCATATGCACAAGACGAGGCGATTGCAAGAAGTTAGGTTAGTTTAAGTTAGGTTATTGTGGGAATGAAATCCAGATTTCATCCAGATTTTCGTGGCGGACGCTGGAGGTGTTTTAGAAGTGCAAACACCTCTAAGATCTGTTTCTGTACAAACATTTTGAGTGGTAAATATGAATTCAAATGCCTTGGGGCTCAAAAGCTGTGTATGGGATTCCCCAAAATAAAATTTTGTGTGCACTTTTGAGTACGAATGTGTAGTTTTGGTCCCACGCTTTGGATAAACCTTAGAAAATTAGGGGGATTTTGTTTTGAAACCATGGATATGGCCATCAAATCCACTTTGTTGTATTCAAAAAGCCACAGGACTTTGCAGAGTTCCACTTCTGACATTGCTTAAATTTTTAAAAAATTTTTCTCCGAGCAGCTAAACCCCCCCAACACAAGAATTGCTAGTACAAAATATGGTTTCAAATGGTTTTCGGCTCAAAAGTTGTACGAAAACCTTCCCTCCCCCCGCAAAATGAGATCCTGTGTGCACCACTGGCTCCTAGCGTAGATAGTCTTCTACGTGCTAGGAAACTACACAAAAAGTGCGAGTTGTTTCTTTCTTATTAATGTTGAAGTGAAACGTAAACCTAATCTTGCGACATGATTGGCAAACTGCAATGATTCTTACGGTGATCCTTGAAACTTTTGAACGAGATTTACATTATATAAAAGAAGAAAAACAAAGCAATGTTTGTTGGTTGTAAATTCAGTTCAGTTCAGTTTCGATATCTTGTAACCTTCTATGAATTTTCATCTGCAGTTGGCATCAGACTAAATATCTAGAAATATCTAAGTACTTGTTTCACAAGAAAAAAGTTCAGAGAAGAAGTTAGTCCTTAGTCATGTAATGGGTCTGTAGTTCCAGATATTCTGCTATGTAGGTCATTCACATAAAATTAGATCTTTTGTGTTACCAAAAACAAAAATAAGTAGAGACTCCCTAGTTAAATGCTTCCGCAGATGTTTCCAAAACTAGATTTTCCACCTAAAATGTTTCTAAGAAATATTTATTAGGAGAGGTTTTATGCTTGACCCTGATATGGAATCTCCTGCGACCATCCATAGGTAATTTGTCAGAGGATCATTTCCACGCAATGGCACACACAGGATTTCATGGGGATGGGGGGGGGGGGCAGTGGGGCCTACAACTTTTGAGCCGAATACCGTTCGAAACCATATTTTGTACCAGCAATTTTTGTGTTTGGGGGGCGGAGGTTTGAACCCCCAAAACCCGCCTATGTATAAATGTCTGTAAAAGTAGTTGTTGCTTATTTGTTCTATTTATTTTTATGCATTTGACTTACATACATTTATTTAATAAACTTTTCAGAATGCAGACAACTTTTATCGACACTAAAATGAAGCCATTAGCTGCGCTGCAATTCGAGTGCCAAGTTTTGTGCCAAATAGCTGTGAAGGTTAAATAAATTAAACTTTTGGAAGACGCGGCACTGCAGGCCCCACATGCCAACTGAGCATTTATATGGTGCAACGATAACACGTTGGGCGGTAGTGGGTTGATGAGTGACGTTTAGAGCAGCTCGAGCGACAGGTACACGCTGGCAAAGTGTCCTGGCACGAAAACTGCATTTGCCTCAACGAAACCTCCAATATGCACAATGAAAGCCAACCTTGTCTCGTGTACTGCAGTAAATAAAAATGAAGCGATATGTCGACGAATAAATAAAATTGTGAACATTAAATTGATAAAATGCAATGCAAAGCAGCGGCAAGCAAACAAGTTCACAAAGAAACGTGAAACATTTTCTGTTTGCAGCACTTAAAAGTCGATGGGTGTTGGTTGCTGTTGTTGTGGTTGTTGTTGTTGGCCGAAAGCAGCCTAGTTTGCGAGCGCAATTTTGTAAACACTTCAGTTCAGCCTGACGAAAGTTGCCGCACAAGGCGGCAACTGAAGGCGAACTACAAAAGCGGTACTTCCGTTTCGACGTCGACGGCGAAATTACGTGGCACGA
Organism: Melieria picta; assembly: GCA_964056695.1. Classification (NCBI taxonomy): domain Eukaryota; kingdom Metazoa; phylum Arthropoda; class Insecta; order Diptera; family Ulidiidae; genus Melieria; species Melieria picta. The sequence continues at coordinate 85,607,522 of OZ057398.1, read as the reverse complement.
CACGCTTTGTTGTCTCGTCTTCCGGGCAACGCGGCGTCACGCCTTCACTGTTGACCTGCCATTGAGCGGTGTGACTCAACGACGACCCATCGATGACTACTCGACCTATCGGCATCGTCAACAAATGTGTCGGTCGACCGACTTTTGACCGACTTTTCAGACATGAGACATTATTGTACGGAATCGGTGTCAAGCACACAGCCACTAAACGTTGCCGTTGTGCACATAGTTGCATTGTTATTGTTATTGTTGTCGTTGTCGATGTTGGCTCGTCTTGGGCGCTGCGGTGGGTGGCAATAATTGCCAGCAATGTGTTGGGAGTGAACAGTAATAAATTTGTAAAGAAAAGTGTAAAAGGTGGAAACCAGCGTTAAATGAACTAAATTACTGCGAAGTTAATAACGTTGGTCGTTATTAATTTAACGTGTGCGTTAGATCACAAGTAAGAACACTGTTGCCAACTTAGTGCGTTTTGTACCAAATTTAGTACTTTCTGAAAAATAAAAAGCGGAAAATACTGATTTGTTTTTAATTTAAAAGACAACGAGACTAATTAATAATTTAAAATAATTAATAATTAAAATTAATTTATTAAATTTAATTTTATAAAATTATTTTATAAATAAATTTAAATTTTTTTTATAAATAAATTTAATTTTAATTTATTTTTTGTTAATAACTGCAGTGTTTTACAACACTATATTTCATTTAACAATTGTGCATCACTGGAATGTTGAGTTAAAAAAAAAATAAAATCATTGTTTGGATACTAAATGAAACCTGAAGTGATTCTCCTTGGCGAATTGCTACTTGGATCAGGGTTGCCACTAATCTACAATAATTTTCCTAGTATGTTACACGGAAAATTAGGACAACTACAGTAGACGCTCACAAATTCGAACCACTTTGTAGAAGGGGTTGTTCGAATTTCCGAAATGTTAAAATTTCTGGACGCTTTTTAATTCATGTAAAAAGTCCAACAAATATTGAAATTACATCTACTAACTTGAATGTGATGCAATTCTTTTTTTCATCACTTTTTTTAATTTTAATTTTAACGTTCAAAGTAAAAAAGTTTTTTAAACATTTATTCGAAATTTTTAATTGTGTGACAAAAAGGTAAGAAAGAAAAATTTGGCAGTTGAAATAAAAAAGTTAGAAAGAATAAAAATAAAAAAGAAAAAAAGAAAATAAAAGGAAAAAAATAATAAATAAAAAAAATAAAATTAAATTAAAAAATAAAATAAAATCGAAAACAGGTAAGGAAAAAGAAAAAAGAACCGCCAGTTCGAATTTTAGAGCATTCAATGATGTAAAATTTGAGATTCGAATTTCTGGTAGATTCGAATTTTGCGAGAGTTCGAATTTGTTAGCGTCTACTGTTTGTTACACGGAACATTGGGACAACTATCAACATTTGCTCTTTTTTTCTCATTAGTGCTTTTTGAATAGAAAAATGTGAATTTTAGTGCTTTCGGAAAATGAAAAGTTTGCAAAACTGAGTAAGACTTGACTTGGTTCAAGTTTGGCTCATGTTGGTTCTTGGAAACAACTCAGAGTAATAGTTTTGTTTTGTATAAACTGCAATAATCTAAAAAATTGTCAATGTACTTGCAGCAGTTTTTCATTCACTGTATCCATAACCTCAAAATTGAATCAAAAAATGTTTACAAGAGGAAATCAATAAACCAAAAATCGTAAATGACTGGTTCAAGTTTTCCACTAATGAATAAATTTTACACTAATTGCTGACTTGAAATAATCATATTTTCAAGGCCTTTTGCAGCACCTTTCCCAGGCTGTTTTTTTTTAGTTCATTTGGTACCTTTAATCGTGGCTCAGCGCATAAAATCAGCAAAGATAAACATGTGTTGCTTCAATGTTTAATTGGCGTCAACGCCCACTCGACGCTTTTCGTTTTTGTTGCGCCCACACCGGCCAACAGCCAACAGCACCGAAAGTAAGCGTGAAAAGAAGAAGTAAGAGTGAAAGACAGACGAACAAAACGACTGAAAAATCATTAACCGCTCGCCGACAGCAACCTTAATTAAATGGTAATAATTCTTATTAAAAGCGAAACACCTCCGAGCGACGGCCGCTGTAACGCGAGTAACGGACACGCCGGCCGTAAATTGGTTGCATCATTCGGCATGTCAAGTCGGCGTCGCCGTCACTTCAAATTAAAACCGAAAGGCAGCAGCGGCAGCAGCAGCTGTCATTTGTGGGGCACATAAAACGCAAAACCGCCGCAAAGAAAGCGCAACGCGCCATAAAAAACTTGGCAAAAAGGATGCCATGATAAATGAAGAAGCGGCAAAGCGCAGCGTGAAGTGTTGATGCCGTTGAGGCGCGGAGGGCAAAGGATGCAATTGGCATTTTGGTTGATGTGATTTCTTGATTTCGTCCAGTCGAGCTTTGGGGCTGATTTGGCTGTTGTTGCTGTAGGCAAATTCGTGGAAACCGGTGCAGCCGCTTGTCAAAGGATTAACGCTGCCGCAATGAAGGATTACTAAATTGTTTTATTTCAAGTCGAGTGCGTCGGGGTGCTGAGAGTGCGAGCGCTAATTGGGGGGAATGAATGAACAAAACAGCTGCGATTAACCTCACATGCTCATTAAAAATTACTAGTTATATGTGCATTCATTCAACTGTAATCATAACGGGTTGTTTACGAGCTACAGAGTCAGCTGTGTCTCAGAAGACTTCAATCAGTCACACCCAGTGAGGTTTGGTTTTCCTCGCTTCGAGAATCTTTTTTATTGGAGATCAGGATGGTCATCTGGTCATCAGTAGTTTCCGACCAAATATACGTCTTCGGTATTTGGCCAATTTTAAATCTTCGGTTTCGGCCAAAATAGCCAAATACTTAAGCCGAAGGTTTTCGCCCTGTTATGCAAGTCAATTTGCTCTGTTTCGAAGTATTTTATCAAATATCGGATTTTATCGATATTTCGGACACAAGAATGCGATTAATAAAAATGATTTCCAAACAGCTATTTATGTCAATTGAATTGTTAGATTTTTTGTTTTTGTTAGAAACGGAACTCGAAGACTTTTTTTGGTTTTTTTTTTACTAAAATATATACATATACATATATTCTTTTATTCATTCTTAAGTGGAACAAAGAAATGAATAGTTAAATAAAAAACGGCTAAATTTGATCCGTTTTTTTTCCTGAAAAAAATGTTTTATTAGCATTCGGCTTCAGTCTTCGGCTTAATATTTTAGTTATGCCAAATATTCTGCTACGGCTTGTGCCAAAAATCCACCTTCGGTCGGACACTAGCGGCGACTTGAAATACGAACCAACAACGAGGAGTGTGAACTATTAAAAAAATGGATGTATGAACGAAGCTCCGACGCGATAGTTGGGTGTCGACGGTGAAGAGAGAGACCGTGTCTCTGGTGGAAGGACCAAATTGGGGACGCTATATCATCTTTGGTTGTGACCAGCTAAGGTGCCTGGAGAGTACTTTTGCGGCAGACCGTAACCCGGTAACGGGTTGTTATGGCCAGTTAAGTACGAGTAAGTAAGGAAGTGTGTCTTCTAAGTCTTAGTTTCTGAGTTATGTTATTGGTGGGAATTTTTACAGCAGAGAAGATTGCAGCTTTTCTACGATGTACGAAAGAGATACGAATTGTTAGACTTAAGAATTGTGAGGTTGTAAAAAGATGTTGTGGATTTTTGCGTCCAAGGTCATTCTGGTTGAAAGGGTGTGTAACAAGTTTCACAGAGAGATTTTGCGCCAATTGGGACGGGCTAGTTTCATAATTTCTTGGCAATGTTTAGGTCCTCTCTGGAATATGTGGTTGTCGAGTAGTTAAGTGAATAGTAAAGGTGGTAAACTTTTGCTAAGAAACCATTCGTAAGAATCATGATTCGTAAGAATCATGATCACCTATACCATGGGTCAAATATGTATTTTGAACCATACAACACATTTAAAATTAAGTGCAAAGTATCTCTCAAAATAGCTCAAATCCAATCGCTAGTTGCCAGTTCTTCAAGTTCACACAGCCGACAAACGTGGCGCCATTTATGCTGACAAACTGTAAATAGTTGAATATTTATAGATGACAAGAGCACTTTCACACCTTCCGAGCTTTCGATTGCAGCTACCAATAGTTGGCGTGCTTGACAATGCCAACAACAAATCGTCCCACAATGGGGCACAGAAAAAACAACACACATGCAACAAATCATTTCGAATAATGCTGCAGTGCTTTCCCATAGTGGCGCGCAGAGCGACTGCGGGACGACGCGTTAATGTGCATCCTGCAATTATTTATTGACATGACTATCAATTTTCAAACCAAACCACAACGCCACCACACCGCACAGTAAATGTCAACGAATGATGCTGGTCACTCGGAGCGGCGCAAGACTGGCAGCGGCAGGAGCGACAACCGCAACGACGTCATCATCAGCATCAGCGCCGCCAACACCACTAACAACAACAACAACAGCAACAACAACAACATCACCAGCATCATCGTCAACAGCCTCAAGAATTTTATTTGCGGCCTGACAAAGTGTTTATTGACAATTTTGCTTCGACGGCGTCGTCATCGTCTTCTTCTTCTTCGTCTGCTTGCAATGCGTTTTCTGACAATTACGTAATATTGATTTAGATGCAAGAGATTAATGTGTGAGTGTGTATGTGTGTGTGTTTTAATTTTTGCAATATGGCTGCAGGTAATAAAATGAAAATTACAAACGTCAAAGTGACTTTTAAGTGTCATAAAAGCACCTGTGTTCAGGCTGTCGAATGCTGCAGCAGCAACATGACACGGACAGGCTGAGAGTGCGACGAGCTATTGCTGGGCCACGCTGAGCTGCAAATTATTTTTGTGTGGATTTTAGTACGAAATTAAAACATTCGCTCGAGCGATCGCTGAGGTTTGCGGCTGTTTTGTCGACATGCGGCGTTGAAAATTTTGCTAGTAATTAATTTTCAATGCAATTCGAAAGTTGTAAATAATTTTATTAGCTTATTGAATTATTATTGTTGTAGTAGCGGAGATTTTATTGGATTCAGTGAGCTTTGATGTTTTTGTAAATTTAATTTAAGGTTTATGGTTGACGATAAGTTGAACTGTGGGCATGATTTACTAAATTTTGGAAAACAAATATTTACTAATGCAACCAAAGATGGTAAAATATGTCAGAGAATGAAATTATTAAATAATTAAAAACAATAGTAAATAAAAGGCACAATAAATAATAAATATATAAAAAATGAACTAAAGATTTTAACTATGATAAATAAAAAATTTTAATAATAATATAAATAATAAAAATAAATTTAATTATATTTTTAATTTTAGTAAACAATAAATAAATAAATAATAAAAATAGATTTGATTATATTTTAAATTTTAGTAACCAATTAAAACAAAACAATTTTAACTAAATAAAAAAATTTTAATAATAATATAAATAAGAAAAATACATTTAATATATTTTTAATTTTAGTAAACAATTAACGAAATTTTTAACATTCGTGTTGCATATGAAACGCCCTGTGTTAGAATATTGAAGCTTTGAGTCATCTGAGTCACTCGATGGCGCGATCCGTTTTTGTGCAACGAAGTTATTCTCACTGCGACGGAGAAAGAAATTTCGGGCGCCGTTCGGAGGAAAGTTTTTGTAAATCGTTCAACAACCACCAAATAAAGCTGCATCGTGTCTTTAAATAAATCAAAATATTATTTAAAGTGTGAAGACTTTTTGACATTAAATAGTTTACAATAGCTTTAAGAGGAACAATATGAAAAAGTGAACCACTATGAAAATCATTAACGATTTTTTAAACCGTTATATTTCTTTCATACTTTTATTGTCATCAACTGTCAGAAAAGTACGCTACAGTGTCATTATTCGGAAAAAAGTTGAATTTTATCACACAGAAATAGAAAATATGAAACACTACAAAAAATCATTACTAGTCTAATATTTTTTGTTGTTTATTTAGTGAACTCAACTACATATTTTGCTGCTTTGAACTTGTTGCATAGTGTAATGAAAACATTTGAATGGGGCTTGTGTTGGCTAAATGTCAAGTGGGCGCTTAAAATAACAAAGCATCGATGACATCAAACGATGATTTTATAAAGTTGCACCCTGCGCTGCAGCTGACTGAGTATATTACCGTTAGTATGCGGTTTGCAACGCCCAGCAGTAGAAACTAATGGTATGTAAAGCTATATTTATTTTTGATTTATATTTTTGATACGAATTACTAGGGGACTCTTTGCTTAACCCTCTAACCAACTCAGATCCTAACTAAAACTTAAAATTTTTGTTTAGGAAAATATTTGGGGCTATGAAATCTTCTAAAAAACCGCAACAGAAACTTCAAGAAATAAACAGAACCTTAAAAAAAATTCATAATATTGCACTGTTATACTAATTTTAAAGTTAAAGATAAGTGATCTGAAGCACTCTTAACTTATTGTTTTTGAGTAACCCTCTAAATTAACCAAAACCTGTATAGTAGATAAGAAATAACTTCGGAGCCTGCCTATGATTCAATAACCTCTGAACACCGAAACTGTCTTTGGATTAAGCCTTTCGCTACAAGTTTTTACTGAAAAAGTAAAAATGTTTAATTTATTGATAAAGTAAACTATATCTCTATAGCTCAGAAGCGTTGAGTCCATAACCACTTTCCTCTTTAAGAATTTAACTGTTATTTAGATTATGAACCTAATTTCTTCAACACTTATTACAAACCTTTTGGTTTTTTTGATTTCTGAAAGAATTTATTTTTCGAAAACCGTATTTGTAAAATTAGTCAGGTTTTTCCTTTATATTCTTGTTCAGTTGTCGATTATTGCTTTTGTTATTTTGAAATATTCAATTTTAAAAAGGTTTCGGTAAACTTGAAAATGGTTTAGTTAAATTTGAAAATGAAAACTCAGTCAATTTGAAAAGGGTTCACTATTTTTGAAAATGGTTTTATTCAATAGGAAAAATGTTTCACTCAAAAGTTTGAAAAACTCAATCAATTTTAAAAAGGGTTCACTATATTTGAAAATTGAGTCATTTAATTTGGAAAATGTTTCACTGTATTCGAAAACTCGTTAATTTTTAAAAGGTTTCATTAAATTGGGAAAATATTCCACTGTATTCGAAAACTCATTCAATTTTGAAAAGGGTTCACTAAATTTGAAAATGGTTGTAATTAAGAGTTCAAGTGATTTTCCAACGATTTTTGTATTGTAAGAGAAGAAAAATTGAAAAATAAACCATAAAAAGGGGCGTGACCATGTCATAGGGCATAAATAAGTCGACCTTTTACATTTTGTTTAACCCAATCGCGCCCAACAACGTTCGATTACTCTACTATCACCGATGACATTTAGACGTTGACATACACACGCACATCTCATTGACATTTGCTGCGATGCGATGTCGACATGCGGTGATGCCATATTTTCACACTATTTAGCGCCAAGCAGCCGCCAGAAAAGGAGCTCAAGCGCACCGATAACGAGAGCGAACGAGATGAAGAGCGCACGATTAACGCAAGATTCACACTTAATGCTCGACCTTAAATGTCAAACGTGTTGGGCTGTCGGCAATGAGGCCGGACTGCAGTTTTGCTTCTAATATTGCAAGCAACAAACACAAAAAGAATACAAAAAACTATATATACAAAGAATTACCCAGCACTTGTTCGTACAGACGAGCGCTGGCTGCTGTAATGTCTTCTAATAATGCACACAACAACAACAACAACAACAAAAAAAGCTGATAACATGCAGCATGGCTTGGCAACTTTGTTGCGGTCGACACGCACAACTTTCGGGCCGACGTTTACCCATCGGCACTTGTGCACTTGTTGTCGTTGTGTATCCATTGTTGTGTTGTTGTTGCTGTGCTCTTGGTTGCAAATGTCAATAATTAATTTATGCCTCCATTACACTTGACACTTTTACGCTCGTTGCTGCAACCACAAAGCAAATTGTGCTATTTTCGTGCGCTCGACTTTTGCTCCTGTCTGCTTGTCCGCCAGCAAAGTCTGTACGCGTGCAGTGTGCAGCAAACGAACACCGACGGAGACTTCAAAGTCGGAAGTGGCACATTACGGTGCGTCATAAAGTTGTTGCATGACAAATGGACGCCCGTAATTGGGCTCTTAGGTAATTTGTAGGCGATTTTATTTAATTATGTGGAGAATGTGTTTACATTTCTTTCTGGGTTTTTTCTTTTCGTTGAAAGATTTTTAAGGAGCGCAGGGAACATAACCACAAGTAACATTGTTGGGAGCAACTTTTATTGGCTGCTCAGCATTGACACTTTGAAGGGAGAATTGATTGTGCATGTTGCACTTTGCTTGATATGTTTTCTTAGAATTGAGCATTTTGCGTCATGGACAAAGTTTTCAAAAGCTTCTGTACTCTCTCGGAGAAAGTCGAATGGGGTTGGTATGTAGTCCTGGCCAGGACCAAGTCGACGATAATTTTATTCTATTTAGTAGTCCAACGCATCTCATATAAAACCAGATAAAACTAGTATATTATAAAATTGTATGCAAAGAACAATTGTCACAGTTGTAAAAGATTTGATTGCGAATGCTTGCAATATATTAGAAACCTGCTTATAAAATCAAATTTTAAACAAATGGTTTGATGTTTTTAAAATCACTTTCAGGACTTCAAGGAAATGTTCTGATGCTGTAAAAACAAAAACTGAGTCTGGCGGTCGGATTATCTTTCATTCTAGGTTAAGTTAGGTTAGGTTAGGTTAAAAAGAACAATTGTCACAGATGTACAAGTTTTTATTGCGTATGCTTAGAATAAATTAGAGATCTGTTTATAAAATCGCTTTTAGGACTTTAAAGAAATAGTTTGATGCTGTACAAATGTTGTCCATCGCTAAGGGACTCACTACCAGGGCTGTGAAAACAAAAACCGAGTCTTGCGGTCGGATTATCTTTTATCCTAAGTTAGGTTAGGTTAGGTTCTAATGGCCTTTTGGGCATTTAATTTTGCCGAAAGAAAATTTTTTTTTTATTTTGGCAACTGCGACAATAGTCCCAATTGTCAAGAACGAATCTGTTGGCATGACGTCCGTTATTATGCTAAGTGCTCTCCTCTTGTCACCGGTTGTTGGCTATTTCGAGAAAGTAAGAGCATATTGTTAGTTTACAAGAAGCGAGGTTTATTGCGATGTTTTGGTCCAATAAATATGGTGGTTCCACGTCTGGCTAACTTATCAGCTGCGCAGTTGCCACTTATGTTTTGGTTGCCGAGTACCCAAGAAACGGTGATATTGAACACACGTCATAGCTCGCTGAGCAGGAAGCGACAAACAGAGATCACTCTTTCTGTGGTAGAGACTTTCTTGAGGGCTTTAAATGCTGTCAGACTCCTGAAAATGTAAAGCGTTTCTCAAGGGAGGTTGTGTTGTTTTAACAGGGGCAGGACTTTGAAAATTGCTAGTAAAAAAGTCTGGATGACGAAATCGTGAAGACGAAATCGTCATGGCAGCTGTGGCGATATAACTTCCCAGGAAGTTGGGCCAAGTAAATCTCCACACCTTTCCAAAAGCCAACGAAATAACGTTACACCGTTAAAAAATCCAAAGAAGTCGTCATGGTTGGGTATATGGTTTGGTTGGTATGTCTTTCATGGTTGGGAATTTACCCATTAGGACTTCTCCTACTATACCATCCAACTTGGAGCCGTCTGTAAAGAAACATACTCCAGTTTAGGGAATCGTGTATTGTCCCTATTTTTGCCTGTGACAGGTGTGTGGGTTAAAAATTTGGAGTTAAAAAAGTATAATGGTAGAGGTGTCGTCTGGTTGTTTGCCTACAATGTGATGGTGACTAAAATCAGTGCGTACTCATCTCCAATTGTATTCAGTCTCATTGTCCATGGAAGTGGCTCGGGTAAATACCTCGTCGAACGTCCTCCCTCTCATTAGGGCTTCTTGTAATTGAAAAGCAAAAGATTTTGTTCTATGGAACACCAGATGCAGATAGGAACCAAGATTAGTGTTATGACGGATCACGTTTTAATTGCTACCCATGCAAGAAAGTTGGGTTTGCTTTCTAATGACTTTTGTCGAAGCTGTAGGGACGACGAAGAGAAAAAAAACGTATTTCACTTTCTATAAATTTGTCGCGCATTATCTATAAGAAGGAACACTCACCTGGCTTCTTCGTCAATCTAGGGGATCTATCCGATAAGACTATTCAGGATTCAGCCGATAGGATTATTCACATTCATTCATTCTACTAGGCTTTGTAAGGAGCTTAGTGAGTGCTCTTAACCCATTGCTGCCGGGTACCAGTTCCGCCCATACGATTTTGATAAAATTTCATACACGACCTAGAAGTGACCCAAAATGATCAAAAACAAAATTTCAGGTTTATATCTCTGTACGTTGCTGAGATATTCATTAAGTATTTTGTACCCATTACGCAGCAATGGCAGCTTTTTTCCATACTTTGTGAAGTGAGCAGCTAAACACGTGAACAAAAGTTGTATTGTTTACAGGTGAGTTAGGAGGCAGATTTTTGTGAAGTTCTAAGGCCACTACGTTTCGCCACATTTCGCACATCCGGAAAATTCACGATTTTTGGAGTCTGGTAACTCTAGCTAGATGGCGAAATTTTAGGGTGACCTTCACTAGGTTATGGTAGTTCCATCTTTACCCTAACTATCCCTATCAATGGTTTTGAGAGATCTCAAACATTGACTTTTTTGTGATTTAAAAAAAAAATCAATTTTCATGGGTAAAATTTTACCCATTAGGCAGCAATATGTTAAGAAGGAAGACTCACCTGAGCAGCGTCTTCTTTGACAATCTGGGGGATTTAGGCGACAGGATTATTCACATTTATTCAATCTACAAGGCTTCGTAAGGAGCTCAAATTGGTTCAATGAGTGAGCAATTTTAAGCTCGATTGATTGAACTGACCATAAGTTCTACCTTCCAAATGTACAATTTGTGGAATCAAATTTAAAATGGGGTTTTCTTTCCAAATTTCAAAAGACGAAATTTTCAGTCAGACTTTAGTTATTCATTATTCATTAGAAATAAAAATTTTAAAATAATGTAGTATGTAATGTAAATGTATGTAAAGTATGTATGTAAAGTTATAAGACGAGATGTGAATTCGTTGGGGAGGTTTAAAATTATTTTAAAACACTCTTTGTGCTTCAAATTGTCTACATATCTCTTTTCTGTCTTTGTGCTATCAGTTGTCTATCCTTATTTTTGTCATCTACGATATAGAGTAACATATATATATATAATTTATATATCATTTATTATATATGTATATAATACATGTTTACATATCCTACAAGCAGTATTTTATGTTATAAATAATGTAAACAAAATGGCCAAACCTCTTCGAAGCGCCTCCTGACAATATTCCCACATCCATAACCAATTCAATTTCAGGCATATCGTGCGATCCTTTTTAATTGACAATCCAATTGACAATTACCGCAACGTGAAATATGCGCACCATTAGCGATTCATTACACTCGCCCACCAACAATTCATAAATCGCCATCGACAACGCCAACGCCACACATGAACGCCGCACATAAACTTTTCACAGTGGTCGCATCAGAAATCGGATCGCATTGGCAGTGCCGGCGTTAGCCAACGCGAGGCCCTGGGCCGTGGATTTTTCGCGAGGCTTTCGCGGTTAAGATTAAATTTCAGCTCAAGGTTTCACCACAAGTAACATTTGGGAAGAAAGTTTGTAGTAATACTGCGAATTCTTTGAATAATCATCATCATTTAATAGTATTGTTATGGTATTTTTCAATCGATACTCCATTGAATTCCATGAACGTTCATGCAAACACTAATAAATGCACTTTAAAAAATTGATCAATGTATAAATTTTTTCATTTACAAGCGCGAGGCCTTTTTTAGCGCGAGGCCCTGGGCGGTGGCCAGGTTTGCCGCACCTAAAACCGCTACTGCGCATTGGGGATATCGTGTTGGAGGCGCTGGTGGTGTGGTGATGGTGTTGTTGGATAATGTGCAGCGCTTGCGTGCGGTAATAATTTTCCGCTGAAAAGCACATTAGACATTTGTAGCTAACAACATTTTCTTAACATCCAATCGAAATGTCACTCACACAGTTCGAGTAAATTCAGTCAAAGCGATGATGAAAAACAGCAACAGAAAGAATAAAACATTGAATCGCTTTCAATCAGCCGCTTAGCGGCTATCAATCATCGGAACGAGGTGGCATCAACGACCGCAGTCGCTGTGGTAGCGGTAGACCGACTGACATCCTGCGAGACCAATAAGAAATGATCCAACGACCGCGCGGCGCAACCGGCAACCAGCGGTGGCCGCTAATCATATGCAAAAATGTGGCCGGTCGCGAGTGCGCCAAGCGTGCGCGGACAATGATATGTTGCCCTATCACTTGCCGGAGGACGTATGGACGCGCGGACGGACAGCGACAACGGACAGCCAACTAACTGACTGCGCGGACAGATAGCGCTGCAGTGTGACGAGCGTGTGATGACAATTCGCATGCAAAGTGCAATTATTACACGTTGTACTGTTGAGCGGCGCGGTTGAACGCTGTGCGACGTGAAGTTACCAGATTGGACCAAAATGTTGGGAAAAAAATTTAAATAAATAATGTATATATACTGAATATAATCCCAACTGTGATGTCAGAGTATGTGGAGTTAAGTCAAGAGTTTGTAATGAGCAGAGAGAGATGCAGTCCTGAGAATTGATTTGGCAATGTCTGTCCCATACGTCTGTCTGTATGATAGCTTCAAAATGAGTTGAGTTATGGATTTGAAATTTGACATCGAAATTGCTGGTATTTTAGCTAAAATCTGATATCGTTATGGGCATGTTGCGCCCATTTTCAAACATGGTTGCCATATAAGTGTAATTTACAAAATAAGTAAAAAGAAAAGAAGTAAATTAATCAAAATATTCTAACAATGTAGGGATGTTTGTGACTGAAAATGATTCGGACACGCCCCTTAACTCACTACACATCACGTTAACTAATTTTCTTTATCAAATTTAACGGTAACAATTCGATTTTTTGACAAGTTTACTGTTGAAAAGATAAAAATATAAAGTAAAATGGTACAAAAATGGACGTAGTCCACTAATTTTTAGGCAGAGTTACCAATATATGCCAAATGCGATTTCTGTATTCTGTAATAAAAATATCCAAAATTTTTTAGTCAAAAAAGTTAATTACACGAGACCATCGTCCCAAAAAAAGTTCTGAGGCTAAATATGAAATATTTTAGTTCAAATAACTAAATAAAAAGTCGATCGGCTTCCAATAGACAACTTTTCCTAACCTCTAAAATATAGAAACAAATTATAACCAAAAAAAATTTCACGATCGGTTGGTCAGCTTGCAAGGCTGGTCAGCAAAAGCCTCCAAGTGTTGCCGTACAAATATTTCGATGGCCTCCTTGAAACAACAACGCACATCGAAGTGCAGGAGAAATGTTGCACATTTGCATAAATGTCACCATGTTTGTTGTTGTTGTTATAAATAGTTGCTGCTGCTACTGTTGCCGTTGTTATTATTGTTAATGTTGCTGCTGCTTTTGTTGTTGTTGCTATCAGCAAACGTTGCTGTCAATACGGCTACAGTGCTGCCAGCACGTTTGCCACGAAATTGCCGCCGCCGCTTTTGTGGCCTGTTGACTTGCTGCTGCAACGGTTGCCGCTGCTGCTGCCAACTTAAGCAGCTACACTATCTCTCATAATGATTGACAGCTGAATTGCAAAGTTTGGCGACATTTTTCCTTATTCGAGTTGCCACAACAACAGCAACAGCAGCAATCTTGCTGTTCCGAATGTTGTGAAAATGTTGCACATGCAATAAATGCAGCAACAGTAGAATAAAAAAACCGGCATAAAAAATCATGTGGAAACACCGGCGCAAAAGAAGGCGGAAGAAGCAGCACTCGGCTCGAGTCAGAAAATATGGTCCCGCTTCATAAAAGCTGCCGTTGAGGTTGGCCAATTCTTGTTGGCATCTTTCTCTACTCGGTGTTTTTCTCTTTTTTGTTGTTGTGTATTTTTATGTTTTTATTGTCAATTCCTTGTTGGCTTTTGTATATTTTTGGTTAATTAATGTTTCTTGTACGTGGTTTTGACACAATCAGTGTTACCAACTAATATGGTCAGCGATGACGGTGAAGTGAGGTTGGCTGGGTGGTATGGAGTGACACTTTATTCGGACCAAAATGATTTCATATTTTCGTATTTGACGTTACAGCAATGTAGTGTTGTTGTTGCCGGAGTTTGCATGAGCAACAATTGGGTCAGGTTTTAGAGGTGCCAGGCTTTTGGTAGACCTGGCACAAGGACTTCTTCAGTTGTTTGATTGGCGAGGAATACAGCTTGATTGATGACTGATTGATTGATTTTGATGATTTTGATTTTAAGAGGAATACAGCTGTACACGCTTAATCGATTACGAATTTTTCGGCTTATTTCGGTTGTTTCTCGTCGTCTACTTCCTTTTACCAGGATTGATCTTAGAGCTCACTAATTATAAAACGAATGTACTTCTTTCTGATTTCAGTTGTTGCCAACGTAATTTTTTCAACTAGTAATCCTAATTTAAACGATTTTTTAAAACTGAATAAATCACCTTAACACTAGAAAGACTGCAAGTTTTCCATACCTACAAAGACTACATATGTATTATATCAGCTGATATCTCGAAAAGTACACATCGGATTTGGCTAATTGCAATTGTAGAACCCTAATTGTAGAACTAATTGCAGAACCCGATAAAAAAATAAAAGTCATCAAAGCAAAAGTTGATAGAAATACTAATGAAAATACAGATATTCAAAAATGAAAAAACATCAAACTGACCGCAATGGTCTTTCTAGTGTTGAGGGATAGTACTCTCATTAAATATTTGATGTTTCTTCTTCCTTTAACCAAAGCTCAAAGGACATCCCTATGGTTTTAGAAGATCAAGATACCTAATAGAAAAAGGATATGGTTAAGAAGGAATAGAAAATAGCAGGAACTTGTCAACTTATTTTAGGCATTTCACGCGAAATTTCGAGAGGGATGGTAATCAATCAGTAAAGTAAATGTTGCTATCAAACACAATAGACAGAAACCTACGTCTGTGGTGCTTGGTTCAACTCCCACAAAAAAAAAACGAAAAAATCCTTGGCATGACAAACAGTGGAGGACGCGATTGGGAAGATATCTCAGCACTGAAAATTTGGTAATAAGAAATATATTCAGTAGATATCAAGTTAATATTTGTACTAGTTGGCAACTCGTGGTTATTGATTCGAAGCCTGGCAGTTTGTTACGAAGGCATGGTTTGTTGAAAATAAATGAAAACAATTATGAACCATGAATAGGTCACAGCTCATTAGTTAATAGTTCTAAAGCTCTCGAGGGTCAAATAGAGTTAATTTGGTTAGGTTAGGTTAGGTTAGGTAAGCTGGCTGGCCAAGTAGGCCACGCATAGACCCTATTGGGTCCCTATTGGAGCTCCTTAGTGTTGCGTATCGACGTAAAAGTGATCGGTGACAACGTGCGTGTTTCTAGCGAAGAACTGCATCGTCGCTTAAGCCGCAACTGAAAGTTATGGGCAATAGTCAAAAGTCTCCTTAATTTGTATTTTATCATTTAACCCATTCAAGCTATTCTTAACCAACAAGGACAGCGTTCTTTCTCTTTCTATCTTTAAACACTCCGAAAGACCTCATCAGAGGCTAAGAAGCAATATTTAGTCCTTCTGAGTCCTCATTAAATCAAAAGCGTATCTCAGTTATTGTCAGTTTATACTCAGTTACAGGCATTATTGAACAGGCATAGAACCCCCTCCCTCCCCCTCTTGACACTGTAGTCTCTCTTTCATCTATTCACACTCGGCCGCTTTTCTGCTGCCACTTTTCGCCGTAGTAATTTTTTAATATTACGAATACTTTGAGTAATTATCTGACCAAAAAAGGCGCACCTGTCACCAGTCGAACTGCGCCAGCAACAAAGCGCAACTTTCATTTTATGGAATACTATTGACAGCATTACCGTTACAACTACGCAAATGCAACATCTGCATGTGGCATGCAACGAAACGAGTTGCGCTGCAGAAATTACGGCCGCAACGTCAACTAGTCAATGTGCATATTGCAGCAAAAGAACAACAACAACAACCGCCGAAACCAGCATATCAATATGGATAATGCATTGGCAATATGACAACAATGCAACAACAATACCAACAACAGCGTCGAGTAGTTAAAACAAAAATCAAAAACCAACCAATAACCAACGCAATGCTAATGGAACAACTTAACAACGGCCAAAATGAGTTGGAAAACGATTTGGGAATTTGGCAACGTTGGGTGTCTGCATGTTGGCCAATGTTGCCAACATAATTAACCCGGCGTCATTGTTGCCGGGTATCTAATACCCGACGCATTTTAAGTTATGTTCTAAAAAAATTATCGCAGAATAAAAAGATTTAATTTGATGAGTAATATGCTCATTTTATGATAAATAAATGTTTGATTTTTATTAATAATGTATTTAACTACCTATTTCCCTATTATAGAAAACTAATATTGACATAAGCTTGATTCAGTGTACAATAATGTACATGGGTAAAATTTACCCGGCCACAACGGCCAAGTTCTGTTTAGTAGCCACAATGACGCCGGGTTAAGCAAGTAATCAGAAAAAAACAAACACTTGAAAAACAAACTACTAACATCAAACTATGCGCCCAACAACAACAACAACTAGTCAGTCAATCAGTATGCAATTCTTTTGCATAATTATCGCATAGGAAACTAAGAAATGCCCAACGAAATTGCAGGCGACTGTAAAATCAAATCGCGCTGTCATTTTGCCCGGCAAGCGTCGAGAGGGCGGACTAAGGCAAAGAGGACATTTTCATAAAATATGAAATTGATGGCATCGCAACGCGGCAATCAGCGAGCCGCACATCCGCACAATGACACAAAGGCGCACTGGCTGCCGACCGCGCGCGGTCAACGCTACGTCATAATCGTAAAATGTTTGTCGTTAATGAGCATTGCCGGCATTTCATGCAATAAACGCAAAGAATCTCACTTGCGGCCGACCGAGCCAACTTTGGCAGAGAATGCGAATTTTTGCGGTGGCATATGGCCACCTGGATGCGACGGAAAGAATTGCAGCCGCTTCCGAGAAGTGGCACTGATGCGCTGACACTGTCGTTCGAACAGTCGGACGGAGGAGCAACGGTCGAGGCAAAGCGAAAGGAGCACAAATTAAAAGCAACGAACTGCCGTTTTGGCGTAATGCGTGAGGCAGGTCACGGCGACAAGTGCACTCATCTTTGGCGGCCCCAGTCCCAGCGTTATGACTAGTGTCCGACCGAAACCACTTTTTTGGGCCGAAACCGAAACCGAAACCGAATATTCGGTTTTTTTTTAATATTCGGCCGAAACCGAAACCGAAACCGAAACTTTCTAGTTGAAATAAAAATCACCATATCAAGCACTTTTTTCAACAAACGAATTTTACATTAAGTAAATAAAGAACAAACAAACAAACATAGCATAAATAAATAAATACTTATTAAAAAAAAAACAATTCATTCATTTTTTAAAAACGTAAACATGAAAAAATCACCCTTTCGTACCTTACTCGCTAATATTCAAAATTAAATAATTTAATATTATATGCTAAAAAAATAAATTTATTTACATTGGTGGCATCTAAATTATTCCTCCTTTCACTATATATCTGCTACACAATAAAATGTAAAAAATATTCTAGAAAGTTTCGGTTTCGGCTATTCGGCCATTTTTTGGCCGAAACTGAAACCGAAACCGAAACCACTGATTTGGGCCGAAACCGAAACCGAAACCGAATATTCGGTCGGACACTAGTTATGACTCATTTCGAAAGCAAGCAATGCCGGGAATATTAATTGGCCATCTCGCTTTGACAGATCGATGTGTGATCGCTGTGAACTAGGAACAAGTTTTTCTGTTTGTCATTATTCATGCAGCACTCACAGCTCGGCCGCAATGGAACTTCTTAATAAATAGTATTTTTTCTCAAACTTTTCAAAGAGTTATACATAACACATCGGCTGATAAGTCCCCGGTCTAACGCAGAAAACAAAACTTTTTTTGAGAAATTAAATTTTATTCATCAACATGGTTTCCTTCAAGAGCGATACATTCATTCCAGCACTTCTCTAACATTTCGACACCTTTCTTGTAAAACGAATTATCTTTGGCCTTAAAATAGGTATTTGTTTCGACAATCACTTCCCCATTCGAACCAAATTTCTTTCCGGCGAGCATTTTTTTTAGTATTTCGAAAACAGCTTTCTCGTGGACAAATGTAATGCAAAATAAAATCCGCACGCGCCATTGATATCTTGATAGTATCAGGTATCTCCTGCAATTTCAATTTACGGTTTTCCAAAACGATTTTGTGGACTTTTTTACCGTTTTCCGGTGTAACCACCTCAATTGGCCGCCCACAGAGCGGCGCATCATCGGTGTTCGTACGACCACGTTTAAATTGAGCAACCCAATCAATAATGGTCGATTTTCACACTTATCGAGCCATGCTTTTGTTTCAATGGTGTTTTTTCCCATCCAAAAGCAATGTTTGATGGGAACACGAAATTCTTTTTTTTTTTTGTTCTGAAAACGAATAAAGTTGTTTTACTCAAATAATTGTTACTTTTGAACCAAACGCCACATCGTAATGAAATTTTTACAAGTACCTTTTGAAGGTTACTACTTAACAAAAATATTTTTTCTCGTTTTGTAGTGCCTACTATGGGTCAGACCGGGGAGTTATCAGCTGATGTGTTAGTGCCTAATAGGCTTCCCAACCGTCCTCCTTTGGGGAGGACAGACCTCCTTGAACAGAAATTGTCCTCCGTCCTCCTCAAAGGCCAAAAAGTCCTCCTCAAGCTCAAGCTCAAATTAAATTTCAATTTTTTTTATTCAAGTGTGGCAACTTAATCAATTAATGAGGAAAATGTTTCCAATTTGTGTCCAATGTTTCGATGCTGCTTTAGGCCTTCAAAATAAAATTATAGACTTCGTTGAAAATCCGGATGAGTCAGCTGCTGGAATGTTCAACATGATTAAGGCCGCATTGGAAAAATTAGACTTAAAAATAAAAAATGTTGTGTGCCTGCTGATAATACGAATTCGTTAATCTTAAGAATTCAAACCAAAACATATTAAAAGGCAATTGTCACGCGCACATAATACACAATGCATTAAAAAAGCATTGAGTGATCTCGATGTTGATATTGAAAATATTGTTTGATATTGTTGATTACAGTCGCACAAATATGCGTTTTGTTTTATTTTTTAAAGTGGTTAAAAAGTTAAAATTTACTTGTGCTTTTAGGTTTTCTCTTTTTACACCTGCATTTTCTAAAAACATGGTGAAATATTGAAGGAATGTGATGTCCTCCTGAAACAAAATAGTTGCCATATAAAGTCCTCCTCAAGCCAAATTTTGTCCTCCCTAAACCGTTTTAGTAGTTGGGAAGCCTAGTTCCTATATAAGAAGCCCAGGGGAACTGCATTTTTTTAGTAAATCTAACTAGCTTTCAAAAATATGTATGAAAAGACGAGAAAATCCAACCGAAGGTTTGAGTGACCTGAGGAGGTATGTTTTCTCATTTTTTCACATAGTTGTAGCTCCTAAAAGAGAGACCATGAGGGGCCTGAAGCAAGTCCTTTATTGAGGTGAATCTATTCAACTTATGGGAAATAAACTGAAAATAGAATCCGCAAAATCCCACCGAAAAGTATAGAAAATCGAAGTTGGAGAAGGTTCGAGGGCCTTGGTGTTGTAATGGCAGGTGAGTTATGGTGACTGCTTCTGTATGAGACACACTTAGGCCCATTGAATGTGTATGAAATGTGTATGCAACACTGTTTTTCAACTCTCACTCACAAATGGATGGTGGAAGGAGTGGCATACTTTAGCAATTTTTCAAAAAACTGTTGCTCAAAAATTTGACTCTTTGAGGACCTGAAATAAACCAATTTTTCAAAAAAGTGCAGTTTCTAAGAGACCTAAAACAGTTCATATATTTAAGTTAATCTAATAACCTTATCGAATATAAACTGAAATCAATATCCGCGAAATTCCTAGAAAATCAAAGTCGGAAAAGGTTCGAAGTCTTTTCATACACATTTCTGTTGGATAACAAAAACACTATACAAATATACTGACTGTATAAACTGTATGAATCCTTAGGATCCTTGTTCTGAAATTCAATGTTTGAAATTTGTATGGAAATAATTTTCATTCCTGAAATAAACTTTGTATTGAGAGGATCTCGAAACTTTAGTTTTTCTTCCGATTCCACAATAAACTTCCAATAGGTTATGGGCACGCACAGGAGCGAGGAGTTCAAGGCCGTTGTGGCGAAATTAAACCGGGAAAATTATGCAGTTTGGGCGCTGAAAATGGAATTGCTCCTTATAAAAGAAGACATCTGGGACCTGGTTCAGGAATCGATACCGCCTAATCCGGATGCCAAATGGATTAGGAGGGACGGCCAAGCACGGGCGTGCATTGGGTTAATGGTGGACGATGACCAACTCATACACTTCAAAAATGCCAAAACAGCAAAGGACTACTGGACAAATTTGAAAGACTTCTATGAGAAGCCTTCATTGAGCAGTCGGGTATATACGATGAAGAAAATTTGCAAAATGCAATTGACGGATGACGAGAAGATGGAACAGCACATAAATGAGATTTTGATGCATGTGGAAAAATTAAATGTAATGGGCGATCCACTTAGCGAATCATGGACGGTAGCTATGATACTAAATAGTGTACCAGAATGGTACGATCCTTTGATAGTTGCACTGGAAGCAAGGGAAGATTCGCAGTTGAACGTAAGTTTCGTAAAAGGAAAACTTTTGGAGGAAGCCAAAAGACGGGTGCATAAACGAGATGCAAATGACGGTACAGTCATGAAAGTGTTCAAGAACAAAAATCAAAAGGAAATGGAGTGTTTCTATTGCAAGAAAAAAGGACACATAAAGAAAAATTGTAAGTTTTACAAAAATAATAAACAAAAAGTTAATTTGACTGAAAAGGTAATAAAAGAATATAAACAAGAGCATCTATGTCTTGGGATGACAAGTAAGATGCGAGGCGATTGGTACGTAGATTCCGGAGCTACATGCCATATAGCAAACGATGTTTCATTTTTCGACACACTGAACAAAGATGTGTGCGAATTGATACATGTTGCCAACGGTTTTCAAATACGGTCACAAGGAAAAGGTAGTGGACGTATTCGGGTCTTCAATCGTTGTGGTAAGATGGACGATATACGCCTCAATGATGTTTTGCTTGTTTCTTCGATAGAAACCAATTTACTTTCTGTAAAGAAGTTGACGGAAAGTGGGTACCAAGTCAAATTCGATGCAAGGGGTTGTGAAATTTTGAAGAATGGCGAAGTTAAAGCAATAGCAGAAGTCAGCAAGGACTTATACAAGTTGAAGCTCACCAATGCAGCAATCAAAGCAGTGACACAAGTCAACGAGCATGAAGGATGCATACATGATTGGCATCAACGTCTGGGTCATCGGGACATAAATGCAATCAGTAAGTTTCTAAAAGATAAAGATATTAAATTAGCAGTTTGCGAAAGAAATTTTCAATGCGAGATATGCATAGCTGGTAAATTGTGCAGAAAACCATTTAAAAAAGCGGGTGATCAATCAAAAGATATACTAGATCTGGTTCATACAGATATAGCACAGATGAATGTTACCACGCCGAGTGGTTATCGATACTTTATTACATTCATTGATGATTACAGTCGTTTTTGCACAATATACTTACTCAAACGCAAGTCAGAAGCAGAAGATTGTTTGATGGCATTCGTCAAGAGTATGCAAACGAAATTTAATAAAACACCAAAAATTATAAGATCAGATCGAGGAGGAGAGTATACAAGTGCAAAAGTAAACCAGTACTTAGCCAAGGAAGGCATACTGCAGCAGTTTACCGCTCCTTATACACCACAGCAAAATGGGGTGGCAGAAAGAAGAAATCGATATTTGGTGGAAATGGTACGATGTATGCTGATTGATGCGCAATTAGAAGAAGAGTTTTGGGGTGAAGCAGTAATTACTGCAAATTATATGCAAAATCGCTTAACAACAAAATCTAGAAATATAATACCATTTGAAATATGGAAGGAAAGTCTTTTGATGTTAAGAATTTTAAAAAATTTGGATCAATTGCTCAAGTTCTTAAGCCATCTCAAACACGAAAAAAGTTGGATCAGAAAACTGAAAGGTTAATATTCGTGGGATATTCTTTAGAATCGAAAGCATTACGGTTTTTAAATAAACAAAAGAAAACAATTGTAATAAGTAGGGATTTTAAATTTATCAATGGTTTACCTGAAAGGCAGCCAGGGAAACAAAAATATCAAGAAATGCCAATGATATCTCTAAATGGTTACTATGAAGAGGAGGAGGACGAAAACGATTCTGGTGAAGATAAATCTATCGAAGGCTACATAACAGCAGAGAATAGTGAAGATGAGATTGAGAGAACAAGTGAGAGTGTAGAGCAGATTGGATTAAATCCGAATAATGGTTTCAATATTGATGCAAATAGATTATTAGAATCAAACAATGCTGACATTCTTGTGGACGATTCAAACAGGTTAGAATCAGAGCAGCAAAGAAGATCAGAGCGAATACGAAATCCAGCCAATGTTAAATACGCTTGTTTTATATCGGAATCTGAGGAGCCAAAGAGTTTTAAAGATGTTTTGTCTCGCACAGACAAGTTAGAATGGTTATCAGCAATGGAGGATGAAATCAAATCAATACATAAGAACAAGACTTGGGACATAGTACCACTCCCAACAGAAAGGAAGGCAATCGGATGTAAATGGCTATATAAAATAAAAAGAGATGTGAATGGTGAAATATCAAAATACAAAGCAAGGTTAGTTGCTCAAGGTTTTACGCAAAAGTATGGTGTCGATTATGATGAAGTTTTTGCTCCAGTAGTTAGGCAAACTACTTTACGAATGTTTCTCACCATCGCGGGTAGTCATAATTATAGAGTTAAGCATTATGATATAAAAACAGCATTTCTAAACGGAGACTTAAACGAAATAATTTACATGCGGCAACCGCAAGGATACGAAGTCACATCAAATAATGGAGAAACTTTGGTATGTAAGCTTAATAAGAGCTTATACGGTTTAAAACAATCGGCAAGATGTTGGAACATGAAACTCTTTGATGTTTTAAGAAAAGAAAACTTTGAACAAGGAAAAGCAGACCCATGCTTATTGAAGAAACGAGTTGGAGATAAATATATATATATGTTGGTCTATGTAGACGACATACTTATAGCCGCGAATACAGTCGAAGACTTCGCTTATGTCGAAAGAATTCTTGATAGCAATTTTGAGAACTCTAAGTTAGGAGATATACAATTCTATCTTGGTATCAAAATTGAGAGGGGGAATAATGGAATATACTCTTTAAGCCAAGAAAATTATATAAATAAAATTATTGACAAAGCCAAATTGCAAGACGCTAAAACATCAAAGATACCTATGGATGTTGGATATCTCAAGATGGATAGAGATAAAAGCAATTTATTAGAAGACAATAAGTTATACCACGAATTAGTTGGATGTCTTTTATACTTAAGTGTTAACAGTCGTCCAGACATCGCAGCTACGATTTCAATTCTAAGTCGTCATGTGAGCAAACCAACAGAAGGGGATTGGACAGAATTGAAGAGACTAGTAAAATATTTAAAAGGAACAAAGGAATTGCGACTAATTCTTGGAACAGGTGACGGAATTAATACACTCATAGGTTTTGCAGATGCAGACTGGGCACAAAACTGTGACGACAGGAAGTCAAACAGTGGATATGTATTTAAGTATGGAGGTTCATGCGTCAGCTGGAGTTGTAGAAAGCAGAACTGCGTGACGCTGTCATCAACAGAAGCAGAGTATGTAGCAATGGCTGAAGCAGTGCAAGAAGCGATGTGGATCAAAAAATTGTTAATGGATTTCGATGCAGACCCGAAAGAATCTATTACTATCTACGAAGACAACCAAAGCTGCATTAAGTTAATCGACAATGAAAAGTTTAGTCGGCGGACAAAACATGTCGACACAAAGTTACATTTTGTTCGAGACCTAAAGCAGAAAGGCATTGTAAATATTAAATATTGTCCAACAGAAAGTATGCAAGCAGACATATTTACAAAACCTTTTAATTGTATTAAACTTAAGAAATTCAGAGAAGGGTTATTACTTATATAATTCAATTGTATTTTTGAGGAGGAGTGTTGGATAACAAAAACACTATACAAATATACTGACTGTATAAACTGTATGAATCCTTAGGATCCTTGTTCTGAAATTCAATGTTTGAAATTTGTATGGAAATAATTTTCATTCCTGAAATAAACTTTGTATTGAGAGGATCTCGAATCTTTAGTTTTTCTTCCGATTCCACAATAAACTTCCAATAATTTCTACATGATTTCTACATTTCTATTCGCAAAATTCCACCGAAAAACCTAGAAAATCAAAATTGGAAATGTTTCGAAGTCATTTCAAACACATTTCTATGTTATTTCTATATTTCTATCCGCAAAATTCCACCGAAAAACCTAGAAAATCAAAGTTTGAAATGGTTCGAAGTCATTTCAAACACATTTCTATGTTATTTCTACATTTCTATCCGCAAAATTCCACCGAAAAACCTAGAAAATCAAAGTTTGAAATGGTTCGAAGTCATTTCAAACACATGTCTATATTATTTCTACATTTCTATCCGCAAAATTCCACCGAAAAACATAGAACATCAAAGTTGGAAATGGTTCGAAGTAATTTCAAACACATTTCTTTATTATTTCTACATAGAAAATCAAAGATGGAAATGGTTCGAAGTCATTTCAAACACATTTCTATATTATTTCTACATTTATATCCGCAAAATTCCACCGAAAAACCTAGAAAATCAAAGTTTGAAATGGTTCGAAGTCATTTCAAACACATTTCTATATTATTTCTACATTTCTATCCGCAAAATTCCACCGAAAAACATAGAACATCAAAGTTGGAAATGGTTCGAAGTAATTTCAAACACATTTCTTTATTATTTCTACATAGAAAATCAAAGATGGAAATGGTTCGAAGTCATTTCAAACACATTTCTATATTATTTCTACATTTATATCCGCAAAATTCCACCGAAAAACATATAACATCAAAGTTGTAAATGGTTCGAAGTCATTTCAAACACATTTCTATATTATTTCTACATTTCTATCCGCAAAATTCCACCGAAAAACATAGAACATCAAAGTTGGAAATGGTTCGAAGTCATTTCGAACACATTTCTATATTATTTTTACATTTCTATCTGAAAAATTCCACCGAAAAACCTAAAAATACCGGTGTCCTTCCCTATCTGTTAGGATCCCCGTACATCCAGACGCGATCTTTCCCATTTGGGGCATCTGAAATACTTTTCTACTCTTTTCTTTTAATAAATCTCATCTCAATCTAATAATTGAAGTTGTAAAAAAATAAACCGAAAGTTCTCACAATTTAGACAGAAGTGCCAAAAAAACTGAACTTGGAATACAGTCTCTAATGTTGTTCAACCATTGAAATTGTTTTTGCTTCTAAACCAGAGTTTCAAAAGGTCCTTCAGTCTAATAAATCTCCTGAGCTTTTTGAAAAGTAACCCAGAAGTTTCTCAAATTCTAACGGAGATCTGAAAACAATCTTTTATAATTTAATGTCAGAGGTAATTCTTCAACTTTCGAAGTCACTGTAACACCTAAATCAGAATCTCTAGCGGTCTTGGATAGATTTTTGATTGCACAAAATCTCACATACTGTCCAAGAATTGAATATATGACACATAAAAATATCTTCAGTGCATGATTTTTATAGTTTTTCCTTATTGCGATAACCTACTGTGTGTAAATTTATGAGCCGCGTGAGGTGTTGACCATAATTGTATTGATTTTTATATTGAAATAAATTTTGAGGCGGAAATGGAATTAGACAAGTTTCGATCAGGTGTAAGAATGTATTTTGGTACACTAAAACATCGGCCAAAGTATGGACACATTACATAATTACAGCTGATTCTTAGTACTTTCAATGGGAGATGTTGAACGATACTTGGTTGTTGAGCAGGCAAGTGGATATGAAAATAATTTTTCGGCAGAAAACTTCTGGGAGATGAAGAGCCTTACAGACAGAAGTCGTTAAATTGCAGTTCAGTGTAAAAAGTTCCTTAAAGATTGTTAAAAAAGAATTAAAATAAGAGGGATTTAAAATTTTATTTAAAATCTATCAAATGGTTTTAAAAAAACATTCTCAAAAGACATTTGAACATTGCAGAATCCAAATAAATCTCTACGTCTTCGTAGGGATTTAGGCAGAACATTAGTAGATCTTTTTAGGCTGAAGAAACGGTTTAACCAACGGTTTAAGTTTGCATGTTTTAAAGAAGATTTCTTTCTTTCTTCTATTTATTTTAATTTCTTCTTTTCTTTCTTTCATTTTAATTTGAATGCTGTAGAATTTTTCTGGTCGAATCAAAAAATTTCAAAACACACGAAAAAATCTATATGCTCGCGAAACTAGGGGCCAAATGTAGTAAAACTGCGTTTCTAGTTTTTCTCTCTGACGTCAGGATTTTTTAAAAAGGACTTTAAAATTTCAAAAAATTATTTTAAAAATTGAGCGCATCGTAGAATAACAACATGGGTATCAAATGAAAGAGAAAAATCCTTAGAATCTTAGAAAATTTAATGTTTTGGTGCAAAAGGATAAAGAGGTATTGAAAATGTCCTTTTAAAATTTTATCCTTGAATATCCTTGGAAATTTCCAATAGTTTCTTTTAAATATATCTTAAGGACTAATATGTACACTCTCACATCTTCGAATTTCGTCCTTATGACTTTATTAGATTAGGATATAAAAAAATCAATACTTCTCTCTATAAAACAAAGAATTTAATGCGCCGATTGAAAAGCAAAAACTATTTAAGTAACAAATGAATAAATTCTAATAAATATAACCCAATTTTTTTTAGTGTACAATAAATCAAATCAAATCACTAAATTCACGCGCAAACAGCCAATATTTTAATTAGTCTGCCACTACTTACATAATGAACGACAAAAAGAACAACAACAACGTGCACATTTGCAACACTAACAAAGCAACAACGAATGCGACAGCAGCAAACTGGCCAAAACAAGCCGATCATTAAATTGGCTTAAATGCCACTGTATGATTAAGACAGTGAAAAATGGGAAAAGCCGTTGATAAAATGGAAAAATAAATAGCAGAATAAGCGGAATGAGGATGCGGCGGGGTAGCAGGTGCGCACACCTGAGCGCCTGGCGACAGGAACGAACGGCCGTTGCGCATCTTCGGCGGCAAATGTGATTAGTCAACAACAACAACAACAACGGCATGTCGATTTTATAGTCAGGGGCAGCGTTTTAAAAGCTTAGAAATAGAAGAAATAAAAATGCAAACTGAGAGAGATGCAAGAAAATAGTTTTGGCCAAAATCAACAAGAAAAATCTGACCGAGTCGCAGCCGAATAGAAAGTTGCAGCCGTTGGTGGCAACGCAAATGGCTACTGGTGCGCCTTTCTTGTTGTTGTCGCATAAAGCAGTCAACGATAAACCGACACACACACACACTGACACACGCACGGACGCACGCAGCCACGCCAGTCGTTTGACAGATGAGAAATACGCGCTGTGACCAAGTCGCCACAAAGACAACAGACGCGCACCGAAAAATTGCAACGCTGTAAAAAAGTTGGTCGCAAGACGCTCGTCTGTATGCAAAGTGGCAATAAAAATTAGCAACAGGCAAATAAAAAGCATCGAAGAAGAAGCAGCATTGCAGCTAACGGTGCAAGCTGCAAAAAAAAAACAAAGGCAACCAGCAAACAACAGGCGCTGACAAAGACGACCAAACTTCAGTTGGCTGGCAACGGCAATCGATGTGTGTGTGTGTGTGTTTTATCAGCCGCTTTCGCTCATCATTAACGTTTGACACACAAAAACAACACAGCAAATGGCCAGGAATAAGCCGCAGCAGCCGTGCAACACGCATTAGCCACTTGCAACACACACACACACACACTCGAACGCACACGCAGAAATTCAATTACACGCACACAGCCCAAAAAGTCGAACCCAGCTGCGCCTGTGGCCGGTTAATTTCTGCGCATGCGCGCTCGCACATTCGCATTCCGCGCCAATCAACCTGTGCACTCTGCACGCGCGTACACGCCGCTCACCGCTTTTAATTATCGGCGCATTACATCAGCCGCGCATGTTGCATGCGTTTCGTTTGTCTGTGTCTGTGTCTGTGTGGTGCACGCGCCGTTTTGCGTTGCCTGCATTTGCCTATCATTAAAGTGTTGTTGTTGCCGCTTTTTTTTTGGCTGTTTGTTGTTGTTTGGCTTTTTACATTCACGCATTTTCATAATTTTTAATGCGCGTTTTCTCAGCAGATAATTTTTGTTTTAACCCGTTTACTCCTTTTTTTTTAGTTGAGTTTAGCTTTTGAACGTTTGTCGTCTTCTTCCGTGGACGCCATCACCGGCATTGCAGCGTTTATTGCACTTTCCCCACGAAGCCTTTCAAAATTGAAATGTTGGCCAAACGTGTCCTCTCTATCGCACCATCGCCGTCCGTTACGTTTCGATTTTTGACAATTCGACAGGTGCGAAAATTATTTGCCAATTGTGAAAGGAATTAGTGTTGCACTGACAGATAAAAATGTTTATGGCACATTTAATGTAACACGAATTTGCCAAATTGGCAAATCAAGTTGTCAGACTCATAATTGTTGTTGTGTTTGGACTTTGGGAAATCCTTTATTAGGTAAGATTCTTTCCAGGGACCGGAAATAACAGTTATTTATGAAAACTATAATTGAAAATTTTACTATGAAGGAAAAATCATTCCACATTTCTTTTCGCACGGAGAATCAAACTTGGCAATAAACTTTTTTTGTAATTTTTACGGAAAAATTAAAAAATAAGAATTATTTTTTATTTATATGTATGTATTTTAAAAATCCTTAAATAACAATGATTTTTGATTTTTTTCATATTAGTCCACAAATAACAGTTTTATTTCGATTTTTATTTTAGTTGTCCTATCATAACAATTATTGGTGACTTTTATTTTTTAGTCATCAATAAAAATCTTTCAGTGACTTTTATTTACAAAATCAATAAAATATGATTGTACTATATAGTATATGTACTAGTATATTATTTATATAATCAATAAAAATCATTCAATGACTTTTATTTATAAAAGTCATCAATAAAAATCATTCATTGACTTTTATTTATAAAAGTCATCAATAACAATTATTCAATGACTTTTATTTTTTAAGTCATCAATAAAAATCATTCAGTGACTTTTATTTTTTAAGTGTCCAATAAAAATCAGTCACTGACTTTTATTTTTTAAGTCATCAATAAAAATACTTCAGTGACTTTTATTTTTTAAGTCGTAATATAAAAGTCATTTTCATTAATGCATGCAAAAGTTATGATTCTTCCAGAAAATAGAATTGTCAAGACAGGTCTTGTTAAGCCGATCAAGAATATATATACATTTCGATATTTAATGAATCCAGTAGTGCAATTAACGAAAATGACTTTTATATTGCGACTTAAAAAATAAAAGTCACTGAATGATTTTTATTGATAACTTAAAAAATTAAAGTCATTTAATGATTTTTATTGATGACTTTTATAAATGAAAGTCACTGAATGATTTTTATTGATGACTTTTTTAAATAGAAGTCACGAATAATTGTTATCATAGGACAACTAAAATAAAAATCGAAAAAACTGTTATTTGTGGACTAATAAGAAATAAATCAAAAATAATTGTTATTATAGGATTTTTAAAATATAAATAAAAAAAAAAACGAGTGTGCTTATGACCACACGACTGAAGTGAAACTTCTTTCGCTCCATCTGTATGTATATATATGATATATATGTGTGTGTGTACAATATATACATGTATGTACATATACATATATTAATTTTCTACAAATATTTAAATTTATTTTATGTTTTCATGTAACGCTTTCGTCACGCGTTCGCCAGCTTACTCCCCAAGTCAAGCGTGCGTAAACCACTCAACTCCCGTTCGCCTCGCCTGATCACACTTTGGAATATTTATGTACCATTTCACTTAGTTTCAACTCAAACAACTCAGTCAGCTGTCGTAGTAAATTTTTTTAAAAGTATAAACTTATAAATCCTTTGTCGTTCTTAAAGATTTCTTCTGTTGTCCGTAATTCGTCCGATTATTTAAAGAGTCTGCAGAATGCAGTCTGATCTCAATAACCTCTTCGCTTGGCATATGTTTTCACTCAACTTTTTCGAAATCCACAGATCAGTGAAAACTTTATTTGAAAATTCTGGCTCTATTTTAGAAACGGTAGCTGAGTTCAAGGATCTGGGCGTTGTTTTCGCTTCAAAGTTCAGCTTCACTTTCCATGTTAATCATTTTGTCTCGCGTGTCTACTCTATGTTGGGTTTGAACCGCTGCAATTCTTCTTCCTTTTCCAATCCGTATACCCTCAAGCTTTTGTCTACTACATTGGTTAGGTCCAGACTGGGATATGCTGCCTTCATCTGGAGACTTTACCATGCTTCCCATTCAAGTCGCTTAGATCGTTTTCAAAGAAGATTTTTAAAGTTTGCGTTTCGCTTTATTCCAGGGACCGTAACAGTTATAAGTTTTATTATAAAAATCAATGTTTAAGAGTTATTTTTTTACTTTTATTTAATGACTCAACAAATAAAAGTTATTTTTTATTTATATTTTAAAAATCCTATAATAACAATTATTTTTGATTTTTTTCTTATTAGTCCACAAATAACAGTTTTTTTCGATTTTTATTTTAGTTGTCCTATGATAACAATTATTCGTGACTTCTATTTAAAAAGTCATCAATAAAAATCATTCAGTGACTTTTATTTTTTAAGTCATCAATAAAAATCATTCAATGACTTTTATTTATAAAAGCCACCAATAACAATTATTCAATGACTTTTATTTTTTAAGTCATCAATAAAAATCATTCAGTGACTTTTATTTATAAAAGTCACCAATAAAAAATCAGTTAGTGACTTTTATTTTTTAAGTCGCAATATAAAAGTCATTTTCATTAATTGCACAACTGGATTCATTAAATATCGAAATGTATATATATTCTTGATCGGCTTAACAAGACCTGTCTTGACAATTCTGTTTTCTGGAAGAATCATAACTTTTGCATGCATTAATAAAAATTACTTTTATATTGCGACTTAAAAAATAAAAGTCACTGACTGATTTTTATTGATGACTTTTATAAATAAAAGTCGTTGAATGATTTTTATTGATGACTTTTATAAATAAAAGTCACTGAATGATTTTTATTGATGACTAAAAAAATAAAAGTCACCAATAATTGCACTGTGCGTGAAATTTGCCCTCAAAAATTTAGGCATGGGGGGGACCTACTGGGTGAGTTTTCTATAGGTATACTGAGTTGAGATCCACCAGCCGTTTGGTAAGATTGGCTCTAGTTTATGAGAAATCCGACTTTGAAGTTTGTCGAGTTCGTCGCTTAAGTCTTCGAACGTTTAAATTCTAATAGGTCCTAAATCATTCCGAATATCGCTTTACTGTCTTCGGCAAGTTTGTAGATATTTTAGCGACCAACAAATTTGCTTAAGACACCAATCCAAAAAAAGTACATTTAAACTGTGCATTTTTTTGCGCAGCGCTACGTGGCGTATGAGTGTCATTTAATTATAATTAACACTCATATAATTGACACTCATACGCCACATTGCGCTGCGCTCTAAAATGCACATATCGCAATTACACAGTTTAAATGTACTTTTTTTGGATTGGTGTCTTAAGCAAATTTGTTGGTCGTTAAAATATCTACAAACTTGCCGAAGACAGTAATGCGATATTCGAAACGATTTAGGACTTACTTAAGCGACAAACTGGACTAACATGAGCAAACTTCAAAGTCGGATTTCTCATAAACTAGAGCCAATCTTACCAAACGGCTGGTGGATCTCAACTCAGTATACCTATAGGAAACTCACCCAGTAGGTCCCCCCCATGTCTAAATTTTGGACTTGCACAGTGTTGTTATCATAGGACAACTAAAATAAAAACGAAATAAAAGTGTTATTTGTGGACTAATATGAAAAAAATCAAAAATAATTGTTATTAAAGGATTTTTACAATATAAATAAAAAATAATTCTTATTTTTTAATTTTCCGTACAAATTACAAAAAAAAGTTTATTGCCAAGTTTGATTCTCCGTGCGAAAAGAAATGTATTGGTATATTTCATTTATTTGCATGATTTTTCCTTCATAGTAAAATTTTCAATTATAGTTTTCATAAATAACTGTTATTTCCGGTCCCTGCTTTATTCATTTTTCTGAGCCGTAGCTTCCTTTAAGGGTCTCGATGATTATTGCTGAGCTTCAAATCTCTTGAAACCAGCAGGTCTGTCATCTCAATGTCTTTCATTTTTGATATAGTCAATGGAAACATTTACTGTCCTATTATTCTGGGCAAAATAAATCTCATTGCGCCAACACGTTCCCTCAGACACGTTTCTGTGTTTGATCTAATCGTAGTTCACTACGAGCTAAATATTCTGGCAATATTTTCCAATACCAAATTGAAATTTTATTACCACCTAAAATAGTTGAATACCACATAATTTTACTCCAATTTGCTCCACTCAAACCACATCCATTCCCAGCAATGAGTAACGAATACCTGCGGCGCATCGAACATCTTCACAGAGCAAAAGAAATCGAAATCTCAGTATTTACTTGATTCCCAGCGGAATTAACATTGTTTGACAGCTTTAATCAGCAACAGTTTTTCGCGTTTTGCGGTGTTCGCATTGTGCCGAATTTGAATATCACCGAAAGCACATAAATCAAATCTGCACAAATCACAGCGCCCGTCCAAAACAGCTGACCTCATGTCAGAGCGTGTGCCATGCGCCGACGCGCTCACAAATGCCAACCAGTCAGCTCGAGCGCCAAACATGGCAGCCGCATCATTTGCAGCGCTGACCAAAAACACTGCCGCGACACACACACACACACACACACACACACAACATTTGAGCTAATGTGGAGGAAGTCATCGGCAGAGTTGCACGCCAGATGATCGCCGGTTGATGGGTGATGAGCAGCGGTTGCCTGGATGAAGTTGTGGCAATGCCTGACAACGATTCGTTGATGGAATTCCGTTGACTTGTTTGGGTTCGTACAAATTGAGTGATTGCAGTCGGCTGCAATCGCTCGTATGTTGCGATCGTATGCGGTAAATTATGCGACTTTTGTGTCGCATAACAAGAGTTGTTGTTGTTGTTGTTGTTGCTGGCAACTTAGATGGCCACAATTACGCTCAATACACGACTAACATCTTCTTCCTATACCACAAGTCTTTCTCTTCTTCTGCTTCTATTGCAGTCGACTGCAGTTCGTGATATTTGTGTGTGTGGTTGTGTGTGTGTTGCGGCTCAAGCTGTGAACGTACAAATTCCATTGACCATAACGAGCTCGCGGTGACTTGTGGCGGAGGCGCCGC
The DNA here is from genome assembly GCA_964056695.1 of Melieria picta. Taxonomy (NCBI): domain Eukaryota; kingdom Metazoa; phylum Arthropoda; class Insecta; order Diptera; family Ulidiidae; genus Melieria; species Melieria picta. The sequence goes on along the minus strand of OZ057398.1, from coordinate 85,573,796 downwards.
TTTTGTTGTTGCGGTCTATGAAATTGGTGAATCTTCAGCTCACGTCTCGCAGTGCTGCAACGATGGCAACATTTCAAATGTTTTGATTTCCGTTGTTGTTCGGTGATGATCTGCCAACGTGGTTGTTGTTGCAGTTGCTGACATTGTTATCGCTCATGTTGACACGCTAACACACATTTCTCGCTGCTCTGCGCCGGTTCTGCTGCCTCTCTGCGATTGTCTCCGCAGCTATGCGCCGCGTTAATGGAACGTTTCTGTTCGCTTTGTTGTTGTTGGGCCCCCTTTTGAAACGTCCAGTGAAAAGTGAGAGTTCGACGGCGAGGTTAAACTTTCGGTTCATAAATAATCGCAGGTGATTTATGCGATTTAAAGTCCATCGTGGGAGTCTCGCATTGTCCGTTTGTCAGTGCGACAAAGCGCAGCTTCGTTTCGCTTCAAGTTAGAATTTCAGCTGAATTGATGGAAATTATGATTTGGAAAGTTTGCTCGATGATCGAACAGAAGGAGATGGAGAAAAGTTAAAAAGCTGAAGAAAAATTGGTTAGGTGGGTTGACATGTGAATTAAATGGAAACCTGATTATGCACTTTGATAGTCGTTGGAAATGTTGTATCGAAGCGTTGATCATTTATTTTGTGATACTTTTGGAAAAGGTGTTGATTCAAAAAATGAATCAGGCGCTTAAATCATTGAGACAGTTGAAAGAAGGGTATCTAAAATGTCTGGAATATTATTTATAGGTTATTCTGCTTAAATATTTATGACTAAGACTAAAACTAAAGGAAATATGTAAAATTATTATTTAATCTTTTGTGCTAAAAACTAGAGAATTTGAATGAAACGTATTCATAGTTTTATGCCGATTACGAGTTTCGAACAGCATTTTTTTCATGGGAAATTATTTTACTTTCAGAGTTTCTTATTTCACTCTTATGGTATTACTTACTTAGAAGTACTAATCGTCGAGTATCGCTAAGTATCGTAATCAATATCAGGGACCGTAACAGTTATAAGTTTTATTATAAAAATCAATGTTTAAGAGTTATTTTTTACTTTTACTTAATGACTCAACAAATAACAGTTATTTTTTATTTATATTTTAAAAATCCTATAATAACAATTATTTTTGATTTTTTTCTTATTAGTCCACAAATAAAATTTTTTCGATTTTTATTTTAGTTGTCCTATAATAACAATTATTGGTGACTTTTATTTAAAAAAAGTCATCAATAAAAATCATTCAGTGACTTTTATTTATAAAAGTCATCAATAAAAATCATTCTATGACTTTTATTTTTTAAGTCATCAATAAAAATCATTCAATGACTTTTATTTTTTAAGTCATCAATAAAAATCATTCAGTGACTTTTAATAATAAAAGTCATCAGTAAAAATCATTCAGTGACTTTTATTTTTTAAGTCATCAATAAAAATCATTCATTGCAATGTATTCATTTATTTATTTACAGAATAAATAACAAATAAGTAAAACTTAAACGGGCAACTTGGAGTTGAGAAATGAATTGATTTTGAATTAAAAAAAATGAAATATAAGTACGTGTCGAATTATTTCTCACAAAGAGTACTTTCACTAAGTTTGAAGTCAATAGGCTTATTAATTCATCTTTTTTCGCAGTTTCTCCATGTGAACTTTTAACCCGTGGTTAACCCCGCCAGTGTTTTATTTTCGAAAAAATAAAAAACACATATCGAATTTCATATTTCTCACTAAAAGTACGTTCCCTAAGTTTAAGGTCAAAAGGCGTAAAAAATCCTGTTTGTTCATACAAACTTTTAACCCTTGGTTCACTCGTTTAAGTTCTGATTTAAAAAAAAATGAGAAATACGTGTCAAAATATTTTGAATTTCAAGTGTTTTCACCAACCAACCACCAAGTCAATAGGCCCATCGGTTTAGGGTTTTTCGTAGTCTTTCCGTGTACGAAGCTTAACCCTTGGTTCACCCCGTTAAATTTTGATTTTCGAAAAAATACGTGTCGAATTATTTTTGAATTAAAGAGTTTTCACTAAGTTTGAAATCAATAGGCCTGTTATATCAAGTTTATTCATACAACACCATAACCCATGGTTTGCCCTTTTAGACACCGAATTTCAAAAAAACTAAAAATAAATTTCATGTTTGTAGCTTCAGCGCTTTGGGCTGGGCGATGATGAATCAGTCAGTTAATTAGTCAGTCAGGACAAACTTTTATTTGTACACCTAATTCTGTTTTTACACGGTAGATTGGTTCCAGGAAAAACCGTGTAAAAAAACGTTTAAAAAAAGACATTGAGATCGTATGCAAAAATAGGTGATTGGTTCCTTATCTCTAAAACCTATTAAAATTAGTGAAAAACAAGGATTTTTTAAGAACAAGTATTCATGTTTATTTTATTAAATCACATATATAATGTGTATTTACACAAGCATAGTAATTAAAGAAAAAAAAGATATGCACTCTAAGCTTAAAAGTAATGTAAATTAAATGTATGACAAGTTCAGGAACTAAAAACAATTATGTAAAACAGCTATGTTGTCTGACAAGTAAATTTGCTTGTATCCCCAAAGGGGGATTTCCCTAAATTTGTGATATGAACATATTTCGCAAAAATTAAATTTGACAAAAAAAATTTAAGCCCAAAAAGATTTTGAATCGTGCTAATGGAAATGGAAATGGAATAAAATCGTGTAAAAAATTTAAATTTTTTTATTTTCAAACCGTGTTAAATCAAAACCGTGTAAAAAAGACCGTGTAAAAACAGAATTAGGTGTATATAGATTATTCAAATTTTAACTGGCAATCAATAGGACAATCAATGGAACCACTAATGATGTCTTGATTATACAAAAAAGACAGAGTGATTTTTCAGTTTTAAAGTAAATGTAAACAATTGTGATCAGTATACTTTCTGACAGGGCAACAACAGCAATTAACAGCAATTCTAACAAATATCTAGAATTTCTTTCAATAAGTAGTTGCAATAGAAAATGTAAAATAAAGTGAGCTTCAAAAAGTTGAAAACATCATACTAAAACTCACTTTGTGAAATTTTAAACCAAGCACAATAAAAACATTGAACCCTGAAAAATTGAAACCTTGAACTCTGCATCACTAAACTGAAAAGTTCTAGACATCTAAATTACTCATTGCATTTTCGAAAATAGAAACGCTTCGAATGTCGAGTGTGTGGTCGATAATTGGAGCAACAACCGTAGAACCAATTAAATACAGGAAGCGCACCAAATTATTGCTTCATAAAAACTAATCCTTTAATTACTGGCCAGCGGAACGTAGAGGCGCTAAAACACGCCGACAACGCATCCAAGTCAACCATAAATCACACTAAACCTTTTTTGGGGGCGCCTGACTCAACAAACAAATGTAAAACATGTGTGTGCAGACGAAAGGGGAAAACATCGAAATAAAAAACTGATCGCTATTGCAGCCAATTCATGATTCATGATTCATAAAGAGCGAAAATGATGACCGAAAAGCCAAAACAAGACACAAAACAGTCGGCCGAAAATTTCTCAAACCATTTGAAGTTCAGCCCTCAAAGAAAATAAGAACAAAAAAACCGCAGCAGCTGAAATCAAAACCCTATTAATCACAGCGGCGCGATCCAACGCCCCGCTCAAGCGATCACAACAAAACGTCCATCAGCGGCTTAGAGCTGTCATAGAGACAGAGACGCCGCAGAGCGTCCAGGCGACTACCGCACATTCAACAACAACCACAAAAACACCTTTTTTGTTGTTATATGTGATATGTGTGTGTGTGTGTGTGTGTGTTTGTGCGGCTTGTTAATTGCGTCTAATAAGCAGCTCACCCTGACGCCATCCAACACCGTTTCCCGTGGCCGCTGCTCAAATCTTTTGGGCAGCGGTCAAAATTGAAGCCGAACCAGCGGTTGTCTTCATGCGACTCGAACGCACACATGCAGATATATGTTGTCCGATTGGGCGTTCAAGTCTAGCATGAGCTACGCTTGGTCCTCTCGGCCGCTCGCCATATCTCAAAATAATCTCACACTGCCAAACGGCAGCTGTTGCGGCGCTCGCGTTGGCGGCGACGGCGACGGCGGCTTTGTTTCAACATTGGCACAACACCAACAAAAAGCCGCTAACTGGCTGCCACTTTATGTGTTCGCAGTGGCCGTTGCGCATGCGCCGTAGGTGGCGTAATGCTTGGCGGCTTCTTCAGTGCGGTCGGACGGTCTGGCGTTCCGGTGTGCCGACAAACTACAACGGGCGTGCAATGATTGTTTTATTGATTTGCCGGCTATGAGTATGCGAAATCAGTAAAATCTAATCATGCGATAAATTGGCAATTGTTTTGCATGGTAGTTAGTTGTTGTAGTTGTACAATGTACATCGGTAGGTACATATTATGTTGTATTGTGTTGTGTTGTTGGAGCTTAGTTAGAGAACTGGTAGTCATCCTCCGGGTGTTAAGTGTTGCGTACTCGTGTTTCCAGCCGCCTGTGTGTGATTTATGATCAATTCAATCAATAATTGGCATTAATTAATAAGAGTATTTCGGGCGTTTATTAATTAAAAATCACAATAAAACTTGTTATTTTTGATTTGATGATTTTTTAAATACATTTATACGACTATCTAAAAATGATGAAAATGAATCTGAATGATTAAAGAGTGAATTTTTAAATGGGTTTTTACGAGTTCACACAGTTGGGTTGGGTTCGGTAAGGTAGACCTTGTTGGTTACCTAGCTGTACCAATTATACCCTACTAACAGAGCCCCGCGTCTTTGCCCGCAAGTTTGAAGTCAATTGACCCAATAAATCAAGTTTTTTCATACAACCCATGTTTTGCCCTTTTTGACTTCGAATTAAAATAAAACCCACGTCTTAGCGGATGTTTATTTTCTAGAGTCCGACCGATTAATCGGCATCGGCTAGTCTCGGCCAATAAAATTGGTATCGGCATCGGCCAATAAAATAGGTATCGGCATCGGTATCGGCCTTTTTTGGCCGATGCCACATCGGCCGTTTTTGGTCGATGGCATATCGGCCTTTTTTCCTGGCTTAATTTTTTTGTTTCCATTTTTTTTACCTACGCACAGTGATTCGTTCCATAGACAAAATTCAGAAAATTTATAGTCTCCGAATTTAACGATTTTGATGTCATTTAAAAGGTAAACTCCAACTAAGAAAACCCCCAAACCCTAAACCCCTAAACACATATTTTTTGTTTTTTAGTCTATTGAGTAATAAAAATTGTAAAAATAAATGGTTACCTAGAAGTTGCTAAAACTTTCAATATAGATTAAGAAATGATTTCCATTTCCATTTCCATTTCCGCTTTTAATGTTTTCTAAAAATTTATACAGCTGAACTTTTTACATCACTTTTAATTCAAAATATTTTTCAAAATTAAAAATCTGAAAATTAGCAAAACTTAGAGGAAAATATCTAAAAAGTATGTGAAAGTATGTTGCTGGGTTTTTTTTTATTTTAAGAAGCATTCTTTCTTTGTCGGATAATATAATTACATCCGCCGATATCTTCCGGTCTCAGAAAATAATCCAATTTGAAAAGTGGTCTAAACACCTATTTTTCGACAAAATTTATTTAATTTATCCCTAAAATTATGCAATCAGCATGAAAAATTTAGAAAACTGCACAAATGCAAAACATACGACTATTATTATGATTTTTATTGCAAAACTAAAGGGTCCTAAGACAATTTCTGTTACTCCTTGCAATTATCAATGTTAACGTTACCGATTAAATGTAAAATCTGAAAAATCTAGCCAGCACACTTGGTGCTATAGCTCACTAAAAATCACGAAAATTGCAAATTCAAGTCTCAGGCATTACCAAACTACAAAAGGTTAAGAAAAACTAAATGGAGATTTCAATTCAGCAGACATTGATTAACTAGTATACCAAATTTTATGAAGAACGGACCACTCCTTCTAATTTTATCCCGCGGTTGTATGGAGTCGAATCACTGTGCAACGGGTCCTTTTCAGTAATGTGTTTTCAGATATTGTTTAATATAAATGTTTCCTAGAAATATTTTTTATAAAAACTAGGTATTCTTAAAACTGACTGAATATTCGGTTTCGATTTCGGTGTCGGCCCAAAAAAGTGGTTTCGGTCGAACACTGTTAAAAACACAAATTTTCTCGAAATGTCTATGCAATTCGTCTATTAACCCTTTCGCTATTTTGTTGCCATATGGCGACATGCTACTTTGTGGACGTCTGCATCCTCTATGGTTGCAAGAATACATTTTTTTGTTGGTCTTTAGAATAGTTTGAAGTTTTAGGAAAAATACGAAATTAATAAACTGAATATTTAAGTTTAAAGAAGAGAAGTATACACGTTTTTTTAATGGTATATCTTGACATAGTGAAGGAAGAAGAAGCAGAAAAAATTAGAGAACTTTTTAATCTGACGTTTTCTTTCAATTTAGATATTTTTTTTTTTAAATTTTGGCTGAAGTAAATGAAGAAATACTCAAATTTTCGTTATGCGTAAAAAGTTTAATGCTTAAGTACTTAATTATTACAGCCACAACGATGTGGTTTTTCTCATAGAAAAGCACTCTAAAATACAGGATTTGAGTATAAAAATTAACAAATTTGTTATGGAATGTTGCTAATATAACCACATAGAAGCCTAAAACGTAAAATTTAAAATTTTAACTTTCGCCAGTAAAAACCTTTAGCGAAAGGGTTAATATGGACATCAGAAGAAAGCCCATTTAATTTTACAATCTTATCCTTCTTTTTTAATTGGAAGCATTTTTTAAACAGGCTTTTTATTTTTTTCCAAATTTGTTTTCTGACTTCTTCCCACCGCAGCTGTACAACGGGTCGGAATTTGAGAGTACAAAATTTAATATAAAAATCGTAATTTAAATTTGAAGAAGAAACTGAATTTGTGTTTACGTCAGTATTTTTGTTTCTCTCTCAGTGGAATAAATGTGATATATTTTTTTAATACATGTTAATGTATTAGAATTCTGAATTCTCTTGTAATCTTATTTAGTTTTATTGTTTCTTTTCTCGTTTTTTTGTTATTTTGTGATGAATTTTACAAACAAATGTATATGTAAATAGTTCCTTTTGTTGCTTTATAAAATATACTGTGTCTTTGATTGAATTCATTCGTGTTACTTTTTCTATAGGATCGGCATCGGCATCGGCCGATTCTCGCCATTCCGTCCGATTAATCGGTATCGGTCGGACTCTATTATTTTCTTAAATGTACCTACAGTTGAAATGTCATGTCAGTCAGTCAGGGAAAGCAATTATATGTATGTATTGAGTAGTATGGGCGGTGCCACGCCCCTTGTATGCAATGCCCAATCCATTCCTCCAATCGAATGGTGCAACCCGGTGTCATTGATGTGCGACTTATTGTTCCAAAGTTACGCGGAAAATTTGAATCACAAAAAATGTGCCACGCCTCTGCAGATATTGCACATATTTTCCCCTGCACCTATGATCTTGATGGGTTCAAGACAAGAGTCCATAACTTCTTCATTCTAAACCCTGTCTCCTGCATCCTTTCTCCTCTTGAATCAACATTTATTAGAAACAAAAAGTTGGTTTCATTAGTTAACAGGCCAAAAGCAACTTTCAGTTCCGAGTCAGTAGTAGATCCAAATTTTCTTCGTCTTTCTCCTCAGGTTGTCATCCAGATTCTTGTTAATCGCCTGCAGAGGCCTTAGAGCTTTGCTGATTTGTTCATCTTACAGTTGAAAACTTTATAGAATTATTAATTTTCAAATAGATCTTACTTAAAGATGTTTTTTCGACTTCGTAAATGACTTTTGTAGAAGTTGCAAAGGTAAGAAGGAAACGGCGCAACCGGCCTCGATAGTCCAGTGGGTAGTGCGCTGGCTTCTCATACCGAGGCCCTATGTTCGAATCCTAGTTTGGGCTGTTGAAACGCTCATCTGCTTCTATCGTCATCCACATGAAGGAGATGAGAATTACGAGAATCAAATGTCTAAGAAAAAATTGCCAAAAACCGCCGTACGGAATCCCCCCCCGTTCCCAATCCGCTTGAAATAAGTCTTGAAACTCATGTTGGAAAAAACAGTGTTGCATACACATTTCGGGTATAAAACGGGTGAAACTTGTGGTATCACAATGGGCTTCTTGGGCCTCCGAGTGTGTCTCTTGCAGAGACAGCCACCATAACCTAACTATTTTTTAAAAACTTTCTGAACGTATATTTCACTCGCTAACTGATGCAGGCCTAAAAATTCGTTTTTCTCAATACAAACTTTTAACCCATTGTTGACCTGTGAGATTTTTATTTTCGAAAAAATTAAAAACACGTGTCAAATTATTTTTTACTAGGAGTACTTTCACCAACTTAGAAATCAATAGGCCCATTGATTCATGTTTTTTCACACAGTATCTTCATACAAACTCTTAACCCGTCATTGATTCCGTCAGATTTCGATTTTCGAAAAAAATAAAAACGCATCGAATTATTTCACATTTACTAAGTTGGAAGTCAAAAGGCCCAAAAAATCGGGTATCTTAATGCAAACTTTTAACCCTTTATTTTTTTAACCTAACTATTTTTTAAAAACTTTCTGAACGTAGATATATTGCACTCGCTGATAGATGCAAAGCTAACCTAAGAAAGTCACAACTTTTTCATTGTTTTACTTTACAAAAACTCAAAAACCCAAAATTTATTGCAATTTTCAATACTGTAAGCTTTCCACGTTTGAGAGTGACTCTCGTTTGGGTCAGTCACCTAATCTTCAGTTAGTTTCTGCAACGTTTACATTCTCAGATTTACCGTTTTAATATGTCACTACATATTTCCATCAAAACTAAATTCAAATTTTATGTCGACTTTTGATGGCGCAAATAAAATGGCTTCACTTGTCTTGGAGCCAGTGCGACCAGCCAGTTGACTGCTGACATCCAGCGAACGGGCCAGCGTGAAAATCTGCCAAATGCACAAAACTGACAATTGACGACGGCACACCTTGAAATGATAATAAAAATGAAAAGCTTTTTTCCGGCCATGTCGTTTGTGACTCGAGCAAAGGAAAACTGTATTAAAAATAATGTAAGCCAAGTCGCAGAGTCGTGCTAACAAAGCAGCAGCAACAACAACAACACAACAAAAAACTAACTCACTTTGAGTTGGCTGCGATGGATGCGCCGCATGAGGACAACGCCGACTGCGGCTGAAGTGGAATGAGCATCGAGTGTTGTGGCGGCGCCGAACAATGAAACTGCAGCCAGGAAAAATGCCAAAAGAAATCGGCGCAATGCAAAGCGCCACAAAAAATTAACCAAAAAAAAGCTGCAAACTGGCGAAAATAGTAAAAAAAAATATGGGGTAGGGTCGCAACGGGTCTGGGTGAAGTCAACTGCGAACGAGGTCTGGACTATTGGGAGGGAGTGGAGACCATGAACAAGAACAGTGCCCTGAAGAAAACGTCTAAAACCACAACTGCAATGCCAACAATCCGTAAAATTGCAGCCAAGCAGCCCAAGTCGAAAGAACATTTGCGACGTTGGAGATGAGCGATACGCGAACGTTGAGCGACAATGTTAAAAACGAAAAGTTGGCCAAAACCAACAAGCAAAAGGCTAGCAAAAAAATAATAAACCAATTATGCACTTTGCTGCAAGATTGCAACACTGGCGGCCAAGAAGCGACGAAGCGTGTTGTGGCAACGCTGCGGCTGGCTGAGTTGCGGCCGGGACACGATTGCCGATTTCTGGGGGTAGCCCAGCTATGCGGCATGCAACAAGTTGCCGCACCGAGTGCAGTCGATGAAAGTGTGTGGGCTCAAAAATGCTAAAAACCAAAGAAATTTTCTAGATGACAAAGTTGTGTGGCGACAGAGAGAGAGAGAGCAGGATGTGAAGTGCCGAGTGCGGTAGAGGCACAAATTTGCCGTTGAAAATCGTGTCGATGGTCAGACAAACTGGACAATCAACTTTGAGTAGTGTGCCATATGAGTGTTTTTCAATGCCATGAAAAAGTTGGTGGAAATGTTGAAAGATATAAAATATAACATTTGAGTTTTGGAGAAAATCTAGTGGAAACGTTGAACGATGTAAGTTGTTGAGCTGAAAGCTATGTTTCATGGTTTCTTTTAACAGATAAATGTATAGCTGAGAAAGTTAATATTTATAAACTATTTTATGAAGAGGCAAGACTTGAAAAAAATATCTGTTTGTTTCAAAATGGTTTAATTCAAAATTTCTATTTGTTAAAAACACTAAATTCTTAATGCGATTATGTTCTGGAACCCCGAAAAATACTTGAAGAGAGGCCATTCTACGCAGACTATCTGCTATCTGCCTTCAGGATCATATTATCCTGCCTGAAAAAACAATATACCTACAGCTTACACAACTTTTTTAAGAGCCTTTTTCTCTCTCTCTCTAACTTTTTCTTGTAGATTAGAAAACAGAGCCCACTCTCTTTCCTGACATCACATGGGGTCTTATAAAATTAAGACCTTTATCGGTAACGTAATTAAAAAAAATCATAAATAAAAGTTATGAAGCAACGTAAAAAAAATTTTCTCAAAATAATAGTTATCGGTAACGTAAATAAAAAAAGTCATAAATAAAAGTTATGATGCAACGTAAACAAAAAAATCCCAAAATAATTATCCAGATTGAAAAAAATATTTATTCCTCATAACAGTTATTATGCAACGTAAAAATTAATTGTCGCAAATAATAATTATAATCAACAAATAAAATTTATGTTGCATTGTAATAGTTACATTGCAATTAATTTCTTAAAAAACTTATAATAGTTAAGTCCCTGGTCTCATTAAGTCATACTTTCCCACACAAACTTTTAACCCATTGTTGACCCCGATGGATTTGATTGGAAATACTTGCCTAATTATTTCTTATTTGAAGTGGTTTCCCCATTTTTTAAGTCAATAGACCCCTTAAATCATGTTTCCCCATACAAACTCTTAACTCATCATTGACTCCGTCAGATTTTGATTTTCGAAAAATTGAAAAACACGTATGGGTTTATTTATTATTTTAGCACTGTCACCAAGTTTAATGTAGAACACCCATTAAATCATGTTTCCCCATACAAACTTAAACCATCGTTGACCCATCAGATTTCGATTAAAAAAAACCAAAACATGTGTTTAATTTTTTTCGACTTCAGGTATTTTTATACCTTATACCATACTTTTGATGACTTCGCAGCATAGGCGGCTAAAACGTAAAACAGTGTCAGACCTAATGGAGCTCGAGTAGCCGATATTTTATTTATATGTTATATGTTAGCATGTACATAAAATACTTTACGCTTTTCTTTTAATTTGCTTAATTTACTCGAACAAAATTGCTAGTTAGTATTACTTCTATATACTAGGTGCAATTATAAAACGTGTCTGTATATTGATTAAGATTCGTTAATAAAAAAAAAAAAAAAACAAAAAAAAAAAAAAAGGTATTTTCACCAAGTTCGAAGTCAATAGGCCCATTCATATGTTTTCACAGTTTCTTCATACAAACTCTTAACCCATCGTTGACCGTCAGATTTCGATATTCGAAAAAATTAAAAACAAGTGTCGGCTTATTATCATTTGGACCATTTTCACCAAGTTTGAAGTAAAAAATGTATCTCCATACAAATTTTTAACCCATTGTTGACCTGTGAGATTTTGATTAATAAAAAAAATTAAAAACATGTGTCCATATATTCTCAATTTCAGTTATTTTCACCAAGTTTGAAGTCAATAGGCCCATTAATTGATCTGTTTTCTCAATTTCTTCATACAAACTCCTAACCTGTCGTTGATCCCGTCAGATTTCGATTTTCGGAAAAACACGTATCGAATTATTTCATATTTGAAGTGCTTTCACAAAGTTTGAAGTCAAAAGGCCCAAAAAATCGTGTTTCTCCATATAAACTTTTAACTCTTGGTTCACCCCTTTAAGCCTTGATTTTTACAAAAATAAAAAACACTTGTTTAATTATTTTTTATTTCAAGTATTTCCACCAATTTTGAAGTCAATAAGCCGATCGGTTCATGCTTTTTTCGTAGTCTTCCCGTATACGAACCTTAACCTATTTTGACCCCGTTTAATTTTGATTTTCAAAAAATTGAAAAATATGTGTCGAATCATTTTTGATTTGAAGTATTTTTACCAAGTTCGAAAACAATAGACCCATTAAATCACTGTTCTTCATAGAACACTTTAACCCATGAGTTGTCACTTAAGACCCCGAATTTAAAAAAGTTGTTCCATCTTATCGTAGGTTCATTTTCTAAAGTGGAACAACAGTTCAAATTTCATGTCTATAGCTTCAGCCAATCAGTTAGTCAGTCAGGACAAATAATTATATACACATAGATTTCTGGCCTCAACCAAAAATCGCTTATATTTCTTAAAAATCAGTTTAGGACCACCATTGGGGAACTGAATTAAGAATAGGGTTTTGTATGTTGATCAAAAACCGATGAGCGGCCAAAAATGGATTATGGATAGTGGGTGAATGGATCTTGGTAGAGGACCTTTGTTGCAACAGCGCAGGCTGATATCTTTAAAGGGTAGTAAAAAGAACTTCAACACCTGATTATTGTACCCTTAGACTCGAATTAATCTTATAATTAGATAAAAACTTAAAATTAGATAGAACGGCCCTTCCGAGTCGAAGACCATCAAATCTGTTCAAAGGGAAGTCAACTCAATGCCTACACGGAGTTGCTGGAAAATGATGTATTCTGCTGCGCTTTCCATGAATGCACATGAAAATGTTGGTAGATTAATCGCGGAAGCAACAACAAACAAGAACAACGCCAAATTTCAACTAACAAGGCAGTACTTCATGCAGCCAACCAGCGAAACTGGCAGAAATGGCAGGCGAGCAATCGCAGGCGCATCGTTGTGTACAACTAACAAATTTACTTAGCAGAAATTTCGCTACACCAACTTGCAACCTGCAACTTGCAAAGAGCGACTGCTGCATCGTCGGCACTGCATGTGCACCTCTTCGTCGCCTCACCTGTCTGGTTTTTGCTCATTGCAAGAATGCGCCTAGCTGAGTGTTTGTGTGTGTATGTTGATGTGTTGCTGCGGAGGGCGGGCCGTGCCACAATGTAGGGTCACCTAGGCGAGGTCAACTGCATGCCTTAACTAATGCAGAGCCGCGCCGGCGCATGCGCGTACGCCCGCACCGGCGCAGCGCACCGCACCGGCATTTTCCCTTTCGCGAGCTCGAGGTGGCAGCTTTAAAAGGTTTCTCCGGTTTGGTGCCGCTTCGGTCGATTGTGTCGGCTGCGGCTCCGTGTTTGTTGATGCTGTTGCTGATTTGCGCTGATGCTGTTGTTGATGTTGCTGTTGCTGCTGCTGCCGTTGATGCTGATGCTGATGTTGATGTTGATGATGAGTTAACGATGATACGACGTTAAGTACATTTTTTCCTTGTTCGCTAAAACGTTGCTTGCTGTTTTGTTTTTTGTTGCCGCCTTAACCGTGCAAAAGTTTGCCGTTTGGCATTTTTTTGCCCGCAACAAATTATCGCTGACAAGCGATTATGAGTGAAGTCGACTGTGGCAGCACCAGCCAAGTTACTTGCACGCCTTCAAAGTTGTGCTTATGTAAATAAATAAATTAGCAGGAAAGATTTTGTTGCAATTAGTGTGGCAGCAGGTTGTCGACTTTATTGGCATTGTCGTTGTTTTTGCTGTCGTTAATGTTGTTTTTCTTATTGTTGCTGTTGATGGAAGGGTTTGGCATGTGAGGATTAGACAATGTTAAATTTTTGTTGTGTGCATATTTAAAAAGTCAAAATGTAATAAGTTTAAAGTGGAGTGAGTTGTTTCTCTTTTACTGGGCAAAGTTTAAATTTAATTGGTGAGTTTGTGTGTAGTTGGAAGGAAATTGTGGGTTTCAAAATTGAAATTGTTGACTTTTGTAAAGTTTGAAAGCAAGAAAAATGGGTTTAGATTACTTAAGGTTAGGTTAGGTTAGATATGGAAGGTTATATAGGTTAGGTTATATAGGTAAGGTTAGGTTATATATGCAGTGCAAGCCGCACTTTCAGGGATTTCGGAGGCTAAAATGGCCCACTGTGAATTTAAGGTTGAAACTGAACACCGGAAACACTGAACATAACTAAAAGTCTCTTTTCGTGGCAAAACTAGTTGTTAAAGTAGAACAGATATTGTATCAGTAGACTGAAATAAACAAAAAATAATTACTAAATAAAAAAAACTCTGAAATTAAGATTTTGGCCACGCAAACCAGGGCCGACCAGGGCTGTTGTATAGTCGAAGTTTTTTGAAAGAGATAAAGATTTTTGATATAAAGTAAAGTTCAGTAAAATTTATTTCTTTTATATATTTATTTAATTATTTATATAATCCAGTCAAACGAAATATAAATTTTAATAGACCATCGATAAGAACAAGAATATTACAAAATAATATAGTTCAATTAAAAAATTCAACAATAATTCTTAAGACTAAATAATAACTCAAACTTGAAAAAATGTAACAATTAAATTTTTGGGATGAACGCATGAAAACTTGAACGTCCTTGTGATTACTCAGCTTATGGAGTAGTTTAATTAACTCTTTGGCCAATCTGTCTAAGATTATACCGACAAGTAGGTGGATCGGTTGTAATGGCTGCCACTAGTGTCCGACCGAATATTCGGTTTCGGTTTCGGTTTCGGCCCAAATAAGTGGTTTCGGTTTCGGTTTCAGTTTCGGCCAAAAAATGGCCGAAAAGCCGAAACCGAAACTTTCTACAAAATTTTTTTACATTTTATTGTGTAGCAGATATATAGTGAAAGGAGGAGTAATTTGGATGCCCCCAATGTAAATAAACTTTTTTTTAGCATATAATATTAAATTATTTAATTTTGAATATTAGCGAGTAAGGTACGAAAGGGTGATTTTTTCATGTTTATGTTTTTAAAAAATGAATAAATTGTTTTTATTAATAAATATTTATTTATTTATGTTATGTTTGTTCTTTATTTACTTAATGTAAAATTCGTTTGTTGAAAAATAATGCTTGATATGGTGATTTTTATTTTAACTAGAAAGTTTCGGTTCGGTTTCGGTTTCGGCCGAATATTAAAAAAAAAAACCGAAACTCGGTTTCGGTTTCGGCCCAAAAAAGTGGTTTCGGTCGGACACTAGCTGCCACTGTATGAGACACACTTAGGCCTCTATATGGGCCCATTGTGATACCACAAATTCCACCCGTTTGAAATGTGTATGCAACACTGTTTTTTCAACATGTGTTATAACTAGGTATCGGATTTATATGCAAAAACTATGCAAAATATGCAAACATATGCAAATATGCAGTGCATATGTTAGCTCATTCTTAATATTTTTCAATAAAAATAGTTTCTGTCTTGGTCCTGTTCAAATCGGAAGCTCCAAAAAAATATGCACTTGCATATAATTCCGATCCCTAGTTATAACACACATTTCCACCCAACCTAAGTTGGCCAACCCAACGATCGACAGACCTTTTCCATTCCAACTTTTCTGCTTTTGTGAGCAACTTCTCGTTTGTGATTGTTTCAGGCCAAAAGATTCGAAGTATTATTCGCAGAAAATGGTTCACAAAGACTCCCCATCGTCTGGTTATTCCAATAAGAGTAAGAAACTCCTCGTTTGTGATCGTTTTAGGCTAAACGATTTATAGTTTTATTTGCATATTTTACAATGGATCACGAAGACTTGCAAGTGGAGTTGTTAATCCATCAAACAGTGCACATCAAACCAAAGGTCGCTTTGTCTTTCCTGATTCCTGAGGCAACTTTTCTGCTCATTTATGGGGAATTCTCTACTGTTTTGAGAGCATTATCAAAAATCTCCACTTTGCTGTTCGAAATTGCTGCCAGGCTTATAACTTTGGTCTTCTTAGGCTAAGAACATAGTGGAGCGGCGAGCAAAGCGAAGAGCAAAGCAGCGAGCAAAGCGACGAGCAAAGCGTGGAGCGAGCAAAGAGTAAAGCAAACATAGTGAGGCGTCGCTGCAAGAGTAATGAAAAGAATTATTCTATCGATCTATCTGTCTGTCTTCTGTGGAAATGGATTTAATTTCTGAAAATTCCGCATTAAAAATGTGGTACATAATAAAAAAAAACAAAGAAAACAAAAGAAGGTACAGTGTGCATAATATAAACAAGGAACGGAAGATTCATGGTGAATTTCACCACCTTTACAATCAACTGCGCGAGAGTCCTGAGAGGTTCCAGAGATATTTCCGTATGCAAATGTCCACATTTGATTATATACTTAAAAAAATCAAGCATAGATTAACACAAAAGTGGACAAATTTTAACAAAACACCTATCGGCGCAGAAGAAAGATTAGTTCTTACGTTAAGGTAAGTTCAATTCTTAGTTTTATTCACGGCGATTGACACTTACATATATTTTCATCAAACAAACAAACAACTTATTAATAACAAAAAACAACGAGCGTCTTGTCAGCTGCGCCGAAATTGCGTATTGAATCCAAATAATTTTTGCTGACAACTCAATGGCAAGAAATGAAATGGCAGGAAGCCCTAAATCTTTGGAAGATACTCCGAGCGCTTCAGAAAGGCGTTGAGAAACCAAAACATGAAGGTGATACCGGAGTAGCTTTCTAAACATGTGAGGAGGATGCAATAAATAAAATTAAATTAAATAAAATTCTACGGAAGCAAGAACAAGAAACATAATATGAAGAGTTTTTTGCCTCATACAAAAAGACTTTCGCCAGCTGACAAGATGCTCAAAATGCAAGGCTTTTTTTGCAATTTTGTTTATGTTAACATAAATCTTCACATTGATCCGCACAATCACCGTCTGCACGACCCTCAGCATAGACAAAATTGTAGACAAGGCCTTGCATTTTGAGCCTTAAAAGCATCTTCTCAGCTGGCGGAAGTGTTTTTATGTGCGGCAGTAAACTATGCAAAAATTGCACATCATCATCATCTTTCCTTTGTTCTTGCTTTCGGAAAATTTTCATTTTATCCTCCTCAAGTCTTACGAGCGCTGCTCCGATATCATCCTCATCCCGCTTTCGTTTTTTAACGCCTCTCTGGCGTGAAGTGCTCGGAGTTTCTTCTAAAGTAGGGCTTTCTGCCATTTCATTTGTTGCCATTGAATTTTCATCCAAATCGATTTGGATGCAATCGGCAATTTCGGGTTCCTTTAGATTCCCACTGCTCGGTCTGGTTGTAAATTGGTCCTTGAGAAAAGACAAGCTTTCAAAATACGTCCAGTTGGATGACCACTTGGGGACTGCTCCATCTCCAGATCGAGGAGTTGGGAATTTGCGCAGCTCCTTGCGGAATGTGTCTCGTAGGGACTTCCACTTATTCCGGACGACATCTCCTAAAAAAGATAAAAACAATTAAAAACATAAATTTATTCTTTTTTTATAGATATTTGGCTACGGGATCATCCTTCAAAACTCTCGCATTCACTTTTCGAATGGGTGCAACAACTGTGTCAAAAATTGTACGTGAAACCATGAACGCGGTTTGGGAAGTTCTCCAGCCGATACACATGAAAGTGCCTACGGAAACCTCTTTCAAGAAAATTGCAGATGATTATTACCAAAAATGGAACTTCCCAAATTGCCTCGGCAGCATCGACGGCAAACATGTGCGGATAAAATGCCCTGCTCATTCTGGCACAATGTTTTATAATTATAAACATTTTTATTCTGTTGTGTTGCAAGCTGTAGCAGATGCCGACTATAAATTTATAACAATTGATGTTGGAGGATATGGGAAGCAAAGTGATGGTGGAACCTTTCGGTCTTCTTCACTTTTCCATGCAATACAAAGTGAAAACCTAAATATTCCCCCAGATACGACTTTGCCGTCGACTGCGGTTACCGTCCCATATGTATTCATAGGAGATGAGGCATATCCACTATTGACGCATTTATTAAAGCCATACAGCAGAAATAACTTGGATGCTGATAAGGAACATTTTAATATGCGTCTTTCGCGAGCAAGAAGAACAGTAGAATGTGCCTTTGGTATAATAAATGCGAAATTTAGAATTTTATGGAAGCCAATTGAAACCTTACCAGAAACGGCAGACAAAATTATAAAAGCAATATGCGTTTTGCATAATACAATTATTGATATGGAAGGAGTTGATGCGCAATGTGAGCAACTCGCTGCCCAATGCTCCAATATGCCAAGGAATAGAGAGAATAATAGAGCTTCCAGTTCTGCAAATATTGTAAGGGAGTCGTACAAAACGTTTTTGTGTGAGAACCGAATTTAGCACATTAGTTGGAATCTGCTACAGCTTCCGACGCCACAGAATAAAAATGTTTATAATTGAAAAACATGCTGTTTGCCGTCGATACTTCTGAAGCAATTTGGGAGGTCGAATTTTTGGTAATAATCATCTGCTGTCTAATTCAATGTTGTTAATGTTCTTATTTATTTTTAATGTAGATTGTTCACAATAATAAATGCTGAATGTTCTATGAGTTGTTATGTTTAATGTGCAATTTCATATAATGCTTTGATGTAACAATGTTGGTGTAATGTGAATAGTGTAAATCGCTGGTGATTGAAGGATGAACACTTGTTGCTGATTTAAGTTAAACAAAATCAAAACATCTTTGTTAACAACAAACATGTAAACGCGCCTTTTACTTCACAAATTCGATTCTTATAATTTGATCTATATTTTCGTGCACTTAGTGATAGTGTCCTGCACGAGCACAATTCCCGTTTTTACAATTACTTTCGCACTCAACAGTTACATTTGTCGCAAAAACACTACTATATATCGCATAAAATAAAAATATGTTTGCTACTTACGTGTTGTTTGCATTTGTTCTGCAACTTCGTCCCATTGTTTGTCCAGGACGTGGCGGTTATGATGCATGGGATCTTTTTGGTCCCATAAGGCACTTTTCGCGAATATTGCGCTTATTAGTCCGTCTACGTTCATTTTTTCCCCCAAAAAATGTTTCAACAATTGAATTTTTTAAATTTTCAAGTAGAGCAAAGCGGCGAGCAAAGCGACGAAAACAAAATATTTTGAACTCGTCGCTTTGCTCTTTTCAGCTTTCTTCGCTTTGCTCGTCACTATGTGCGCTTCGATTCAACAGCGTTGATTTGTTTTCGTCGCTTTGCTCGCTGCTTTGCTCTTCGCTTTGCTCGCCGCTCCACTATGTTCTTAGCCTTAGCCCAAATCTGCCGAGTTTACTACATGTACCTACATTTCAACGTTTTGGTTAAAATGGGTGAACTATATCTACGGTCCTCATATCTGAGTTAAAGGTCATCTTAAGGCTCGCTAATCCAACCTCTCTGAGTAGCGTGTTGCACATTTCTTGCGTTAATTATGGAGGATTCAAAATTCTGGAGATATCTGGTAGGGTTTAGCATTGCTTAGGAAGTTATCTGTTGAATATGCCTAGAGAACGATGAAACAGCTGGACATAGCATCTAAAGTTCGAAGTTGGCAGCCATCCATAGAAGAGGATGGCTTATAAACCATGTTTTCTCCTTGTTCGCTCCGCTTGGAATCAGTGCTTCAACATGGCTAATGCCTTGACAAGCAGAGAGTTATGCCCACTGGGAAGCCATCTTTGGAAGAGCATGACTTATGAAGCATTTTTTACGCCTGATTCACTCTGCTTGGGTTCATAGGGCTTCAACATGGCTAATGCCTTGTCAGGTTTACGTTAATCGATTGAAGTTTATCGATCAACAAATGGTCCATCTCTATGAGCCTCTGCCCACAAGTATCTATTCGAGATAACGCGCGAAGTAGCTAATAGAGGGAGGTTGATAATGAACGACGATCTTCAGATAACACCGTGCGACAAAAATAAAAAAATTGTACACCGGAAAAAATCCATATGGGCGTGAAACTAGAGACCAAACATAGTAATACTGCGTACTCAGTTTTTTATTTCTACATCCTTTGTCTTTTTAAAAGGACTTCAAAATTTTGAAGGGGATAAAAAAGAAAAAAAATTATATCCTTGAACATTTTTTCTTGAAAAGTAAGTATGTTAAAACCCAAAATCTCTTTGATCACGTGTCAAAATTTCATTTCAAGTCCTTTTAAAAGGTCAAAGGATGTAGAAATGAAAAACTGAGTACGTAGTATTACTATGTTTGGTCTCTAGTTTCACGCCCATATGGATTTTTCCCGGTGTGAAAAATGCTGTCGCACGGTGTAACAAAACACGAATAGGGAAGGAACCTAGTTGGCCAATCACCCGACAATATAACAGAGGGTTTTAGGTGGTTTTGATGGTAAAAATTTGGCAGTTCGTCTGTGTCTAAGTATAAACATTTTCGCTTCCTTGAATAGATTGAAAAAACAAAAGTATGGCCTTTTTGTATTTACTTAAAGGTCCCTCATTACCGACGAATCGCCAAAGAAACAGCACTCACGGAATACTTGAGTTAATCTAAAATTGGCGGCCAATAGGCTTTGATTTGAAAGTCTGAAGTAGAAAAGACCACTTTGCTAGGACGAGTTATTTAGTTGGGAGTCCTGCTTTAAGCAGAATATTCTCTCTAAATAAAACAATGAATATTTATCGGAATTATAAGTCGCACAGCATTGAAATTTCTTATAGCGTCTCCATTTAGATTTGTCATTCTGATGGTAAAATTTGGAAAATTTTACAATGACACTCGATACAATCGTCGACTGTAATCTGGTGAAGAACAAATCAATACAAATGCACTACAACCTGCATAGGTTGCACTGACGCATAGCGTTAATAAAGATCACCACAGCAGACATTTAAAAGTGAAAACGAAATTTTCCGAGCCTCACCTTAAATATTGGCAATTGCAGTCATAACCACTGCAGCTCGCCAACATTCGACTCGAACTCGGTTGGCGGCGACTGCTTCAACTCAGAATCAATGAGCCACCCACCAAAACTAAAAAAACTAGACACAAACAAGAAACAAATCAACAGCAACAACTCATCGCTGAACACATCGCACAAAGTTGGCGGCGGCGGCGGCGGCAACGTTGTCGTTGGAGCCCACGAGTTGCAATCCACTTGCTGGCAACAGTTGCAAAGTTGCCACATGGCCGGAGCGAGAGCACATTGCGGCCGGCGTGGCTCGACTCGGCGGCTGGGCGCGAACGTTCTCAGCGATGGTGGTGCAACATGCAGCAAATTATGCCAGCGCCGCGATTGTGTACGCAAGATTGCGAAATATCGCAGCGGACGAATCGGCCAGAAATAGCGCGCTGCAGCAAAAATTAGCGCTGCAGACACTTTGACGACGCCGATAATAATGCACGGCATTGATTGCGGTCGCAGTGGCAACAATTGGTGCAGCGTTGGCTGCCGGTCGCCGAAGTCGTCGAAATGTATTCAACGTTTTCAATTAATCTCGTTAAAAATGGCAAATGCTCGCTGGTTGCCACTTTATTGTTGTTGTTGTTGTACGGATGCTGCACTTGTTGCTCGTTGATAGCATTTGGCAATTGTGCCACACTCACACACACACACACACACACAGTCACACAAATGCATGCACAAAAAAATTGTCAGCAATTTATTAGGATTTTTTCTATTTGTTGCATTGAGTCTTTTCAATTTACATTCGCTTCCAGGTCGGCTGCATTTTTGAGTTTTGCACGCGAATTTCCAGACGAAATTTCAAATGTCAACGATTCGCTTCGTATTGATTTGCGTTACTGCTCTGTCTTTGACTCGCTGCTGTCTTGAGACTGTCTTTTTTTCGTGTCTTCGACCCGCTCGCCGGTCCATTCTGTCTGCCACTACTCGTTTTTCGCCAATTTTTTCGCTTTCCCATTTTTTCTTATCGACTTTTGGCTGAAGCCATTCTTGCTGTTGTTGTTTTTGTAATTTTTGTTTTTTTTTTAATTTTTAATATTGGGTGCGCTTCGCTGCTTTGAGGTTCGGTCCTCGGTTTCCGCATTTCGAGTGGGTTCCAATGTAACCAGTTATTGTTGTTATTGTTTTCTTTGATTTCTTTCAAAACGCCCGCCACGGCTGCTGTTCTTTTTGGCAATTTTCAACGCCTTCAAAGTGGCTGTCGCTTTTTTTGTTGTTGCTGCTGCTAGCAACTGACGACATTGCCGTTGATTTCATTACATTGGCTCGTTTCCTATTGCACCAACTGTGCAACTTATTGCAATTTTTTAGGCTTGATTTGCATTCCGCTGCGCTGAGTTTTGCCTCCTTCGGCATTTTTACTTCTCGAAATTGTTCATATTTATTTGTTGCGCTGTGTGGCAACTTCAGCAGCGCCTTCATAATTCATTAGCTTGGCATTCTTTGCGCTGTGAATTGCATTTTAATTAATTGGGTTGGGCGTCTTTGATGCGCTCTGCAGCCACGTAATAAATTTATGTAATAAATCAATTTGAATAATTTCATTCCCAGCTCATTATGAGCGCCGCATTGTGCGCAGTTGTCGCGTTGTCAATAAATGTCAATGGGCCATCTTCGGGAAGACATTTTCAATTAACGAATAATGAGTGGGTAAATTGATTGGAGAAGTGGATATTTAATTTCTATCTACGAGTATTACATGTCATTTCAGAAAAAAACGTCAAAGGATTTCAGAGCTTCAATTCATAATGTGTAAACAATGTGAGAGATTTGTAAGAAGGTAAAACGAAAAGTATGCTTGGGGACTTTAGAGTTCAGTGTGGGTTAAAAACCAAAAATAAAAAAAACATTAATTCATAGTGCAGATGTAAGTAGGTTTAACCAGCGTGAGTGCATTCCATCCGAGAGGTCGTGGGTTCGAGTCTCACATAAGGCTTGGCCTCCGCACAACAAATGTTCCTACTTTTTCTTCCTTCTTATTATTTTCCATCCCATCAACATTATTTATTTATTTATTTAGTTAGCCAATGAACATACAGAACTATAGGAAAAAAAGATCACACAAATGAGGAAAAGAGCTTCAACTTAACCTATTCAGTAACAAATTTAACAATGCCCCTATGGGAAGCGATCCAGCCCATTACCGTTTTATTACCTTGGAAAAAGTTCCTACACTTCACACTTCAATCAGTCAGTGCCAGTACGGATTAATAAAAAAGAACTTAAGGCATATCGAAGTCATCAGAGGGTTAGTGATGTCAATTCCTTCTATCTACCAGTAATGGATACAAGAGATCACTTATGTATATAACTTATTCCAAAACTTACCTTACGAAGGTATGGTTATTTTTCTAATATTTACAGATGAAAGCTCAGTTAGGTTAGATTAGGTTAGATTACATTGACTGCCAGTAAGGCATAGACCCTATTGAGTCCTTAGCTATGCCACTCGGAGTTCCATTTAGGTGTGATTGAAGTAGTAATCTTTTAGGATGCTAGACAATTTTATAAACTTCTAGAGAACCTCGACGCCTTACTTTGAGACGCATTCGAATCCTGCAAAGGTCAGCGCTTTTAAGCACGTTAGATGAGTTCTAGCGATGGCTGGGCAGTAAGATGGGTCGCACTCCATACAAAAAAAAAAATCACGTTTCAGTCACCACCTAAAAATAAAATTCAGAGTGTTTAATGACTATTTGGAAAATATTGCGATTCTGAGGTAAGCCAATTGTGAGCGGTTTTGCTTCAAAAATACCTCTAATTATCATGTTTTTTGGGTGTAACTTTTTTGTTGTTGGACATTTTCGAATAATTTTTTTTGGTTAGATAAACCTTCAGGAGTTCTTGGATTGCACATATTTTGTAAAAATTTTTTTGTTAATTTATTGAGTTCTGGAAGTTTTAATATTTATTTTCGAAGCAAAACCGCTCACAATTGGCTTACCTCAGAATCGCAATATTTTCCAAATAGTCATTAAACACTCTGAATTTTATTTTTAGGTGGTGACAACACCAATTTTTTTTCGCGACCCACCTTACTGGGCAGTAGCTTAGTAGGTGTTCCAGGCTTTCCTTGCTGCGAACCTCCATGCATTTTCTGCAGATGTGCAGTTTCCCAATAATGCGCCTATTAAGGCTTTGCAGCCTATTCTTGGGAGAGTTAGAACGAATCTCGTTCCTCAGGTGTAGGTGCTTAGGTTGTGAAAGTTCAGTTAGGTTATTAAAGAATAGAGAACCCATAACTCTAATTTCTAATAATCTTTTTCTAGTCAGGGATGGACTCTGGTATAAATAAATAGGTATCCCTGATGAGAAGGGAAAAGCTCGAAGAGGTTTTTATCCCTGCCCGGATTTTATAGTTATTTGTGTTGTAATTTTTTGAATACTTTATAAGACGAGGGCGTTAAGAACAGCGTCCATTGTATCCCGGCGCCGTGTTATGGCAATTTCAAATTATGGTATGAAAACTTTTTCATAGGAAACTCTACTTTCATGAGTTTTCCACTTCCTGATGAGAAAGACAACTGTCGGCAGAAGTAATTAACTATATTTTTAGTGATGGCCACGCAATAATTTGAATCTGAAGTCGAACGTCGTTTCAGATGCGCCATTCAACGTTCTAAAGAGCTGAACCACTGCGAAATGGATTTGGTAGATGGATTAATTTCCTATTAATAAACGTTTTTAATTATTACTTGTAAACTCTTTGAACGACAGCGCAACTGATTTAGATTTATTTAGGATTGGCCTAAGTAGACCACTTAGTGGAGCTGGTTCTTTTTCGTCGCAAAACGAAGCAATTTTATTGGAATGCAAAAGAAATACTGGTTTCTATACTTCTGAGAACTTTGTCTATAGAAAACCGATAGTTTGCTTTAGAGATGTTCGAAATCAATGGTCAAATATCTCTCAGCAAACTTGATATGGTTTGAGATCTTATTGGGATCCTATTCTAGTATTATTATAGCAGACCAAATTGGTTTAATTGTGCTTTCTTCTACTTAGGACTAATGAAAACTACTCTCAAATAACTGTTGTAACTTTGTTTGGTAAAGTACAATATTTAGAATACAAAAGGTTAACTCTGAAAATTAACTGAAAATTATTTTCTGAGGGATTTCACTAATCTTTTTTGTAAAAAAAATCGAAACGAGTACTTTAAATTAGGGATTCAGTGAAATTTTTCAAGACACGAAACTGGTTTATTCTCTCATTCCAAGCTTCTGTATCCCCTAACACGTTTGGCGTTGACTTTTATAGATTTGTTCCTACAGGCATTGCTTCTACACTTCAAAAATTCCGTCAGTGGAATTTTTTTTTAAATAAAAACCAAAATTTGAACTAAAAACGGGTAAAAATATTTCATGCGATTTCCGTACTCATGGACAAAATAATAGATGTGAGCATCATTATGTCAATATTTAGAAAGCGAATTCAGGAATTCAATTGACTACTTTTTATTTCAATGAGTAGCAGTAAAAACGCAAAAAAAAATATAAAAACTTATAACATTTACTTTTATATAAACGATTATCTATTCCTTTTTTCAGAATTTGCAGAATTTTTTTTGCGGATTTAACAGAGGAAAGTCCATTTAAAAAAAGTCGTAAAAAGAATTTACGTCAGTTCACGCCATTCGATTTTAATTGCCATTCTAAATTACGATTTACGCCCAACAAAAAAGATCGATCAGCGGTCCCACTCCTATTAATGTAGTTTTAATATTAAAAAAAATTGGTGGCCTATCTACAACAATACATTTTCTACAATTTTTTTATACAAGTACCTAAATTTCAATTTTCCCCTTTATAAATCTTTGTTAAAATATATCCGACTTTGACAAGCTATATCTCCTAATCACGACAATTTTTCGATAAAATATTTCGGATTCTAAGCTTAATCAATTACATTTAACATGATACTACTTTCGTCAAAATCCGCGATAATTTTGTTTCTTATTTTTGTCCATTCTCGAAGCACTGTGCGTCGTTGTCGTTAAGTCTAGGTTTCTGTCCAGTCTGAGCAACGCAGCAGAAGCTAAACTATTGGATATACTAAACGTCATCATCAAGAAGTAGAATTTGCTCATTCATTGGATTCATTACAAGAGACAGTGGAATGGATATTCCTCCACCCATATGAAGAGAAAGACAATGGACCTTTTACAGGTCTCTGAGTGGAGGTACAGTCTCTACTGTACCCTATCCTAACCTAACCTAAATCGAACCAAATCCTAACCTATCAAATATGTGTAAATCAGTTGAATAATTTAGGATTCAGCTCTACTTTCTCATGCTTGCAATAGTTACAAGTAACTTTTTTTCTGGTTTTTCGTTCATCAAGAAGCAATTTCAAATAGTCACATGTTACATTTATTTAGACGAGTAGTTGGTACTTTAGGTAGTTGCCACACTTATTCAAATATTGTCCATTGTGTTCCTGGTTCATGGTTCGTGCGCGTGGCTTCGTGTCAGTCAATGATACACAAATGCAAAGGTTACCGGTTTTAAATTCTTTTATCTTTACTCGTATTACCATTGAGTTGTTACTGTTGCTGTTGTTGTTGTTGGCGTTGTTTGACTAAAACAAGAGATCTTTGTGTGAATTAAATACGAAAAGGCGTTAATGAATACGAATTCATTTGCTTAAAGTGATTGCGCGTTGTTTTTGGTTTTTTTTTTGGTTACTGTTGTTGTCATTCCTTTCTGGTCTCACTGGCTGATTGGTGCGGCTGCTGACTTTGTTGTTGACACAACGATTTCTAAGTGGTTACGCTTGTTTGCTAGCACGACGCAGCCATTACTGCCTGGTTCGCTGTGTTTTCGGTTACATTTGACACTTTGGCAGTCAATGGCGGCTTGTTACATCTTTTTTTATTTAATTTGATTTTTTTGTTGTTGTTAAATTTTCGTCTGGCCAAACTTTTGTGCTTAATTACACGCCGCCAACTGTGGCTTTACCAAATACCAAATTGTTTTTGTTGTTGTTGTTGTTGTTTTTGTTCAACCAATGCTCGCGCCCCCAATTACTGCGCTATGGAAGCGCTCAGCTGCGCGACGGCGTCTCCACAAAATTGTCACATGACATTTTGTGAGGGCCACCGGATGGTCGGCTGCACTTGTTAGCAACAGTTGTCGTTGTCGTTGTCATTGTCGATGTTGTTGTTGCAGTTTCGCTGCCTACTCATGGCCTGCGTTCGCTGTCCGCTGCTCGCTGCTGACGGCCGACTGCGCCGCGGCCAGTTCGTGAGCTGCATATGACAATTGCTCAGCCCGTTTCCCATATTTGCAACATTTAACGAGTTGTGTGCTGCCGTTGCGCTTTTACTGACAACGATTATGACAACATTTCATTACGTTCGCCTAACTGAGTTGACGTTTTATTATCGGTTTATGCGGCCACGAGGCGTATGATGTGCTGTCAGCTGGGTTGGGTTCAGCATGTTAACTGTTTCGCATTGTTGTTGTAGTTGCAGCTTTTTTGTATTTGCGTTTATTTTGTGCTTTTTCTTGTTGCAGTCGCTTAATGTTGGCTTGCAGAATTGTTGTTGCCATTGTTATTTGTAGTTGCTTTTATTGTTGTTGCTGCCGATGATGCGTTGACAATTATGGAATTTGTTCGTGAAGTTCATTCGATTTGTGTGCGCAACTTGGCTTCGCACAGAATGATTTGAGTAATTAGATGATTTGCCATTTCGGATTAACTCAGCTGCAATGAAAATAGTTATAATTTATGACTATTGCCAGTGTCTGAACTTGAACTTAGCCGTTGAGGTCGAAGACTTTATCTATTGGTGTAATCCGGTTTATGTTGAAGCTGAAAAATATTGGAAGGCAATTTCTGTATTTCTTTTACTCTTTTTGAATGGGAGAGGAGAGGTTTCTAGAATTATGTATTGAAAGCTAAAAGGATTCCATTTGGACTTCTTCCAGGTGGCAACTCTCAATGGTGGTATTCACCATATGTGGTGTGGACTTAACCCATTGCTGCCTAATGGGTAAAATTTTACCCATGAAAATTGATTTTTTAAAAAAATCACAAAAAAGTCAATGTTTGATATCTCTCAAAACCATTGATAGGGATAGTTACGGTAAAGATGGAACTACCTTAACCTAGTGAAGGTCACCCTAAAATTTCGCCATCTAGCTAGAGTTACCAGACTCCAAAAATTGTTAATTTTCCGGAGGTGGAAAATGTGGCGAACCGTAGTGGCCTTAGAACTTCACAAAAATCTGCCTCCTAACTCACCTGTAAACAATACATCTTTTGCTCACGTGTTTAGCTGATCACTTCAAAAAGTATGGAAAAAAGCTACCATTGCTGCGTATTGGGTACAAAATACCCAATGAATATCTCAGAAACGTGCAGAGATAGAAAGCTGAAATTTTGTTTCTGATCATTTTGGGTCACTTCTAGGTCGTGTATGAAATTTTATCAAAATCGTATGGGCGGAACTGGTACCCGGCAGCAATGGGTTAAGATCGAAAAGGCATCACTCAACCGCACCGCTGTGTAGTTTTATATGAACCTATTTGTTGGTCGAAGCAAAGGTTTTAAAATTTCAGATTTACTTGTAAATGAGACCCATTCGTAAGAGTGAACGAATCTTCAAACACTTACATGTGCCCTAACACGTTAATACAGAGTGTAGAGTGACAAGTATGTCCTGCGATACCAAACAAAAATGGCTTTTTCTCATTGCCTCTATTCTCGTTCCTGAGAAGCAGTTTTCGTGTTCATCGGCAACATATTCTGGGTTAAAGTGGGTGGCATGTCCAGCAGAAGGTTTCTGGATATCTTTTGTTGTGTATGGACAAGAGGGCGTGGCACTGTGCATACAACATAAATCTATAATAACGAATAACGTCGGAATTATAAATCGAAAACCATTGAAATTTGGTATAGCGCTGTCCCATAAATCAGTCGTTCTCCTAATAAAATTTCATGGGCATTGGACGAGGGGGCGTGGTACTGCCCATACAACTCTAATCTATAATATTGAATAATGTCGGAATTATGAATCGGATGGTACTGAAGTTTGACATAGTAGTTCTGTCCCATAAATCAGGAATTTCATTGATGAAATGTCATGGGCATTGGATGAAGAGGCGTGGCACTGCCCATACAGCTCAAGTCTATAATATTGAATAACGTTGGAATTATAAGTCGGACAGCATTGAAGTTTGGTACAGCGTCACCCCATCGATGTGTCGTTCTGCCAGTAAAATTTCATGAGCGTTGGGCAAGTGGCGTGGCAATATTTTGCAACCTATTTTTTCAGTATATCTATGAAACTATAAGTCGTAAAGCTGCAGTAAAATTTCATAGCATTGAACCAGGGGCGTGGCACTTTTCGCGCAACACAAAATCTTAATGCTAGAGAGATGCGGTCATTTTGACGGTTTTTCAGTTTTAATTATCTGTATTTTCTTTAGTATTTTTGTCAACTTTAGCTTTGGTGAATTTTATTTTTTAATAGTAGAAAATTTTTAATTTTTTAAAATTTATTTTGTGAAAAATTAGCCAAATCCGATGTGTACTTTTCGAGATATCAGAGGATATATTATGTAATATTTGCAGGTGTATTTCTAGTCTTTCTTTAGTTAAAAGCGAATAGTAGACATTAAAAAAAATTAAAGTTTTGAAGTCATCTCAAGCAGCAAACAGCACAAATTTGCTAAAAACTATTCACAACTTTCGTTTGCCAAAAGTTAACTGGAGATGCGAAAAAGTCGGCGCTTAGAATTAATAACGAATCGCTTAACTAATAATCCACCAGTCTGCTACCTAAACATAATAAAAGATCATAAAATAGCCTCTTTAAAAAAAATTGCGTAAAAATAATTTTCAATTATCTCACATAGCATGAAATTATCAGCAAATACTCCAGAATTAAAAACGATTTAGTAAAATCGTAAAACAAAAAATTGAAAGAAATAAAAATTGAAATTCCGTGAATCTTTGCGTAAGTGCTCAAATGGATAGGAAATCGAAAACCAATTGAGCCAGTTTATTGAATTGCTAAATGCGTACGTGAAATGCGCCAATCACAACGAAAACCGTAAACAGCAAAACGAAGTTGCGGTGCTGGGTTTTTCGCACTAAACGGTGATCACGGTTCGCTGGAGGTGGATGGCAGCGCCAACTAGAGAAGACTTTTGGCCACTCATGCCGATTATTGAGTTCATAGCACTGGAATACAAAATTTTGATTCAAAACAACTCGAATTGGCTGCTTGTCTTTAGTGATTAGTTTTAGTTTTTGAAATGTTTGATATACAATTTTGTTATGCATTTTTTTAATTTATGAACAAATTAAATAGCCTTAATTTTTCATTCTCTGAGCCGAAATTCTTGATGGTGTTGTTGGATAGGTTAGGTTTTTTCTTTGACTCTACGCGCTAACCATGTTTCAAACTATGTTTTAGGTTAGGTTAGGCGAAGTAAGAATATCAGGCTTGTCCTGAAAAGCTCACTTCAGTACAAATCGATTGTTCATTGTTTTATCACATTATAATTATATTGGGAATCTTTGGGATTCCAATATAAAAACCACCAGTGTCTAACTTTCCGCTTTGGAATGGCGTGAGGAACCACGAGGATTCCAAAATTATACTCAGTAATGTTTAAATTTCCGTATTAAAATGGCGCTGGAAACCAGGTGGATTCCAAAATAATCCACACAAATGTCCAAATTTTTGCATTCGAATGGCGTTGGATACCAAGGGGATTCCAAGGATTCACTCATGTCTAAATTTCCGCATTCAAATGGCGCTGGAAACCAGGAGGATAAACTTTACTTGTGCCTGATTTTTTAAATGGTGCTGGGAATCAGGAGGATTCCAATGTAAACCTCTCTAAATGTCTAAATTTCTGCATTGAAATAGCGCTGGAACCAGAAGGATTCCAATGTAAACCTCTCTTATGTCTAAATCTCCGTATTGAAATGGCACTGGAAACCAGAAGTACTCCAAAGTGAACATCCGTAATATCTGAAATTCCGCTTTGGAATGGTGCTGGGAATGAGGAGAATTCAAATGCAAACCTTACTAATGTCTCTAAATTTCCTAACGCATAAAATTGAAGATATAGGGACTTGAAAGAATAGGAACTCTTTAATTTGCCAAAGGTATGGAAGCCAAGGAAGGCTCGTCAATATTAAAGTTCAGAATTTTTTCTTCTTCTTCGTCTTCGGAAAGACAATCGCAACTGAAATCGTTGTATGGCAAATCTAGTCTTTCAATGTGTACTTCCTAGGCTCCCTACGCTTCTCTTTACCTTGGCCCACATTTCCTTTGACTTTTCACTCTTATAAGAATCTAGCAAATTTGTGTACAATGTAATGTAATGTAATGATAATGGGTAGGGACACTGCCCTTGCGCACTGCAACCTAGTAGGTTTATTGTGCCCCTTGAATCATCTGGTGTTTTATGTGCTCAGGTATTGAATCAGACCTTTCTGCGATATTTGCATCAGGTCCTCATCACCGAGAATATGTTTCCCTAGAAACTTTGCACGTCTGTGTGCCAGAGCTGGACAGTTTATGATAACGTGTTCCATTGTTTCATCGACCTCATTGCAGTATCTGCATGTTTTGTCGACGACCAAGCCAAGTTTGTGGAGGTGGTAGTTACAGGAATAGTGGCCGGTTAGAGCGCCACATAGGATTTTGAGTTGTCTTCTGCTAAGAAGTATAGCAGATTTAGCTCGTTTTATGTTAAAGTTTAGGAATCTTTTCGAGTGCCGTAGTCCCTCAATATTATTCCAGTATTTTTGTTTTTGTTTCTGGATCCATTTGTGGATGTCCTGTTTTAGGTCGGTTTTACCGAATCCAAACATCGGGCCCGGCCCTATGAATGGGCTTTCTGCACCATTTTTAGCTTGTGTGTCTGCCCTTTCGTTGCCATCATGGCCCTCATGCCCAGGAATCCAGACGAGCACAACCCTGTTCTGGGTCCCTAGGGCGTTGAGTTCCTTGTGGCATTCAAGCAGGATTTTTGATGTGTAGGAGTAGCTGTCAAGTGCTTTTAGAACAGACAGACTATCCGAAAGTATGGTGAACGTTGTTCCTTGAGGGTGCATTTTAGCAATTGTTCGAACTGCCTCATATATTGCATAGAGTTCAGCTTGAAATATTGAGGTATTGTAGCTCATCGGAAGGGCTAAGTTGACCCCAGGGCCCACTACTCCAGCTCCTACACCACAAGGTGTTTTAGAGCCATCGGTGTACCATTTTTGAGCGTCCTCTTTTAACCATTTCGGGTTGTTGTCCCACTGTTCCCTAGTCGGAAAGTCAACTATATATTTCCTTGTTGGGCTGAAATGGGGTTTCATGAAGTCAAGATATGAGGATTTGTGGAGGGTGTCCTCTATTTGTTTTAAAATTGCCAAGTGGCCCGTTAGGTTGCCCTGTTTAAGTAGGTTATGCCTATATAGCGTGAGTGCACTTAAGATTGCGTCCTCTTGGATGGCTATATGTAGCGGTGTTAGATCGAGTAAGGCTTCCATGCCGGCAGTAGGGGTTGTTTTCATTGCTCCCGTAATGCTAAGGCATGCAAACCTTTGAACTCTGTTTAATCTTTTTATTGTTGTGCTCTGATTGGTTTTGCCCCACCATACTAGAGCACCATATAGTATGATGGGTCTTACCATTTGTGTGTACGCCCAGGATGTCATACGGGGTGAAAGGCCCCAAGATTTACCCAGTAATTGTCTTATGGTCCATAGCGATTTCGTTGCTTTTTTGATGACTGTGTTTAAATGCGGTTCCCAGGTGAGTTTTTGATCTAGGGTAATTCCTAGATATTTGACCTCAGCCTTAACGGGTACAGTTATATTATTTATTTTTAGTGTTGGAAGATCAAGCTTCCGTTTTCTTGTAAATGGAACGATGGTGGTTTTATTGGGGTTAATTGATAGCCCCTCTCTACTGCACCAGTTCCAGGTTTCGTTTAGAGCTTTTTGCATAAGGTCGCGCAATGTGCCTTCATGCGTGCCCTTTGTTATTACTGCTAGGTCATCCGCGAAGCCTATAGTTTTATATCCTTTCGAGTTTAGCAATTTAACTAATTCATCAACCAGTATAGACCATAATAAGGGAGATAAAACCCCACCTTGCGGTGGGGTTTTTGTGTACAAAAACTAAACATTAAAAAATTAGAAGGTCTTATAAATTTGAGTCCTAAAAGTGTGATAATTTTAAACAATCTGGGCTTTTATTTGCATCGAGAATCTTCAATCAGTGATGGCAGATACCTGATATGACTCTCTCCTAAATCTTAAAAAAAGCTGAAATTTCTCTTAAGAAAATATATTAAGTTTATTTTTTATTGTAACCTTTTTATTCATTCAGCTTCAGCTTAACAACAACTTGACACAAACAAAACATATAATTATATTAGACACTTTCAATATTCAAGTCTTCAGTCCCACTAATAATGTCAAATGTATCACCATCAAAATATCCAAAACAATTCTTCCTCCTAAAAATTTTCCTAAAAGGCCAAGAATCTGCTAAATCTAGGAGGAAATCTCCTGATCTGGCAACACTCTTCAATCTGAAAAATTTCATTTGAAAGCTGGATTTAACTTTCAAATGCATTAATTATAAAAATCGTAGTTATTTTCTTGTTTCAATAAACCAAGATTTTTTTTAATACTTCATTTAACCCTTTTAGTGCCGGGCGAAAAAGAGGTGCGTATGCGAGAATAACCGGCCAAATTTCACAGTTTTACTAGGGTTTGGGGAAATGCTCATAAAAACCAAACCAGAAACAATATTTACATGATTCAAAAAGCAGTATACTAAGAATGAAATAGAGAATGAACAGAATTTTCGAAATCCTGTATTGCTAATTGTTGGTTTGTCAAAACCAACAATATTTGACACAAGCGGAAAACAACGGCAATAACAAAAATGACGCTTTCAAACTGCAACTGGGACGAAATATACTGTTCACAACAACGATCGAGGAGACACTAACTGATCCTACGTCTCGCTGCGGCAATGCAACGTTATTTCGCAAGAGTCTTCAAACAGTTGTTTACATAACACGCTGCCGAAAAGTTCCGATAACATAATCGTCCACAAAGAGTTAAAACAAAACACTATTTTTTTTTATTCTCTCGTAATGAAATTAGATCATTTATAACGTATTACAAAATTATTTTGAGATAGATTAATGCCTATTAGATTACTAGCAAAAAGACTGGATTTAGTGGTCGTTTGAAAAACTTACATCGCAGTTAAATTTGAAGATATGTAGAGATATGTTACTCCACCTTGAGGTATTTAAGTTTTAATATCACTTGAAAACCGGATCTTTGCGTTTAACATTTTGAATAATCGCGGAATTCTTTAGGAGTTTAAACAACATTGAAAAATTTGCATTGAGAAACCTAGAAGATTTCGGACTTTACGACCTTCTTGAGTACTTCTTTTGTTTTATTAAAGTTTATACAAAGAAACCTAAAGTTTCATACTTTATTTTTATCAATACTGGTTTTGTTTTACAAAATGTTATATACAGAAGAAAAACCAAGTTTATTACCTGATATTACTTGAGCAGTTTACTAAAGTTTACCCGCGATTGTAACCTGTGAAAAAAATTGCAAGACCGGATCTTTGCCGTCGACACCTCGAATAATCTAGCCAATCTCTAAAAGCGCAGACAACATTGAAAAATCCGTTAAGAAACATAAAATCAAATGTCTACATGTCTTTCTTCAAGACTTTTGTGTTTTACAAAACTTTATACAAAAAACCTAAAGCAAATTTTATGCCACCTTGAAGGAAATCCATATATTTGAGAGTTAATACTTGCTTGGTTACAGGATAACCGAATCTTTGTGTTTAACATTTTGAATAATCGCGAAAATCTCTAAGAGTTCAACAAAAATTGAAAAAAAATTACTTAGAGAAACTTAAAGCTTCTTTACGACTTATTATATTTTGTACAAAGAAACCTAAAATTGTATACTTCTTTCTTCAATACTTGTTTTGTTTTACAAAATGTTACACACTGAAGAAAAACAAGGTTTATTTTTCCAATCTGATAATGGCTACTTAGACAACAGCCTTGGACGCCTTACCAGCCTTCTTAGGCCCAACAGTTCCAACCGAGTTTGTGAACCTCTGTAATAATTCTGAAGCCAATGTTGACTACGTCGACGACGACGACGACGACGATGATGAGGTTGGCGCTGAGTGCTTAACGCTTAGCTAATTTAAATAAATTAACAGCATCAAGTGCGCGATTCTGCACAGCCGCCCAGTCTCGCCGACTCGAGCGCCGTCTTTTCCCAGCTATAACCACAAGCCGGCAATTCTCTTCCTCCTCTGCCGGCGGCCAATAAGCAGCGAACTCTTAAGCGTATTCTTTGTTCGTGTTTTGTTTTTACGTTTTCGTTACTCTTTTGAGATTTCAATCGATATTGGGCTGCGCATATTTGCCTTTTAGGTTGGCTAAGTGGCGGCGAGCGGCCACGCCGACTTGCTTCGTAAATGGAAAGCACAATATTTACGCAAAGCAAACGCATTGAAAACAGTTTAAACAATAATCGTACGTCGCGTCGCGTCGCGCGGCGGTCAGTGCGCTTCTCACGCATGCGCACTGATCGACGCGGCGCTGGCAATTTTAGCGTCTTCGGCGCAACGGCATCCGGGGAGATTTCCATTGCTGCGTAAATATTTTGACTCATTTTAATTACACGCAGCGCAGCGCTGCATTGCCGCAATATTTGTACGCGCAACAGATGGGCCGCCTCGAGCCGCTGTGGCTGTCCTCCCGGCTGCATCGATGACAAACGTTGCGGCCGCTTTGGCCGCGGTCCCAGCAATTAGAGATCAATGAAGCGTTTCATGCCGCTGCTGCGCTTCGTCGCATACCTTTTGTCGTTGGCGTGCCTTCGTCTTTTATTGCTATTATTGCATTATCGTCTTAACGTCATCGGCGACCGCCAGTGACCGCTGTTGATGCGGCGCTGCGATGCGCCGTCCAGCCTTCGAGAACCGGGACCGTGTCGATTGCCAATGTTGATCGGTTGCACGCAGCTCGTTGCACCGCGCATCCTTTGACGGTCATCTTTAATTTATCGAAGTCTGCAAAGAAATTCAATAAACAAATAAAAGTAGCAGAAACCAGTGCCGCGGCAACCGAACGCAACTGCGCTGCTGCGGGTGTCTGCATGCGTCACACTCGTCCCAACCGAGTTGAGGTTGTGGCGGAGGTGGGGGTCGCTGTAAATATGTTTTATACAAATGTTAATTTCCATGTGGCAGCGACTTGGCGTGCTCAATTTTTTAATTAGTTGCATGCGCCGGTGATTTATGGTCGACGTTTTGGCGCAGTGACTTAGCTAATGACACGACGCGGCTTGGATTTGCAAAATTCTGCAGAACTTCTTTTAACTGCGAGTCAACGTTATAAAATGCATAAAAATATTTGCCATTTGTTATGGCAACAATCCAATGCAAATTGTTGTTGCAGTAGAAGGAACATTGCGTTGCCAAGTGGAATTTGATGGGCATTGAAGGAGCAACGTTGAACTGACAGCTCGTGCGACATAATGAAAATATTTAGATTATAAGGAATTTGTTTAGATAGTTAGAAAGCTTTAACAGCTAAAACAGTAGCATGCACTTGCTGCATTAAGTGTCCTGACATACTCAGTTTTACAGCCAGGACACAGGTAATCAGAGCCACTTGAGAGATCCATCACAATTGAGAACAGAGCTTAAGACTGGCTACATTTGAAAGGGGATATCCTGGTTCAAAAACAAGTTTCTGCGATTTTTGGTGCTTAATAAACTTTTCAATATCTGCCAAAGCTATGCCTACTGATGCAACGAATAGTTTTTGAGTGTAGCTTTGATCTTAAGGATATATACTGCTCTAAAGCAATTCTCAACATCTGCAAACGACTTGAATACTTGAGGTAGAGTAGAGTAGAGTAGAGTAGAGTCGAGTAGAGTAGAGTAGAGTAGAGTAGAGTAGAGTAGAGTCG
The DNA here is from genome assembly GCA_964056695.1 of Melieria picta. Classification (NCBI taxonomy): domain Eukaryota; kingdom Metazoa; phylum Arthropoda; class Insecta; order Diptera; family Ulidiidae; genus Melieria; species Melieria picta. Next base: position 85,536,947 of record OZ057398.1, on the reverse strand, counting down.
AGTAGAGTAGAGTAGAGTAGAGTAGAGTAGAGTAGAGTAGAGTAGAGTAGAGTAGAGTAGAGTCGAGTAGAGTAGAGTAGAGTAGAGTAGAGTAGAGTCGAGTAGAGTAGAGTAGAGTAGAGTAGAGTAGAGTAGAGTAGAGTAAAGTAGAGTAGAGTAGAGTAGAGTAGAGTAGAGTAGAGTAGAGTAGAGTAGAGTAGAGTAGAGTAGAGTAGAGTAGAGTAGAGTAGAGTAGAGTAGAGTAGAGTAGAGTAGAGTAGAGTAGAGTAGAGTAGAGTAGAGTAGAGTAGAGTAGAGTAGAGTACGCTCAAAGGAGGAGGAGAGGGGAAAAGAGAGAAGAGTTGTGCTAGAGGTAAGCGGTCCTCACTTCCCCCGAACTTTGGGAAACCTGAGAAGCTCTGGTAGAGGTAGATTGTGAGAATATAGGATGAACCTCCTGCTTCTCTAAAAACTAGACTAAACTAACTAAAACTAGCAGATTAAATGCTCTGTTGTGTCCACGTTCTCGAGGCATAATTTGCATATAGGAGTCATATCTATACTGACCATCCTTATTGAATATAAGATAGCATTAGCCACATTGTCTGTACTTAGTATCCTTGGAAAGCTCGTGAGACTTTGCAGAGCTACGTTGAGCAATACTCGCAGCTCCGTTAAGGTGGTAGGTGAACTCTAAACCAACGCGCAAGGGATACCCCTATTAATACGAGGCATTGCGTTGGTTTTGGAAGGCTCTTAAGATTAAATAGATAGATTTAATGAGTGTTAGTTGCAATGAAACCAAAGATGATCTATTGCGTCCCCTAAGGGCAGAGAGCATCCCCTAATCCCACCGATCTAATGAAGCTTAGTAACTCGAAAGGGCTTAGGTGTTTGATATTCTCTTCTACAAGTCAGTACTGGCCTAGGTATTGCCTCCTGCTGCGACATACTGCATCGCTGTGCAGTATAATGTGCTCAGGAGTCTCCTCTGCTGTTCCACAGAGGGGTTTCCCATCTGGATTTGTTTTCACTTTATCTGGATTTATAACCCTTACTAAAGATTTTCGATTGTTTAAGACTACTATAGTGTTCTTGCCCGGCCCAATGACGGGCTCTGGTTCAAGGGGGACCGTGGCTGCCGAAGTTCTAGCAAGACTATCCGTCTCCTAATTTCCATATATCCCTCCGTGTCATGGAACCCAGAGGATTTTAATCTGGTTTTATATGCCCGGTTTGTTTAATGTCTCTATGCATTCCAGCACTAACTCTGAGGTTATCTCATACGAGGTAAGTGCTTTGATGGCTGCTTGACTATCTGAATAAATAGCTATGTCCTGCCACTTGTACGCACGTTGGAGGTTAATTTGCACACAGAACCTGATAGCATATAATTCTGCTTGAAAGCTGCTGGGTGTTTAAGTCATTGGCTCGTAGTGCTTTACGCCAGGTCCGAATTCCCCCCCTTAAGGTTAGGAGACAGGGTTTTGAGTAAAGAAGTTATGAACTCTTGTCTTGAACTCTTTGTCGGAAATTGAAAAAGAATCTGATGAAATGGGTCTGGTGGTAAATGAGGGCAAAACAAAGTATATGCAGTCTACATGCAGGGACTCACAGCGGCGGGTCTCACCTTGAGACCGACAGGTATACTTTTGAAATTGCCAAAGAATTTGTCGGACACAGCAGCAATGTTGTCAGTTTGTAGATAATCCGGAGGATTACTCTTGCTAATAGGTGCTACTGCGGTCTCAGTAGGCAATTGAGTAGTCTTTGCTACTCTCGATCGACAAAACCTGCGCTGCATTCATAGGTCGTAGTCATAGGTCATAGTCGCGTAACGATTCTTGGGGTGTTCAAAAGGAAAATACTTCGGAAAATCGGACCTGTTCATATTGGATCTGTTCATTTTAGCGACGACTATTGAATACGAACCAATAACAAGCTGTAAGTATGAGCTATTGGAAGAAATGGACGAAGCACAAAGAATTAACATCCATCGACTGGGTTGGTTATGTCTTCTGTATGGACCGTGAAGCTCCGGAGAAAAAGATGTTCGTTGCGGTAGTTGGAGGTCGACGGCGAAGATGGAAACCAAATCTTCGACTAAAGGACCAAGTTGGGGACATCTTATCATCTCTTGGTGTGACCAACTGGAGAAGGTGTGAGGCGTCTGGAGAGAACTTTTGCAGCAGGCCACAACCCGGTAACGGGTTCTTATGGCCACTTAAGTAAGTGGGTCTATATTTTGCCGAAGAGAAAAACTTTACACCATATGAAATGCAGCTGACTGCACTACAAAACTGTAGCACAACTCTAACTCACTCAAACCGAATCGCCTCGTTCAAATGTTGCACTCATCCTTTTTGTTTGTCATTGAGGAATATTTCTTGCATTTGTTGCACCAAACCAGCGTGGAATTGGGTAACTTTTTTCAAGTCTTTTTACGCACGTAATCGCAAATGGCAATTCCCCACACACTGGGCGCAATTTTCTGCTGCCGTGGGCCGCTTATGGTTAAATTATATTTAATAATCTTAATTCACCATCTAAATTGTGATTTTATCGGCGAGCGTACAAACTCATAATTGAAAATTACCCACACTTTTTCCCATATTAAATGCGTTGTGTGGGTTTGCCGACGACACACATTGTGGCAATTCGAGAAATATGGCAGCAGACGACCGAAGGAGTAGAATAAAAACGTGAATGCTGCGGCGCTCTGAGGCAACTAACAAATTTCCACGCACCGCGGCAAGTGCAAAAAACTATGCGGCTTTATTAATTAGATCAGTGGTACAATTGTCGTTGCCAACAACAACAACAACAACCATAACAATATTAACAGCAACACAACAAAAATGATTGCCTTAAAAGTTGAGAAAAGGAGCAGCAACCATAGTCCGGCTGTCCATTTGCAGCGCCCGCATCGCTTGTCGCCGCCAGCCGGCGTGCGTGTTGTCCGGCTGCGTCCGATCGCGCAAAAATGGCAAAAATATTCCCACTCACGTACAAGATGGCGACGTGCAGATGACAGCGTCACAATTGATCTCTCTAACGATCGCCAACGAATGCGCCGCAGTTGCTGGCTGCTGGGCTGAACGGGTGCGTTGCGTTAGCGCGCCGCTGTGTGGCGGGAGCTGGCAGGCGCATGTGTCAAATGACACTTGCGGCCACTGCACGAAACTTAACGCGGCCGCTGGTGGCGTTAGACGCCGCACCACTTGCGGTCGTCGCCGCCGCCGCTGCCGCTTTATGGCTGTGTGCGAGTCGGCGATCGCTGGCGGGATTCTCGCCGCGTTGGTTGACTGCTGGTTGACTGTTTGGTCGATCGGCAAACTGGTTGCTTGGCGGCAAATTCCTAATTGAGATATTTTTATGCGTTTCGTACGCATTCGCCACAGCCGCAGACGCAGTTGCGCGTCCCCATATGGACGCCCGCTGTCGCGCTGTGCCGTTTGATATCGCAAATGGCCAAAAGGATTGCCCCTTCGGTCAGCGCCATATGGCACCGCTAGCGGGCGGCCGGCCCCATACAGTCGGACGCGTTCATTTGTAATTCAATACTGGCGGCTGCGCTGAGCTTAGCCGGTCTTCGTCCACTTCATGCGACAGTCAATTACGGCTTTTTTGTGCGTCGCTGTTTTGGTTGGCTTATTTGCTGGTCTCACTTGGAGTTGCGATAAATCAAACCTTTTTTCCAGGTTATGAGAAGAAAAGTTGCCGAGAAGAAATGTGATGGAAAAACTGATTGGCTTCATTAGAAAAGTAGGTGCGCGAATATTTGGGTCGTTGGCGATTTTTTGGATAATGAAATGGCTGTCAAAACGACAAGGAAAACAGTGCGGCAACGCAAACATTCGCACATAAATGCATACAAATTTGTTGCCGAAATAAGGGATTTGTCTACAAGTTGATGTTGATTTTGATTTTTTGTTTTATTATCAGACCGAAAACATGGCTAAATTAGCACTCTATACGATTTTCGCACGTTGTGGCAAACGTAACAAATGTGATGGACGGGAAGAAGAAAAAGACGTGTTCATATTTGTAACAGGAATAATGCGATATGGAATGTGTACAATCCACGCCCACTTTGGCATTGAGTTCTGATAAACAGTTTTCAGCGATCTGTCATCCTAGTTTTGTATATAAACACAAGGTTTTTGAAGTGTGAGGTTAGGATAGGTAAACTGACTGGTTAAGTTGGGTCCCTAGCGATACCAGTTAGAGCTCCTTAAAGTGATCGGTGAGAATGTGGGTGTTCCTAGAGAAATTCAGTCCTCTAACCCAGAAAGGAACGACACCCCTAAGTGAGTAAGTTGTAATCTTCAGATGGCCGAACAGGAGCAAGGAATGTGCTCCAGGGTTTCCTTGGCTCTATATTCTTTGTGAAGTGATAGGTGAGAATGTGAGTGTTCCTAACGAAGTTCAAGATCGACTTAATGCCATGGTTGGGATCCTCTTCTAACCCAGAAAAGAACGAGGCCCCTTAGGGAATAAGTAGTAGTCCTAGCGTATTCCTAGCGAGGTTCAGCAGCAACTTAATGTTACCTCTTCTAACCCAGAAAAGAACGAGGCCCCTAAGTGAGAAAAACGTAGTCTTGAGATGGCCGGATAGAAACAAAGAATGTACTCCAGGGTTTCCTTGGCACCATTTTCTTTGCAAGTGTTAGGCGATCAATTTGTTTGACTAAGTGGCGAGTTGGAATCAGAAGTTTCGAGATTCGACTTTGATTTTGCTGGCCCCGAAGCCGTTCTTCGCCTTCTTCTTACCACACTAACTATTCGATTCATTCGATTGCTTTTCTGAGTGGTAAGGTTCTAGATGTAGGGTTCAAGTGCCATGTCCCATAGAACGTCTGGGTTTCCTAAGTCATTAGGCAAAATATAGAACTAATGACGCATTATTTCACATGGGTGAAGCACATGGAAAGAGAGGCACAGGTTGCAGGTACCAGGTGCTCTCTGGTAGTCCTGTGGACTGAGTTGTTGATGAGTTGGCTGCCATATGAAATGTGTTTGCAATTGAAAATTAATAATTGAAAATAATCGAAAATACTAAAAAGCTTCACTTTTTTACTTTCATAGTCATTAACTCCACGAAATCTTCTCTGATTTGTACTGTCCGTGTATAATTGGAAAGGGTAAGACATTACTTTATAAACAGCCTGCGTTGATCATTGATTCGCTTTTGAGATATGTGTTCATAACAAAAATAAGAGAAAGAAAATATGGCAAAGACTTAGGTATATTTTTTTTTAAGATATATTTTTTTCAACGGAGAGTTACAAATCGTTATGAAGATTATTAGAGACTGACTACTACTAAATAAGAGCAGACAATAAGTTAAGTCTTCTGCTCCTGTTCGGCGCTGTCTAGACGCCGAGAGAAAGCTCTACGTTTACTATTTTTCGACAACTTGAATGGTCTTAGATTAGATCAGATAGAAGCCTTACAAGAGACGAAGATTAAAAACTCTGAGCTCACTATTCTTTGATAACTTGGATGGTCTCAGATTAGTCAATTAAGAGACAGAGAAAGCTCTAGGATCACTTTTCTTCGACAACTTGGATGACCTTAGATTAGCCAACAAAAGAGACGGAGATAGAAAGCTGTAGGCTCAAAATTCTTTGGGAACTTAGTTAAACAGAATGAATATTTGTAGTATAAATAATTCAGTTTTTTTTCGTAAGCTAAGACTCACTATGTCAGCGGTTTCCAAATGATGCTTAAGTGCTAAATAATTGTAGGTCAGACATTTGAGGCTCTCCATCACCACATTATCTATATAACGAACCACATTGTCTAAGAAGAAGAAGTATGCGTGGCTCATATGGAAAAATGCATAGAAACAAGTGCATTGGTTTAGTCAAAGTTGTCCGTAGTTTGGAACGAAACTTAGTATAATTTGAGTAAAAACAAAAACAGTCCTAGACTGATTATTCGTCAGAGTGCTTAGAAAAATACAAAAAACTAACAAATTAATTACGTCAAATCTTTTGTTTAAATGTGCCCTCCTTCCATTTTTTTTCCATTGGAAGTGGGCAACAATTAACAGTAGACACACAAAAAGAGGCGTTTTTATCTAACAATCAATTAAGAACTTTCTTAACGTTTCTTATTGCCCCCTAAAGCCTTTTAATTAGCTCCAAATTTGACATTTTCTATGAAATATCCGAAATCACTTTGACCACGTAATTTAAATGATTACATCAAGTCACATTAACAAGTCACGGCATTCACTTTCCTTCCGTTTATTCAACGTCATTCGAAACATTTTTTCTCCGCATTCAACGAACCTTAATCAGCAACAAATCACACACACTCAACGACATTTAGCCTGGGGGCAATCTGTCAGCGGCACGTCGACGCATGTACTACTACACACACACACGTACACACACACAGACGCAGTCGGACAGATTTACAGCACAGCAAACGGCAAAATGGATCATCAGTGCGCATCGATCGTGCGCCGGCAACGCGGCACAGCGTGCGATAAGCGCACGAAACGGGTGACGATGACTGACGATCAGTGTGAACTCTAACGCGCACCGAAAAATGCGCGCCGGCCAATGTTGGGAAATTGAAATGTTTGACTATATTTGGGTCAGGCAAAGTGAGCACATTATCGTCGCGACACGGTGGCAGAGGACGACAAGTCCTTTTTGGGTGAAAATTGAGTGACATTTGAAGGCGGCAATCGAACGTGCGGCGATCATTTACGCCGGTCGGTGCGGAGCGTTAAATGAAAATGTCTTTAAGTGGAGGAATAGAGATGTGGAACGATGTAAGACTTTTTTTCATGTTGATGTGTGTGATACGATGAGTGTAAATCCAAAACACTTGAGGTATATGTGAAATACTAACTATGGGCTTTGGAAGCTAGTGGGCGAGGAGGTCGTAGTATACTAAAGCAAAGTGAATAAAGAAAATATATTTGGTTAGGTAACATTCAAAGGAGCTCAACCAGATCTTGGTTCCTGACAGGGTTCGGCCAGAAACCAAGCTAAGTCAAGTATTCTTGCAATCCTTAAAGATTTCTCTGGATTTTTGTAACTGTGTCTAGGGTTTAACTCTGAAAAGAAATGAAATTGGTTAGATCATACTTTAGGGAGACCAACTAAATATTGATTCTTGATAGAGTTTGGCCAAAAGCGAAGGTTAGTCAAATTCTAGGATATTCTTGAGATTTATGAGTATTTTTTTACATTTTTTTGACTGAGTCTAGCGTCTAGGATTGGGCTGAGTTAAGCTCACAACATACTGAAGCAAATGAAACAACGAAAATTGAATTGGTTACGTTAAATTTTAAGGAGATCACCCAGATCTTGGTTCATGACAGGGTTCGGTGAGAACTCAAGCTAAGTAAAGTTGAAGGATATTGTTGAAATTCCTGAAGATTTCTTTGGATCTTTGTGACTGTGTCCAGGGTTTTAACGGGTTTAGCTTAGGAAAAAATTGCTGCTCTAGCATCATAAAAGTTTCATCTAAAAAGCATCGCCCGTTTCATAAGAGAGGCTCAATGGCTTCTCTCTTTCACACAGGGGGATGTTTAGTTTAGAATTCTTTTAAAGTTTTGTGGTAACTTAAAAAGCTGCCAACCTTATCCTCCTTCAACTACGGCGTAGATTTTATCTATAAAGAAAGCAGATCCTTAAGCGCTGAAATCTACGCTCAAAACACTTTCATAGCATTTGAAAAACGATGACTTGTACACAGAGCTCTCATCTTGAGAAAGCAACCTCACCTCAACCTGACTCTATAACAGATTCAAGAAGTAAATCTCCTCAGAAGCGCGAATTTTTTAAACAGAGATCTTTGCTAATCGAAAGTATGCAAAACTAATCCCAGATAGGGGATTGTTTCTCACAAAACATTACTAATTTTAATAATAGATTGCTGACTTATTTACTTAACTGGCCATAACGTTAACTGGCGTATCCGGTCTTCGTGGTTCCACCAAAATATAGAGATCTCGTTGACAGATAGGCTTTTGTCAGGTACTTTTGCCAGGTGCTTTTGTCAGGTGCAATGAACGTCGGAAGTAGTGCAGAAGAAGGTACAAGTATAAAACATTGCGGATCCACTCTCTATTGGGTTTTCGGGGAAACAACGAAACCCTGAAGCATTATTTGCGCCTGTCCAGCCATCTCAAGAATACGACTTACTTAGAGGCTTCGTTCTTTTCTGGGTAAGAAGAGGTTCCCAAGCATAACTTCAAGTTGCTGCTGAATTACGCTAGGAAAACCTAAATTCTCACCGATAACTTTTTTTACAAAGAAAGTGGTGTCAAGGAAGCCCTGGAGCACATTTGTTGCTCCTGTCCGGTCATCTCAAGACTACGACTTACTTACTAAGGGGCCTCGTTCCTTTCTGGGTTAGAGGACTGAACTTCGCTAGGAACACCCATATTCTCACCGATAACTTCACAAAGAAAATGGTGTCAAGGAAACCCTGGAGCACAATCGCTGCTCTTGTCCGGCTATCTCAAGACTAAGACTTACTCATTAAGGGGCCTCGTTCCTTTCTGGGATAGAAGACTGAACTTCGCTAGAAACAACCACATTCTCACCGATAACTTCACAAAGTACCAAATACGACTTACTCACTTAGGGGCCTCGTTCCTTTCTGGGTTAGAAAAGGTTCCTCAGTATGAGGTTAAGTCGCTGCTGAACTTCGCTAGCATCAACGACATTCTCATCGATCACTTTAAGCAGTTCTAACTGGTATCGCTAGGGACCCAAGAGGGTCTATGCGGGGCCCACTTGGCCAGCCAGCTTACCTAACCTAACTTAATTTCAGTGAAAGTCAAACCATATAAACGTATAGAGCGTTTTGGTCTGAATACTAAATTTCATACCCAATAATTGAGCATCCTGAATCGAGCACCCAACAAGTGATCCCTTATAATACACCTGCTCCAATCTTGGCTCAAGCATAAATCAAGCAACAATACGTCATTATAGGTTGTTGCCACCGTCCAACAGTCAATGGCTGTCGAAATTGCATAAACAAACAGCATGTGGCGAAAAAATCAACACAATTGTCACCATTTGTGCGGTGTCGGTGAGCGCGTGAGCCGGCGAGCTGGTGTAAACGATCTTGTGAAAAGCGCCACTCCTAAAATAGGCAACTGGTAAGCGCCAATGGGCGCAACAGCACTGCACGGCAGCAGCGCGGCCAGCATCGCAACCATAGTGGCAGCAACAACAACAGCAGCAGCAGTAGCAACAAAGTGGTAGCATTGCGAAATGGTAACAGCGGCGCGCTGCGGCGACAATCAGCCAGTCACAGCACATCCAGCGCATTACAAATGGGGTGCTGCTGGCTGCTTTCTGTTGTTGCCGTTGTAGCCGTCGAGAGTCGAGCGTCGCTGCCGTTTGGCTGCTTGGCTGCGCGGTTGCATTATGGCCCGAAATAGACATACCAATGTGTGCGCATGCGTGGAATTTATGTGACATTTACGAGTGATGGCGAAGCAAAAACCAACACACATCACACACACACACAACGAGAGGCGGCAAACTCGAACGAAATTGGTGCAGCCGCCGAATGCGCCGCGTGGAAATGAAAATGCGCAGCGCGCGCTCGAGTTTTTCGTCTTTGGTCGAGCGCGGCATCTCGCTTAGGAACGGAGCAATTATGTTTTTGGAAATTGGCACAAGTGGCGGACCGCCTGCTGGCTGGGAGTGTTTAACGGCCAAATTGGGGGTCGCAAATTACAGTGTTGCCCCAGTGCGGCCGGTGCGGCAAGTGCGGCCGAGTGCATATGGTGGCATCAACAATTTTAATCTGTTTGTAAACTGCTGCCAAACGGTGTGGGAATTTCGATCGCTCTCAAGGCTTTCGGCCGTCCTTTTGTGATCCCTCTTGTGCTATGGCAACCTGTCAGTTGGCCGGTGTGATGCGACTCTTTTCCCCTTTCTTTCTCACACGCTCTGAACTCTGTGCGTTTTTGTAGCTTTTCAACTTTGTTTTCAACTTTGCCGGTCGGTCGGTTGCCAAAGGAATTTCAGCTAAAACAAAGAACCAGAAAGTAGCAACAACTTAAATTAGCGCAATTTCGCTGCAACGTTTCGACTGTCTGGTTGGCAGGAAAAAGTGAAAGATTCCCCACCAGCACATGTTGAACGCATGGCAGAAGGGTGCAGGGACCAAGACAATGTCCAGAGAAGCGCAACGCACATCGGACTTTCTGATTGTGCTGCGCCGATAACAGATGTGAGCGCGAACAGTGTTGGGCACATTGACGGGCGTTGAACGACAAAGTAGAGCTCAGATTTTCTTACAAGCAAATCAACTAATGGTTGAAACATTGAAGAAAATGTCTAGATGACTTCTTCGGAAGAGCTAAAAAAGTAAAACAAGGTTTCAGTACGGTGGCAGCTTAGGGAGCTCACATAGGCCAGTCGAGACTCCTTGGGTTAATACAGAGGGAAAAGTTATTAAGGCTACAGACCCTTCGGGTGAAAGAGGGAGACCATTGTAACCTTTTTGTGAAACGGGCGATAGTGTAAATATCAGAAACTGAGAGGTTTCCCAGGTCACACCAAGAGATGATAGGACGTCCTCAACTTGGTCCTAACACCGAAGACACATTCTCCCTCTTCGTCGTCGAGTCCATACGAGAGACATGGCCAAGCACACAGCCGCTGGATGTTGATTCGTTGATTTTATGTGCATCGTGTCCAATCCCAAGAACATTAAATTTGAGTTTTAAGAAAAGTTTGGTGCCTGCCACGTGAAACCAAAATACCAACAAAAGCCAAAAGAGCCGCAGCGACGGTGGCCCAATGATCAGTTAGTGCTGCTCATGTTGTCGCGATTGTTCGTTCTACAGGCCCAGAGACTGTTTAGTTCTTTTATGGTTTCATTTTGGTCAGGTTTCTCTGGAAATCCTACACAAGTGTTTCATAATCTACTTGCCCCATCACCTATTTGCTTCCTAAAAAGAGTATATCCTTCTTTTTCATATAAAATTAAATGTTTTGAATCTTTTGCTGTCTTCTTCTTTAGAGAAATTGGACCGTGTCAGAGGTCCCCTGAAGTTTCGGTACCCGTTGTCTATCTAATCAGCCATCTGGTTGTCTTCCCGATTTTATCTGACAATCCTCTTGATTTCGCCGTCCAGGGGCATCTTATAGTTTTTCTAGAGTGATCTATTATAGGTAATCCCTTTCCACCTACGTTGGTGTCTCGGTTAGAGTTCTTGTTGGTCTTTCGTGTGCTGATTATTTATTTTCTTTTCCAACATCCTCGTTGTGCTTGGAAAACCCCAAATCACCGATAATCTGGAAAGGAACTGGTTCTTGAAAGATTTTGATCGTTTTCGAATATATTTATAACACCGTGCAAGAAAAAATCACTTTTGTCACGATCCATCCAAATGTTAATAAAGGCGTGAAACTAGATGTTATTTATAGTAACCTGGCATACTCAGTTTTTTATTTTCTGATCCGATGTCCTAATAGGATTTAAATTTTCAAGGATATACACATTTCCAAGGTTTTTTTTTTAATATTTGTCGTTGTCCAATGATGAAGATATGCGTATCAAATGTGGGTCAATCAAATTCAAGAAGGAAATTGTCGCTTTCTAACTAAATTTTATAGTTTGAACTTTGAGGACCAAAATATGTATGTCAGCAAGGTGAGGAAAAAGTATGCGTTTTGAATCTCAGTCTGTAGTATCAAACCTCTTAATTTTATTTTTCTATCTTTATTGGTTTAGAGTACAAAAAGTATGTTTCCATTCATAAACAAGAATTAAGTATGAAATAAAGAATATTTTATCTAAATGTTTTTTTCCAATATCTTTTCTAACCTTAGATGGTGATTTTTTTCTATTTCTATTTTGAACTTTCAGGACCAAAATATGTATGTCAGTAAGGTGAGGAAAAAATACACGTTTTGGATCTCAGTCTGTAGTATCAAACCTCTTAATTTTATTTTTCTTTCTTTATTAGTTTAGAGTAAAAAAAATATGTTTCCATTCATAAGCAAGAATAAAGTATGGAAAGGATGTGTGTGCAATTATGAATCCTGGCCTTAAGATAACTTAGTTGTCAACTAGATCTTTAAACATAGAATCAATTAATCCAATTTTTGTCCCGAGTCTCGAGATTTTATGTTAGTGGCAAACAAAACAGGTAGAAACTTTCGACTGATTGAAAGTGAGTTCGCACACTTGCTTAGGACCCAAAGATACCTCAGTCGATCAGCCTCAGTGGCGCACACAGGCGGAGAAGGGGTTTGCGGGGTCAACCCCCAAACAACAAAAATACTGGTACAAAATATATCAAAAGTTGTACGAAACCCCTCCCTCTCAAAATGAAATCCTGTGTGCGTCACTGGTCAGTCTTTTATGTTTATGACTGTGCACCACAGAAATTTGTGAAGCTTTTCGTGATTCATGATTATTTCATTGTATAAAAATTAAGTTGAAAATTGTTTATGTAAAACTCAAAGCTTTGTCAAACAAAACTCTGAGCAATTTATGCTCGTAATTTGTGGAATGACTTTTTTATTTTTTTAAATATTATTTAAATGTTCTGAACCGGTTTTAATCGAACCATTTTTACAAAAAACGATATAATGGTTCGGTACACATTTCAAAAATTGTAATCGATCGAATCAAAAACGCCAAATGTTTTTGTTCAGAACGTACTCACAATTCTGTTTATATAACAGAATCTTGCATCACAATTCTGTTAACACGAACAAACAAAATTTATTTGGTCCCAACACTGCTCACACCACACAAACAGCAAACAGCTGCCCGCTGTCCCCTCAGCAAGTTGCAGGTGCCCACACGTTCTCGCCGCATCCACCTTTTCGCCAACACGAGGCGTTGCTTTTCTGCGCTCGCGAACCGCCTTGGCGCGTCTTCGTTCGCATCGGCGTCGACGACAGCAACAGCGACGACGCCAGCGCTGCCCACAAGTAATGACGATTATTTCATATTTACTTATTGTGTCGAACTGTGTTATTTGCACGATTAAATTGATCACTGATCACCGCACAATGCAAATCGTGTACTGCTGCGCGCTGTGTTGCAGTCGTGGTTGTTGCTGTTGTTGTTGTTGTGAATGTTGCTGTTGTTAATCCAAAGTATGCGGCCGCGTGCGCATCCGACCGGTTTAAGGTAACAGCAAGTCCACAACAACAATAAAAAAAATGAAATTTTTAACAACAACAACAACAACTATGTACACCATCATTGCTGTCAGAACTTTAACTTGAGCGTGGCTTCTGCGGCTCCTACTCACCGTTTGGACTCGCACGCCCCAGCCACCAGTCGCCATCGCCATCAGCGGCCACCAACGCCACACTTGTGCCGCTGCCGCTGCGGCTGCCGCCGCTGACTTGACGCTTCACGCTTTGCAGAACGCATCACCAAATAAATTTCATTGAGCTGCTGTGGCGCTGCCATTGTCGGTGCTTGTCTGATGTTGCTGTTGTGATATGTTGCAGCCAGCCACTTTTTCTTTTTCTTATTGCAATTTTAAGGGTAACGTGGACATGGTCATCCTTTCTTTTCGTTCTGTGCTTTTCTTTGGCCTCTTTGCTGGCATTGTTTTTTGTGTTTTTGTTGCATTGCGTGTCACGTACAAGTAATTCACATGTTTCAAAATGCTGCACAGACTGCAGCAACACTGACGACGACGACGACAGCGGTGAGGTGATGCTGATGTTGATGGTGAGGTGCCGATGCTGGTGACCGCGGCGCACATATGGACACTTTATACTCCATCGGAATGCCTTGTGGCCGTTCGAACACAAACACACATGTGACCTGTTTTAGTGGATCTCTTCTCATCGGGGCACATTGTGTTGAGGGCTGTTAGGGAACGAGGTCGAAGTGTGTTGCAGTTAGCTTCTTTATCAACAGTTTTGGGAAATTTGAGGGAGTTACTAAGGAAAAGATGATATAGGTATGAAACTGGAGGTCATTCATAGGTGCCTGGCATAATCAGTTTTTAATTTTCTGATCCCATGTCCATTTAAGAGAACTGTGAATTTTAAAGGACATACACATTTAAACTAATTTTTTTTTAATATTTGCTGTTGTGCAATGATGAAGAAATGGATATCAAATTAAAGAGAAAAGTCGCCTTTTGATTACATTTTCTATTTTGAAGTTTCAAGACCAAAATATATTAGTAAGGTCCTTTCAAATACATATTATTCGATATTCTTGAAGTTTCTAGCTTTAATTCTGTGTTGAATAGCGACATAGGTTTGCAAGACCAATCTTGGCGCCATTTCTGGGCAAATTTTTTTTGCTGAATTTTAATCCGACTTCAGAATCGGACCATCACTTGAACACAAGAGTGATGAAGTTGAGTTATGGTATTGTCAACATGGAGCTTGAAAGGTATGAAAAAGATCTGAATGTGTTCACACTAATCAGTAAATATGGAATTTATATTATTTATAATTTTATAATTCAATAATTGGAAGCGGGTTTGATTTGCTTTAAGAAAAATTTTTTGTTTGCATAAAAAGCCGAAGTTGACACAGTTGAGTTTAGTGTATAAATACTCATTCATCGTCTAAAAAGATGTCGTATATGCCACTAAATTCAATATTAGGTTTCTTAGGCTAGGTTTGTAAATATCAGTTATGCCGAAAGTGACAAACCGGAAATTTTAAACAGTAACTTTTATAGTCTTCCAGATTATATTTCAAACGAAACGAAACGATCGAACTGCGGAATCTATAGGCAGGCATTATCGAGTTAAGACAAATTCAAATCAGAGTTGGTCCTTCTGTACAATTTGAATTTTTTCTAGGGTTGCCGGTTCACCTCTTTTAGTCAGAGATTCATAAACGATTTTCTGGGATTTGGCAGACATTTCTACGGGTCTCGGAAAATATTTTAGTTATTCTATATAACTTTTTATTCTTATTCTTATTTAATTATGTTCAATTTATTTATTTTGACAAAGAAGTTCAAGCAAAATATTAAGGGAGAGTTGGGAACGGTTTGGTTTTTTCATTCTAATTTTTCACAATGAAAATATTTTTGAACTCCAAATATATCATTGGATATGTATTCTAAATGACTATGTCTTTGAAAGAATTTATAATTTGAATTGAAAGTTTGGGGTTTTCCAATAATCTGAAAGGCTTAAAATTATTTACCAACATTTTCAATTCATTTCAAAGTGTTCCATAACCCAACCAACGTACTACAAGCTTCGTGGTTTTAATTTTTAGGCCAACAAGTTGTATGGCCCAACTTTAAATGTGTTTCAAGAGTTTGAAATCAGTTCAAGAGAATTGTGAAATTGCAATTGAAAAATTAAATTTATTAAAATATTTTTTATGGTTACATTTTCATTTAATTTCAAAGTGCTCTATATCCCAACCAACCAACGTACAACAGGCTTTATGGTTTTAATTATTAGGCCAACAAGTTTTATGGCCCAACTTTAAATGTGTTTCAAGAGTTTGAAATCAGTTCAAGAGAATTACGAAATTGCAATTGAAAATTTAATTTAATTAAAATATTTTTAAAGTTCCAATTTTCAAATAATTTTTAAATGTTCCATAACTCAAACAACCAACGTACCACAGACTTCGTGGTTTTAATTTTCAGGCCAACAAGTTTTATTGCGCAACTCTGGGTGTGTTTCTGCGAAATTGCAATTGAAAGTTTAATTTATTTTTAATTTAATTTTTAAATTAATTTTAATTTATTTTAATTGAATACAATTTTCAATTCATTTCTAATTGTTCCAGAACCCAACCAATGTACAACAAGCTTCGTGGTTTTAATTTTAAGGCCAACAATTTTTATTGCGCAACTCTGAATTGCAATTGAAAGCTTAATTTAATTTTAATTTAATTTAATTTTAAAATTAATTTTTAAATTAATTTTAATTTATTTTAATTTAATTTTGAATTCATTTCTAAGTGTTTCAGAACCCAACCAATGTACAAAAAGCTTCGTGGTTTTAATTTTAAGGCCCAAATTTGTGTTTCCACAGTTTGAAATCAGTTCACTAGAATTGCGAAATTGGAATTGAAAATTTAATTAAATTAAATTTTTTAATGTTTTTGCCAAATTTAGGTACCTTTACATTCGGTATTTACGTTGCATATCGCATTACGACGCTGGTCAGAACTGTGCTGTGTTGCTATGTTTTATTTAATTTGCTCATATTGTTGTTGTTGTTGTTGGTGATCTTTTGGTTTACCGGCGACCTTTGCGTGCATGAAATGTGCACAACAAATGGGCACGTCCGCGCCGCGTATGAGCTGCGTGCGGCACGTCTTCGCCGCTCGGCCAATTGCGGCCCATAGCGGCCGCCGCTCGCTCGTCGCCCTGATGCGCACACATCATCGCACACAGCTCGGGCAGCAATTTTAGGCCTTCAACTTGAACTGCGAACATGCATCGAAATCGCACAACAGCAACAATAACAACAACAACCAAAGACAGTGCAGCAGGCAAATCGTCGAGTTGCTAAAAATTACACTTGAGTGACTATGCTACTTTGTCGTTGTTCGTGTTTTTGTTGTTGTTGTTGCTATTGTTGGTATCGTTCTTTCCATTGCGGCAATTGACGCAAACGCGAAACGCATAGCCCGTCCGCATCAAGCCAAGCCAAAAACTTTTTAACACACAAAAAAAAACAATAAAACAAAAGCCTCAAATCACGTCGAAGGAAGCTCCGACGAAAATCCTGAACGCTGCGCCCATAGTTATGGAATGGCGGCGTGCTGCGATTTCTTGGTGTTTTGTTTTTGTTTCGGTCGCGCCTGCAGTTTCGGGTTGTTGGCCCGCTTGTGTTGGCGCTGACCAGGCGGCACGGCGCAGACGCGGGTTAATGAAATGCGCCTTAACAATGTTTGCCGTGATTTTATGTGGCCGCTTGTGTTTCTTTCGCCGTGTTTCATTTCTTGTTCTCTTTGCGACTTTATTGCATTTTTTCGTGAATTTTATGCTGTCCATTTGGTTTCGGTTTTTTGTTGGTAGAAGCCTTCCTCTCTCCTTGACCCCATCACACCGGCGATCGTAAAGCATCATTTGCTGGCCGCGGCTGTTGGTGTTGTTGTAGAAGTTGTTGGCGTTGTTGATTTGCCGTTGTGCGCCGGTGCATTGTTTGTCAGTCACAAGTGTGGAACTTGTGCGAAATTACAAATTTTATGACTTGATTTTTTTTACTCTTCTCGCATTACTTAATCCAGGCGCTGGCTTAGTTGGAACTAATCATTAGAAGAGTGACGCAGAAAAAGTTGTCGTACACGCTTTTTAATGGCTTTGCGTAGTTGGTTTATTGTTGCTTGAAATAGGAATAGGAATTTTTTTGTTGGCTCTTAGCGATATGTGGGAATTGTGTTCACTAATGATGTTGGCATCTAGAAAAAGTAGGGTAACCATTTTTTGAAATGCTCAGACTCGGAGATTTAAAATCGAAACAAAAATAATTTAATTTTTTGTTTCTTTTTATAACCATTTCATATCGAAACCAAAAATTCAATGAACAATATAAAGTTATTTTTAGATATAAACACTCGCAACACAAAGAGACATAGAATGTTGAAAAACATTGGCAGTACAAATTAGTTCGATTCGTTTTTTTGTGGTCGAAAATGCATTTATTTTAAAACAAAATGAAAGGACAGATTAATCAAATTATTGTCCATCGCTGGTTACTACTTTTTCCAATCTCTCAGGCAATTTTTTCGAATTTCATCTCGAAAATAAGTCTCGTCTTTTGAGGAGATCCAAGTTAGGAGTCATTTTTCGATTTGTAATCGACAGAGGGGAACCGGTGACCTGACAAATAGTGCTGCATCCATTAGAACAACCAGTAATCAGAAGAATCTATGTACGAAGAACACGGCGGGTGCAGTAAAATATCCCACTTGAGCGTTTCCAAATATTTGGAAGGAATAATTTTGTCATATCTTTGCCCCGTATTCCCACCACTTTTTTCGTAATGCACGGTTCAAACGAATCAATTCTGGTCTATACCCAGTGGCGCACACGGAGTTTTTGGGGGTTCAAACCCTCCAAACACAAAAATTGCTGGAACAAAATATGATTTCGAATGGTATTAGGCTCAAAAGTTGTACCGATAATCCCCAAAATAAAATCCTGTATGCGCCACTGTCTATACCGATGGCTCGTATTGGAATCGCCAGGCTGTAGCAGCTAATATTATGCAACTCCCCTTTGGACCCACCAAACATAAAGCCTAATGACCTTGGAAACATGAATTTTCGGCCTTGGTGTTGATGCTGATTTCGTTGGCAACGAGCGAGCACTCATAGATACCATAGATATAGACCAGTCATATTTTTTTTTCTTGAGGTTGTCGCAGAATATCCATTTTTGATCCCCAGTCACAATCCCATGTAAGAACCCCTTCTTTTTACCCTTTCAATTAGTGAAAAATCGCTTTTCAACATCACTTGGTTTCAGTTCACAAAGCACCCAGTTGATTTGCTTTTGAATCTTTTCCAAGGATTTCAATCATACAGAGATGGTTTGATATGTATCTCCCAAAGATTCACATGCGCTTGACTCAGATCTTCATTAAGTCATGCCTACCATTCTTTGTCTTCGAATTTTGTTGGCTGTCCAGAGCGAAGCTTGCCTTCAACGTTGAAATCACCTTTCTGGAAGCGTCGAAAACATTCTCTATATGATTAATCAGTTGGAGCATTGTCACCATAAACTTCCATAAGCATTATATGTGCTGCACTTTTTTCCAATTAAAATAGAAAAAAAATAGATTTTTCAAAAAACTCAAAGCGTTATTAAATGAATATGTTTGACAGATATCAAATCGATCTGAAACCACTGCAGTCAGCTGTCACTATGAACCATTCACAATAGCTGGCTGGTACTTTACATTCACTTTTTGAGATACAGAAAGTGTGGAAGCTTCCAGTTAAAATTGCTCTGAGGTCTTCCGCGATTGCAGTCCTGAGAAAGCGAGTAGTCTGCTCCTTCCTAATTCGGTCATGTACACATAAAGAGGGTCAATGTCTCCGGAGGGTGTCAACTCCGGTCCTTCTTCCCACAACTGAGATAATGATTGTTGAAGGGTATGTGCAACGAGTGTTTTCAAGCAGTTACTTAGTCCAGTTCAGGGCGCACTTTGGTCATATTTTCCTTGATGTATTGCAGGTGGACAGTTTCCTCTACATTTCGTTAGGTTAGGTTATGGTGGCTGCCTCTGTAAGAGACACACTCGGAGGCCTAAGAGGCCCATTGTGATACCACATATTTCACCCGTTTTTTGAAATGTGTATGCAACACTGTTTTTCCAACATATGCTAGAACACATTTGTTCAAGCGGATAGGGGGGGGGGGAATCGGAGGTTTTGCTATTGGCTGCTAAGAGCGCACTTGTGCGGATTTTGTAATTCTCATCTGCTTCACGTGGATAGCGATAGAAGTAGATGAGTGTTTCACCAACCCAAGCTAGGATTCGAACCTCTTGACTATCGAGGCCGGCCTATAACACAAAACGGAAAATGGTCGTGTATGTCCTTCCTAAACCTGCTGAGCGGGAACAAATGTCTAAAGCTTATCCTTATCTAGGCAGCTCGTCTGATTTTTCATTCCCTCGATGTCCTTATGTCCTGGGACCTAGAATATGTTGTTGACTAGCTTGCGATAGATGAAATTTAAAGTGTTTTTGCAATTTTTGACTATTTTTGAAGTGATTAAGTTTGTCTCTAGCGATTTGATCGGACCTGGACTGTCTGTGAAGATTGACATCCTAGCACTCTCTATGTTGTCATAGAGCAAGATGTTCAGCTTTTCCCGCCTGAAACACACTTGCTTTATTTCGAAGGTGGAAAGAGTTGGTTCAGTTTAAGGACTGCAAATAGAACTCTGCGCCCACTCCGCAATCCATCCGGGATCCATCTGTGTAGTAAACATGGCAATAGTTTCTCATTGCAACGGTACTCGAAACTTACTAAAAATATAAGTTAGTTTTAAGGTTTAAAGCAGTGACTCCTCTAACTGTTATCACTGGTTTCAAGTAATGTTTAGTAAAAGGACAATTCTCGAGGAAGAGGTAAAGCCCACTTTGTGTTAGGGTCTTCAAAAATTGACACAAGTTCAAGATATGCCTTAAGCTGAGATTGATTTCAGCAATCTGACGCGTCGAAATACTGCAAGAATGAGAGCAGAGAAGCTGCAAGTAAGCGTTGGCTTCTTTGCATTGCGTCTGCGCACACGTTAGGTGGTCATTAACGCATTGCAGTTCACCAAACTTTGTGCCAACATTTGGTCATCTTTGTTGTTGATATTTTTGTTCTTTGCAGAACATTAATGTAGACTGAAACTTTTGCAAACTCAGAGTCGAACTCAGCGCCAGTCGAGACAAAACCCACTGTGGCATCATTTCCAACTATTTCGCTTAATTTCTGCTCGAGACGTTCTACTATCTGCTGCTGTTGTTGTTGCTGGTTTTTTCTTAGCTTTTACACGCAGCATTCGCTTTTGATTTGTTTACGCAGATTAAATGCCGGCAATCTTGATAGCGACATTTGCGAATGGGCGGACGGACAGTCACGGCATGACACTGAAGCGTTGCAGTGCAGTTGCCACAGTTGTTGTTGCTGTTATGTTTGTAGTTGCTTGTATTGGTGTCGTTTGCTGCAGTTAACTTGGCGACTTTTGCGGACCCAGCGGCTATCACTGCTCGCTGAAGACTCAACACTCGGCACTTCGCTCTGAGCGGTCCGCAAACTTGTTCCTAATTAGGTGAAAAACGGATTATTTATTTCTGCGTCGTCGTCACGCACTGCCGCTGCGGATGCGCTGCACCTCTTTGTTGTAATCTTTGCATTTATTGTTCTTGTTTCGCTGCGATTGTCACCATTATTAGCCCAACAACAACAACAACACAAACAAACGCAAATTGCAGTTGTTGCTTCATTTTGCCTGTCTGTCTGCCTGTCTGTCTGTATTGAGCCATAAAATTGGCCACATTAAATTAAAAACAATTTAATAAACCATAAAAGAACAAGCAACATGAAATGTAATAGTCGCATTTACATTTAAATCGCCTCGTAAAATCGGTCAAACAATGAACGCGGCGCGCCGCTGTTTTCTTTGTCTTCCGTCTATCTCACGCGCTGCAAACTCACACAGCGCCGCACTGACAGCAGCCGATCGACCGACTGGCCAAATCTCAACACAATACAGCAATAACACTAACAACGATGTACAATCAAAACAATAACAAAAAATGAAAATAAAAATAAATTAACAAAAAAAACACAAAATTGCCCAGCTTTTTTGCAGTTTGTTGTTGCTATTACTTGTTGTGTTATTTTTGTTTCTTGCAACACGCGATTAGCACAAAACAAGGCTCTAAATTTTGTATCTGCGAAAATTCATTCAATTTTTTAAATCGTTGCCCAGAAAAAATTAAGAAAAATAAATAAAAATGAAAAAGAAGAGTAAAAACTTCAAACTTCAAATTAAAAAACAATAAATGGCAAAAACCGCGACCAGACATTGAACCGTTCAAGCGGCGCATGCGCCGCGGCGTTGTCTGCGCCATTGTTGTGGCGCTCTTTTAACATTCGATCTCATCCGCACTCGATACCGTAAACATTTTTCATATTTATGTATAATATTTTTTCTTTATGTTATGCTATTTGTTGTTGTTGTTTATTGTGTGTTTTTACATTTCCGGTGCTAAGCTGTTGGAGCAGAAACCCTCAATCGAACACAAGTTGCGCTTTTCTTGGCAATGTTAGTTTGCTTTTTTCTAGTTGAAATATATTTATTTGCATGTTCTGTATTAAGTACCTAGTAAAATATTTGTCATTTGGAGGCATTTGCTTTTTTATTTAATGAGCAGGAAAATTATTTTTATTAAAATTATAAGATACCATCAGCGCCCCGCTGAAGTTGCACGCAACTTGTAAGTCAATGGGCCCAATAAATCAATTTCAATTTCTTCATACAACACTGTATGGGCGGTGCCACGCCCATTATATGCAATTCCCAATCCATTCCTCCAGTCGAAGGGTGCGACCCAGTTTCATTGATGTGCAATTCACAGCTCCAAAGTTACGCGGAACATTTTAGTCACAAAAAATATGCCACGCCCCTTGTTCAACATCCATCAAAATGTATCAGTACAATGACACTTCTATGGAATGACGGCACACAAAATTTCAATGCTGTCCGACCTATAATTCCGAAGATATGCCATATTAAATATTTAGGTTGTATGGGAGGTGCCACGCCCACCTGTCGGGTCATATTTGCACTATGTAGTTTACCGAGATTAAGTTAAGAGGAACATTCCGTGGAAGATTCAGCTCAATCGGCCGTATAGTTTTTGAGTTTTAGTGTCGTGTGACCAACAAACAAACAATCATTTCATTCATTTTCATTCGTATTTATATATATTCATATATAGAAGGAAGAACTAAGTAGGTTCAATGGCGGACACAGAGGGGTTCAAAACCCCAAATACAAAAAATTGTTAGGACAAAATATGATTTCTTGTCCAAAAGTTGTACGCAGAACCCCCTAAAATTAAATCCTGTGTACTGTGCACTTCCCGAAGATGAGAGGCAACTCGTAGCTCTGGTAAATTTATCGATACGGCTTGTCTGGGCTAAAGAAGTGATGTCCCAAGAATCGGAGGCACGTTCTCGCATGCGTCGGGCAATCGTAGATTAGGTGCACAACAGTTTCCTCGCAGTCTTTATTTCTACAGTTTCTGCAGAAGTCATTATACAGCGTACCCAGTCTTTTGGCATGTTGACCAATGGGGTAGGGTTCAGTAATGATTCCCATGACGAGAATCAATTCTCTGGATCTACTCTGGTCGGCGGAAGGCCAGATCTGTCATGCCGTGTTCTTCTAAGTACCATCTGTGATTTGTCCCGCATTATCTAGAAGAAGTAAGACTCACCTGGGCAACTTTTTCTTCGACAATCTAGGAGATCTTGCCGATAGGACTATTCACACTCTACTAGGCTTTGTAAGGAGCTCAAACTGGTTCAGTGAGTGAGCGGAATCAAGCTCGATTGGCTGTGGTATCACAATGGGCCTTCATGACCTAAGTTGGCTCCGTCTTGGGGCAACAACTTCTACCTGTACCTACCTACCCATAATCTATCTTAACTCTAAGAGTAAGACACACTTAAACACACTCCCCAGAGATGCTTAGAAGGGGCTCACAGTATTTTTAGCACCTCAAATCGAATCTGAAACGACAGCCTTACGTGTGAGAAATTTCTTAAAACTGCAGCAAGCTAATTGCGTTGACAAGTAATAAGCAAATACGCGCCTCATAAGTCAGTTGTGAACGCCATCAAACAAATTTCGAATGAAATCAAATGCCACAAAGCACACACAGGCACTAAATAATCCTTAAGTCAGTTGGCGCATGCGCGACAACCGATTAACAATCGGCACACAAGCGCGGCTTGAACGAATTCTCAGCGCATTTGTTGCAAATTTTCTTCCATTGCCAAACCTGTCCAGCCAATGCAATGCATATCAATCACACAACTGCAACAACGACAACAACAAAATGAATGCATGCAATAAAAGCTGCAACAAATAAAAGCGAAATTATTGCACTCGACTTCAACGTCGACGCAGAAGGAGCAGCGGCAGCGACTGGCAGCTGAAAGTTAGTGTCGATTCGCGCTGCGGAACGTGGCCAACATACCAGATTTAACGGTCTGATGGTGGGCGATTCTTCGATTGACAGCAGCCATTTTGAAATATGCAGATTACATTCTTGTTGCCACATAAACTTGCACACATAACCTATGCGCCAAGCGATTTCGAGGTTAAAGCAAAATAAATGGCGGCGCGCTGAGTGAGTTGTAATGTCAGTCGAATATTGTGCGCCATTCCGGAAGCCGAAAAATTATGGAAACGTCTAAGCGTGGGTCATTGATTCGATAGCTGGCCGCTGGCTTTCGGACACGTGTTGTCGGCACTGTGTGTCGCGTCGAGCGGACACTTGAGAAATGAAGACGTTCAACGAACGATTGCGGCTCGCCGATAAATATTCGAATGGGTTCAAAAGCAGTGCCGCATTAGCGCCGTCAACAGCTTCGTCGTGGCGCTCAAGTGTGACTCATTTTCGGCTGTTCGCCGTGCCGCCGTTCACCGTTTAAGCGATTAAGATAAAAACCACTGCCGCTTACAGAAATGTCGGTCATTTTGGGATAATTTGTAGGCGTTTTCGTTTTTTCGCTTTATTGGTATTTGGGTCATAATGCTGTGCGGTTTCCAGCGAAGCCGAGTGCTTAGTGCTTCGTTGGAGATACCTTACTTGTAGGCCGATTCGTGCATCGGTGGTGATATCCCTTTAATTAATTATGACAAGCGTTTTGTTTAATTGCCATTGGCGGTGAGTTTTCCAGAGAGAACTCAATGCAAGCCGGAAATGCTGTTTGATGTCGACGTGAACCAATACTGTTGGATTGTTGGTGATGTGTGAAACTTGACTGGATTCGGTTAGATCAAAAACGATATTTTCTTCTACACAGATCAGTTACACAAATTAACCACAAATGTAATAGGGGTACCGGTTAATTCGTGCGGGTTTTTTGGGAAAATTTAAGCTTTATTGTGAAAAAATGGTTACAAATTCAATATTCAAAGTATTGTCCATCACTAGCTATAACTTTTTCCAATTTTTCTGGCAATTCACGAATACCCTTTCTGAAAAATTCGGCCGGCTTTTCCGCTTTCCACGAATCGATCCAATTTTTGTCTTCTTCATAATTGGAGAAGTGCTGGTCAGCCAGGCCATGTTGCATTGATCGGAAGAGATAGTAATCGGATGGCGCAAGGTCTGGACTATACGGCGGGTGGGGTAGGACATCCCATTTGAGCGTTTCAAGGTAGGTTTTGACGACCTGTGCAACATGTGGCCGAGTATTGTCATGTTGCAAAATTACCTTGCCGTGCCTTTGTTCATATTCCGGCCGTTTTTCGCGCAGTGCTCGGCCCAAACGCATCAATTGTCGTCGGTAGACTTCCCCTGTGATCGTTTCATTCGGTTGCAACAGCTCATAATAGATCACATCCAGCTGGTCCCACCAAATACACAGCATAACCTTCAGGCCATGAATATTCTGAACGGCCGTCGATGATGATGCATGGCCGGGGTATCCATACGTTGCTCGACGTTTTGGATTATCGTAATGGACCCACTTTTCATCGCCAGTGACAATTCGATGCAAAAAACGTTTTCTTTTGTGCCGTTGAAGCAGTTGTTCACACGCGAAAAATCGGCGTTCGACATCTCTTGGCTTCAATTCATACGGCACCCAATGGCCTACCTTCCGGATCATTCCCATTGCTTTTAGACGATCGGAAATGGTTTGTTGAGCGACGCCAAGTGATTTTGCAAGTTCTTCTTGCGTTTGGGATGGATCTTGGTAGAGCAATGTCTCCAATTCGTGATCTCCAAACTTTTTTGGCTGTCCGGGCCGTTCATCGTCCTCCAAGTCAAAATTGCCACTTTTGAACCGTGCAAACCACTTCTGGCACGTACGCTCAGCTAGAGCATGCACACCATACACTTCCAGAGTAAAAAAAAGTATTGTTGTTTACGCTTCAGCTAAATGACACATACTGATTCTGAAACTATATGACAATAGCTCTCCAACACATATTTGGAAAGGTTCACAAAATCAAGTTACGCCATCTGTTAGAAAACCGCACGAATTAACCGGTACCCCTATTAATTTTAAAGGTATTGTGGCATCGGTGCTAGAGTTTTTTTTGGTTTTCCAAAGTCGGTTTGGTTTTCCAAATTTGGTTTGGTTCCAAAGTCTGTTAGTCATGCGTGTATAGATAGGAAACATATATACATACATATGTACATTGGACCTTAATTGCCTCCGACCGATCTACAAGTGGATTGCCTAACTTAATCTATCCTCACCTTAGCACAATAATCGTGAAACGTCGCCACCATTTCGATTGGTACACAAAGTCTTTTGTCATCGTGGTGATGTCCTATTCTTAGCTCCAAAAGACATACATAGATCACAAATGGGTGATTATATATGTATCTACATAAATACTTAGAGTTTTCATTATCAATGTGAGCCAATACGTATGATTTTACTAGGTTAGGTTAGGTTGGAGTGGAAGCTTTCTGCTTGTGATACCACAGTGGGATTGCACAGTTCCTATTTTACGGCGCTGGAAATCAATTGATTCCAATATGAATGTCATTATCTTCCTGATATCAAGAATTCAAAGCTTGGTTAAACTGATGTAAAACGAAGAATCTAGAAGTTTTAGTATTCTTCTGTCCGGAGACGGACATTATCACATAAAGTAGAGGCAATTCTTTTATTAGAATATAAATCATTGTGTGGAAATCCCAGTTTTTCAGTCAGTCTCTTTATTTGGCAGTGCCCCGTGAGGACAGCAACCAATGAGTTGATAGATTTTCTTCGGTGAACTAAGGTAACTAAAGAGTAGCTCTCTAAAGTGATTTAACTAAATTAAGTAAATTTTCAATGGAAAGGAAATAAATTGTTTAACAAAACGTCTACTAAGTGAAATAACTAATGAAAAATGCAAAATAGTTTCACTGTCAAAATAGGCTTGGAAAATACTACGAAACTAAACCCAAAATTTCGAATTACAAAATAAAAGGTTAGACCTAACCTCAATGAGCCATTTATTAGGCGACTATCTGGCTTAGCCGCGAGAATGAGGATGTCCATATATACTTGGACAGTCAGGCAGCCATCAAGTCGCACATGGGGCGAACTGGACTGCCGAAAACACCTTAACTAGAGGCTACAACGTCTTATTATTCTGAGTGCCAGGGTACAGGGTATCGCAGGTAACTGCGAGGAGGGTACGCTGCTCACCGAGTCCTCGTCCTTCCTCCCAGTGGGGGCTCCACTTGCATCGGTCAAATTGATGCACAACGGTCTCGATGCTCACGGGTCACTGTCTTATGGGTAAGCATGCGGAAAGACTGTGACACCAACGACTGAGACTCCAACGATTTCTGTCGAGGGTGCGGCTCCCAGGACAAAGAGGAGACTGTTCTCCACCTGTTGTGTCAATGTCCCTCATTAGCCAGAAGAAGATATAAGCTTCTCGGCTCTGCTTTCTTCATTAGTCCAACCGAACTAATGCTTCGAAATATCAGGGATATAGCAAGGTTCATAATGGAATCTTCATAGTTACCACTGCTGCATAGGTACCACTGCTGTGGTACCACAATAAGCCATAATTCGTGCTAAAGAGAGCTTTTCACATAGAAGACTGCCACTCCAACCTAACCTAACCTCAATAAGGTCTCTGGTCACTCTGCTCCTGAACCTTAAGGATGTTACAATGAGCTGCTAAGCCAGAGTGCTTGAGGAAGAATCTTTTCTCCTCACTTCAAGGCATCCAATTTGCAATTTGGCGTCTTATCGTCGCTGCTTTGTGAGTGCGAGTCAGTGATTTGAGTACACAGACTAACTTACTTACTTACTTGAGTACACAGACACAATATGCAAAATCTCTGCTTCTCTCTGATTATAAAAATCTGTACTTTTATGTACGTCACTTTTTACTAAAATCCAAACAGCCTTCCACCGCATGCAAAGAGTCACGCGCATAGTTTCACGCCCCACATTTCGAATGCCAACACATAACCTATAAATACTTATTTGATTATGTTGCACACATTTTCTTCGTATCGCTTATCTGATGCGGAACATCAAAGATTTATTGCCGCCCAAAAATTCACACCCCACAAATCGGCAAATACCCGAGTGCACTGGCGATTAGTTGTCGATGCACTTGGCACGATCGATGGATTGGCTCGACAATCGCGATCGCTTCGCTGCCCATTCGCATTCGCTCTCCCGTTCGCATTCGGCCTCGAGCGCAGCTCGTTGGCCGCTGACGTATTTGTACGCGGACACAAATCGAGCGCAGAAACCAACAACTGACAATTCGTTTCTCTAATCGCATTCATCATCGTCAGCAACGCGATCATTGTCAACGGCTAAACGTTCTCCGGCCAGTCGACACGTTTGCAATGTTGTTGTGTTGCCGATTCTGTTGAATATTTAAGCGATTCTTCTTGCAGCGCCAACAGCAAACAAGTCGATTAGTCGACAAGCACAACATAGGCAGAAGCAGCTGAACAACACCAAAAACAAGAACAAGAAGAAGAAGAAAAGTAAACATTTTTTCTAGTTGTAGTTGTTGTTGTTGTTGTTGCTGTGTCGGCGTCGCAATTGTCGCATGCATTGCATTGAAGAACATTTTAAATGCCGTCGTGCCGCAGGAAAAACGTTATGCGACATGCGGTGTGGCATCATGATCGGTCGTCTGTCGGCTGCTGCTGTTGCATTGTTCAACACTGCAACTGGTGCAGCCAGCAACAGGCCACGACGCACGACGCACACCGACGGGCGCCGATCTTGCAACAAACGGTAGAATTTTTGTCGATCACTTGACTGATCGTTGCACGAGCCGCGCCCCCCGCCTCACCACTGCGATCGTGCAATGCAAAGTGTTTTTTGCACGTCGACAGCTCGTTGCCGCAATGCGAGGGGGGTAGCACCGCGCCTTTCGTCGATCTTGGCGCGCTGACATATGACTGTTCGTGTTGTCAGGTTGCATATTTCTGATTTAGAACTCGTAGGCAATGCTTTTGTGGCGGAAATGTAACCGGACGATGGTAATTGGGCATTGAAAGTGTCTGGTTCATGGGAAGAATATTTCTAAGATCGGTAATGGCTGACATTATTAATAATTTGTATTTAAAGAATAGTAAAAATCAAGAAGAATAGTCAAATGCCATAAAATAATAAAACAATACAATTAGGTCCAGCGAGGCACAGAGAATATTATTTGAATATCATTGAGTACACAAGTTTTGAGGCAATTTGAAATCATATTTGTCGCCTACAAATTTTGTTACAAACAGATGTTTGGGGAGTTTGAACTACAAAACTTCCACTTATGGAATCATTTTGACTCCTTTGGATCATTCATCAACAGTTTTGACATCAAAATTGTTGTTGTAAACGTACTCGCTCACAAAAAGTTGTATCATCGTGTGCGATATCAGTTTACTCATTAAAACCTGACCCCAGAAAAGCTTGTGCGATTTCCATAAAATTTTACACAATCTTATTAATTGACCTAATCAAGAAAAAAAATCGAGCAAAAAATGCATACCCCCACCCACTGAACCAGGAGGGCACGTTGCGCAAACGCAACATTGGGCCTTAGTCATATACAAAACATAAAATTTCAGTAAGCTTTTAGTTTTTATTGCGCATATTTATAACTTCTTTAGGAATGGCTTGATCCGATAGCAGCTGAATGTTTTCTTCAACGTCTTCTATGTCACTAATTTGGTCAACTTCATCGGGAGGTAGCACAACCATTTCTACGACATCAGCGTATTTGAAGTCTCTTACTGCTTCGTCCTCCTCGTCCGAATCATTCAGGGTATTTTCTATTTCCTTTTTTTTCAAATACTTTTTCGCAAACATTACAGAAATAAACAAAATCAAACTTTTGCGAAAAATAAAATGTGCCAATAAAATAGCAGCTGCTTGGATTATGACATTTTCACGCGTTGCGTTGTATAAAAATTGGCAGTGTTTAGGCCCAACGTTGCATTCGCGCAACACAAAACTTAAAGCATATTTTTTGTTTAAAAAATAAAAAAAAATTTTTTAAACTTGTTTTTAAATAGTTTAGCATTGCAAAATGCAGCCCATTAAGGGATTTTGATAGGTTTGAAGAATAAGTATTTTTAAGTGAATTTAAAAAATTCCCCAAAAAAATCTTTGACTTTGGATCGAAAAAAATGTATGAATATTTAAAAAATTTTGAAATTTGAGTATGGCAGAATCTAAAACGATCAATTCTAATCCAATTCTACCCATTTTCAAGTCTTCTGTCTTTATGAATTACTTAACATAGCGAAATTCCCAAACGTTGCGCAAACGCAACGCTCAGGGCTTAATGGGTTAAATTGATGTTACTACGCTTTTAAAAAGTCTCCTAAAACTCCACCGAAGACCTAAAAAAACACCTTGAGAAAATTAAAATCTTCAAAACTCCTACTTTCTACTAGATTCTCTCTCTCATCTTAAAATTCATCCTAACGAACCAAGATCCTTTCAACTCAAATCGTTTGGCCATCAAATTCACTTTTGTAAATTTTCTCACTCACCAAAGAGGTTTCCTCATCATGTGTGATATCAGTTCAATTGGTGTTTCTACCAAAAGTCCTACAAAAATCACCTGAATATCTAAGAGAAATGACAATCTTCTAAACTTGCTCCTAAAAATGCTCCTAAGAAATCAAAATTCTCTCAAATCAAATACATCCAATTCGCTTTTAAAAAATTCATCATTCGCAAAAAGGTTTTATCATCAGATGGGATATTGATTCAGTTGGTATTACTACATTATTCGAAAGTCTTCCAAATATCCACTTACACAAAATTAAATTCTTTTAAACTTTCTCCTAAAACATTCCCCTGAAATTTCTCCCATGAAATCAAGATTCTCTCAATCAAATCCATTAAATTCGCTTTTGTAAACTTCATCAAAACTAAACAAAAAAGTTTTACACATTATTCAAAAGTCTTCCAAATATCCACCAACAGAAAATTACAATCTTCTTAACTTTCTCCTTAAATATTCTAGTAAAATTTTTTCTAAGGAGCCATGATTTTTCCAAATCAAATCGTTTGATCATCAAATTTGCAAATCTGCTTTTGTAAATTTGTCACTCACGAAAAGGTTTCATTACGATGTGAGATATTAGATCAATTGATATTACTGTGTTATCCGAAAATCTTCCAAAATTCTCTTTCTTGTAAACTTTCAACAAAAACTTTCTACTAACAATCTAAGAGCTATAGTTTTCCCAAATCAAATCGTTTGGTCATCAAACTCGCTTTTGTAAACTTTCTCACTCACAGAAAGGTTTCATCACGATGTAAGATATTGGATCAATTGATATTACTACGTTATTCGAAAATCTCCCAAAACTCTTTCTCCTCTAAACTTTCTCCGAAAACAATTTACTAAAATTCTGAAGACTATAATTGTTCTAAATCAAATCGTTTGGCCATCAAATTCGCTTTTGCAAATTAAAATAATTGGCATCACAACAAATATGTTTAATTTTTAATAATTTTCCTTTTTTACAACAATCAAAAATTTGTTTGTATTTCAGATAAAATTTACTACTTCTCATTTTTTAAAATTTATTTTACAACAAAATGAATATAGGCGAAGTACCCCAAAATTTGTGTTTGGGAGCTCAAATATATGATTGCAATGACATTGCTGTCGCTTTTATTGTAATCACGTAGTTGCCTACACGGCGACGTTCGAAGCTGATGCATATTCAAATTGTGTGGCCCTATCGCTGCCGTCTTAAATGTGTTCGGGTCATCACTCACAAGAAGGTTGTGATATAGATTCGGTTTATATTACTGCATTATCCGAAAAGTTCCTAAGAATCCAAAAAAATCTCCTAAAACTCCTCTAACAGATCAAATTGCAATCCTCCGAACTTCATTCAAAACAATTCTTCTTTTATCGAAGACTCCACCTAAGTGGTCAAGACACTTTCAAATCTAGAAGGATATCTCCAAATCTGGCAGTATTCGATAGTAAGAGGATCTGAATCTGATCAATTTTACTGTCACAATGGCCATCTTTGGCCCTTGAAGCAGTCACTTTTATTTGCCTAAAAATGTATGTATGTACCCATGTTTTTTTATTAGATTTGAATGAGATGTCAAAGGCTTTGAAGAAGTCAGTGTAGACTGTATCTACCTGGAGACCTTTAAAAGCGG
This sequence comes from Melieria picta, assembly GCA_964056695.1. Classification (NCBI taxonomy): domain Eukaryota; kingdom Metazoa; phylum Arthropoda; class Insecta; order Diptera; family Ulidiidae; genus Melieria; species Melieria picta. The sequence continues at coordinate 85,505,127 of OZ057398.1, read as the reverse complement.
GCATACAGTACCTAGAGAAAAATTTGGATCAGTAGATCGTCTGGGTTCGAAATATTCTTGGTTTGTGCAACTTTGCTTTGAAACTTTTGTTGTTCTCAAAACTTCAACGCCACTTTCAAATTTACAACGTTCAACTTGTTAGTGAAATGCATTCAGGTGGACACTGTTATTTTTTATGGGTTATTTAGAAAGTGCATATTTTCATAAAAGATACTTGAAAAAAAGTGTTGAACCACTGCATTGTGATCGCTGCTAGTTGGGACGTTTCGTCTCGTTATTCTGTTGCGTCGCGTCGCGTCGGTAGAATTGCACTTTCGGGCCGCTGCCATTGTGCGCGCAGTCGCCATACATCATTCGCAGTGGAACAATACCCCACAAGGTTTCTGCAACCAGATGCCGGCCGCATGACAACAACAACGTTACAAGATTTACACCACGATTGCAGCAACAATTTTCCCTGCTTTGATTTTGTCTACTTGTTTTTATATGTCTTTGTTGTTGTTGTTATTGCTGCTTGGTCGAAAAGAGCCCAGCGAAGAACAAACAAACGACGAACGACAACAAAGCAAAAGTAGCAGCAACAAAACAGCAACAGCAACAATGAAAGAAATGCGTACTTCAACTTGAAAATGAAATGCGCTGACAATACTTGAAGAGCATCGCTCAAAGACAACGAACGAGCAGTCGGCCAGCCAGCCGACACGACCGCCGTTGCCATCATTGTTGCCACCACCAGCACCAGCGTCGACACCGTCAGCGGCAGCAACAGCAACAACGCCAATCAGGCAGCAGCAACTTGCACCGCCGGCGGCCGGCGACTGTCGTGCGACGCGTACGCGTATTCATAGAAGCGGCGGCGCATGGCGTCGACGACAGGTTTGCTGGTTTTTTGTTTTCTTGCTTTGTTGCCGTCGATCGCGAAAATGTTGCAGCAGCGTGCGGATGTGCGAGCAGCAACAACAAAAGCAGCGGTGCGGCAGCGGGTGTGGAAAGAAGCGTGTCGCCAATTGATCGTGAGTTTTACCTAGAAAAATGTCGCGACGATAACAACAACAACAATAGCAACAATAATAAAAACAATTGTAACAACAACAACAACGACGACAACAACGCTGACAAAAGAACAAAGCAGAAAACTAGCGGAGAATGCAATTGAAATTGAAGAATTACTCGAAGAATGCCAGCGACGACGCGACGCTTCGGCATACATTATTCTGTTTCTTTTGCAGCGCAGTCGGCAGCGCATTGCCGGACAGCGGCAACGATCGTGTAGTGATCTCGTTGTAGTTAGTTGCAATCGAACTGCCGCGAACGTCAACATTGCATTGATTTGCCGAAGGCCTGTTGGCCCTTATCCCCACACCTGGACGCACTCTTCGCCGCCCCCTGCAGCGCCACGACGCCCGTCGCACAGCGATCGATCGGCTTTGGCGACCGTGGCCCTGCCGCGGCCGTAAGGCGCACACAGCTGATCGTGAGTGCGGTTCATGGACGCGCACTGGAAACGTGCAGCTGCCGCAACTATGTCGAGCAGACGACAACACGGGCAGCGGCAACTCAATGAATTGCAGCTCCACTTCTTCACTTCATTTTGCAGCTCATTACGAATGGAAATGACGGAGCTGCTGTACGCGCGACCGTGGCTGCTGTCGACGATGACGATGGACAATAATGAAGCGACGACAACAGGAAGTTGCATGATTTCTGCAACAATGCCAACACGAGAAAGTCGAACAGTCGTCTAGCCGAATGAATGCAGGAATCGAGATTTGATTTGACTGAAGGAATGCTTTCGATATGTGTACAAGGTCTGTGGGTTTGGTATTATTTTCGAGGAGTTTTTGGAGACTTGTAATAAAGAAAGAGCGTTCAATGTCCATAAAAAAGTTAGGGAAGAGAAGAGACTTTTTAAATAATAATAAAATGATGAAAACTTTTCGAGTTATAGTGCTGATCATGTTCAGAAAATATTTATTGAGAGGCATGTTTTTGAAATTTTGGTTCTACATATTCGAGCTGATCTTCACTGAAATTTCTACACTTCTTACCTATGAGACGAGTGTCAGAGGCTTTAATTACTTAGCTGATTTGTTGCTTGATTATTTGACATGACAACGCGACTCTTTTTCTCCAACATTTTTTATATCGAGTGGATTTCTGTAAAGTTACCATTTGGTATCAGAACTGAAATCTTGAAGTATGACAACGATTTAAGTTGACCTATGTGTGACTTCATTTTAATATTCATCTTAAGGAAGCCTTTTGAACCTATCTGCATACCTTTTGGTATATCAAAGGCTTTATTTGATTAGGATTGACATGAGAACGTGACACCTTCAACCAAACCAAACAACCAAAATTTTTGAGCTCGGATCACTTTCCTTGAAGTATGCTTTTGGTCTTAGGTCTAACTTCTGAACCATCACAACAGGTCCAGTTGGCTTATGTACGACTTAATGTCAATTTCCAGCTGAAGAAAGCTTCTAGCAGTTACCTTCGTCGTTCTAGTACTCAACCAGGGTTTGTGTCAACTCTCATGTCTCAACTACAACTCAGTTGTGTTTTTAGACGGCGAACATTGAAGGAACAATGGATAAAAAGGCGTAGAAGCTTCTTTGCTGCTTTGAAAATGACGGCCAGTTGATATACAATAACTTCGGCGATTGAAACTCCAGCGCGCTGGGCATCTCTAGTGATAGGCCACCGATTCCGACTTCCGCAGTTAGTAAAGTCTTCCTTTGATTCTGTGTCAACAACACAGCATTTTGATTTTACATATCAGAGAGTTATCAAACTTCAATTGAACCTTTAACCGAGCTTGCAACTTTAGCCATCAGGGAGAGTAAAGTTCTTATAAAAATCCTTTCGAGACCAATATCGAATCACTAAATGTTATGACTGACTTTATTTATGAGAAGGCTGCAACTCTAACCTAACCTACCCTAACTTCTCTACCTTTCTTAACCTCTTCGCAGTTATTAAAGTCTTCGTCTGGTGCAGTGCCATTAACATTAAAATATTTTGAGTAGAATATTTTGGTCTCTAACAGAGCTTTTTGATTCTACATAAACCGAAATTTTCAACTGAAACCTTAACCGATCTTTCAACCGAGCTTTCAAGTCTGATCATCAGGGAGATAGAAATGTTGATATAACAATCCTCCTGGTCCCATAGGGGTTCACAGCGAATCACAAAACTTATTGACTGACTTAATTAATGGGAAGGCTGTCACTCTTACCTAACTTTTCTTAACCTTGTCGCAGCTATTAAATTGTTCGTCTGGTGTTGGCACTGCACTAAAATATTTTGGATAGAATATTTTGGTCTCTAACAAAGTTTTTGATTCTATACACCGGGGAAGTTTATACTAAAGCCTTTACTTAGTTTTCAAGTCTGGTCATCAGGGAGATATGTAGTAATGTTCATATGTACAATTCTCCTGGGCACCAATATGATTTCACAACGAGTCACAAAATTTTGTGACTGACTGTATTCATGGAAAGGCTGTCACTTTAACCTAACTTTTCTTAACATCGACGCATAACATTAAAATACTTTGGGTAGAATATGTTGGTCTCTAACAGAGCTTCTTGATTCTACGCACCGCGAATTTTTAACTGAAACCTTAACCGAGCTTTCAACCGAGCTTTCAAGTCTAGTCATCAGGAAAGATAGAAAGATTCATATAACAAACCTCCTGGGTCCCATATGGCTTCAGAATGAGTTATCCTTTTGTGAGTAAGTGATTTTTCAGCCTCAGCCTGTTTTTTTGTCTCGGGCCCACACATCTAGAAACCTGAACTTTATTCTACATTAAACGAATAACGGACACACCAACTCGTTTGCATTTAACACCATTGAACAGTCACACCTAATTTGGCTGTTGCATTGCTTTACAACAAAAAAATCCAACGCTTCAGTAACGCTGCCAACGTCCGTTGGGGTCCTCCAATAATTTTTTCTGTCATATTGTTCGATTTTTTGTTGTTACTCTATTGTTGTTGTTATTCTTGGCTAGCTTATTGTTGTTATTGCAATTTGTGCCATTCTTTGTTGTTGGTTTGGTGTTTTGTATGCAACAATAGAACTGTCACAATTATCCGAAGAGCAAAACTAGTTGGCTGCTGCTGTTGCTGTTCGCTTCTGTTATTGTCGCATTGTCGCTCGCTGTTGTTAGCGCTGTTGTTGTTGCTGCTGCTGTTGCTGCCGCTGCTTTTGCTATACACGCTGTCGTTGCTCAACATTTTGCTGAAAATTTGTTAGCATCAGTTTTGGTCTCCAGCAAAGCTGTTTGCCTATTGCCGCACCAATTGGCACACGATCGCTGGGTCGACATTCGACGTTTAGCTAGTTTTTCATTGTCGTCGTCTTTTCCGATTTCCGTCCGTGCAGACAATTATGACAAGTAGTCGTTTGCAGCGGTAGCAGCAACAACATTTTGCCGCCAACTTGTGTGCAGCATATTGAAGTTTGCTTAACAATTTGTTGTTGCCGGTTTGGCAATTTGTTGTCAACTTTAGGCAACAATTCGTTCGTTGACATTGTGAGAAATTTTCACAGATCGCCTATCAATAAATAATGATTTTCGCCTCAAGCCATGCTGGCTATTGGGTTGAAAGGTCAGTGTCCTTTGAATGACAATTGTATGGAAAATATAGTCAAATAAAGAAATAATAATATTTGTGAAATAATAAATGAGTTTATAAAAGCAAAAAATAAAAAATAAACTAAAATAAAATAAAAAAATAAAATAAAATAAAATAAAATAAAATAAAATAAAATAAAATAAAATAAAATAAAATAAAATAAAATAAAATAAAATAAAATAAAGTAAAATAAAATAAAGTAAAGTAAAATAAAATAAAATAAAATAAAATAAAAGAAAATAAAAATAAATAAATAAATAAGTTGTAGGCTACAGAACTGAAAATCTTTTATCAGTCTGTCTTATGATAAAATCCTTTGTTGAAAGCAATGTGCCGGAAGTTGATCACCAAATTTGTTACTTTATTTTTTGCACTGTGTAAATGTCGGTAAAAGATTTTGGTGTTAAATAGAGCGATTTCATTTAGTAAGAAATTAAAGAAACACATTGATCGAGCGTTACTTGACTCCTCTCGCTCTGAGGAAAATTAAACCAAATTCAAAAGGAAATTGCAGAGTTGTATTTTGTCGGTCAGTGTTGCCGTTTCGATTTCCATACAATTATTAATACAATAGATGTCATTATTGCGGTATTAACTTGGGTTTTACCACACAGATTCCAATACCCGTTGCCACCTAAGTTTTTTGTATGCAAATTTCAGAGCCGGAGATAGTAGAGTTTTAATTTCAAGTATCTTCCAGTGAACGCACTGACTCAAATATTTACCAAATACCAAAATGCAAAGCAAAACTTCACACTTATGAACGCATTTGTTTACAATTGTTGAGGAGAGATAGACAGATCAAAATAATGAAAGGCCACACGGACCAACCGAAAAATCAATAGCAACACACAAGCCCGAAATTAACCAACAATTGGAAACGATGTGTGGCCAAGGGTGGAAGGGAAGGCAAGACGTAGGTCTTGAAATTACTGAAAACACTCGAGCCATAATTTCAAAAGAGTTTATTTGCGTTTGACAAACAAAAAGAGCCAAAAGCAAATAAATCAACGCCAACCAACGAGCGGCCAGACCAATGAAGAATTCCGCACGTATGCGTAACTAACCAATTCCATTAACAACAACAACAACAATGATAACAACAACAGCAGCAGCACAACAACAACAAAAGCGCGTACAAAGCGCTCGAGATGGGCCGCCTAGAAAAGTGAAGAAGCAGCAAAGGCAGCAGAATGGAAATTATGAATGGAAATCACAACAAAAGCCGCGTGATGTATGACAAAAGTTTACAAAATTTACAGCCAACGGTGTAGTGGGTGGGCGAGGGGCAGTGGGGCGGTGGTTTTCTGAAAAGAGAAAAGTGCAACGAAAACGTGGCTAAAGTTCGACTGTAGCCAACATTTAAATGTGCGCCGCTGCCGGTGCTTTGTTGTTGATGCTGCGCCGCCCGCGTCGGTCTGTCGGTGCGACGGCGGCGTGCGTTGTTCCAAGTAAACGTTGCCAGTTCACAGCAAGTGCACAAAGGCACAAAACACCTTAAATTGGTGAATTGTTGTTGCTGCATTGTTGGTGTTGTTGTTGAAGCTAATGCAGTTGTTGTTGCTGTTTGTTGGTTAGTTTGTTTGTTGTGGATTTCTTAGCTTTTGAGCTCTTTTTGTTTTACCAATAAACATAATACCGACAACAACAACAACAACGATCATCATCACAACAACAATAAAAACCGAAATGAAACCGCGAGAAAAATATCCCATGTCGATGTTGAGGAAACAACTGAAGGCGGAAAAAAAGTATTCGTAATTTTTTGACGTGCAATTGCTATTTTTGTGTACCTATGCAAGTGTTTTTACTTGGAAAACTGCACTGGCACACCAGCTGTGAAATCTTGGTACAAGTTGTCGAGTTTTCATTGAATTGTTAGCAAGTTTGAAGGGTGCAATAAAAGTGGTACTATTCTAAAGATCAAATTAAGTAATGAAATGTGTTTTACAATAGTCACAGATGATCTTGAAATTATCTACCTGATTAGTTTTAAACTGGTTTTAAAACAACTGGGCTTAGCTTTGAACAGTTGGGCGGCTACTGATTAGGACTACTAAAGATCTAAAGCTGACCGAGGAGCCACAAGAACAGAATTTAAATATAATAATATATATGGGGCATTTCACGTCAAGCGGACAATCCAAAAAAAGTGAGGTCATGAATTTTGTTTATAACTATTCTGGTCAGTTATACTTCTAGTAGACGTGGATGTGTACACCCAATTTTTTTTTCGTATGATGTTTTTTTGCTGAGTTATGAGCTTCTAAAAATTGACTAAACAGAAAGTAATGCATTTTTGGATGCTTATTATCTGTATCAATTAATTTGTAAAAAAAACTAAAAAGTATTGTTTCTTATAGAAACAAAGTTGTTGTTGTTTTGTTTTTGTCGAATTCTAAATTTTAATTTTTTTACGTATAGTAAACCGGAAGTGAAAATTTGAAATCGATATTTGAGTAACTTCGACACTTTTTTTTTAATTATTTTAACGTAAATTAAAGCTTCAAATGTACTCATTCTCCACAAAAAAAATTAAAACGTGATCTCCAACCGTTTAAGACTTAGAGCACATACAGTACATACACATAGCTGAAAATAATGGATTTTTACACTAAAATGTGCTCTAAGTCTTAAACGGTTGGAGATCACGTTTTAATTTTTTTTTTGGAGAATGAGTACATTTGAAGCTTTAATTTACGTTAAAATAATGAAAAAAAAAAGTGTCGAAGTTACTCAAACATCGATGTGAAATTTTCACTTCCGGTTTACAATACGTAAAAAAAATTAAAATTTAGTATTCGACAAAAACAAAAAAACAACAACTTTTTTCCTATAAGAAACAATACTTTTTAGTTTTTTTTACAAATTAATTGATACAGATAATAAGCATCCAAAAATGCATTACTTTCTGTTTAGTCAATTTTTAGAAGCTCATAACTCAGCAAAAAAACATCATACGAAAAAAAAATTGGGTGTACACATCCACGTCTACTAGAAGTATAACTGACCAGAATATAAACAAAATTCATGACCTCACTTATTTTGGATTGTCCGCTTGACGTGAAATGCCCCATATAATAAAAAAACGACGTTATTTTATTTTTGTTGTTTTATTTTTTATTTCGAATGCAATAAGCCAGAACTTGATCGACAAATTGTTTAGTATCAAAATCAAAAGGAGTCCGATTAGTCTCAGCTGAACAAATCATCAATCAAACTAAAGCTAAAGGAAATAAAATAAGAAAAATCAAACATAACTCTGATAATAATAAAATACTACTAAAATAATATACTAAAGTACTAGAGAAGTTGGCATTAACCCATTGCTACCTAATGGGTAAAAATTTACCCATGAAAAATGACTTTTTAAAAAAATCACAGAAAAGTTCGTGCAGAGATATCTCAAAATCATTGATAGGGATGGTTGGGGTAAAGATGGAACTACCTTAGTCTAGTAGAGGTCACCCTAAAATTTCACCGTCTAGCTAGAGTTACCAGACTTCAAAAATCGTGAATTTTCCGAGGTGGAAAATGTGGCGAAACGTAGTGGCCTTAGAACTTCACAAAAATCTGCCTCCTAAGTCACCTGTAAACAATACATCTTTTGTTCACGTGTTTAGCTGATCACTTTAAAAATTATGGAAAAAAGCTACCATTGCTGCGTAATGGGTACAAATTCCTAATGAATATCTCAGCAACGTGCAGAGATAGAAATTTTTGATCATTTTGGGTCAATTCCAGGTCGTGTATGAAATTTTATCAAAATCGTATGGGCGGAACTGGTACCCGGCTTTAATGGGTTAAGACATTTGAAAATTGCCCTACTGAACTGGTTTTGGATGTGCCCAGAACAACAGATGAGTCTGTAAAAATAGACTCTGGTTGTTTAAAAAAAAAGGTGACTTAGCAAAGATGGTATCAAAAGTATCAAAGGTATCTGTGGAAGGTTTTCATGAACTCACTTGGTTGATATAGCTGACACGAATCTCTGGATGGCTTAGCAATAAATAGAGGAAATGAAAAGGCATCAAATCACCAACAATGTACCAATAAAATGATCGACTATAATTTGTTTCAGATTTATGTATATCGGAAATATAGATTGGTTGTGTTAAGTGAATCTCTTTCAATTCATACGGAATCCAAAAATCGAACTTCGCTTAAAACGTGTTGGAGTCTTAACAGAACGTTTTAATTGATTTTCAACTATTATGTGTGACACATTCAAACTCTTTTTAACAGTTATACGAGTAGTTATGTACCTGATGATCGAACTCAATTATGGCTTTGCTTTGGATGTCATCAACTTCAACAGATCGTCCAGAACGTTGATCATCTTAGAGTAAAAAAATCTTCTTGCTTTCTAAAAATTAAGCAATTAACATCATTAAATTTGCAAATCTTTATGAATTCCAGCGATTTTCTTGCTGTTATGAAAATAAAAAGGTAAACATGTTGAAAATGTTAATTTTGGAGTCCAGTTTAAACTGAATCAACAGCTGGAACCGAAATTTAGCGCAATTTGCATCTAAAGTACGTAAAAAGTGAAAGCTATCAAATTCAAAAGAAACCTAATCCCATCCATTTGTGAAAACCGAAAGTACATTCTTGCCAACCCAACATTTAACTGTAAATGTCATCGTCTTTGACTATAATGATTCAATTTAAAATCTCGGTAAAGTGGTCGAAAGTATTATAAGTTGTGACGATCATTTATTTGGTAAGAATCCGGCTTGCTTACTGAAAGAGAAAGCTATTTTAAAAAGGCAGTTTATTGGGGAAGTTTTAGACCAACGACTAAGTAGGATTAATTGCACTAAATACTATGAAATGTATTATGAAATAAACTGAAGAAGGAAGGTTATAAAACAAAGCGGCGCTTCAAGGTTATATGACAAGTTGGGTCCCTCTAAGCAGTTGTCATGTGCAACCGGAAAACCTTCTCTATAAATCATACTTAGCATTGATCTTAGAATTTTTAAGAATATTTATGAATATTTTTCCATCAGCCAGAACGAGCACAAGTTTCGTCGGTGCATCCGACACACGTTGGCAATTATGTACGCAGTTAAATTTTAATGCATTTTCTGTTTAAGTCTGGGCTAAGTAGGTGAGGAGCAGAGGCGCAACACATGAAGCCAACACCGCAACGAAAACAGTTTCAACAGTTTCGCTTGCACTGCGTTCGCCTGCAATGCGTTCATTCGGTTGCGACTCGATGATGATCAACGCTTTCGGTTGAGCGTGCGTCTCATTTGCCGAAGCGAAAAGGCCGATGGAGATGGGCTCGTAAAGTGCAAATATAATTGGTAAACAACGACACTTAAACGGCCGTTAATTACATAAATTGCAGAGGGCATTTAATTGAAAATGTCAATAATATTAAGACAAGAACATACTAAAACAACAACAAGAACATAACGAAACAAGTGTGTAAATATTTAACAAACACAAAACCCATACAGAAACTGATTAACTGTGGTTTTTGTTTTGACCGAATGCTGCCGCTGGGATTTTCTCACTTCTCGAGCTGATTAGCGGAATTCCAAAGTGTGAATGTGAATGTGTGTCAGTGACGCTATTTTGAGAATGTGAGAAAGAGATAATAGCGGAGTTGAGGTTAGATTACATTTGAGTGATGACCCTTTAAATTGAGCTCAGATTAAGATGTTTGAGGGGATATAACAAATGATTGACACAACTTACTTTCTGCCACTTTACGGAGATTTTAAGTTGAGTCCTTATAGACAAAGATGATACATTAGTTTCCGTGGCGCATACAGGGTGGTTTTGGGAGTTTAAACCCCCCAAACACAAAAATCGCTGTTACAAAATATGGTTTCGAATGGTATTTGGCTCAAAAGTTGTACGCAAACCCCTCCCTCCCAAAACGAAATCCTGTGTGTGCCACTGGTTAATTTAAATGTTGAGTTGGTATGAAAGTAATTTTGGTTTTCACAAAAGGATGGCATTCAGTTTGTTTTGACGGACTTCTGTCAACAATTTTTCTCTTTTGACATTTGATAGCTGTCACTTTTTACTTACTTTAAAAGAAAATTGCGCTCAATTTTGGTTCCAGCTGTTAAATCAGTTTAAAATGGATATTAAAAAGAACATTTTCACCATGGTTTACCGTATTATTTAGATTTTGAGATAAGAATGTAGATTTAAATTATATTTTTAGATTTAGATTTTTAGAAGGTTTTTTATAGATTTTTAGAAAGCACGTGTGAGAATTTGTTTAAAAAAAGTCCGCTCTGAAGATTTTTCACTCCAAGATGATCAACGTTCTGGACGATCTGTTGAAGTTGATGACTCCAAAACAAAGCCATAATTGCGTTGATGATAATGATAATTGAAAATAATTTAAAACGTTTTGTTACGAATTCAACATGCTCTAAATTTAATTGAAAAAGATTCATTCAACACAACGAATCTATGTTTGGGATATGCATCTGAAATAAAGTGTGGGTATCCTTTTTTAAACCACTAATTACTCGTTATGAAGATGAAGATAGAAATCATGGAGATTAGCACAAACCACATCAAAACTTAAATTCCATCAAAGGAATATGTATGTAAACTTCGTAATTTCAATTGCTTAACAAACTTGCAATTGTCTGAATTGTTTTAGAAAAACTTCCATATGAAGATGATCAACGTTCTGGTTAATCAACCAAAGTTGATGACTACCAAATCAAAGTCATAATTGAGTCGAATTGTCACGTAACTGTGCGAAAGATGGCAAAGGGGTTGAAAATCAATTTAAAACTTCTTGGACTCGTAAAGAAGCTCGATATTTGTATTCGGCAGGAATTGAAGGATATTCACTTAACCCAACATGATGACCAAAGTTATGGTTGACCTGCCGACAGTTAATTACGGCCAAATGAAAACCATATTTGATGTCGTATCGTCATCGTATGTATACGGGTCCATACGGACGGTGAGTTCCAGCGAAAAAGATGTTCGACATGGTAGTTGGAGTTCGAGAGTGGAGATGGAGACCGTGTCTTCGGTAAAAGGATCAAGTTGAGGACGCCCTATCATGTCTTGGTGTCTAGAGAGAACTTTTGCGGCAAGCCGTAACCCAATAATGGGTTATTGTGGCCAGCCAGCCAGAGAAGTTAAAGTTTCCACAAAGATAGCAAAAGGTCATTTCAAAAATGATACATTAAGGGGGCTTTCCCGTTTTTTCGTCGAAAAATGAGGTGTTTTTCAAGAATTAATTTTGGAAAGACAGTTTGCTAAAATGTTGTAATTCTTTTTTATTTTGTTTGTTGTTACAATAGTGAGTTGAAAAAAATTTTTTTTTTTAGAAAAAAAAAACAAAATGGCCGCCGGCTTGCCAAGTACTTATGTTGCCTTGTTTGGAAAACATACTCCCAGTTTTTTACACTTTTCTCGGGTACGGTTTATCTGAAATCAAATTGACCATCATTTTCATTAATTACATAGTTTTAGTTATCGCACATCGGAGGATTTTTGAAAAATTTCAACTTGGTGAAATTTGGCGCAAATTTGAAAAAAAAAATCGATTTTTTTTGCAAAATTTTGGTACTAAAAGTGTTGTTAAAAATCGAAATTTCACAATATTGAAAAAATCCTATGATGTGCGATAGAGAATTCATTTGTGAACACGTGAAATTCAGTTTTATCCAAATCGGTTCATTAGATCCGAAAAAAAGTGTAAAAAACGTCACAAAAACATGGTTTCGAGAAAAAGCACAATACTCGCCGCACGGAGCGTACGCGAGGCTGTGCGCGCCGAAACATTTTTGGCTATAACTTCAAAACTATTGCATATTTCATTATGAAACTTTGGCTTCATATTGTTATAGTATTTATAAAACGATTTCTGTAAAAAAAAAAAAACATTTTTTGAAACCGAAAAACGGGAAAGCCCCCTTAAATACTTATTCATGAAAGTTCATTTGCTGTAAAAGACAAATTAAGTTTTATTTCGCACCACAAAATCGAAATTCCTTTCTTGTCAATCCAAAAGAAAGGGACAGTTCACTGTACTTTAGCGAAAGACCACAGTGTTGCCAGATATCTGAAATTACTTTCTCTTAAATCTTAAAAAAAGCTAAAATTTCCTCCCAAAAATTAAAAAAAATGTCATCAAATTGTTTTAAAATAATTTTTAAATTTAATTTTTAAAAAATTTATAAGCTAAGGAATTAAACTTCTCATAACAAAATTAAAATATAGGTACTTATTATTTTTTTTGTAAAAACAACTTATCACAAACAAAACATATAAAAAATCAGATCGGTATGAAATTTGCTTTTGTAAATTTTTCATTCATTGCATAAATCATACACTTTGAAGCATAAAATTTAATTCAATTAAATTCGACACTTTAGCTTTCAATATTCAAGGCTTCAGTGTCACTAATGATGTCAAATGTATCACCAACAAAATTTTCTAAACTTTCTCCTAAACCATTCTTTCTGCTAAAATTGCCCTAAAAGGCCAAGAATCTCCTAAATCTAGGAGTAAATCTTCTGATCTGGCAACACTGAAAGACCAGCACACTAGCTGCTGATTCGAAGCACAAGTTCCTCCACCAAAACTGGTAAGATGGTTAGTGCATTGTACCAGAGGTCTGAAGGTTGTGAACAATGGTTGCCACAGTTAGTTACTTTTAACCAAAATAGGTTAATTTATTTCTGTTCGGTTACTTGGTTACTTTAATTTCTGTTTGATTCTTTTGCAAGGGGAATCCAATGTAAACATGATACATTTTGATCAGCAAACATTCAAGTAAGACCTTTTTTTAAACCGTCAAACACCATCAACTAGTGGTTTATTTTAACAAATTTTGTACATCAAGCAAGAATGAACATTCTAAGTTTTTTGTTTTTTTGTCTTTGAACGTGGTTTTTTGTTTTTTTTGTCTTTGAACTTGGTTACATTTAGGTTACTTTTTCAAACAATTCGGGTTAATAAAATGTTGGCTAAGTGGCAACCGTGGTTGTGAACTCCAACAACTTAAAATAATTAAATATGAGTTCATATTTGAAATTTTTATGTTACATATGTTACATAAGTTTATATCAAATTTTCATTAATCACCTGAATCGACAATTTGTTCCGCTTATCAAATTAATTAGCTTTCAAGACAACAATGCGAAATATTTCAATGTTGTTACTTTGTATAAATAAACTATGAAATGTTTTTTCAAACCAATAGAAGATCAGACATCGTTAAGGAATCATTATAGAAAACCAATCAGTTTAAAGAAGACCCATTGTAATGGATCCATGCAAATTAAACTGACATTACATAATGTAAAATTTGCGAGCTGTCAAGGCCAAAACAAACTCGAAACCACAAAACACTCGTTAAATGTTCGTAAACATGAATAAAACAAGTTCATAGTTGATCAAAAGGTGATTTTTGCTTTACTGTTCTCACATCATTAATAAAAAATTACGAAGCCTACAAGAAAGTAAAGGAGTAAAAGAATAAATAAAAATACTAAAAAATTGTTTGATAAAAAAACAACCAAACAAATGGAAAGAAGAAAAGAGAACAAACACAGCAATGCCATGAATTTACAAGTTGTAAAATATCGAACAACAATAACCGAATTGCAGAAGAAGAACCAAATGAAGCCATGAATTGAGTTGCGCGAACGCCGAGCGGCAATCGACGACAAATTAGGCCAGAAGCAAAGCTCACAACAACAACAACAACACGAAGAACGATTGTAAAGAATGTCGCCTTCAATTCCATTTACAATTGCATAATGGGATCAGCAGCGGCAGTCAGCCACTCAGCCAGTCAGTGTTGGCCAACGCAATGTGCCGCGCTGCATTTTAAAAAGCAGTTAAATAAATTATAACCAAAATTAATCCGTATCCCAATTTTTATGTGTGATTGCCCCTCGTCGTCACGGTGCATCGGCAACACTTGTGGTGGCCCCTTGTGGCATGTTGCATGCGGCGCGTTCGGTCGTTATCGCGCGCACGGTTGCTGCTTCAGTGGAAATTTATGGGAGCGCTGCTGTGATTCCATTCTATTTATCATTCAATTTCATTGTTTAATTTTTTTTATTATTATATTTCCTTTTGATTTTATTTTTATATAATTTTTTTTATTTTAAGATTCTTCTTAAATGTCCCGAGCGCCTTGAAAGCTGCCACTTGCGTTGCAGTCTGTCGCGTCTTAATGCTCGACAGCGACGATAAGCCGGGAAATTTGAATAGCTGTGTGGGTCTGTGTTGTCGGGTCACCAACCGAATTGTTTTGTGCTCATTTAAGCCAAATTTTAATCGCGCTATTTGCTGCCTGTCCGCTTCCCCCCGTTTACATTTAAGCCGCACTGCGATTTCACACTCAATTAGCTGCTGGCGTTTTTATTCATTTTCTAATACAGCTTCTTGCTCTGTGCCCCCCTCACTGATATTCATAATTTTATCGCTTTACATACGCAACGCGCATCTGTAAACATTTACTTTTCGTACTTTATCGATCGTCAATTTCGTCTCGATCGACGCTTAAGCCGTCGTCAGGGATTATGCGCCTCTATCAGCAACGCCGATCTTGTTGCCTCATTCAGCGGACAGTCGTTGACTTTGCGTCGCATTTGTGGTCAGCTGGCCGAATGGTGAGAAATGTTCTCAGACCCATAAAAATCCCAATTTCCAAGTGATTCATATTTCGGTTGTGTGCTCTTGTTCGGCTGTCTGCACTCTTCTTGCGCTGTCATGACCTCAGCTCTATGGGTTTTATTGGTCTGTGACGTGCTGTTGCGGTTGTAGTTGAGTTTATGATGCTTTGTGTATTTATTTATGATAAGAATTGGACAAACGATTCGAATGAATTAGGCTTATTAAGAATAGCAGCATAGAAGAGCGACTCATAAAAATTTATGCAGCAAAGAAAATTCAGTAGGAAGTTATGAAAGT
Organism: Melieria picta; assembly: GCA_964056695.1. Lineage (NCBI taxonomy): Eukaryota > Metazoa > Arthropoda > Insecta > Diptera > Ulidiidae > Melieria > Melieria picta. The sequence continues at coordinate 85,489,558 of OZ057398.1, read as the reverse complement.
AAAACTTTGAGCAATTGTATAGAGTTGCAACCTGTAGAGAAGTGGAATGGAACATTTTTGAATTATATCGAAATTTTGCCAAATGTACTCGTATAGTATTCCAAGTGGAGATTTGGGGACTCCAATTGGAGATCACATAGAACTGCTGAATCTTCGAATCAGATTAAACTTTGAGCAATTTTATAGAGTTACAACCAGAAAAGAATTCGAATGAGATCAAACACCTAAATCTTTACATCAGACTGAAATTTTGGCAAATACATTGGATTCCTATCAATGAAAAACTTAAATCAGATCGAGCTTCAAATCTTCGAATCAGATCTAACTTTAATCATTTGTATAGAGCTCCAACCAATAAAGAATTCGAAAGAGATCAGACACGTAAATTTTTACATCAGACGAAAATTTGTGAATGTTTTGGATTCCGATCAATGAAAAACTTAAATCCGATCGAACTTCGAATCTTCGAACCAGATCAAATTTTTAATAATTGCATAGAGTTGAAACCAGTAAAAAACCGGACCAGACCGAAATTTTGAGAAACCTATGCTCCCATCAGTGAAAAACTTAATCAGATCAATATCTAAATCTCCGAGCCAGATCAAACTTTGATCAATTGCATAGAGTTACAACGAGTAAATAATTCGAATGAGATCAAACACCTAAATCTTTACATCGAAAAAAATCTTTAGACCGAAATTTGTATAAATGTTTTGGATTCAGAACAATGAAAAACTTAGATCCGATCGAACTTTGAAACTCTGAATCAGATCAAACTTTGAGCAATTGTATAGGGTTTCAACGAGTAAAGAATTCAAAAGAGATGAACCTAAATTTTTACATCAGACCGAAATTTGTATAAATGTTTTGGATTCTGATCTGAAAAAAACTTAAATCAGATCGAACTTCGAATCAGATCAAGGCCTCTGGCATGAGAAGCCAGCGCGCTACCCGCTGAACTATCGAGGCTGACAACCAGTGGGACAAGTCCCCCTTTTTTCATGTTATTAATGATGATTCTGAGAAATTTTTCATTGGAATGCGAATACTTCCCAGCGAACAATAAGACAAACGCGTTTGGAAACAAATTGCTTGTAAGCAAATTAGCAAACGTTTTCCAAACTTATAAACCGTAAATGTTTTCCAAACTTATTTTCAGTGAATTAATAAACATTTTCCAAACTTACATGCGCAAGTGTTTTCCAAATTTATTCCAAACTTTCCCAATGTTTAATAGGCAAACACATTTGGAAACAACAACACATTTGCTTGAAAGCGAGTTGGAAACATTTTCCAAGCTTACAAATCGCAAACGTTTTCCAAACTTTTTGCAAACCTTTACTCAAGTAACTTGATCAAAAAATTTACATCAAGGCATGCGATGCGTTTGGAGGTTTCAAAATTCAAACGAAAATTGTAAGTTCATTGATTTTTAAATTAAATTTCTCATTTGTTGTCGTGCGTTTCCAGCAATGATAACTTATCACTGGTTTCCAGTGTGAGGACCTCATCTCAGTCAGAGTAAGTATACAATATAATACAATACAATGCAATACAATAAAGAATGGCATTCTAGAAGTTTATATTTTTACAGACAAAGTGGCTGAACACTTTTCTTGGCAAGGCACCGAAGTCAAGAAAAGCATACGGAATTTTAGCACAGCTAAAACTAGCTAACTTAAAACAGCTAGTTTAAAACTATTTATTAATAACAGTTTTCCTTTATAGATGCAGCCAGTGCTAAACATATCGACGAGGACGTTTATGTTCGTGGCACTAAGGCCTTTTTCCAATTTTCCAAAAATAGGCAGAAACAAAAAGTAAACAAAAGTCTTAAAAATAAAATGGATTAAAAAATTGAGCAACGTTTTTTAATTTGCGAAATGTTTGAAAAATGTTTGGATCCAATTTTAAGGCAAACGGAATTGACCCTCATTGACAAGCTCATTCCAAATGTGATGCAAGCTTGGTGCAAATTTATTCCAATTTATACCCAGCGAACAATTTGCATTTGGAATAAACTTACTACAAGCTTGCATCACATTAGGAATGAGCTTGTCTAATCAGTTTATTATAAGCTTACAATAAACATTTACAAAATCTTTGGATTAGGTTTGTCTAAAACGTTTGCATTAAGTTTGTAGAAATAAGTTTTTCAGCAAGGGTCAATTCCGTTTGCATTGAATCCAAACATTTTTCAAACATTTCGCAAGCTTATTCCAAATAAAATGCTTGCGTGTGTAAGGTTGCAGTAAGTTTATTCCAAATGGAAATTGTTCGCTGGGTTATTTGCAGTCGAAGTGCGCTTACACACACACACACACACACACAACCCAGATGCACCAACAGCATTCGCTGAATTCTGTCTGTATGCGAGTAACTATTGGGTATTCGGCTCATTTGTGGCCTTTAAAGTCGTTGGTTTTTTGTATTTTCGCACTTTGCTTCCCAGCGCGCATGTTTTGTGCGTTTTTCTATTTTATAGTTGTTGTTGTTGTTGTCGCTGTTGTTGTTGCATATTTTAATTATCTCTGCAACTAAGCGAACATTCTCTGCTCAATTGCACAGGGCGCTGCGGTTTCCTTGCACTGGCTGGCTGTTGTTTTGTTGTAGATGATGTTGTTTTTACTTTTGTTGTTGTTGTTGCTGCTGGCTGCACATTAAATGCGTTTCATTGGCGCGAAAATTGTAATTAAATTTTAATATCATTGTGTGGCCGTTTTTTTTCGCGCCTCAACGCAGCCATTCGACTTCGCCGAACGGCGCCGACACACGAGTCAAAGCGGCATTGACTGTTGTCGACTTCGGCTTCAATATTGGCCAGCAGAATATTGGCTGATTGGTAGTTGTTGTTGTTGTTTTACCTGCCTTATGCATTCACTGTTTGCTTCTGATTGAAGTGTGGCTGTAATTTTCTTGTTTTTTATTGTTGTTTATGCATTTTGTTATTGTTGTACTAGACGCAATCTGCGTTTGCCGCCGTCACTACTTATTTACGTTTTGTCATAAAATGTTTGATTTATTTGCTGACATTTTGCTTGGTGTCCGTTTGCTGTTGTTGTTTGTTGTTGCTTTTTATATCTGCATAATTGCAACAAATTGCTTTAAAAATCATTAAATTAACGTAATTTGATGAGGTCCAGGTGTGTTGCATTAACCATTGCTCACTACAATAATTGGAAGTGACTCTTTCAAGGGTCTATGAGACCCATTTTAATTAAAGATGTGTACTTCTTTTTTACTATTTTGCTTTAAAACCAGTTGGAGCTGTCTGTGAAATTTTAAAAGCTATGTGCAAAATTTGTATTCCCTAAACAATGAATTAGTAAAAAAGTTAGGTTAGGTTTTTCTGGCTGATCCTGAGCCGTATTTTGTATCCATCTGAACCAATGAATTAACTCAGTACAAAAAAATTCATTTTCAGATATTTCAAAATGGCTAATTTGACGTGAAGTTTAGACCTGGTTTTGAAAACCTGGTCCAAGTGACCGTTTAAATGTTCACAAAAGTCGTTTTTAAATTCAAATTATTTAAAAAAAAATCTTAAAAATAGACACACAAAATGGCTCATGATTGTTGTAAAAATGATTAATTTGAGACAACGAAGATCCTCTCATACACTCTTCCTTTGTTCACTCCTATTGCCGCTGCTTTGGATGTCGCTGCAAAGTGGTAAATGTTTCTTCGACTCGCACACAATTCGTAACAGGCAACCAGAATGTGACAGCAGCCCACCCCGTTTTCGTGGGAATGTGCAATTCGAAACACAGTTGGAATGAGTAGAATGGGAAATGCGTTTTGTTGCTTGCTTGCTTCGCAAATCTGTGGCTTGGCTCAACATGCGCAACAGGCGAGCAGAAACGGACAGCAGGCAGGCAGCAACACATTTTCGATTGCGCGCGCGAGAGAGAAAGAGAGAGTAAATAGTGAGAATTTGTTGCTAAACAAAATATGGCAACGTGCTCAAGGCGAAGTTGGTTGATGGTTAGTGGGCTTCATTTGTTGTTGTTGTTCTTGACTCAAGCTGCAAGTGGGGTGAATATGAAAAGGAAGCTGAAACATTATTGGCTAAATTCAATTATAGAAAATTTAAGTCAGCAATTAGTTCAAATTATTGCTCTTGATTTGGTTGTTTTCAGTAAAAACGACTAAACTTTTTTCTACTGAAGTAAAGTTTTTGTTGATTTATTACCTCTTTTTAACCAAACAGTGATGTGGAATTTTTTTCTATTCTTTTTAAGTTTAATATTTTTTATTATTGTTTTCTTGTTAATATTTTTCATTACTTTTATTAATATTTTGTTCTTTACTTAATTTTTTTTATTTTTTTGTATATTTTGTATACTTTTCTATGTTTTTCTTCAATAAATAATATTCATAATTTTTTTTTAATTATGTAAATTTTTGCAATTTTATAATTAGTTTCATTAATTTTTTAAAAAATAATCAAATTTTTTGTTATAACATTTTGTAATATTTTTGATTTTAATTTTTTTATTTTTATATATTTTTATGTGTTTTTTGTTAATTTAATTTAATTAGTCATAATTGTTATAATTTTTTATTGGTTTGTTAAATGCTTATGAAAACGTTTTTATTATAAGCTTTTTAATTTTTTTTATTATGATTTGTAATATTTTTATATGGAATATTTTTTGTGATTATTTTTTTATGATTGCATTAGAAGCACTTTTATACTTTTGTTATTATTATTTGTTGTATTGTTTACTATTTCTATTTTTTCTAATTTTATTTTTGTAATTTAATATTTTTTAAAAAATAATTTCTATTTTTTTGTGATTGCATTAGAAGAATTTTTATAATTTTTTAAATTATTATTTGTTGTATTGTTTACTATTTCTATTTTTTTTATTTCATATTTTTTTGTTATTTAATATTTTTTTAAAATAATTTCTATCGTAATTGTTTTATTGGTATCATTTTTAATTTTTTATGTTCATGATTATTTTTTTATCTTGTTTTCTTTTTTAAAAATTTGATTCTTTCTTGTTATATTTTTATTATTTGCATATTTTGTTAGCGATACATTAAATCATTTTTGTATATATTTTACTTAATATATATATATTTTCATATTATTTTTTCATTGTTTGTTATTATTTTAAATTTTCTTTTTTCGTGTTATCTGTTTGATTATTTTTGTATTACTTTTTTGTATAACTTTTTGTTTTAAAATTTTTATTTTATTAGTAAATATTTATTTTATTTTATTCTAATATTTTAAATTACTGCAATATTTTTTAGAATATTTTTATTGCTTTTGTTTTTTTTTTATTTTCCTTCCGCCTTTTTTCGTCTCAATTTTTTCACAAATTTTTTGTTTAGAAATTTTTTTTAGTATCTATTATATATTTATTTTATTATTATTAAAAATATTATTAAATAAATGTTTTATTATTTTGAATTGCAATATTTTTTAGAATATTTTTGATTTTTGTTTTTTTTTTAAATCATTTTCCCTCCCCTTTCTTTCGTTTCAATCCCAAAACAGCAAAATCTCCTCTTGTCCAAATAAAACATTCTCTTTTTTGTATTTTGTTTAATTCATTCATAAAAATTTTATTTATTCTTTTTTCATATTTTTTTCTTGGCTTTTTGTAGTGTTTTGTTTTTTTGTATTTAAGATTTTTGTTTTTCGGTAAATTAATTTCATTTTTTAATTGCTAAATAATTTCATATAATTTGTAGACTAATTGTAAGTACATAACTAAAAAGTACATACATACTGCTAGGGTATATAAATATATAGTATATATATATATAATTATTTATATATGTATAAATGTATAAGCAATGGGTTTTTATGTATATATTACATAAAAAATAGAACTTTACATGATACAGCAAGACAGCATTTACACACACGCGGTAACTAGCGGCGCCAGTGGGCGAAAGGAGAAGGCGCTGAATGCTAAAGATTTACATATGCATTGGTAGAGTATGAATTACTAAGTGATTAACTGAAATTAATTAAGGAAAAATGTACAAAACTGGAAATGTGAATTGAATGCGTTCAACTGAACAGTGCTGGGTGCAAGGGGATGAGTCGGGCGGCAGTAAATGTACGTGTGGGAAACTATTTACAAGGCAAAAGAATTGCAAATTGTTAGAAAACGAAATGAATGAATGGAATAAAAGGGTTTGGCGCGAGAAGGTGTGTGGATTTACGTGCGGGATCTATGTGTGTTTGTGTGTGTGTGAGGAGCTGTGCTGTGCACTGTGCTGTTGTTGTTTTTGGCGGGTATAATTTTGAAATGTGATTTTCTATGTTTGCACAGCAGTATTTGAAGTCGATATGTGGCTTTAGGTTTAGTGTACACAATGTCGATATTATAAAAATATAGTCATATATATTTCTATGGGTAAGTGGCTGTGTGTGTGTGGGTGTGTTTACAACTTCCTTTCTTAAGCTTAGGCAAAATTTACACTTACAAAACTAGCACAATTTTCGTTTCAATTCAACATTATATCGTCAAAATCAACATCAACGGCATTCATCATCATCATTTAAAACTAACGAGGAACCATTTTGCGCTTTTACACATCTCGCTCTCTCTTTCTCTCTCTCTCTATCTGTCTGTCTGTTTGTCTGTCTGTCTCTTTCATATATTTCAACAATTCGCCTACACAACATTGTCTAGTTAAAGTGTTTTGATGACCTGCTATTACCACAATTCGAAGCTTTGCGGCCATTAAGTGGCATCGAAATCCGTGCAAATTGTTTGAGCAAAAACAATTCATAGAGCCAAAAACAATTTGCAATGTCACTGCACACAGCGAATTTGCGAATTTCTTATTGGCGCTTGTTATCGTTTCGTTTTTTTTCCTTTTCTTTTCGTAGTGGCCAGCAGCAAGTCTTGAGCGCTTAAAAAACAAGTCACAAAAATTGAGAAATTTGAGATCATAACTAGAAATTATCAAGTTGTTAAATATTACATGTTAGTAAAAAAGTAATAACACAATTTGTTGTTGTATTTGCTTCCATTCATCTTTTAATCTTCATTTGACATTTTGCTTTAATAAATATTTCAGTTGTTTTGTTTGTTTCATGTTGGTTGGTTGGTTTGTTATCATCATTAAGAATTATAGCAGCGCAATTTTCATTTTCATTTGTTGTGCGGAATTCAGAATTTTCATTTCGTTCATTTATTACTCAGCTTAAAAATAATAAATTCAATACAATTTGTGTTTAGTTATGTTTGTGGTCGTAGTTTGTTTGTTTGTGTGTGGTTTTAATTCTGAGCATTGTGCTTGTCTTTTGTAAAAATTATAAATACATTCAGCTTTACTAACGTAGCTAAAATTACAAAATTGAATTAACTACAACTAGGCATTCTTGCGCTTGTTGTTGTTGTTGTTTTTATAATCGATTTGACTCTTGCAATTGGCGCACAATTCTTTACAATTTTTTTGTGTGTTTGCTCTCTTTAACAATTTTGTATTTTTTGTTATTTTTTACATTTTTTAAAATTTAGTTCTTTGCATTTATTGTGCCCATACAAATGACAGAGCTAAAGCGCATCAATCAAGGTGGCAGTATAAGGTAAATATATATATATAAGTTTTAGGTATATGTGAGGATAAATTTCAAACAATATATAGAAGTGGCTAAAAATAGAAAAAGTGTTTATAATTATAATAAATTTCGCTTTCAAATATTTGCAAGATACATGTGTCTGTGTGTGCAGCAGCAAATTAATACAATATAAATTAGAAATATGCATCACCATTACATTGTTGTTTGTTTGTGTTTGTCTTCATTTTCCGCTGGCTTGTTGATTGGTTTGTTTGTTTGTTGCCTGCTTGAGGGCTTCTTACTTATAGCATAAAATTAAACTAAAGTTGGTAAAAAATATAAATTTATATATATATAAACTAACTAGCTGCATAGGGGGCGTCTAGGGGAGTCGTCGAATTTATTATGCACACTATTCTAAATCAATTAAATTAGTATTTACAAGTCGTTTGTTTGTTTTTTGTTCATTAAGTTTAATTTGAATTCTAGTGCGGCTCAAACTTTTCTTTGCAGAAAAAAGAAAAGACTGAGCCGTAACGCGGCCGTATGCCGGTTCAGCACGCAACCAGCGCATCCAACCAATTACAGCCAACAATTTCAGTATTTACAAAGAAAAGCCAAATGGCCGGCCGTTGCGTGCGGAAGCTGCATAGACAAACCGCTTATTTGTTTAATTTAAGCTTATAACGCATAAACGCAATTTTTTCGAAATCTCACAAAATGCCTAAGTAAACAAGCAAAAGTCGAAAAATTAGACAATTTTTGTAACATGCAAGCACAATTTTTGTTTATATCAAATTACAAAAAAATTTTAACATTTAAATTTTGGTCAAAAGTGCGTAGAAGAGACGCTTTGTCCGAATTTTCATGGAATTTCAGCGAAATTGCAGTTTACAATTTGACGTCAATTTCGAGTATGGAAAGTGCAAAGTTTACTTGTCAAGTATCTATGTGTATACACGTTAAATTCCAAAAGGGAAAGAATTTGAGTGAAAAAAGTTAGTACAAAAGAAAACTACGGAATGCGTCTGGCTTTACTCGTAATCTCGAATATGCATTCAAAATCACTTTGAGTCTGCGCTGCGTCGTCGCTTCGTCCTGGTCACTCTCAATAACTGTACTAGCGTTGTAAAATTTACACACACAATCAGGGCAGAGCGGCACCGCTCTGTATTTGCCTAATCAGCTACATTTAATTAGTTATCTTTTTTTACAATAAACTTTTTCTTTATGCATACGTCAGTCCATTCAAAAAAAAAAAAAAAAATTATGATAAACAAAAAAATTATGAAAAAAAATCAACAAAATGTTAGCAGCAGCAGTTTAAATCGCTGCACTCCAATTGTCAGCTGGCCTAAACTTTGCTGCCAAATCAAACGACACAGAGGCAGATTCAACTCATTGGTCAGCGCCACTGTCTCTCGTCGTCCATTGCTTCCATGCTCCGCTTGCAGCTGCTTTGCTCAATCTGCATCTTCAGCAGCGTTTTGCACTCGGGCGCGCTCACATGTGCGGTGTGCCGCACACCACGGCACGTTGCTGCTGTTGTTGTTGGTGTTGCTGCGCCGCCGCCGCCGCTGCTGCGGAAGCAGACGCCGCACCGCCCGTCCCCGCTGACGCTGCCGCCAGCGAGGGCCACCGCTGACTGCAGTAGGCGCTCTCGCCCAGCACCGAGATGCGTTTGCCCTCGGCATAGTCTTTGGTTGCGCTGCCACTTACCGCGCCCGCACCGCCGTTTCCCTGCATGGAAGCAGCTGCTGCTGCGGCCGCCGCTGCCGCTGCTGCAGCAGCCGCCTGTGCGCCGTTCACTGTGCCGCCCAGCAGCTGCGAGGCGCGATGCATCAGCGTCGGATCGGTGTTGAGCTGCTTCTGCGACTTGGCCCGCTGCAGCGGCGCTATCTGACCGACACCGCAAAATTCCGAATTGGCATTGTTGTCGGCCGCATAGTTGGCCAGCGCGCTGCCATACAGCGATGCGTTCATCAGACAGTCGTCCGCCGATGCCGAGGCCGAAATGTTGTTCACCGACTTGTCCCACGTGTTCTTGATGATGTTCGGATTCGAGTTGTCAAAGGTGAGGCCCGAGCTGGAGGTGCGTTTCACGCCCAGCCCACTGACGCCGCCCACCACGCCGCTCATCACGCCCATGCCGCCGCCGCCGTTGTGATGCAGTGTGGCCACCGCATTCTGCTCGTTCTGCTTGCGCGCCTCCGCGTCGTCCTTTTCCTGCGCGCGCCGCCGCTTGCGCTTCATGCAGCACAGCACGCCGGCCGCAATCACTGCCACCACGGGCATGGCCACCGAGAAAATGGCAATTAGCACCACCTGTCCGCCCGTCAGGCCGTCGCTGCGACCCTGCGTCGTCGACTCGTACTGGCGTGCATTGTACGTGGCCGAGGCGTACGACTCCTCGTCGCACTGCTTGCCGCTGTAGCCGTTCGCGCAGACGCAGTGAAAGCTGTTGACGCGGTTCACACAGGTGCCGCCGTTGCGACACGGCGCCGAGCTGCACTCGTCAATGTCGATCGAGCAGTCCTTGCCGGTGAAGCCGGCGCGACACGTGCACTTGTAGTCGTTGTTGAGATTGGTGCAGGTGCCGCCGTTGGCGCAGGGCTTCGTCAGGCAGAGGTCCACCTTCTCGGCGCACCGCTTGCCCAGATAGCCGGGCACGCACTGGCAGCGAAACTGGTTCACCTGGTCAATGCAGGTGCCGCCATTCTGGCACGGATTGCCCTGGCAGTCGTCGATGTTCTGCTCGCACATGCTGCCCGCGAAGCCGCTCGGACACTGACACTTGTGCTGATCGATGCCGGTGGTCACGCAGGAGCCGCCGTTCTGGCACGGATTCGGACTGCAGTTGTCCACGTGAATTTCGCAGTTGAGGCCGCTGTAGCCGCTGGGACAGTCGCACTGAAACCCCTTGGCCGTGTCGCGGCAGCTGCCATGCAGGCACGGCTTGTCCTGGCACGTGATCACCTTCTCCTCGCACAGCTGGCCGGTCCAGTCCTTGGCGCACTCGCACTTGTAGCCGCGCTTGGTTGCCTCGTCGTGGCAGGTGCCGCCATTCTGGCAGGGATTCGTCTCCTTGCACGAGTTGATCTCGTTCTGGCACTCGCGGCCGATGAAGTTCGGCGGGCACTTGCACGTGTACAGATCGGGACTGGTGTTGAAGCAGGTGCCGCCGTTCTGGCAGGGCCGATGGTTGGTGCAGTAGTTCAGGTCCTGATTGCAGAGCAGGCCGCCCCAGCCCTCCTTGCAGATGCACTTCCACGGATGGTTGCAGGTGCCGTGCACGCAGCCCGGATACGGTTCGCACTCGTTGCACAGCTGTCCCTTCCAGCCGGCTTGACAGCTGCAATGAACAAAGCAGAACGAAAAATATGACAGGTGAGTATGTGAATTGTGCATGAAAGGTTTGTGAAATGGCTTAAAGAAGGTGGTGAGAGAAACGGGTGAAAGAAATGTTGGAAAAGATGCAAAACTTATTTACCGTTAAAATTGTAAATGCTTCATTAAAAGTGAGTGGATTGGAGTTCTCGGTTCTAACGATTCGGGCCACAAGCCAAGGGATAATGCAATAAGTAATGTAAAACATATTAATTGATACTAAAACCTCATGTATCGGCCGAGTAGATAATGGAAAAATCAAAAGCTCAACTTTGCTGGAGTGTGTGAAAAGTTTGCCAAGTTCGAGCATCGCTTGTGTATTTTAATGGATGATCGAGTCGAAATCGATTAACACAAATTGTATAATAAAATTGCATAGAAATGTAATGCAATGCCAAAAAACGAAGATGAGAAAATATTCTGTATTTTATTGTTGTTGTTGTTGTTCATTTTGAGCGGCAAATGTGCAAAGAAATGCAATTGAAGAGTGCAGTTAGTTGATGCCGGAAAAATTAATTAAAGAAAATTGTGAATTAAAATGGCAAATGCGCATCAATGTGAAAACACTGACATAAAAAGGGAGAAAATTTAAAAAGGCCAAAGTGTTTCCGACTTTGAAGAAAGCTTAAAGCGGAACCAAAGAATTTGAATAAGCAACGCTTACATAAAATCAAGAAAAATAATTACTTTTATAAGGAAAATTTAAAATATGCAAATAAAAGAAGAAAACATCCATTAATTTTCCAATAGATGGATTAAGTAATCTGCATCTCATTTTATAGGTGCAATCGGGTTACAAAAGATTACGTTAGAAAGATACGATTGAGTACTAAGGAAACTTTTCAGACAGTTTTGTGATTGCTGGACTGTTTTGTTTTAGCGAGCACCAAAAGTGGATATTAGGGAAGAAAAAATAGGCCATATTTTAGTGTTTTGTGATAAAAAAAGTTGTATAAATGCGATTGGGTTAAAAAAGATGGCGTTAGAAAGATATGATTGAGTACTAAGAAAACTTTTCAGATTTGAGATTGCTGGACTCAGTTTTTTTGAGCTGGAGCATTAAAAATGGATGCTAGCAAAGAAAAAAATAGGTCATATTTTAGTTTTTTTGCGATAGAAAAAGTTGTATAAATGCGATTGGGTTACAAAAGATGGCGTTACAAAGATAAGATTGAGTACTAAGAAAACTTTTCAGACAGTGTTCTGATTGTGTGACTCAGTTTTACTTGAGCGAGCATCAAAATTGGATACTAGGGAAGAAAACATAGGCCATGTTTTTCAGTTTTTCTTCAATAGAGTTGGCTGACAATTTTAATAGTATTTATGGTCCTTAGACTCTAATAACCAATCACGAGATTCCGCTTCGGTTTCATGGATTCTCTTTCGATAATTTTGTACTCAAAAACGCATTAGGCTCTGAAAGCCCAAGTTTAGTCGAAAATGTCGTTAAAATCATGAAAAATGAACTACTGACTGACTGAACTGTTAGCTGAAGCTGAAGTTACAGTGGCCGTCTTTGAATGAGACATACTTGGGTCTATAATTAAATGGGCCTTTGAGATATTTTATGTGAAGTTACAATACGAAAAAATACACCAAAGAGATGATATTTTGACTTAAATAATAATAATAAAGAAAATATTTTTTTTCCTGCATATCTGTCGACATTTAATTAGTAAAAATTAATTTCTTTTAAAGCTTTTGTTGAAGTAATTAAATATTTATGCATAGCAACACAGGCGCCTAACTCAATTTTTTTTTTATTTTTATATTTTTGCTTTATATTTTTTCCTCATCTTTTTATATTTTTGCTTTAAATACATATTTGGTCTTTCGTTTTGTATGGATTTGGGCGTCTTTTAAAAATTCTCGCACGTATGCAACGAACATGTTGCCACATTTAATTTTCATTCATTCAGACGCTGCAATCGACAGCACAGCGGAATGCACAAACATACAAAAAAAACAAAAAAAAAATAAAAAATTAAGAGCAACAACAAGAACAAAATGTGTACCACTCGAGGCGACTGACAAGAGAAGACAAGTCGCCGGTACCAATCGAATAAGAACAAAAAGAAGCAACAGCGAAGAGAACAAGTCGATGTCTGTTGGCAATTTTGTGGCTTGTACAATGTACATTTGTGGTTTTTGTTGTTGTTTGTATTTATTTTAAAGCATCACTGCACCATTTTTGGCATTATTATTGTCATTATTAAATTAAAATTTTTTTGTTTTGCTGCGCATTTTTTATGGATGCTGTCTTTTTATTCAATTTCGAAATGTTGTCTTGGCGGTAACTTTCTCATTTCTTTGGCACCCGTGCTGCACAATCGAACAACAACAACAGAAATGAAAAGAGTATAAGAACAGCAAACTACTGCAAAAATTATTCTATATGACAAAAGCAATGCAATTGGGTGGAGTAAGCAGGCGACAACGGCATTTAGACGCGCGGGCCAAATTTACAGCTGGCTGGCTGATTGTTAAAGTGTTGGTGTGTGAGTGTGAGTGTGTGTGTGTGTGTGTGCTTATTGGCCGTGAGAAATAATTTGCAAAAATGGTCACACACCATAAACATACACAAAGCACATTCAAACACACATACACACATACACATACAGTGATATGAAGGCAACGCATGCGGCATACGGCTACGCATGCGCAACAGCCATCAGCTCCAGCAGCGGCTGGCAATGGTACTTAAAGTGGTAAAGGCGCGCTGAAGAGACACGTACGAGTACCAAGTTTTATTACATTTCGTACGCGCGTACGAACAACAACAACAACAACAACGACAGCACCCCACCTGTCCAATCATACATGCAGCAAGCAGTCAAACGACTACATATAGCAACAACAACAACAACAACAACAACAACAATATCAGTGAAAATAAACCATCTCAGCTGCCACCCGCCATCACACATTCACACAGCTCCAGCCACAGTGGAAGAAACGCTCATCAGCGACCAACATAAGCGACAGACAAGTCAGTCAGTCAAAGCTGCGACCGACCGTTGGTCATTGCTGTGTCCGCGCCACGTCAGTGAGTGCCGTTGCTCGAGCATTGGACACAGCAGCCGCAACAACGCAATGTTGTTCATGGTCGGTCGGTCGGTGTGCGTATGGTCACATCTACATATGTGTGTGTGTGTGTGCTGCGCTTGCGCCAATCGTCTGATACGTACAAGTTGACAGACGTCCGCTTGTCATACGGTTACCATGTCCGAGATTGCAGCCAACTAGCTAACCGTGTGCACTCCATGGCGGCTGCCTGCTGCTTCTTCTTCTCTTTTTCTTCTGCTTCTTCTTCTTTTACTTCTGCTGTTGCTGAAGTGACTGCACTTGATGCTTGTTTCTTGTTTGCAGCGAGTCTTTTTTTCTTCTTCTTGACTTTTCTTGCGCTGCTCTTAACCCTTTCGCTACAGGTTTTTACTGGGAAAAGTTAAAATTTTAAATTTTACGTTTTAGGCTTCTATGTGGTTATATTAGCAACATTCCAAAAGAAATTTTTTAATTTTTATACTCGGACCCTGTATTTTAGAGTGTTTTTCTATGAGAGCAACCACATCGTTGTGGCTGTAATAATTACTTAAACACAAAACTTTTTACGCATAACGAAAATTTGAATATTTCCTCATTTACTTCAGCCAAAATAAAAAAAATAAAGTATCTAAAATGAAAGAAAACGTCAAATTAAAAAGTTATCTCAAGTTTTCTGCTTCTTCTTCCTTTACTATGTCAAGATATACCATTAAAAAATCGTGTATACTTCTCTTCTTTAAACTTAAATATTCAGTTTGTTAATTTCGTATTTTTTCTAAAACTTCAAACTGTTCTAAGGACCAATAAAAAAATGTATTCCTGGAACCATAGCGAAAGGGTTAAGCGTTGGTTGGTTGGTGTCTTTGGCGACTGATCGCCAGTACGCAAACGATGCTCATTGTGCCGCTCATAGTTTGTCGGTGCGTTGAGACAGCAGCGCGCATGCGTCTTTTGCATTTTCCACGCTTGTTCATCATGTGCGCTTCATTACAAACTTCACTGTTTGTTGTTGTTCTTATTGTTGACTCTTTTGCTTCTTTACCTTTTTATTTGTTTGTTAAAGAATTTTTTGCTGTTTACTTGACGTTTTTTGCCGCTTTTACTTCTCATTGAAGTCATCAGCGGAATTAAATCTCCGCTTCCACTTGGCGGCAGCAGCCTGTAGGTTTTGTTGCTTTTATTTCAGTATATGTTTTTTTTTGGGCATCATGCAGATTTGCATAAAAAACGCATGCAGAGTGATCGAGCGATCGAGCACCGCCAGCCAGTTAGTCGGCCGGCGTTCAATGGTGCGTTCAAGCGGCCAGCTTCAGCAGAGTCCGAACGGTTGTGTGAGGCCAATTTGCGTTTGTCTTCTTTCACTTAAGTACGCGACTGCAGTTGCCGAGCACAGCGATGCGCATTTGCATGTTGCTTGGCTCAATCTTGTTACTCTTGTTGTTGTTGTTGTTGTTGCATTGAAGCGTCGAGCGACGTTGATTTTTTCGCTTTCTGATTATCGGCCCAACAGGTGATTCGTCTTTTTCGACTGGCAGCAGTTGCCGCCACCAACACCATTCATGTTGCTGCGCTTCAATTGTCCGACAGCGGCTGTGTGCTTTCATTGTTGTTTTTGCAGTTGGTTGGCCCATTGCCTGGAGCGTCTTTCAACTTGAAGTTGACTTGATTTATTTGCATTTTCATTGATTTACACGCGACTCATGCACAACGTCAGCCAACCAGTCATTCAGTCAGTCAGTTAGTCATTTAATGCAAACAAACTCAAACCTGTGATTATAATAACTTCAACACTTGGAGCCGCGCAGCATCCTTTGGCGTTGGTTTTCCTACTCAGCCGCGTGCAACTTTCTTGCGCTTCGAACGCCCATCGACCAGGCGGCCGAACGGTGTTCAACGCTCCATAGCTGGCGGGCATTATGCTCTCGTTTTCTTTGGCGCTTCTTGTTGCCGCTCGATACATCAGCAACTTTTTATAAACTCAGTTTGGGGGCACTTTTATAATTTAAATTGATTTTTTTTCTCCATTAAATGTTATTAATGAAGTGACTTGTTGCTGTGTCTCGAATGTGTGTTTTTTTTCACGAATATGTGTTTGTTTGTGTGTGTGAGCGGTGTCTTTTGTTGCAATGAGCAGCTGAACCGTGTTAATGAGTCGGTTACAATGGCATTTTTCTTCTAACCTATTTATTATTTTTGCATATTTTTTTGTTAGTTTAGTAAATAAATGAAAGCGTTGCCAAAAACTTGCAAATCTATTTGCATTGCTTTCAAAAAATTTTATATATAACAACATAAATTTAACAAAAAAATAAAAACATTAGAGGAAATGAAAAAATATTATTGTCATTGCCTGTTTTGACAATGCTGACAATTTTCAACACAGTGTTGTGTGCCGCTTCACGCTTCACATTTGACGTTGGTGCGCACATTTCACTTTTCACAATATTTTATTATGGCCAACTTTTTAGGTCAAGCAGATTCGAGGCTTAGACAGAGCCAATGCTGATTTGATGTTTCGATTTGATGCTGTGATCTTTTTTAGGGTTTTCTTTTCATATGTTTAGGAGGTTAGAGATTTTAGAATCATAGTGATACAAAATCTAGAATTTTAGTGATAGAGATTCCGGGGGGAAATGCATGCTGGACACTTCTTTAACCTAACCCATACCACAAATAGAAGACTTCCTGCCACTGCTCGACTCTCTCTAGGGTCTAGACGGATATGAATAGGCCCAGGCTCCATATTCTCTGACGAAATAGATTATCACAGTTCAGTCAATTTAAGGAACTAATTAGGAACTTTATTGGTTCGAAAGTTATTAAAAAAAAGGCGAAAGCTGCAATTCTAATGAAGTACAAAAACTCTAATTTAATTGAGTATCAGTATTTTAAATAATAAAAAAATACAAAATCAATGAAGCGAGAATAATGACATTTTGACACGTGATCAAGAAAATTTTGGGTTTTAAAATGCAGACTTTTCAAGAAAATTCTATATGAATTTTCAAGAATATAAAGGATTAACATTTTCAAAGGACCTTTTTCATATCCTTTTTTACAAATGCATAAAAGAAATCAATTTTATTTAAATTCTTGAGCCTTTCCTCTTTCATTTGATATACAGATCGCCATATTCTAACAAGGTTAAGTATTTTTTATATTTTTATTAATTTTTTTTTAAAGTTTTTTTATTTAATATTAGTATTATTACTCAGTTTTAATGTATTTTTTTTTGTAGCATTAAAAAGAGAAAACTTGTATGCTGAAATAAATCAATAAATCAAATCAAATAATATCCCCTTCAAAATTTTGAAGTCCTTTTAAAAGGACAAAGGATGTAGAAATAGAAAACTGAGTACGCAGTATTACTATGTATGGTCTCTAGTTTCACGCCCATATGGATTTTTTCCGGTGTGAAAAATTTTTTAATTTTTGTCGCATGGTGTTATAGTTCAGTAAATGAAAGAAACTATTTGTATTCTTACTCAAATCAAACTGGCTTAAACAGGAACTCCAATGACCTGCAGTGACCTCCGCATCCAGACAGTCACTTCAATCTAACCAAACCTAAGCTAGTATATTTTTCTAACTTATTTAAATATTTGTTCGAACACTTTTACAAAAACCCTGAAGCTCCAAACTTTAAATCATAAATTGCACCTTATAGGTTGGTATGCAGCTCTCAAGAAAAGCGAAAACTTGATATAAAAAAGCTCAAGAAATGTTCCAGAAAATTTCTTTGAGGTGTACGCACCTCACAAGAAAACTGATTGGGGTTTTAAATACTTTTTTCATTGAAAAGTGAAAATGACCACTGTTTTCGGCAGGAAATATACATATGTGTAGCTATTTATTTCTTAAAGGAAACGTGACAGCTGCCTGAACAAAATATTAATATTTTTTATGTGTTTCTAATGTAATATTTAAAAGTAAAATTAACTTTACTACTTTTTCACGCTCAAGAAATATATGCTCGTTTTTATTTATTTATTTCAATTTCTTTGCAATAATTCAAAATTTCAAACAAGTGTAACTAACGCTCAAACGACAAATAGCCAAACACGTGTTTGGCACCTCAACAACACTAATTTGCTTTCTCATAAAACAAAATATTGCCATATTTCAACGCAGCTCAATCACATCACAGTCGCATTTTGAATTCATTATTATTCAATTTCTACTTCCCATAAATAAAAATATTAGCGCCAATTTACAAATGGCCATAATCATAAATTTGTATGCATTTTAACCCAAATTGCAAATTCCACCCATTTCCCATTCCACTACGGTGCGATGTGCTGCCACTCGCTTCCCCGAACCAAGCCCCATAAATTTCCATGCGAGCCAAGGTGCCACCGAACACGGACCGACTTGCGAGTAATCGACAACAAGTGTGCAGAGGCGCATGTGAGCCGTGCAACGATAGAACGAAAGAAAGAAAGAAAGGGCCTTCACCTAAAAATCAATTACCTATAACTCATTTGAATATCATTGAATAGCAACAATCAACGGCCAACAACTAACTACCAACAACTAACAGGCAACACTGTTTGCCTGAAACAATAACACAACCAGCAAATTGGTATGCAAAAACGTAGGCAAACACCAACACACGCACACACACACATAGAGGCACAGAGAATCAGTGCGCAGTGACAATGGGCGCGCGGCGATATCGTTCGCCGCCGTTGTGCCGTGCTGGTGCGCAAGTATTGGTGGTTCGCAGTACGCACCTGGATGCGTGTAGAATTATTAAAACATTCCCACACATTACAAGACGGATTCTTAAACGTTTCGGCTGGCTGTGCGCCTCTGGCACCCTTTGGCTGTCGGTGCGCTGCACTGTGGCAACGAGAGTGACGAGTGGCGTTGTTGGAGCATTGAAATTTGCTTTCCAATGAAAATCAATTTTTTTCTTCTTTCAATTCGTAGTTTAAAAAAGAGCAAAAAAAAAATTAGAAACAATCCACTGAGGAATAAAAAAAGAACATTGAAACGGTGCCATGTGAGTGCGTTCCTAATGATTTTATGCCCATGTTCTCTCCTATTTATGTTGTTTGATATGGGTGCTGTGGCCCATTCTGCTTCTTCTTTTTGTACTTCTTCTACTTTTACGCTGTCGTCTTGCTGTTGTTGTTCGCCGCCTAAAGTGCCCATAGGGCACACTTTATGGCGTGGCTCTTGACTCTATTTAAAATGTTTACAATGTGACTGCGTGCTGCCGTTTTTGTTGTTGTTATTGTTGAATTAGTGCTGCAAAAGACTGCGTTGTCCATTAACGCAATTATTGTCATTAACATAAGAAACAAAAGTATTGTTTTCAGAGCCACGCTCGACATCAGACTGCGGCCGACTGGACAATGCACTTCGTTGGCTGACTGACAGACTGACTGCGTCTTGCATTGCCTTGGCCGGCTTGATTTTCTGCATTGCCACTGCTGCTGTTGCTGTTGCAGTTGCGTACTTGCTCTGTTGCTACCAACTCAGCTCGATCGAGTGCAGCTTGTTGCTGCCACAGACACAACTATTGTCAGCAGCTGCCTTTCAACTTTTTTTGCGCGTTCCTGTTGCTTTTTTGATATATGTATGTTGCCATTATTAACAACAACAACAACTACTTATAGTCAACCAGCAGGCGTCTGCTGCTGCGTACCGAGCGCCGCAGTTCGGCGTCAACAACATCCCCACTCCAACTAACCACCAACTTGTCGCTTATCCTCGTTCGCATCAGCAACTTCAGTTCAGTTCTTTGCTGCTTGTTCTCTTTTTGTGTTTTTTTGTTTTTATGCTTTGATGAGTCTTAAGTGTTGCTGTTGTTGCTTTATTAATATTGTCAATATGTCTTGTGGCAGCAATTCACCTGCCACCGTTGCCGGCCAGCGACTGCTCGCCACTTGATGCTACATTTAATATTTTATCGGCCACTAAAGTGTTGCAGTTTTTATTTCATTTAATATCGTTGCGTTGCTGCTTTTGCACTTTTGTTCAAGAAGAAGAAAAAGAGGTGCGACTGCGCGCGAGTTGTTGGTTTTGTTGTCTAGTAGTTTGCTTTGTGCTGTTTGTTCTTGTTTTTCGGCAAAGCTTTGCAAGCAAAGTGTTTGTATTCTATTGTTTTTTTTTTTAATTTTTTTATTATTTATATTTTCCTTCTTTTCTTATTATTATTATTTTTTTTAACAGTTTTCCCATTACATTTTCCAATTTTGTTTTCAGCTTTTGTTTTTAAATATTTTTTAATTTTAATATTTTTGTCATTTTCGTATTTTTATATTTTTTTTTTATTTATATTTATATTTTTACTTTTTATATTTTTAAGTATTTTATATTTTTTTTATTAGTTTGTGGGGGATGGGACAAACATCGAAACAGAAACATCGGGACGAACGCTCACGCATTCGCTTGCACACGCTCGTTTACGCAATCGCTCGTTTACACCATTCGCTCGTTACTGGATGTGCGCCGACGCGCTGACACGCAAAAACGTGAACGGGATTTTCGATCATTCGATCGGCACATTTCAACCGCGCAACACGCGCTACATAATTCACTTCAAGTTTTACTGTTTTTATTGTTATATTATTGTTAATAAAAGTGGGAATTGACATCCCATAACTGGTGACCCCGCACGTTACACGAACAATAGCGATGAATAACGACGATCCCAGCGACGGGGGCGACGATAGCAACCACGGAAGCCAGATCAACGCAGTTTTCGGAAAACTACAGTTTCCTCGGCTAAGCTCGAAATACGGCGTCGAGACATGGTTTATCAAAGTGGACGCATGGTTCGAGTTAAACGGTTTTGGCATCCGGAAGGAGCGCGAGAAATACACGGCACTCATCGCGCACGCGGACGAATACGTACTTGATCAAGTACACAGTCTGGTGACGACTGTACCTGAGGTAGCCCCGTACACGACAATCAAGAGCGCAATTATCGACAGATTCCGCGAACCGACAATGATTCGCCTGGACAAACTCACGTCCGGCATTCAACTCGGCGACGGCAAGCCGAGCCACTTACTCAATCAATTGCGTCGCACAAATGCAACGACAGATGATGCCATCGTGCGTAACTTTTGGATGAAAAGGTTGCCGAAACAGGTTCGCGCCGTCATCGCCGGCATGATCGAAACCACACCAGGCACCACCCTCGACACTCTCGCCAACACCGCCGACGCAGTGCTCGACGCCATGAACGATTCAAGTTCGCCGGGCACATCAATGGCCGACACCACAGCCATCAACGCAATCAGCGCTCCAGGCGATCGTGTCGGAACACTTGAACAGTGTGTTGAAAAGCACGAGGCGCTTCTACGGGAGATCAACGCGAAACTCTCGAAACTCCTCGCGGACAATCGTAGTCGTCAGGATGATCGTTCAAGCAGCGTATTCCGGCGAAGCCCAACTCCGCAGCGCGCAACAAGTCCCCTACAAAACTCACCGACTTGCTGGTTTCATCGAACTCATGGCACTCAGGCTCGCCAATGTCGGAAGCCATGTGACTTTCCACAGTCAGACGGTACGACAAAAAACTAAATGTGGCCGAAACACTTCAGCTCGATAGTTCCGGCGGCATTTCATCACAATCGAGCAACCAATCAACCTCCAAGCAACTGGACCATACTCGCGCAAAATCACATAATGAATTAGAGGTAAACTCCGTCGAATTACCACGAACTAACAGACTTTTTGTTCCAGATATCAAATCTGGTCAGAAATTTTTGATCGATACCGGCGCAGAAGTATCGGTCCTTCCGTCAACGCGACTACATCGAATGAGCAATACGAAAGAAAATCCGCTTTTCGCAGCGAATGGCACTATCATCAAAACGTATGGTGTCACTCGCCTCACTCTCGACTTGGGACTACGCCGTCCTTTCACATGGAATTTTGTAATCGCCGATATTAAGCACCCAATTATTGGCAGCGACTTCCTCCGGCATTTCAATTTGCTCATCGACATCAACAGCGGCAAGCTCATCGACGTTCTCACGACACTGTCACGACCCGGTATCTGCAGTCTCGAGGCGTCGACAAATATCAAAACCTATAACGATTCATCGGAATTCGCCGATTTGCTGCGAGAATTTCGTGAAATCACGCAACTCAACGCCACGGCGCCTGCATCGACACCAACAGGCGTTACGCATTGCATCGAAACCAAGGGCGCTCCTGTTTTCGCACGGCCCAGGCGCCTCACACCCGACAAATACAAAGCTGCTCGGGACGAATTCGAATTCCTCATCAAGCTCGGGATTTGTCGTCCATCCAAGAGCTCGTACGCTTCACCATTGCATCTGGTGCGGAAACCCAACGGCGACTGGCGACCGTGCGGCGACTATCGCTCTCTCAACGCCCAAACGGTGCCGGATCGTTACCCGTTGCCGCACATTCAGGACTTCACTCATTTCTTACACGGTAAAAAGGTATTCAGTAAGATTGATCTCAACCGCGCGTATCACCAAATTCCAATAGAGCCAAGCGACGTTCCAAAAACAGCAATCACAACTCCGTTTGGCCTGTTCGAATTTACTCATATGACGTTTGGATTGTGTAATGCAGCGCAAACCTTCCAACGCTACATGCATTCAGTATTTCGAGGATTTGATTTCGTGTTCGTCTACGTTGACGACATATGTATCGCTTCCGACAACACCGAGCAACATAAGTCGCATTTGCGGCAGGTTTTCGAGCGTCTACGAAAGTTTCATCTCACAATCAACCCGACCAAATGCACTTTCGCGAAATCAACAATCGAGTTCCTCGGGCATCTCGTCACACCCGACGGCATCAAGCCGTCGCCAGCCAAAGTTCAAGCGATCATCGATTTCCCATTGCCTACAGTCGCCAAGCAACTGCGTCGATTTTTGGCAATGATCAACTTTTACCGACGTTTTTTGCCGCATGCAGTTAAACACCAAGCGCCACTCGTCCAATTGATTCCTGGTAACAAGAAGAACGACTCCACACCAATAAATTGGACTGACGACACAAGTAAGCAGTTCAACGAATGTAAGCAGCAATTAGCAGACGCTGCACTTCTTGTGCACCCTGCACCGAATGCACAAATCTCACTCAGCACTGACGCCAGCGACACCGCCGTTGGTGCCGTGCTACACCAAATCGTCGACAGCGAGTTTCAACCAATTGGATTCTTCAGCCTCAAACTCACCGAAGCGCAACGCAGGTACAGCACGTATGATAGGGAACTGCTTGCGGTTTACCTGGCCATCAGACATTTCCGTTGCATGCTCGAGGGTAGGGTTTTCGAGGTACGTACGGATCACAAACCATTAGTCTACGCTTTTAGGCAAAAACCAGACAAGGCTTCACCAAGGCAGGTTCGCCACTTGGACTACATAGGTCAGTTTACAACAAATATCATACACGTAGCAGGTGCTGAAAATACGCCGGCGGACACACTCTCGCGCATTGAAGCGATCGCAGCGACAACCATCGACTATCACCACATCGCCGCAGCACAATCAAGTTGTCCAGAGTTGAAGAAGTTCCTCGAAGACAACAACACATCGTTGGAGCTCAAACAAATCGACATACCTAATTCGACAGCTGCAATTTATTGCGATGTTTCGACTAATAAGGCGCGTCCATTTATTCCTCGTTCCCACCGGGGGGCGCTCATCACCAAATTCCACGGCATCTCGCACGGTGGAGTACGAGCGACGACTGACCTTATCAAATCTCGTTTCGTTTGGCCAGAAATGGGCAAAGAAATCGCCGACGTCGTACGTAAGTGCATCAGCTGCCAAAAATCTAAGATTAGCCGACACGTGCATGCGCCTCTCCAAACATTTTCACTCCCATCACAAAGGTTCGAGCATATCAACATCGATCTCATTGGCCCGTTGCCGCAGTCAAACGAATATCGATACTGTCTGACCATCATCGATCGATACACGCGGTGGCCAGAAGCCGTTCCACTCAAAGATATATCAGCGGAGACCGTGGCCCGAGAGCTCGTGAACGTTTGGATTTCACGTTTCGGCATTCCAGCTCGCATCACGACCGACCAGGGCAGACAATTCCAGTCACATCTTTTCCGAGAATTGTCTTGCACGCTGGGTATCAACCATCTGCGCACCACGGCATATCACCCGCAGGCCAACGGACTCATCGAGCGGTGGCATCGCACACTTAAAGCAGCAATCATGTGCCACGGCCAGTACGATTGGCCAAATCGGTTGCCAATCATTTTACTGGGGTTACGCTCGGCATTCAAACCGGACATCGAAACATCGGCAGCTCAACTCGTTTATGGTACTACATTGCGGCTCCCAGGAGAGTTCTTCAACGACAACAAGACACCTCAGCCGCAATCGGAATTTGTCAAGGAGCTAACGGAATCTATGCACGAGATTCGACCCACGCAAACAGCGAACCACGACAAATCAAAACCGTTTATCTTCAAGAACCTCGACGAGGCAACACACGTTTTTGTTCGGAACGACCAGCTTCGTCCAGCATTGCAGCCACCGTACGACGGCCCGTTTCCAATCGTCTCCAGACACGAAAAATTTTTCACAATTCAGCTGGGACGCCACCAGTCGAACATCTCGATCGATCGGCTTAAACCGGCATACATCGAGACTCCTCACACCGCCGAACCATCCACCACAACTCGGCAGCCGATCGCACCATCGCCGTCCACGCAGGCAGCGTCAGCGACAACGGCTCGATCTGGTCGCCACATCAAACTTCCCGTCCGTTTCACGACATGAAGTCTGGGGGGAGCACTGTGGGGGATGGGACAAACATCGAAACAGAAACATCGGGACGAACGCTCACGCATTCGCTTGCACACGCTCGTTTACGCAATCGCTCGTTTACACCATTCGCTCGTTACTGGATGTGCGCCGACGCGCTGACACGCAAAAACGTGAACGGGATTTTCGATCATTCGATCGGCACATTTCAACCGCGCAACACGCGCTACATAATTCACTTCAAGTTTTACTGTTTTTATTGTTATATTATTGTTAATAAAAGTGGGAATTGACATCCCATAAGTTTATATTTGTTTATATTGTTCTGTATTTTTGTTGTTTTAATATTCTAGTCTATTTAATATTTTTTATATTTGTATAGTTTTTATT